>LTAT01000004.1:150459253-150505736 GCA_003286495.1 Chlorodrepanis virens
AAAAAAAAAAAAAAAAATTTTCATCTTAAGAAATAAAAAACCACATTGTGACACCATTTACTCCAATGTATTCCTTCTCCCTTTTGGTTCTCTTCTAGATTTCTCATTGTCTGCATTAAGAACATAAATAAAGGAATGTTTACTTGTGTAATGTTTTTTTTTGTGCTTCCCAAGGTGAATTCAATCAAGTGTTTTTCCGTATCGGTGTCCCTGGTTTTCCCTTCTTATCTATTTTATGTCTGGGAAATGTGTCAGTAAATAGGGCTCAGTGGTCACTTGAATTTAATACTTCAATTTATTAGAATGTGATAAAAAGATCTCATATAATTTGAAAAAGACAGGTGATTCCCATGCCTTGTACATGTTAATGAAGTACTGCAGAGCTCAAGAGGGATATAATTATGCTTTTCTGTGAAAGCCTTATGAAATTTCTTTAGCGAAGTCTTTTACCAATTCTCAAGGCAGTTAAAAATGTTATCTGATAACTTGTTTATGATTTAAAAAAAAGGTATAAAGGCTTTTTAGAAGGAATGACAACTACAAGTTATAAAGCAGATCAACAGCTCTAGAGAGAATTTATCAGGAGCCTGGAAAAACAGAGATTTTAATGATATGAGTAAGTGTTTTTAGAGGGCAGAGGATGTGCCACATGAAAGAGTGTTAAACTGACCACACAGTTTAACCAATGTGAACATGTGGATAGAAAGGTTTTGTCTTTGTTCTGCCTTCAGTACAACTAATGTGTACTGAAGGCAGATGTGTACCACATCACGCTGTGCTGCCTCTTCCCACAGGACTGTACTTCTGAGTGGTGTTTGAAATAAAGCTGATGGCACACTTTTTTGATCTTGAGAGGATCAACACCCCTGAATTCAGGGGTGACATTACCTTTTCTTGACAGAGATAAAATGCATGCAAGAAAGGATTTCTGAGATGTTTCTGTGTCAGTGAGGGTCAAAAAGAACTGTGTCCAGGTTTTCCCAGAAGAATTGTCTCCTACAGCATGACATTTAGTCTTTATGCGAACTTTTGCAAACATGCTGGATTGCAGAAAATTGAATAAGTATTTTCTTCCCAAGGCAGAAAATAGACCAATGCTTCCCTAATGCAATGTAATTAATTAGTGTATTGCTTTTAATCAGAAGAATCTCTCTCACTTTTTTGCATAATTATGGCTGGGTTCAAATATATAAAAACCTCTCGTGAACAGCCACAAACAAGATTTGCTTTCCTAAGCCAACTGTGTCTTATTATGACAGTGGAGAGATAATGCCTTGGTGAAATTAATGATCTCAAGGGATATGGACCAGGCAAAAAGTGTAGACATAACCTGAACCTTAAGAAAATTAACTTCTAGTTTTTTTAAAGAACTAGTGGATTGGACCCCCTGGGAAACTGTCTCCAGGGACAGGGGAGAAGAAGAAAGCTGGCAACTATTTAATGTTATTTTCCTTAAACCACAAGAAGAGGTCTCAATTCCCATGTTCAAGAAATTGGTCAGGGAAGGCAGGGGCCCAGCACAGCCGAGTGAGGACCACCTGGTCAGGCTGAAACACAGGAGGCAAATGCTTAGACAGCAGAAGCAGAGACTTGCGTTCTGGGAAGAACATAGTAATAACTGCCTGGGCCTGTAAGGGTGGGGTGAGGATTGATAAGGTACTACCGAAAATAAATTTGGTAAGGAATGTGAGGAATAATAAGAAGGGTTTCTACAGGTAAATTAGCCAGAAAAAGCAAGACAGAAGAAACTTTACTGTAGCAAAAAGTGATACAAGAGAACGGGTAGAGAAGGTAATTTTTCACTGAGAATTGCTCTGCCCACAGCTTTCAAGTAGATGCAATGCAAGACACTTGTGGAAGGAAGTCCCACCCAAGACAGGACAAAAGACAGGAATTTTGAACTGACAGATGTTGGATTTAGACTAAATATAAGGAAGGAATTATTTTCTATGAGAGTGTTAAAGCACAGGAACAGGTTGTACAGAGAGGCTGTGGATGCCCCATCCCTGGAAGACCTGAAGGCCAGGCTGACTGGGGCTCTGAGCAGCCTGATCTAGTGAAAGATGTCTCTGGCCGTAGCAGGGGGGTGGAACAGGATGATCTTTAAAGGTTCTTTCCGACCTAAATCCTTCTGTGAGTGTATGACCATATAGCTTCTCTTCCTGCCTGCCTGCCTTTGAGTGCTCACTCACAGATTTAGCATTTTATATGAAACCTCCCTTAGGGCACAATCTGTGCTTTAAAACTAACACTGAACACTGTATCAGGAGGGCTGTTCTTGAAGGGGGTTGGCAAGTGACCCATTAACCTGCTGCATACAGCCAGCTTTGAATCCCTGAGCTTACAAAGAGCAGGATATCACAACAGTGACTTGAGTCATCTGAGGGGCATCTCTTCAGTACAAACTGATCCTCTGCTGACACAACTGTTCCCACCCTCTGACTCCTCTTACTGAGAACACTGGTTCTATATAAAAAGCAGTACCTTGGCCTGTATGAGTCCTAGATTAAATTTCTTGTACTTCTGCAGACTTCCTTTTAAACTTTGAATAAACCTTTCAGCCAAAGGTATTTTAAGTTATGGGACATGTAAATTTGAGCCTAATGTTTTAAATGGCACACGATAAATATCACAGAGTACTGAATATACAATTTTCATTTTGGTTTACTCTTTGTTCCTCAGCTCCTCATCAGCAGACAGGAGGTAAGAGCACACTTCTGTTTTGTGGTATAAAAACATATCAGGATTTTGATTTTTTTAAATCTCTCCATGTAAGAAATAGAGGATTAGATACTTTTTGGTGCAGATATTAGATGGAAAGAGGTATTTTTTTGTATCATCTGAAAACTTGTGGATTGCAGTAATATTTATTTTATCATAATAGGACAACTTTGAAATATCCAAGTTGTGTATTTTTCAAATATTACAATGGCAAAAGGAGAACCCTCCATTACACTAGAAGCACATTAGAGAGAAATCTCAAGACATGCATTCATATAGGAGTAAATATATGTTAAATGGCACAATATAAAATCACAGGTATATAACAAACAATAAATGCTAAAATGACATCAGGAAATGCTAGTGGCATGCAGCAGCACCTCTAAGAACAAAACAACCATGTCAGATATAATAATCCATTTCTACAATAAAATTATTTGCCTTATCATTTGTTTCTGTCTGTAGCTCTTCCCCTTGACTTGCAGCATGCTGAAGTGATGGATCAATGCTTTCCTCTGTTAAAGACTATAAATTCTTGTGACACTGAAATTCTTACTCAAGAAGAGACCATCACCAATGTTTTTGCCTAATACCTTCTAATGCTGTTTGTGCTACTCAGTGTGCCATTACAGTCATTATCTTTTCAGGAGTAGAACTGAGCAATATGTGGAAAGTTTAGTGAAAAAGGCTATTTTGTAGGATAATAACACACCAGAGTATCTCAACCTAAAAGTAAGGCCCTTTAATGCAGATTCATCTGTCTAAGTCTGTCATAATCATACCTATCTTCATGCTTTTCATTTGCACTAAGTGCCCAGCAGAAAGCATCTCTATGCACTGCAATTGCTGGTTTTGCTCTGTGATCAGATATTTTGCTACTTAAGTGGCAGCTTAATACATATTTCTTGACTACCCTTTGTGATTTTGCCCATGTGTTGTGTCACAGATTGAGAGCAAAGTGAGCCTCTCCTACAGGCTGAGGGGTCTCTAAGGACAGGGGGGAATTTACAACAGCCTCTCTTCCTAACTCCAAATCTTTCCTGCCCCCTCCAAAAGCATTATGTTGGCAATTGCTGGAGAATACAAGAATAAGCAGGCAGGAAATTTATGGTGCATCTTGATTATTAGTGCCTGCCTTTCTCAGAGTACCAAATGAATTGGCCAAATTTGCAGACCTGACTGAAAGCTAATGCAGAAAATGAACCATAAAAAATAAAAATAGTTTTCTTTTGGATCAGTTAGTGAATTACTGATCTTACAGGAGCATTATTGCTGGAGCTACATAAAAGATGGGCCTAGCATGATTGTGAAGGAAACTAGAGAGCAAGAACAGCCCTTTTGGAATTAGTTCCTATTATCGACTGATTTAGTTGGCTGTAAACTCAGAAAATTAGAGCAGACTTTACTTAATAAGCACAAATCTGTGTTCCTTTTATAGCAAGTATTGAAAGGACTATGATTTTTTAAAATTAAAATATACTTAAATGTACATTTCTTACATAGAAGAATTTTAATTCAATAAATTTTTCTTTATAACTTGTTTTTATTACAGTTATTATAATGCTTTATAAGCTATTCCCCAAAATTGCATTATTCAGTGAGGGCCACTGAAGATAAAAGGAAAAGCTCCCAAAAGGGAAAACATCCTATGTGATGGACAGACTGTCCATATTAGAATGCATGGTTTGACCTGGACAGACACGGCTGCACTGTGATTTGAAAAATTGCTTTGCTTTTCTTACAGCTTAGCTTTGACAGCTGTAAAGCAGAAATAATTATATAGGCCTCCTCTGAAAGAGCATTCAGATTTGTGAGGACAGTGTGCTCTTGGAGAAATGTGCATTACCAACAGTTACTAAGGCTTCCTGGGTTAATGGAAGCAAGTAGACCTGGGGATAAGGTGGAGATTAATCTCTTTTTTTTCCTGTACAACATTTCATTGGGCTTATCTTTGGTGAAAACTGGGAGAAAAGCATCATTTAGGTAACTGAAATGCTTAATCCCAACTTTAGAGGCATAAGAGTTTCTACAGCCATCACTGGCTTTGCCTGCATGGTAAAGCTTGTCACATGTGTCAGCAAGGACTGATGACAAGTTGATAATAAAAACCTGTCTTTGAAATGTACAGGAAAATAATTTTGGATGATTAGAAAGTGGTCAACAACAGCTTGACCTGTACTGTGTTCCTTAAAGGAAATGTCAGCCTTAAAATTCCTTACTGAAACTTCCCAGCTCCTATCTCTGTCTGACACAGGACAAATTGCAGACTCAACAGAGCTCAAACAATAAAGCTGACAGAACATAAAGAAAATTGAGGCAGTAATAAAGCTGCTGCGATTTGCTGTAAATGGCACCAAGTTTGAGCAAACCTTATGAAAGTCTTCTTACATCAGACGTGTGGGGTACCCACTAAATGCACAAGATCCCTCTCAGACAGCTATGTCAATTCCTGTCAGAACAACAGAACAATAAAGCAGCAGATTCTGCAAAAGTTTAATATCATGAAATAAAATTCCAGCAGATTTGATGGGCTGAGCTCTGTATTGTATATTTTTAAAGATAAATGCACATTTTCTGATGAATCCTGACATGTTTATTTCTTTGTTCCTCAGCACAGCTAAAATAACCAATAAACACGAAAAATTCTCCTGCAGAGATTGTGGTATTATTTTTCTTCCAGGTTTTTGGAAGTCTGGCTTTTTGATGTTCAATTCATTACTTATTTTATGGGTGATAGTAAAAATAAGTAGCTAACTAACTAGATATGTGTCCCCTCACCCCAAACATCAACAGAACCATAACCACAGGTTTATTTGAAAAAAAAAAATTGTTTATAGAACACATTTGGACAAACTTTACAATGGTTGCTGAAAGGGTCCTGAAGAAAATACTTATTTGCTAGAAAATTATTTTGTTCCTCCTACATTGCAGTGACTGGTATTTTAGGTGAATACTTATTTAGTTTTGTCAGCAAAACTTTTTATCTAGAATAGCAGCATTCTGGGGAGTTCAAAACATGTGTATGTAGTGGCTTATTCCTTTTGCCTCTTCAGTGCTGCTTTTATGGGATGACAACATGTGCACGGTCTAAGGACAATAGTCCTATAAGAAAGAAACTCAAACATTTTGCCTCTGCTTTGCACATAGAATGCAAAGTGTGCTTCATAAACTGCACTAAGCAAAGCAGCAAAACTAATGATAAGCTGCCTACATGACTGTTGAGAGCAGAACAAGATCATCCAAAATTTTTTTATATAGTGAGATAAGGGAGATGATGACACACAAAGAAGTGAGGAAAGGGAGGACTGGGTTGGCAAGCAAAGTGTGCAGTGTGGTGTGGAAAAGAGCTGAAAAAATAAGAGAGCTGAAGGGGCTCCACCCCAAAAATATGCACACCAAGAAAGAAATGCCTAGAGGGTCTAAGTGTGAGGGAAGCTCTCATATTTTTTCAGAGAAAAAGTCATGACTGGGGGCCCATCTGAAGATTTTGTATAATAACTCACACAAGAAGAGACCTGGCTAATGCAATGGGAAAGCCAATCTTGATTTTCTTTAAGATCAAGGAAGGTACCTGAGGATAGGAAGTAAAAAAACCATACCACACTTATTTTGAAGAATAACAGGAAGGAAGATATGTAGAAACACTGAGTTGTAAGTTTATTTCAGTCTCTGGCAGGATGATGAAGCAAATCCTGCTATAAACCATTTCCGAATATATGAAGGTGACTGGGAATATTAAACACAATTTTAGAAAGGTAAAATCATGACTGACCAGCCTGATAGATTTCTACAACAAGATCTGTCTTGGTGGGCAAGAGGGCAGCAGTAGAAGTTTTTTATCTTGAATTCAGCAAGGCTTTTCACACAGTCACTCAACTCTCTTAGATAATCTATGAAATAAGGACAAGGTGGATGAATGGTGAGATGCTCTGAAAGGTGGATGAAGAGCTGAGCACAAAGGGTTGTGATTAGCTGCACAAAATCCATCTGGAGGCCAGTTATAAGAGGTACCCCAGGGATCTGTGCTGTTTGAGCCCTTCATTATTAGTGTACTCTCACCAAGGCTGCAGAGGATGTAACACCACAAGGAGTGGCTGACAAACCAGAGGGCTGTGCTGCCATCAGGAGGAACCTGAACAGGCTGGAGAAATGGGCTGGCAGAAACCTCATGAAGCTCAGCATGGGTTGAGTGCAAAATCCTACACCTGGGAAGAATAACCCTGCACACCAGACAGCAAGGAAGCAACTTTGCAGAAATGATCCCAGGAGCCCTTATGGACAGCAGGCTGTGTGTAGTTCAGCAGTGTGTCCTGGCAGCAATGAAGGTCAGACACCTCCTGGGCTGCATTAGGAAGAGTGTTTCCAATAAATCATGGAGTCATAAAAAGGTTTGGGGTGGAAGGGACATTTAAAGATCATCTGCCTCAACTCACCTGACGCAAGTAGGAATTTCCTTCACTAGATTAAATTGTTTGAAGCCCAGTCCAACCTGATCTTGAACACTTCTGGGGATAGGGCATTCACAATTTCACTGGGCAGCCTGTTCTACAGCCTCACCATCCTCATCATAAGAATTTCTGCATAACATGGAATTTATCCAAGGATCTTTCAGTTTGAAACTGAGCTCAATCCAACTCTCCATGTTGTGGATGTAGACACTGAGCAGTTTGGGTCCCAATACAGACACTGAATGGACACAACACTTTGGATATTCATTCCAATTCATTCGTAATTACAGCCAATTCATTCATAATTAATTAATTATCCATCTAAAAGTCCATCCATCAAATCATTATCATATGCCACTTAAGAGGCAAGAATGTTGTTGGGGACCATTCCAAAGGCCATACAGGACTCCAGGTGACATCAATACCTCTTCCCCTGTCCACTGATGCAGCCACTCCATCGTGGGAGGTCATGGGAGGCCAGTAGATTGGTCAGGTACAATTTGCCATTGGTGAAGGTCCTGGGAGATGACATTGTGCCTCTAATGTAGTTACACAGACATGGTGTGCCATGTCCAGTGCTGGTGACTGGACCAGACAATCTCTAAAGGTCCCTTCCAGCTTCAACTATTCTGAAAAACCACATTTCTTTGATGGGACATGTTACTGTAAATCAGCTTATAGAAACACAATTTTGTGTGGAAAACTCTCCAAAGGAGTATTAAAACTGCATAATGATCAGTTCCAACATAAGAGACTGGTGATGTACTTTTCTTTTCTTATGCTTTTTTCTTTTCTTAGAGTTCTTTTGTTGAAACTCTGACAGAACTTCTGAGAAATGCAGCTCAAACTGATCTTCAAAACATCAGTAGGGCAAAAAAAAAAAGAATATAAAAAATCACCAAGAGGAACCAAGAAGGCAAAGAAAATAACAGTTTATTTACCCTAAGGAAAAAGCAAGGCAATTAACTTAAGAAAAATAGTATTTAGGAAAAGAGAGAAAACACAGAAA
Organism: Chlorodrepanis virens; assembly: GCA_003286495.1. Classification (NCBI taxonomy): domain Eukaryota; kingdom Metazoa; phylum Chordata; class Aves; order Passeriformes; family Fringillidae; genus Chlorodrepanis; species Chlorodrepanis virens. The sequence goes on from LTAT01000004.1 coordinate 150,467,432, forward strand.
AATAGTAATACTTAAAATCCAGAGTTGATAATCAATAAAAAAATTAATTAATGTGGGAAACATTTCAACTAAAGATCAGAGAATGATGTGATTTTCTGCTGCCTACTCTGAGACCTTGCATCATGAAAGAAAGACACCTGGTGAGATAACATCTGGTATGTTCATAGATAAACAGGTTTTAGGGTCATTTTTATCATTTAGTCTGATCCTACTCAGCAAGAAACTTTCGAGTTCATACATCCTATATCTTGTGGTTCAGGTTTCCTCTTGGAAACTTCTTGGAAGTTCAAATTTCAATATTGTCCTGAACTTGTTGGGACATGAGAAAGAACCACCAGTTAGAAGGTTGATCACGTGCTGCTTTTTCGTTCTTAGGAGCTTGGTGACAAAAAGATGTGTCTGAAAAGAAGCAGAGAGGGAAAGAAACAGGCTCCAAAAATAAGAAGGTGAAGGTCCTGGTTGGAATAGATACCTTGGAAGTGGGAAGAGGCCTGGGAGATAGATGAGATGCATGGAGATTAATCTCTGAGGACACCCAGGAACCTCAGCCAGTGGCATCTGTGGCTGGTGAGAGAGGCAGCAGCACAGCCTGGACAGAGGTGATTTTCTCCCTGAGCACGATGAGCCAGCAGTGACCTCCCTGCAGGGAAGGAGAGTCATGGTCTGGTGAGCACAGAGCCACAGTAGAGGGAGAGTGAGCTGGAAAATCAGGTAGGGAGAAATCCTTACCTCCATCTTAAGTAAACCTCAGTATTCAAGTATATCATAGGCTGTAATTTATTCTTTCTTTTACAGAGAGAAAAGAAGAAACTGGGCCCCTATATAGTCTGAAGGCCTTACAGGACAGATATAAAACAAAATGTAGTTCTTTGTCCAAAGCAGGGAAATCTAAGAGTTCCTCTTAGTTAGTTAGTTTAACATGTGAAAAGCACAGCCCTAGTTTCAAATTATTATTTTTGTTATTATTATTAATACTACCATCACCATAATATAATGATAACAAGTCAATCATTTGAAGGAAATTTACTGACTTATAGGATGCATGGCCTCTGTGATGTTAAGGAAAACCAAAATCAACCAAACAAAAAAATCACAACTCACTAACTACTATCATATATTTTCATTTGTGTAAAATGCATTTTTCCTTGGCTTTCATCAGTTACCAATGGAAACCCAAACAATGCCTGCAGGTGTTGCTTTTAAACCATAACTTTAAGAATTATGAACTATAAGAATTATAACTTCCCATCAAAATGTAAAACCTCTGCAAGATCAATAAGTGAAGGAGGAGATGCAGAGACTCCAGGTATCAACCAGGACCATTGCCTTTGACTCCTGAGTACAAAAATAATAAATATTTTGTGTTCCAGAAATGATAGTACACCATCAAATGTAAAGAAAAATGCATAACCTTCATCAAAAGGATATAAAGTTCAAATATTAAGAAATAATTTAATTTTTTTACCCACTATCACATATATTGCAAAATATATTGTTTTACCTCACATATTCATAATACAGAATTCTTGATATTTATATTTGCATGCCCTAAATCCATGAAGTGTTCCAATTGCAATCCCTCAAAAGTTGTTTTGTCCTTTATAGATGCAGACCTGGAAAGAAGAATTAATTATCTGTACTCGGATTCATCTTCATCATGTTTGGACAGTGCAGATACCTACATTTGAGTTATCTGGATTCCAGAGAAGATCTCCAGAAACTATAGTCGTGCAGCGTCTCCTTTAATACTTACTCAAAAACTATTTATTTATAAATAATGAAATAAAATAAAACTAGAAAAAGCATGTTTGTATGACATATTTTCCACATTGCTTTTATGTTTTAGTGAGAGAAGATTCATAAGGAAATGACACAATATAGATAATTTTGGTGCAGGGCACAAGGAGTGACTTCAGTGTGCACCAGGGGCTCACAGAGCTCCAATTAACTGAGGCCAACCTGGAGCTAAAACCCTGTATCAATGTGCATGACTGTAGTGCACATCAATCACCAGTGCACTCAAACCTCTCCTGGCACCAGTCCTTCTGACCTCTCTGTCCTCCTTTCTGAACTGTTTCAGTGCCTGATTACTCTAATTGCTTGGAAACCAAACATTATAATTTCTGCGGTTTTTTGGTTTTTTTTTTTTTTGTTTGTTTGTTTGTTTTCTTTTGTTTTGGGTTTTTTTTTTTCAATTCAAGGATGCACAGACTTAAACTGGCTCACTGTTCATTGAATACTGTTACGAGTTTTTCTTGACACTTGCCTCATTGACAATACAGTGCCAAAACCAATTTCTTTAATAAGCTAGATAGACTGAGGACCTACATTTTTTCAACATAAAATATGATCTATAGAGCTTTTTTACTGCTCTCCTGCCATATTCCTTCTTGCATGAGTATTTTTCTGCATCATTTAAAAGTCTGCACCACAGAATTGTTGAGGATCTTGACCGATCTTGTACAAAGACAAGGCAATTTCTTTATTTTTGTTTGACAGTCCAGCTATTTACACTTCTGACAGTGCTTCACTTACAGTGCTTCACTGCCAGCATGTTGAGATGATATTTTCTTGTTGAGCAAAAGGAGTTTTTTACGACTTACCACTTTCCACTCTAAGATCCCTTATCAAGTAAATTCAGCATGAATTTCCTGCTCTTGCACATGTTATTGAGCAGCTGATCTCTGGGAAACAATTGAAAGGTACTTTACAATACCCTGTTGAAGAAGCATGTCTCCATTATTGGTCTCGCCTTTTTTTCATACCTCCAAGATTTACCTGTAAATATCTGATATAATTATTAAAAACTCTACTACAAGCATTATAAATTGGTCAGATCATGGATGACTTCCCTTTAACAGCTGCTAAAAGTGACATGAATCCATTTGATGTTTTATTTGTTCCATAAAAGTAAAACATGGTGTAGTACTTTCTCAGATGCCCTGCAGATATTCCAGTGGGTTACATCAATATGTTTATCTTGATCAGATGGATGAATTGCAACAGCATAGAATAGGAAGAGACATTCCATGTCATTTGTTTTGTCACAAACAACGATGTTATGTAATACATTCTATAGACTGCTCTGTAAACAAAGAAGGCTATCTGCCTGCCTGCTGCAATTATTCTGGTGTATCAAAACCACATTACTGTTAACATTAAAAACAATCGTCCCACTCTAGCTTAACTATACTCATACTTCCTTGTCACATATTTGCCCTTTTCCTGAAAGAGTTTTTCTGCCATCTTGGTATCTAGATATATCTAAGCAGAATACTCCTTTTTCCCCAGGTAAATGAATCCCATTTTACCCTTGGGACAGTAAAAAGACTAATTTTTTGTGGATTTTCATAGAAATTATTTTCAACAGTTACGCTATGATGACAAAAATGACATGTTTATTTGATGAACCACATGGATAGACATAAATTTATGCTTTGTGTATTGGATAACCATTTTGTCATTACAGTTCTCTCTGGGACTGAAACTAAGCAAAGCACTCTAATTTTTGCAAAATTTGTTTGCCCTTCTTAATTTTACACATGAAGCTGGTGATCTTTTCACTCAAGAAGTCTCACAACTCGAGTTTATTTATTTATTATTTATTCATTTATTTAATACTTTTTCTTGCTCAGGAGGCTTCTCAAAATAGATCTTATAAGAGAGGAGCTTCAGGCCATAACAGTTCTGCATTCCAGCAAACACTACTTTTACCCACCTTTATTATCAATGCTATGCTTTCTATTTTATTCACAGAATTACACAAAGTAAAATATATATTGAATATTTTCCCTTGTTGTGCATCCTTACCTCTTATATTTCCATTCAAATGTAGCAGGAGATGTACACATTACTTAGGAGCTCACCTCCATTGCAATACTCCTACTTACTGGGCCATGACCCATGATTGTACTGGGCCATTTAAACTTCAGCAATTGTTTTGCTTTCTTTATCAGCTGCCTGCATTGAATATTCCACTTGAATTAATTATATTGCAGTGGTTCTTTTTCCATATCATGTTGCATATTAAACTAGAATAGTCATTTTCACCTCTTATTTTAATCAAGACATTTGTGTGTGTGTAATGAAAGATTTTCTGTGTTTGTGAAATCATGGTTTCTTGTGCATTCAATAAAATGTCCTCAGAATATTCATAATGTAAATTAACACTTCTTTTTTTTTAAATTTATCATGTTATAAAACATCATTAAGAACTGGGATTAAATTTATTCCTTATTATAAAACATCATTAGTTTTAGGATGTTAATATAATCTCTTTAATTCAGAGAAAGATTCAATGGTGCTGGTTGTAAGTGATTACAATTGATGAGAAAATTCTAAGAGTCCTGTAAGCTTTGTGATTTCCATAAGTCCAAGTGATTTTTCTAAGTGTGGGCATATTTTTTCCTCACCAACGCAGCCATAGCTGCTATAGTGGCTAATCCCACTAGTCCTCAGCAGCTGGACCCTGTGTGATTCCTCATTATTTCAGAGTCAGCTCTCTAATTTGCCAGTGTTCCCAGTGCTTATCATTGCTTCTTACAAGCAGCCTCACAGATCAGTTGCTAAGTCCTGTAACTATTTATTTTAAACCTGCTGCTTTCTTGAGTGTGTGATTTTATCTGTATTGTAAAACTGCCTGTGACATGATCCACCTTTTTGGAAAGGGCCATACCTCTGCAAGAGAAGAACCTTCTAATGGTAAGGCAGGATGTCCCTGAGAATGCAGTAAGTGCCCAATCAGAGAAAACTAGGAGATTGTCAACAAAATAAGAGGGAACATAAAAGAAACAGCGTTTTCTGCAGGAACAGTCAGGTTTATACTTTTGAGGAAAAACACGAAACATGGGATGCTAAAACACTATATGTTTCAAAAATACAAGCTGATTGTACAAAATCATGCCCAGAAGGTATTTTATTTCCTTATCAAGGTGTTAGAAGGAATAGCCTTTCTTGTTAACTGAAAATACTTAGGAAAATGAATGGTAAAAACCAAAAAATCCTATTCTTTACAGTGATGAAATTTAATAATACCACTGATGTTGGACAGGAACTCTGGAGGTCAGCTGGTCCAACCTCCCTTTTCAAGCAGGAACACCTACAGAGAGTTGCTCAGGACTGTGTTCAGACAACTTTTTGGTATTTCCAAGGATGGAGATTCCACAACCTTGCTGGTCAGTCTGTGCCAGTGGCAATCACCCTCACAGGAGAAAATGTCCCCCCATGTTCAGAGGGAACCTCCTGTGTTTGTGCCCCTTGCCTCTGGTCCTGTCTCTGGCTATAGCTACAGAGCCAGGCTCTGTCCTCTCTGCACACTCCCTTCAGCTATGTGCACACATGAATAAGAATCCTCTGATCCTTCTCTTCTCCAGGCTGAACAACCCCAATTCTCTCAGTCTTTCCTCCTACAAGAGATCTCCTATCCATTCACCTTTTTTGCACATCCACTGGATTCCCTCCCATGTGCCCCTGTCTCTCTTGTCCACATCCAGACTCAGTTCTCCTGGTGGGCCTTGCCAGTGCTTTGACCTGCAGGAAATGCTCTTCCTAACGCAGCCCAGGACACTGCTGGGCACTTTTACTGCAAGGACACATTTCTGGATCCACACTTGCTGTCTACCATGACTACAGAACCTTTTCTGCAAGGCTGCTTTGCAGCTTCTCAGCTCTCAGCAGGTATTGCTCTATGGGGTTGTTCGCCACCAGGAGCAGGACTTTGCTTTTATTTTGTTGAAATTTACAGTGCTTCCATCAGCCCTGTTCTCCATTGTGTTGAGGAACCTCTAAATGGCAACACAATGTGTGAATGTGGGAATTAATTAGTCTGGACCAAGAGGGGAGGAATTTCAGTCTGTAGACCCCAAGACCATGTAATTCCCATACATGTTTCATATCTGGCAGTTTCCTTTACCCAGTGATTTCATATTCAGACACCAAAATCAAAATGTTCTCATAAAAGACTTCTCTTTGACAAGATCTGTTTCCTGATATTTAACTCACATTTAGCTCATGTTATGCCTTCCAGACATCCTGTATTCTTTCTTTTCAGGTAATGAGTACATCCCTACCTATTGCTTAGGTACAAAATGAAAGACATCTGTGATCTGAGTTACAGTAAGCCAACAAAGGCAAAGAATATACATTACTGCTGCAGTCTGTAGAGAAATTTCTACATTCAAGGTCATAAGTCAAGAAAAACATTAATTCCTCAAAGGGGCACTGAGACACTGTGGGGAGAGCATGAAGGAATATCATCATAATTCCTCCATCTGGCCACAAACACTCTGTCATTTGCTGTCCTAATAAGGAACATGGTGATTAAATACGACTAAGCACTCAGCCTAGTTGTTTTTTTTTTTAAATTAAAAGAAAAGCAAATTGTTTTGATTTTTAATCGTAGCAAAAATATGTATTGTCAACCCTTGTGTGCAGACACAATTCAATTCAAATTCTTACTAAGCCTCCAAAGCAAAGAACAAAACCCAGCATGGCCTAGTTAAGGTGTTGTTAAAAAATACAGAAACACCTATAATCTATGCATTTACTAATGGTTGGTATTTTATGTAGCAATGCTTTGGGCTTATCTCTGCTGCTTTTGAAAGTATCCACACACTTATATGGGTAGTCCTTAAAACATGGTACAGGCTGTATGGTACAGACCTGACTGAGCCTGATCCTGGGGAGGAGGAAAAGTATTAGATGTTAAGGAGTGTCTGAGACCTTTGTTAGTCTTCATATTTGCAAAATTTTCCTTTCACTGCAACAATTAACTCTATTTTCTATTTTTCTAATCTTCTATTCTGATACAGACCATTTTCAGAGAGAAGGATACTGTGTTAGAATGGACTTTTGGGTTGAAACCCACATTCTTCTTTACAGAAATGTTTTGAAGCAGAAGGAGTTACAGCAATACAGAAAGTCAGTCAGTCATGCACATAACTGAAGAGCAGTATTTGTTGACAGCTATGGCAGAGCATCATGCCTGCTGAAAATGGTCTGGTTTGGTGCCAAAACCCATTAAAATCACAGAACAACCTCTGTTGATTTCAACCAGATACTTTAAGTAAAATTGCATGCTTTGCAACAGAATCCCTCTTTATTATTTTATGTAATACTTGATTATTGACCAACACGAATGCAATTAACTGTTTCCAGCTCCATCAATTCCTTTTATCCCTGTGATTTTATGCCAAACCTACCACAGGTGAGCTGTACTGAGTTATTACCGTCTCAAAAATGTCTGATGGTCCACACGAAATAAGATTGTGGATCAGCTCCACTACCTTGTGTTTCATTTATAGTAATGATTTTTTCCTTTTTTTTTCCGAGCATAAAGTCTGAGTATGTTGTAGGTAGGAATCTATTTTCCCTTATGCATACCAGAATCTTTCACCATACTGCCATGGAAACATGCAAGTAAGAAAATACGCTGTGCCTAATTTGAGACAGTGCTAAAGAAACACTATATTACTTAATTAAACAGCAAAAATTATATGGGGAGAGAGTGAGACAAGGAGAGGGAAGGTTGTCAATACAAAAATATGTCCTGTTATCCTGTGGCAGTACTCTGAGATGTTTTTCACATTGGTTGCTGTACCCAGTTAATCCTGTTAACTGTAAATGATGAGTCAAGTTGACAGCTTGGTCCCTATTTATGCTTGTATTTTCTTTATTCTCAAAGTTTAAATAAATGTAATTTGATGGGGATGAATAAACCCTTCAGGCTTTTTACTGAAACAGCTCAAGAAGAGGCTATTTTAAATGGAAATACAAGAATGAGAACCAGAATTTCCTGAGAGCAAAATAGCAGAGCAATTCCAAAAATCCTGCATAACCTGCTTGTGAAGTAAGGAGTCAAAACGGAAAAGGACTTTAAGAGTGAATGAATCTACTGTCTAACAACTTCAGCTTGGTTAGTATGACAAACCACATGAGCAGAAAAATGCCTTATATATATTAAAACCTATGTCTTTAATAAGGTACAATATTTGCTATAGAAGATGAGGAAAATTTGGAAATATCTTTAACAGACAGCCTGAACATGGGATATCAGTGAATTTACTTTCCACTACTGCAAGATTTAAACAGCTCTGTTCATTAGTGAAATATGTCTTAACTCACCCATTTATGGTCAGATAAAACACTAATGAAAGCTCCCCTCCTCTCCCCTTTTCTCCTCTCCCCTTTCCTCCTCTCCCCTCCAGTAATTTTTTTTTTCTGATTCTATTGATGCTTCATCACTTGAGGGTGATGAAGCCTGGCACAGGTTGCCTAGAGAAGCTGTGGATGTTCCATCTCTGGAAGTGTTCAAGGCCAGGGGCTCTGAGCAACCTGGGACAGTGGAAGGTGTCCCTGACCATGGTAGAGGGTTCAGAGTGAAATTATCTTTATGTTCTTTCCAACCCAAACCATTCTGTGTTTCTCTGATTTGATTTATTGCTCAGGACTGTAGAGACACCCATGCAGACCACAGAGGTTTCTGTTAACACAGAGTGATGTAATTCTTGTCAGACTGACATTTATTCTCACTTGCTTCCCTCTTTCTCTCAGCTGAAAACCAGATTTCAGCAGCAAGCAGAAAACTAAGAGGAAAAGAAGTAAAGAAAGAAATATAAAGCCTTCACAGAATCATTTTGTGCAGATGTTAGCATCTTAGGGGTATCTAGAGAGGTTCACACATTCACAAAACTTCCAGATGAAAGATAGATGACACCTAGTCTAATAAGCACTGGTCTCTGAACAGGCATTCATTGATTTTAATCTTGTTAAATCATGTTCTAGTTTCTCAGAGACATAAACAAGGACAGAAATACAAAACACAACTCAGTAATAACCAAATTACCCAGGAGATGAAGTCAACAGTTTTACTGACTTCTCAGGCTGGAGAACAGGAGTTTAAAAGAATTTAAAGGATAAGTAATGAAAGCTGGTGTATTTTACAACATGGCAACAAAACAAAATCAGTAGCTGCAGAGAAAGCAGATTTTTAAAGTCAAAATGTGAAGAACACCCTGAAACAAGAATAAGAAAAGATATTCCAGTGAGATTCAAACTCCACTATATTCACATGTTCATAAAAAAAAAAAAAAGGTAATGCTGTATTTATTTTTGAAAGAGACTCGTGAGCTTCTTTATAAGGCTGATTCATAGCATGATGGAATAATTTGGGTTTGAAGGGACCTTTAAAGGCCATCTAGTCCAACTTCCCTGCTTGATCAGATAACTCAGAGCCCTGACCAACCTGACCTTGAATGTTTCCTGTGATGGGGCATGTACAAACTCTCTGTTCCTATATATTGCCACACTTATAATAATAATAATAATCATCCTTATATCTAATCTAAATTGAGCCTTTCTCAGTTTAAAACTATTACCTATTGCAACAAGCCCTGCTAAGAATCCTCTCCCCATCTTTTCTTAAAGCTCCCTTCAAGTACTGAAAGACCAGAATAAGGTCAACCTTTGCTAAGGCTCCAGTCAAAAAGTGGGTTTGACAATTTTGAGAGAGGATGTGGTCGACAAGGAACACTGCAATGCAAAAGCAGAAGTCAGTGCTATGTTTGAGTCTCAGCTCTTGAGACATAACAAACAGTAAATCTTAACCAGGTGCCTAAATGTTCATGGATTGGGTTGATTTCTTTTTTCTCCTTTCTTTTACCAAATGGTAAAAGTGTTCTCAGACTGCACAGAAAATTTACTTTCTCAGTGACAAACACTCCCAGAAATGGGGAGGGTCTGGGCTAGAGTTCAGGGCTTGGCACTGTGTGCCAGGTTGTACTCTGTTTCCAGTCTCACCAGAGGCTTAAGAAGCAGGTCAGGGAAAACATCTCTTTCTGTTTTCCCCATCCATAAAATCACAGCATCATAGATGTGTTCAGGGCTTTAAGCCATCTAAAGTGACATTATTCCAATCATGGGGACATAGCAACCAAATAACACTGCAATAATTACCACTCACTATCCTCTCCTCAGATGGAGGGAAACTTAATCCACTAATGCTTGTAAAATGCTTTAAGATTCTGCAGTGAAAGCCAGCATGAGAATGTAGAGCATTAGCCTTGTAAAGAGACAGCAGAGTGCACTCTGGAAGGAAGAATAACAATCAGATCATTGGGTTAAATCCTCCAAACTCTGAGAAACTTTCCTAAGAGCATGTCTCAGTAGCAGCTCTAATCCTGGTGTTAAGAAGAACTGACTTAGATGAGCTCCAGTGCATCATAAGGTCTCCACCTTTTGCCCCTGAGCTGGAGGGATGGTATTGTACCAAACTTGCTAAGAAATTAGCTTGGTGTCTCTCCATTTTGTGACAGTGACCACTGACGTTTTAGAGCAGGTAGTGTTTAATGCTGGTCCCTCCTTCTGGAGCTGCTTATCCAGCTCTTGGATGTTGCAAAGGGAACGTCACCTGCTGCATGTGGGTTTGATCTTAAAAATACCAAGGTATTCACTGAAAATTCATCACTGTCTCTCTGAATAGTTTGACTGCCAATACTTTTATGACATGCCTGTTGACCCTTTACTGCTTTTAGCCATTTATCATATGTCAAGTTGGAAATATTCATCTGGAAAAATCACCTCCGGACAACAAGCCAAGGCTTTGATCAACTGACCTGTATGTCCAAGTCTTATCTGACTGCATCAGGTACACAACATGTTGGATTAAACACTGTGTGATTTAACTCAGGAGTCTGTCTCAAAGAACTCACCTTTCAGCGGCAGGCTTGGAGCCTTGGTTCAGTCAAGATACAAGAAAACCCAGTGCTAACAAAAGTTAGTCCTTGTGCTGACCATGGATTACTGTGGAAAGCAAAAGAGCCATTAAAAACATGCTCTATATGGCTGTAAAGTTATAGAATGCAAAGTCATGCCAGTTCTCTATTCTGGTGACTGATGCATGGTGTTTTCCCCTACAGCCCACCAAAACACAAGGTGCCATTGGAACACAAGAATGGCATCGCTATGGTGTCCTTTTGGAATATTTAAACTAGCAAACACAGAAGTAAAAAGCTACTTATGAAGTCAGAATTTGGATTTTCCAGGTGAGTGTCACTCCAGTGAGTCCTGTATTTAAAGGACGAGACCTTTTCTTATAAAGAATAGCAGAGATTTCCTTCTGTTTGGAGATCTCACAGGAGAGTCAATTGCTCATGTACCTTAAGAGATCTTCTGTGTCTTGTTTGGGAAGGGTAATAAACAGGTTTGATGGTTTGCAGCTCCCATATTATTCCTAATCCTTGTTTCCTGCACTTCTTTTTGTTTGTGTTTGCCCAGAAAACAGGGATTATCTGAGAGTAAAAACCATAATGACCTAATAGAAATCATCTGTCAGAGTAGCATGATAATCACCCACCAAAAAATAAACATCCAATCCATTTCTTCCCCCTCCTTCCATCTATTTTTTTCCTCTCAAATGAGCAGCTCAGTCACTCCTGCAGCACAATAATAGAGGGAAAAAAAGGTACAGGAATTACATCTGCATTTAAAGGGGTCAGATTTTCACTTGGCTAAGATGAGGCATGAGAACTTGCAACTTGTGTAATAGACATTCAGTTTGATTAGTAAATATAAAAATAGCTGCTATTTTACTGTAGAATTGTCAGGGTAAAGTTCTGTCCCAAACATTTCAGTTTCTATAGTCACTGCCAAAAGTAAAATTACTCCTTTCCTTTGTCTGGGGAACTGTAAGGAGGCAGGTAGAATTGTCTAACATCTTCAGACAGGAAAAGTAATGCTGCCTTCTGCTCACATCACCCTGCTAATATAGATGTAAAATAGATGTTAAAATTGCTCTGTCAAATGTTGTCAGTTGGTCAAATGGTCATCACTGTAATGCAAATTTTTTATTAAATTAAGACAGTTATAGCAGATTTGAATAGAACAGAATTAGACTAGACTACTTCTATTGGAATGGATTTAAATTTTCAGTGGCCAAGATTTGCCAATCTCCTTTCTAAGCTCCACCATGTCTCTTTTCATGGCCACTGCCAGGCTCTCAGTGGCCCGCCTCTTTGACAAGATTAGGTTTTGACTTTGTGATATTCTCTTCCTCTCCTCTGAGTTTGTGTGGAGGAAAGGCAAAGCACAAGGTGTCACCACAAGTCACAAGCTTGGTTTCAGAAAAAGTATCACAGGATCACTGCTTCATATTTTTACACTGTTTAATCTATATCCTGCTACATATTTCTGCTTGCCACGTAGCAGCAGGGAAATGAGGAAGAGTGCACAGACGTGGCAGTATCCTAAATACTTTTGTTTTCTTACTAGATATAAGCACTTTCATGAGTCTGTTCTGCAAATACATTGCTCTAATCTGCAGTAGGAGTCTGTGACACACATCAGATGATTTCCAGAGCCTCACATGGAGAAGTCTTTTGCATTTTATGTCAGAGAGTTGTGAAAGTGGGCTGCTCTGGAAGGGGAGGGAACCATGGGGTGGAGGCATCAGCCAGGAAAGCAGGGCAGTGCTCTGGGAGACAAGGGGTACAGTCCCACAGTACCCAAACCAGGCCAGCAGAACAGCTCTGCTGACAGTAACCAGCACAGAGCAGCAGTCACCCCATTAGACCAAATGATGAGCCTGCTCTGAGTTCAAGACAGCAAATCAGGATCTGCAAGGTGCCAGGCCAGGCATGGACATGCCTGCAGTGTAGCTCAAAGACCAAGGGAAAGGGCTGGACTAAAATGCAGCTCCTGGATAGGGGAGAGGGGACAGAAAGAGTCAATACCCTGCATAACATTTTCCACAGGGCTTTCTCACAACTTATTTGTTTCTACCTAAGCCTCCTCTAGAGTTAGGCAGCTGCATCATATTAAGGCTGACTCTGAACACAACCAGTTAAACACCCAGGCTAAAAAGAAGGAAAGAGGTTGCAGAGGAAGATTACAGAAGGTGTTTTCAGGCTGACCAGAACAATCAGAATCTGTGTGTTCCTTCAGGTCCCTGGCACTCTGTTTCACCTCTGAAAACCAGCATTAGCACCAATCTCAATTTCTTAGACTGTGAATCTTGCCATAATTAAAATCAACCTATAAGGTAGCATTAAGCTCTAGCATAACTCAGCTATCAAGGTTTGAGGCAGCTGATCCACTGAATACCTGAGACACCTGCAGGAGCTGGCAGATGTGACAGAGAGCTTGCAGGAAACCTGCAGCAGGAGGCCAAGCATGGCGCAGTAAGATGTTTAAAATTATGCAGGAGACCTAAGTTTGGCAGTGGAGTCAAACAGTCCCCAGGATCATCAGGACTGTTTTACCTTTGTTTAATTAGATGATAACTTTGGCTGTGGACTGGCAGCCATAAGGCTCCCTGTGAAGTGGAAAGGCACATCTTTGGGAAATGTGCTGTGTTAGGCAAGCTGCTAGTGATAATTGTAGATGGTAATACCTCTGACACTTATATGACCCATTAGCTTGTCTGGCAGAATAAAAGCCTAATGTCAAATTGTGCATGTGCTATTAGGAAAGCATTTTTTCCATGGTCCCAAGGCCTCAATGTCCATAGTGAAGGGGAGTAATATATTGCTATGTTACAGCTGGGGCTGTGCACAGGGGTTGTGAGTTTTGAGATAAAGAACTGTCTGTGCATCAATGGAGTTGTTCTCCTTAATTACTACAGCCCTGCTGATTTTGATACCTAGACCCCAGTGATAAAACCTATTATCTTTGTTGATAACTGAGACTGGCAGGTGATCAGAAGAAACAAATAGTAATGAAGAACTATAAAGAAATTCGTCTGGCTGAGCATGAAACTAGTTTCCAGTGAATGCTAAACTGATGAATGTGTAGCTGTTTTTTCTGAAGGAGAGTCTGAGATGCTAATTTGAAGAGGAAAAATCCTATCCTAATCCTCAACACTGGAACAGATCTGGATCAAACAGCTTTATAAACATCTCCTTCCATCTCTTTTTTTACCTGCACATATTAATATGTGAGCAATGAGCATGGAAGTCTGAACATTTTCATGGAGGAAATTTAAGCGCAGTTCCCATGTCTTTTAACTTGCACATTAGTGTTTGGCAGGTGTATGTATGTCTCATTAAGTCTCTTTGAAATCAGCATCAATGCATCAGGGAGCAACTCTTCCTCCTCATTATTTACTCATACTAAGTTGTAGTCGATGCCCCTACTGGCAGGGATTTGTGTGTTTATCACTTCCTGAAAACAATAATGTAAATAATGTTTTTGCTTCCACTTGAACCACTGTACAAACTGACATTAAAGGGAGATCTGAATCAGTAAGGGAAAACATATTTAATCTTAGTGGACCAGCTAATGTATCTGACTACAGGGATAAGAAAAAGAAATTTTAATATGTTTAAATTTTTTTAAATTAAAAATTTGTTGCTTCTTCATCCCTCCCCTGTCCTGTCCTTGGTTTCCCTATCACACATGCGTTCAATATCACAGTCCATAAAACAAGATGGATTTTTAGGGAAAAGACAGCACACAAAACAGAAAAAGCCTGAATTAATATCTCAGAAATCAAAATGTTTTCAAATGGCAGAAATCTAAAGTGCCTAAATATGTCAAGCAAATAATACAAGGTAGAAGAAATTCTACACAGCCATCAACTGTCCTCTGACATTTGCTAATGTTGGAGGTTGTCAAGTCCAATACTTTATAGAGAGTTATATATATATATATTTTTTTTTTTAAATGGCATGTACTGTTTTGAAACTAAAGATGTAGTAAGGGGATCATTTGTTTCAGCAGCACAAATCACTTCTGTTTAAGTCTTCCCTCTCCATGTGATCTATTTTCTGGCATCTCAGTCTCCTTTCAGTATGTGCATGGGGATATCCAAGCATATCTGTTGTGGTAACAAGCAATGTAGGGACCCCAGGCAGGTGCAAAAGAGAGCTTTTTCTTGCCAAAATCCTTGCCTTTTTAAGCAGTTAGTTGGTTGTCAGTTTACATGGTTTTAAGGCACACCAAGCCCAAGCCAACCAACCCCCATACACCAGGATGTGGATGTGAGGCAGTCTCACAAAATGTGTCTCGTGTCTCCCATGTCTCTCACATCTCTCCTATATTTCATGTCTCTCATTTTTTTCATGTCTCTCATGTTTCTTTACCCTATTGCAGCTGAGCCACTCTCCCACAGTTCCCTTCTATTGCAGTATGGGTCCCAGATGGGTGATAATTAGCATTGACTCCATGATATTCTAGAAGGCTAAACAATCACTTTATTATCTTATACCAAACTATACTTCTAAGAAACTCATGGCTCTTGCAGACAGTTTGATACAGCTTTGACCAGATTGGTCAATTGAATGTAAAACACCATTACTAGTGGCTAATCAAGAAATCACCCTTTGGTAAACAAATCTCCATAACACATTCCACATGTGCATATCAACAGGTGCAGCAAGTGAAGATAAGAATAGGTTAACATTTTTTTCCTCTTATTTTCTCACAGCCTTTCCCAGCATGATGCCTGGGAAAGTTGTGCCTGCTGCTTTCTGTGGAGAGGGCTGTAGCCACACCCTTGTCCTTAGCCTGAGTAACAGGCTGGAGCAATGCTGCAAGGCCTTCCCTTTATAAAGCCTTACCTATCAGTAGCACACATCCCTCTACATCCAATGCAGGCAGTGAATACAAACCTACTTGGAAGATTAATTCAAGTTAAAAGTCAACTTATTCACCTGCAAAGTAATTTGGCTAGAAGTATTTTATATCCCAATTGCCATGTAGGTCAGTGTAAAGAAGGGAGAGAGAAAAGTGAGTGATAAAGAGTAGATTAGTGATTTGGCATCATGATTGCCAAAAATAATTCTTCTTGAATCACTCCTTAGTAGAAAAGAAGTTAGAAACATCACTCTGGTTGATTAAATTATTTTTCATTTATTTAGGGACAGTAGCTTTTACATAAAGGAGATTGGTTTTAAGTTCAGTGCATCTCTGTTCAGGACCTGATGAATGCAGAAAGAAATAAAATTTCTGTTTCAATGCTTTTAAACACAAAAGGGCTGGCAACTAAGATGCTATTTAAATACATACGATCTCATATTCTCTGATCAGGAGGGGAGGTGGCTTAGGAAGTTACTACCTCTTAGCTGCTTTTATTGCCTCCCTGCTGTGCATTGGTACAGGAGTAGCAAAGCTGACACATTATGACATGGACTTGCACTTTAGCTACTTCATTTCATGTAATAGTTCCTATATTCTAAGTAAGAATATCCTGACCATCTCTGAAAAACTGGTTACTAAATTCCATCTCTCAATTTGACCACGATTCCTGCTTCACAACTGGAGAAAAAAATACTCTCTATCTATTGGACAACCAAAGCTTTTAAATTATTTAATGTTATAGAATGTTCTTTCTGGCTAAGTTTGAAGTGGCTGCTGTAGTTCAAGAAAATCTCTCTGCCTCCCTCCGTCTTACATGAAAGTTCCTGCAGTGCTATGTGCTCTTGACACAGAAAAAGCAACACTTATCTGGAGGAGAAGAACACCTCTGGTCCCTGCAGTCTTGGAGGTGGTTATTAGACCAAGAGAAGGTGATACAAAAGACACTGTCCCACAAATTAACTGGTTGGTAAAAAGAGAGACAGAGGAACACAGGAGGCAAGGAAGTGTCCCTTGCACAAACTCTCAGAGGAAGCCTGTGCAGCCCAAGCTCCTTCAGCCTCATCACCTGAGAGCACAAGCCAGTGATGCTTCAAACTGCCTGCAGCCCACAAGTCTGTCACCTTTTCCGCATTAGGATGAGGACAACAATGGGATAATGCAGGTACCAGCTCTGGGGAAGAAATTGCTGAGAAGGGATCTGTCTGCTGCTTTTATAGCTTATCCAGATCTCTTAATCCTCCCTGGCATTCTCACTCACCAGAGATGTGATGGTGGCCAGCAGGATATAATTCTTGATGATTTTCTCTGAATAACCTTTCCATGGGTCAGCCCTAGCAGAGATAAGACTGTCTCTCCTGAGAGAGACAATGGCTGATATATTTGGGTACTTAGCAAACGTGCTGTCTGAAGCACCTGTCACTGACAGCAGTGGAACAATACTGGTGTAGAGCTGCTCAAATTATCTCAGGTTCAGAATGATTTTTCAGTGCCATCCACTTTGCTGCTTTTCTCTCAAGAGGCTTTTCAAATGTCATATCACCTCTGCTCTTTATCACAATAGTCTCTATGTTAAAACAAACTATAAAAATCAGCAAGCTCTACTAGGAAATGCAGGCTGTGCATATTTCATTGCTGGGAAATGCAGAATATTTTCAAGGGAAAAGAAAAAAGCTTTACATCTTTGTTGACTCTAAATGAAGACAATCTGTGGTGTAAAATTCTACTTTCAGTTCTTACTTGTACAGGGGTTTGTACTATATCAGATATCTCGGATTGACTAGATCAGAGCATCCTAATAAACCAAATCTGAAGTCTAGATGCCATAAAGATCTAAAAATCATAGAAGATAGGGCCTGAAAATCTTAGGTGGCTCTTGGAACATGGAAAACACTGTGACTGTCAGCCTGGGTCCTTGTTAGTAGATTTGGGGGCCTCAAAACCCCCCAAAGAAGCAATCCCTGAGGATAGAGCCATTTGGAGCAAGACAAAGGGAAACGCTTATGCCAGAGGTGATTTTAAATTGATATTCCTCTCTCAGGAAGGAGTACAACTCCAAAACCATTCTGAAACTGAAATCTCAAACTGAAGCAAAGCTGGCACAGGATTGTCTTCCTGACAGCCAATGTCTCCTTCTGCTTTTCCAGAATTAAAACAGACTTCATCTTTCTGCAAAATAGCTTCATCGTTTGAAGAGTGATTTTGGATGTGTGTGAGGATCCAATTCAATTCCATTTTTAAGTGGGAAGAGTCTCAAATCCTGAACTCATATATTCTCAGAGAATCCCTTCACCATTTATCGGTTTGTACCTGTCACTGATGTAGAGCTCACAGCACTTAGGAGTGCCGCAATATTTGAAGCAACAAGAATTAACATGGAAAATAAGATTGTGAAGCCTTGTACTGGAGCTGTCTGGTTCTGAGGTACTAATTAATAAGTAAAGCTAATAGAAAAAAGAAATCATGTCCAAGTGAAGCCTGGCACATCAGCATTTACTGCCCTGAGAAGGAGCTCTTGAAGTCCCTCAGTTTCTGCCTCCTGGGGACCATCCTGAGCTGCCCCACTTGGACATTCATGAAGAATGTACATACAGGAAGAGCCTCCTCAGGAAGACTGGGCCAATCTTTTCCAGCAGAACAAGAAGAATTCAGTGATCTGATCTCTGTGCTCTTGGGGATAACCAGGTCAGCTTCTGTAAGGCCGCTGCTCCTGTGCAAAGTTAGAAGCCAAATTCCTGTAGTGTCCTCTGCTGAACATCTTTTTAAACCATAGGAGATTGACATATTTATTTTTGCCTGTGGACTGCAGCATAGTTTTGTACACCAGAGACGTGGGCAGTTTGCAATGTGAGTGTTGTCTGGAAAAAATAAAATACAAAGAATTACCCTTCAAGTCCTTGCTTTGCATCACCAATGTTTGAATGTGAAACTGTGGCATTTTTTATTTAATGCCCAAGTTCCAATCACTGTTAGTGAGGACAGGGTTTCATCCACGGGGAATTATGACATTGATTTACCTAAAAATTTTCTCATTTATTCAGAATTGTACAGATTTTTTTACTCCACTAATACTTTTAAATCTTTTTCTTCAAAGCTAGAATATAGTTGAAATGGATAAAAAAACCTTTTGCCATGACAATTTCTTTTAAGAAAAGTTGTGTTACTCGACCTATTCAAATGATCAGAGAATAAGAGGTTGTCTGGAAGAATAGAAAATCACATAAATTGTTATGCCTGGACAGGGACTCTTCTATTTACTACAGGATGAAAAAGCAAAAACCAAGGCCTCAGCAGGATCTAGGGAAAAGAAACTTTTCTTTCTTTGAATATAAACATCCTCCGTTGCTTTTTTTTTTTCTTTTTATTGTCTCAAGAATAGAATGGGAAGGCTTGATAGGATATGCTTGGATACATCTGGGGTATAAAATATATCCATGAAAAGGTAGATCTGTCAGTATTAGTAAGCATGATCCCACCTTGCTGAATCCTTTGTATGATGTGTAAATCTACTGTAAATAAGTACAGCATTGACATTTCTAGAGGGGTTCTAGTTCTCCCAAGTTAGGCAAATGCACCTTCCTTTCTACATTTGTTTACAGTCTTGAAGACACCCCAGTGAAGTGTTTTAATACTGAATATTGAAATTCTGCAATTCCTCACAGCTAACAAGGCAGACTGCAAGGATAAATGTGAATCATTGTAAAACAATCCCTCTCCTGTTCATTTAAAAAATATATTTTCCCCTAATGTAGTTCCATCAGCTTCTAGCATGAATAAATAATCATGTGCCAAAGTACAGTCTTCTTCTTGTTCCTGTTCTTTTTGTTCCTAATTGGTCATTAATATAGAAACAATTTTTGTGTGGAACATTTTCTTGGTATTTTAATTGTAAGAGCAGAAGAGATGTTAAAAGCTTTCAGGTGCTGCTGATTTACCACCAAGGGCTCTGAAAGTCTTGAAATTCCAAATCAAAGCCCTGGTCTTTGGGGGTGCTAAAGTGGTGTGTGACATCATCTCCTTCTAAGGTCAAAGAAATTGAGGGGACTCGATATTTCACAAGGTTGGCTCTTACACTAAAAAGACTTACACAAAAAAGCAAAAGAAAAAATCCCCTTGTGTGTAACTTGTCTTCTGTTTGTACCTGAGTTATGAGCAACAAAAGACTCCTGAGCACGTTTCAGAAAGAGAGATGCATTGTTATTTTCTTTCACAGGAACATAAATGTGGAATAGCTGAATACACTAAATAGTAATGACACCAGCATTTTGTCTCAAACACTACTAACAGCAAACATTTTAATCAATGTTTCTGTATATTCCATTTACTTTTCATCTCTGGAATAATCAGCTCTATGACTGTGTGACTATATTTCACCTCTTTTTCTCCTGGAGAATCACCATAGTAGTGTGGATTCTGAAATTATTCTGGGCAGCAGGGCAAAATGAGACTTAATTTTCCTTTGATACTGGACCACAACACCATTATTGCAAAATATCCATAGAAAACTCAAAATGTCTGTTTAATATCTGAGCCAGTATTGGTCCACAAAGATGAAGTTTAAAAAATTTTAAAAACCCAACATTTAATGCTTCATTAAAATAGTGCTATACAGACACTTGCCCCACCAAAAGTAATGAAAAAAAAAATCAGAATCAGCTTACAATAATTTTTTTCAAATCTAATTATAATTTTACATTGAAGCAGAAAACTCTGTCGGAAAGACTTTTTCGTAAAATTTTCTTCAAGAGCAAAAATAATAACAAAATAAAAACCTCTTTAGCTAAGAGTGACTAAATATTGGTGAGGTGTTTCTTCTCCCTTTTTTATCACAGGAGACATGACTCAGGGTGTTCTCTTCCAGGAGATGCATCCCCTGGGTTTTGTTTTGGCAGTTTCTGTCAGAAACCTGTGATTTCTTTACACACATTTAGTACTTTAATCTGCGGGGGTGGTTTTTGTTTGGTTTTGTTTTCATTGAATACGGAACAAAACTTTGCTTCAGAAAAGGATTCCACAATAATGTGTGTGACAAAAGGTCAGATAGTCCAGCTTCCTGCTCACAGCATCATGTCTTGTGGTGTCTTGTTGCCTCCTGTCCCATCACTGCACTTCTGAGAACAGTTCCATGCAAGTGCAAGACTTTGAAATCAACTTGTCATGGAGTAAAATCAATCTGTGTGTAGTTTTGTTTTGGTTTGTTTTGTTTTGTTTTTTTTTTTTGGGGGGGGGCTTTTGGGATTTTTTTTTTTGGCTTGGTTTGGTTTGGTTTGGTTTGTTTTTTTTGGTTTTGTTTTTTTTTTTTTTTTTCCCAGTTATAGCTATACAAATGAGATATAAATTTCATTAGACCTCTTGGAATGGGCATTTTCTATTGTAAGCATCAACAATTTCTTTTCCCCCAAAGAAGAGGGAGTTGGCTATTTCAACACTTTTTAAAAAATGTTATTTTGACTTGAATAAGTTAATTTAAAAAGTAAAATTTTTGCATGAACTCTTATGAGATATATTATTATCATTGAAAACTCCATTGGTGAAAGAAAAACCATTAATATTGAAAGGATGGTATAATATATTTGTGACCTAATTATTAGATGTGCTTTCAAACCAATTTCAAAAAAATACAGTAATATAATTAGGATCATGATATTTTGTTTCTTTGGACTATTGTCTGTCATATTTATCAGCATACCAACTACAAGGAAATATTATTTTGTCAAAGATGCCAAAGAAAATATTCAGTAGTCCACAATGTATTTCTGAGAGAAACATTGGGGAGGGAGGCAAAATATCCATGGTTTCTAATTATTAAATTGACAAAACAATTCCCAAAGTCACATTTGGAGATGTGACTATGAGTAAGTGTTGAAAAGTTAAATCCCTTCCTAATTTTTTAAATATTTCTCTCTTCACCTAAAATACATGGTTTTTGATGTCTGCAAACAGTTTAAACTCTGCTTAACTGGTATTTCTTATCATGAGTTTAAAGCAATCCAGTACCCAATTTAATCTTCTTAGTATTAAAATTCCCAGCTGCTACGAGCCAAGTCCTGCCCTCCCCTTTAATTTCTTTGGTTGCTGCAACTTATGTTGGGAACTAGGAAAATTATTTAACTTGCTTCTGACCTTGGTTCCCAGTGGTACACTGGGGATGAGAACACCTTGTAACCCTTTTCTGCCCCACACCTGCTCTGTTTTCTTCACTCTTTCAGGAACAACTGAGCTACAAATTGCTGAAAGTCAAAAAGTTTTACCACGAACTGAGTAATTTCATTCTTTCTGGGATATCACCTTTGTTCTCCAAGCTTTTGTTTCAGGCCATTGTCAGCAATGGGCAATGGTATTAAATGGGTGACGCAATCCAGCTACTCTCGTTTTCTTATAATCCCAAATCACTGCCAGCAGCAACACAGTTTGGATTAGAAAACTATTTTAAAAGCTTTTGAGGAAAGAAATGTAAAGAAAAATAAGAGGACTATTCTATTTGTGCTTTTAACAACATACATTATGTAACTACATACAATTATCACTCATTATCAGTTTATTGGCACAGATACACAAAGAACAGAATTATCCCAGACTTGCTTTGGATTTACTGAGAACAAAATTATATCTCTATTTAAATAATTTGGCTTGTAGGCATCTTTAACTTTTTATACTGCTTAAAAAGATTTCAAAAATGTCAACTGTATTTATTCATTAGTTGTTTATTTAAATTAGAGCCAGTTTTCATCTTTCCATTCCTTGTACATGGAGAATTCTGCTATCAAAAACTACTTTAGGTCATATTTAGTACTTGGAACAATTAATCAAATGAAAGAACATTACCTTAAGAGAGAAGTGACAGTTCTGGATGTTTTTGCCATTCAGGGTGTACCAGAGAGGATGCACAGGGCCTCAGTGATAATGGCAGGCCTACAAAAGCCATAGGTTATCAGGATGAGAGTGTCCCCAAAGATAAGGAGAGAATAACCAGTATTTTATTGGACCTTCTTCAACTTCAGTTATGTCTCTTGAAAGTTCTGTTTAGAAAGCAATGTTCAAAGTGCTGCATATAGGGAGCCAAGTGTTAATCAGGTATTTAAGTATATTCTGAACAAATATCTCTAAATCAAACAGCTTTAGTTCTCCAGAAACAATTCAAATATTGGTAGTCTTTTACAACAGAAGTTAATTCCTCTAATAAAATAAGTACCCAGAAAAGGATGCTGTTATGATGTACGTGGTGAGATTAGCTAGAAACTCCCTAGATAAAAGCCATTATTATTTACCAGTATGGACTTTAAGGACAAGCTTTTCAAAGCCACTTAGGGCTGAGTATGCCCAATTCTCATTAATTTTATGCATGATTTGGTATCCAGATCCCTTTGAAAAGAGAAATAGCTCATTTTCTGAATATCCAGCAGGCATCTATGTCTGGATATTTCCTCTTGGGATCACAATTTGTATGTGCCCTAGACAGTTGAAAAGTTATTTTTCCCATTAACTTTTGAAGCAAAAAAGTCAGGACATGACACTCATGTAATATGTATATGAAGATAAAATGGAAACTTTGATCTAACAAGTCATGTGATATGAACAAAGATAGAAAGTGATCAAGGAAAAGACAGGAGAGACTTTTTCTTTCTGCAATATATTTCATTTCATGGCAAAGAATCCTCTATTATGAGGGGAAATGACCCCTGGCCATAGATGCAAAATTCACAGAACTTCTAGCAAAGCCTAACTTTCCTTGTTTGTCAGTTTTTGTCTTGCCACTCCACACTAAATTCACAAATTCTTACAGATTTCTTACAAAGGTGTTCTTAAGACAAGATTTTTCTGCCTCAGAAGGAGGAGTTTTCCCCTTGCCTCTATGAGGAGATTTCCTGCTATGAGAGAAAACCTAGAGTTTTAATGCTAAGAAAAAATTCTGGCAGATCTGTTATATTTGATTAATGTTAGCAATGATAACAGTATGCTAGAGAGCAGACAGACCATTACATATAAAAAATAGTAATTTCTTAGTAGCAGTAATTTTCTTCCTGGATTTTATTTGTTTGTAATTTCTGTGGGTTTGGAATAAAGAAATGCTCATTTTGGTGGAGCAGGTGTTAAATGAGAAATGAGTGAATTGTATATTTCTAAGAGTAGAGATTCGACTGTTATGAGCTTGAAAATAAGACTTGTGGTTTATAAAATAATAACATTAAAAGCTTTTTCTGAGTTATCTGGAATGTTGTTTGGTGTTTTTTTTCCCTAAATCTCATAAAGTTGTTTTTTCATAATAGCTGATGTTTCCAGTAAATCCTTTTCTGGTATGGTGTTAAGAGCTGTCAGTGCCCTGGCTGTAGCCCAAGTCCTACACACCAGTTGTCACTTGTCCAGCAAAGAATTGGCCATAGCAGAGGACCTAAGGAAGGAATATTTGCCTTGATCCATTAAGGATCAGCTAACTTGTCTTTCTCCCTCACCAATCTTGTTTCCCTGCAGGTATGCATTTTCTAAGACCACTTGCATGATATTTCCAGTTTGACACCCTGCCTAAACCCTCCAGTCAAACACATGTCTGGTTTTTTTTTTCCCATCACTTTAAGATCTGCATCCACACTAGATTTTGTACAAACCTGCAACAAAACCCCTCCAGATTAATCTCTGAATTAACCTCATTTTTTTAACTCTAGTTTGTGTCATCTGAAATCTGGTTGTTGGAACATGCAGGCACGAAAATAAAGAATAGGGACAAATAAAAGAAAGGTTGTGAGGTTTTTTGGGTAATTTTTTTGTTAGCTTTGTTGGTTGTTTTTTTGGTTTTTTGGTTGGTTTTTGTTTATTTGTTGGTTTTGTTTTTGTTTATTTGTTTTTTGGTTTTGTTTGGTTTTCTCTCTTTCTTTTTTTCTTTTCTTTTTTTTTTTTGTTCCTTCCCTGTAATTTGTAAGCACTTTGGGACAAACTTGTTTATGTGTTCTGAATTTACAGGGAGGTGCACTCTCTACTGAGCGTTTAGCTTCTGCATGATGCTCTGCACAGGGCAGGGTATAAATTGCTACTCAAACCTACAGCATGCAGCACCTCAGTTCACATGCATTTCTAATTGACATCTACTTTTGGATTAATTTCTGATTCCCTCCACTGGGTTTTTCTAATGAGATCATGAACTACATTGGCAGAAAGTTTATACTTAAAATATATCTACAAGGTAGAACCAACCATGTAGTTAACTGACAATGGGATTAAAATAATCCAAATCAAACATGCAATCCCCCCCCACCAAATCCTTATCTGTTAGATATCTGTACTCTTATTTTTTAATTTCATCAGCTACAATCAAAGAAAGACTCTAAATACTTTCTGCTCCAGTAGTTCTTTCCTTGCCTCTCTTCTCATGCTTTAAGAATCTGTGTTTTATTACGGAACTGACCACACCCCCATCCAAAAGCCATCATTCCTGGGGGGAGAGGGCTTGGGACCAAAGGGGGATGGAGATACTTTAGCTTTTACTTTTTTTCTTACTGATCAAATCTAATTTGATTGGTGATAAAAGCAATTAATTTCCCTAGGTCCAGTCTGTTTTACCCATGATGCTCACTGGGGCGTGACCTCCCTGTATCTCAACCGTGAGCTTCCTCATTTGGGTTTTCTGCCTGTGTGCTGTAGGGAGAGGGAGTGGGGGTGCAGCTGAGTGGGGTTTCTGACTGCCAGCCAAGGTCTCATAAGCACGCACAGGGAGTAGAGAGTCCTTCATCCAGAAAAAAACACCAGAAAGAAATTTAATAAGACAATAAAACTACCAGACACAGTCAGACAAACTCACTGAAAAGGAACTTGTTAACATATGACATTTTTATCCCCTTGTCCCTCAGGTTTACCATACTGCTTGGATCATGCAGGCCTATCCATTTTGATACCTTTTTTTCCCTGCTAAACCCACACAAGAAGTCATGCACAGTCCCAGGAAGCTCTTCCTCTTATCCCATAATGTGTCCTGTGACTCTGGGCAGTGAACCCACAGTGTGGGTGCCAGTCCTGGCTCATGGGACTGAGGCATTCCTGGGACAGCACTGGCAGGGGCCAGGACAGGGACTCGTGTCTCTGACTGGAGCTTTGGGGATTTTCTGCCTTCTTTGTGCCCCTGAACTTCTCTGACAAACTTTATATCACATAATCTGCCAGTGTTAACCAGCTGGACTTCTTTCTCACCCCAGACCTCTGAGGAACTTATAGTTCAGGCACCCCTCTGCCTTGCCCACAGACCTCAATCTCACTGTCATTTTCAGGGTATTCCTAGGATTTTAGACTCTGTGAAAGGCACACCTTTGAACAGTAACCACCTCTATAAGTATCCAAGGAAACCCTGTCTCTTTGTGGAGGAAGAGAGGAGAGGAAAGGGGCAGAAGAGAGAATTTTGAAGCATGAAGAAATTTGCAGGAACACATTTTAGGAGAATGTTAAAAAAGACTGAGTATAGGATCTCATGGCTGACTGGAAGCTGGGGAATCCCATTCCCTCCTATTAGACCTCTTCTACTTTAAAAAAGTCTTAGACGCAAAATGAAATAAAAATGGTGAGAAGCAATTTACAGAAGTGAGCATGTATCTTCCATGACAGAAGCAAAAAGGTGAAGCCACCATCTTCTGCATTGTTATGGAAAAACTACTATGATTTTTGAAAGAGATGCATCAGATACTTGACCCCACTTTTTGATTGCAAAGAAAAGGCTGAAAGACTTGAACTCCAGAGGCAGAATATATAAGAAAATGTATATTTGTTCTTTGCAATTCCTGTAGTGATAGATGACTGGCTTAAACATATTTTTTCCCTTAGAAAATAAAGAGGATGCCCAAAGGTAAAGGGTTGTGTCTCTGTGTATTTTATGAAGGACTATACAAGCAACAGAGATACTTCTAAGCTTCCAAGTGTGTACAATCCTTTGTGTAGACATTCTCTCTTTTCCAAACACTATTGAATTCCACATGCCGGCCTAGAATGTGGGTGTAATTTCCACAGCTTTTGTATATTCTTTGAATCTAATTGCAACCTTATCTTCCTGGTAGATCCAGTGACACGGGGTCACAAAGGGCTGAAAGGAAAGGCCACACAGCAGGGCAGAAGCACCATTTGATGTCATTGGTGAAGGTCTAGTTACAAGTTCATTATACTCTCAAGATACACTTTTAAACTGCACCTCTGATCCTGTTTCAGCTACTGTGTGCCTTTGTTTTTTGGTTGGGTTTTATTTTTCCTGAATGCCTCAAATTATTTGTTTTCCTTCTGTCAAGCAATTACTTGTGCACTCTGAACAAATTCATATTGTAGGGCTGGATTACAGTGGAGATAGAGGATAGAAGTCTGATACAGCTTGCTTTTTCAAGAGGAAAATTTATTGTGGAGATAAAACTGCCTTACAGCTTTAACAGAAACACATTTAGAAGGAAAGCTGACGTGATTAATTATTTCACAGCAGACAGTAAAATATTTATCAAATACTACAAATTCACTCTGTAGTGAAGTAACTAATATAAACATGAGCTTATTATCATTATGGCAATAACTGTATGATCAAATTGAGCTAGTCAGCTTGAAAGTGTTTAGGGTTCACGTTCCCAGGAGAGTTTGAAGCTTTATATGAGATATTCATGCGCAGGTAAATCTATTTAAACAGTACACTAAACAGTCTTTGCAGAAAGGACCACTTCTCCCTGCAGACAGAGCATCTGAGCTCCTCCAGCTTCCCACAGAATCCACCCCTGCTGCTCCCCTGCTACCAAAACCTTGCCATGAAAAGCAGTTGCAGGATTAACAAATGCTGCAGCTACAGCTCCATATGTTGTACAAGGAATGGGTGCATTCTTCTCTCAGAGGTCAATCAGATGACATAGTTATCCTAGCCAGGAATTTTTATCCTCAATTTATTCTTGGAGATGAGACTTGCTGCTCCTTCTTGTGGCCTGAAGATGATTTTGTAAAACCCCTGTGTTCTTCAATGTCTGCTTGCCCTAACTGTGAATTGATGTCATTGAAAATAGCAACCACTCCCTACAAACCTTTCTTCTGTCATATCTTATGTGCCACCAAGACAAACTACTCTATATGAAAAAATTAATGAATGAAGTAGGGATAAAAAGCATGATAAAGTGGTAATAAAGCTACATTTGCCTTCTAAAGAGCTGCCATGGCATCCAGGAAACCTTGAAGGAATGATGCCTTGCAGGAACATGCAACTCTCAACAAAAATATCTTTTCTATCTTGGGTGTGACAGAGTCATTTCACAACAGAAGGAAAATCAAAGCTAGGAAGAAACACAGGCATCTTGGGTTGCCCAAAAGTATCTAAGTTTGCCACAAATGAATGACAAAGTGACACAGAGCTTATGGGAGGTTAATATCTCTCTGAACAGTCATTTGAAGGCTCTGGTGATATCTGAGACAGCCCAAAGTTTCAACTTTCAGCAAACTGAAATGTTGTCTCATGACTGAATGGTATTGCTCCATTCCATAGACATTACTGCTTACTCTGGAGGTTGCCTGTTTGGAGGCAATTTTTATTTTGATCTATGGGAATCAAGTGAAGGAGATATAGGGAGGTGTATGAGAGTGGGAGAGAGGTGAGAATGACTGTGGGAAAAAGGGAAGAAAAAGCTTAATCCTTCAGCTCTTGGGAAAACAAAAAATAGAATAACTTTACATGCAAAGGGGAACCACTGATGTAGAGATGTAGAGTTCAAAAGGGGAAGCAGAAAATCAGTTTTTGCCGTTGATTGTTGGAATTGTTGAGTGATTTGTTTGCAACCTGAAAGTCTTAACCTTTTCCAACAACTGAAAAGTATGTGCTTTGGTAAGCAAGAATAACTACACAGTTACTGTTAGTAGTGTAGCTAAAGTAGTCTTTCCATTTAAAAATATGAAGGAAAAAAGTAAAAGTGCGCTTTTAAAAGATAAAGTCATCTTCATTTGGATTCAAACAATTTCTCAGAAAAAAAAGGTTCAAAATGTATTCCATGTATTAAGAGTGTTTCTATGCTCCAAAAGGCTTTCCTTTGGGTACTCTAAGAGGGTTTATTATCCATTATCTGTAACACAAAGATAATGAAAGTGGTTCTATTGTACTCTACGTGAAACCCACAGGAATACCAGGATTTGACAGTCATGATATATCTCAGTTAGTTTCTAATGTGTAAAGCCATCACCAATCATAGAGAAGACAGTCTGTTGGTTAAATAAGTCTGCAAAGTAAGATGATAGAATTCTTCATTTATCTTCATTGAAACAGCTTTGGCTGCTGTGTGGTTGATAAAATAAATCTAGTCCTATTCAGAATGTCTCCTCTCTGCCCATTGAAAGCAAGGGGTTCTTATTCTCCTGTATCAATTCTTATGCAGCCTTCATCACCCACAAGGTGGGAGTAGCTTCCATTAACACCTTGAGTAAAGTGACTCACATGTGTCAGCTGTAGATCATTTTCTTGATCAGCCTCCCCCAAGGGAAGAGAATTGTGAGTGCAATGAATCATTTTGATTGGAAGATTTTTTAAAAAATGTATGAAAGAGATGGTAGGTCAAACACATGCAATAGGAGATGGACAAGTTTATTATTGCCCTGACAGGCTGTGGATGCCCCATCCCTGGAAGTGTTCAGGGCCCAGCTAGATGGAGGCCTGAGCAGCATCAACTACTGAGTGGCACCCCTGCCCATGATGGTGGGGGGGGTAGAACTAGACGGTCTCTAAGATTCCTTCCAATCCAAACCATTTTTTGAGTCTGTTTCTTTACTTTTAGGGGAGTTTATTGTATTATTTAGGAATAATCCCATGAAAATCCATGAACGTCACAGTTGTATAGAAAGTTTAGTGCTGACGTCTGAACAGGGCAGTTGATTGATCTCACAGTCTCTGTTTCCCACAAAAGTTTATTTCTCTACAAAGGCCATAGAAACACTTGAAGCACATAGACACACATATGAGATGCAAATTTTACTCTTAGACAACATAAATATAACCACTCTCCCTTGAGGACTTTAAATAAGGCTCAAGATTCTGAATTTCATTTGGTGTCAAAAACAAGTAGTGATAAAACCAGACAATTCTGTTTGTTATGTCTCCTGGACACACCAGATCCAATGCAGACAGGATCTGCAATTAGTATTTTAATTCTAAACTAGATTTCATGGTTTTAGCTCAGCCAGGAAGTGGAAAAAACATGAATATCACAGTCTTGGCTATAGCATTGCTGAGTCTCTTTGGACAGCTGGTGACCAACAAAAGACATTACTCAGCAGTGTGAGTGGGTAGGATATAAATCATCCAGGAATACATAAAGGGGAATAAACTATAGACTGTGTTGCCCAAAACAGATATGAATTCTTCAGACAAGAGCTGTTTCTTAGTAGAAACCTCCTAATGTTCTTTTCTTTCCTCATTTGCATCATCACTGACCTTTTTGGCTTTAATTTCAACAGTTTGTCAACTCAGGCCCAGGCCAGGTTTACAAGTTTTGTGCCATGTGTACTGAAGTGGTGTGGACTGCACATGGTGAGAGGCTGTTGACATGAGTCTATATCATTTTATGGCTGCATTTAAATGCCACACAGCACCAGGGAGATGGCTGACCTTTGGAACCCCTTTCCAACATGTTCTTTGAATGTACTTCAGTATGAAAACATTGCCTTGGAAATTTGACAGATGTGTCAAATGACTCAGGGAGGTCAGAGATAAGAATGTCTCCCTGTTAATCATCCCTGATGGTAGCAAACCATCTATCATGTCACCAAGACATTTCATGTGCAGGTTTGAAACTAGATTATATCAAATTCAGGATATTACATGTAATTTTGCAAGCTTGAGATTGCCTTGAACTTGCATTTATGTGAAATTTCAGTTAAAAAAATATATATCTATTTTTCCAGAGAAAATAAGTCTTACCTGAGTAGAGTTTTTCTGGAATACAATTATGTGTGTCTTGGTCATTTGTTTACAGGGAGGCTAAAAATGGCATTTTACAATAAGGATATACTATTTTAAAAAATACACAAGAAAAAAAACCCCATCAAAACCAGTGACAAATTGTTTGAGAAGAAAGAGGAAAGGAAAAAGATCTATTGGAATAAGATTGTGAGTTTTGAGTAACCAGCTACCTAAAATAAAGGGTTTTTACTTATCTGCCATCCCACATTTAGTATCATTGTGATTACTTTAATGTGTCAATGTAGAAGATACATTAACTGTTACGGGTTTCAGTAACAAGAATGAAAAATCCTTTTATTCCTGAAATAGTATTTATAGATGACAGTAAATAGTCAACCTTCCATTTAGACTGGTATAGCACATAAAGCACATATAGCTCATAAACTGCTGTTATTGTTTTGTATCAGAAATAGGAGGTATGTTCATAAAAACTGACATGTTAATTTCTAAATTTGCAAGGCAACACTTGCTAGCCCTGTGAGGACCTCAGTGCTTCCATTTAGCTGAGTCATGTAAACATACATGGGATGGAATATGACCAAATAGTTGAAATGTCCTTTTCTTTGTCTTTCACAAACCTTCAAAGAAATTTCAGTTACCAAGACCTTGAGTCACCCCAGATTGGGTTGTTCTTGCCTTTGAGTTCTCAAGTTAGCAGAGATCAGAAACCTTTGTGTCCCTACCATGATCATCTGCAAGACGAAGAGCTAAATGATGCCATGGAGCACAAAAGGTGTTATGAAACTATCAAAATAAAAGAATCTCTAGCATGCAGCTATTGCATAGCTGCATCCTATTTTGAAAAGAAATAGGGAGGAAAACTTAAGTATAGGTTGCATTTACAGATGGGTTAAGACAATTACATTTCCTCTCCTTTTTTGCAAAGCTGATTTTTGTGGTGCAAGGCTGTCAGATTCCAGTAGCTAAAGCTGGACTGAATTTAGGTGTGGCAGAATGGGAGGGAGGACCAGCACACAGCTGCTAACGTCCCTGGTTAAACTGGTGTCACTTTTCCTCTGAAATGAGCATTAAAGAAAATGTCCTGTAGCAGAGAATAAGCATCACATGTAATTTTTAAAACTCTTTCATCAAAGTAAAATTCCAGGCACTGAGGTTGTATTGCCAGTGCTCCTTCTGCTGGAGACTGGTTGCTTAGTCACAGAAATAATATTCTATTGAAACAGAATTGAGAAATAAAAAATATTACAATCCAGCAGAGCGCTTTCCTCACAGAGCAGTGATGAAATTGCAAACATCTCAGCCCAGGATACATTGTGACTTTAATTTTTTCATTAGCAAAACTGTGAGAAAGTAAGATCAATTTACTTTCCTCAATAATATTTGAGGACTGTGACCAATCCTTCATGGTGCTTTGTAGCACTTAGTCCTGTGAGGTCTAGATCATCCAGGCATGAGTTCTTTAATTTATATTTATACTCATGAAATATGTTACTGTTAAAAAACAGGAAATACTCTAAAATTAGCCTTATACATTGCATGTGAGCTGTAGTAGAATTTGCTGCATTAAGTGATTAAAATAGCATTTCTTCAAGTAAATAAAAAGTGCAAAATGTTTTTTCACAGCTCTTTACTGCATTTGCTCATCAATTCATTGATTTTAAAGCCAGAATGGTCTGTATAGACAAAGGGTTTCTAACTCAGAGACCAGTGCACCCATTCAAGCTCTGAGCAGCTAGTGTCTCCAGGATCATGTTGTGAGAAAGTGTCAAAGGCTTTGCTGAAGTCCAGGAAAAGTCCACAGACTTTTCCTCATCCACTGGGAGAATCACTTTGTTGTAGAAGGAGATGAGGTCAGTCAATCAGGACCTGCCTTTCAGAATTCCATGTGGATTTCTGATCCTGATCCCCTGCGCGTCCTCTGCGTGCTGTGCAATGGCACTCAGGATGAACTGCTCTCAGGATGGTCTGGGTACCCACACAATGAGCTTGCACACAGCTTTCAGGCATTTGCAGCACATTCTGTTCATTTGTGTATGTTGAAACGCTGTATTTAGCTGTTTCCTGGGTTTCATATTCTCCTCCAGAAAGTACCAGAGGTGTCTCACAGAGAACGTCATTAGTCCTTTGATGAATTGCAATCATCCCGCTCATCAGTCTGGTACCAGCTGCTCATCAGTTAAACTGCTGAGCTTTGCTGATGTAGACATTAGCATCTGCAATTCTTTCAAAATCAACAGTTGCCCTGGAAGTCAGTCCCAAAGAAATTGGTTTTTAAGTTAGGCATATAAGGTAAGTTAAGTTTGACTTGTTCTACAACTGATTGAAATGGGTACCCCAGGGAGTAATTTGATGTAAAATGAATCCTAATTTTAAAAGAGAACCACCCTTTAAACTCTGTGGTCTGTAGAGGGAGCCTTGGTGATTAGCTTACTTTTGACTTTTAGAAGGCATAAATTCAGCAACAAAGATCCCAGCCTGCATGCCTAGAGTTTATTGGTATTTAACCAACAGACCTTATTTGTATGCAACTTTCTATTTAAAAATAAATGTAATCCAGTTAATGAAAACAAGCTGAGACAAAAAATGGAAATTCTACACTTGTAGTGGTAGCTATAATGAATTCCATGGAAATTTGCACTACTCTACCTGCAAGTAAGACTTTATCTTCATTTCCAATTCCCAATGCAGCATTATTGCTTGTGTGTATGAGGACTGAACCATTCTTAGAAGCATCTCTAAGTGCTGTGTTATCAAGATATTCAAGCATTTTTAATGACTGAGAATTTACCTGTTAATCTAATTCAACAGTTAAATAATGAGGGAAAAGAATTTTCTTATTTTAATGCATGCAGTACATATAACTGTTGGATTCAATAATAAGAGAAGGGAGTGTATCTAAAAAAAGCCAATGCAAGCCAAGCCATTCATTAACAAAAAAAAGAAGATATGAAACAGAAGGAATCTTCCATATACATTGATTTGAATCATTTTCAGCTCTTAACAAAATTGTTATCTACCACAACCTTCTGGTTTTTCACTTTTTTTTACTACAGCCCAGGTTTACAGCCCATTAAGATAAGCCATGTCCTTTGAACATTTCTCTTTCTTTAAATAGATTATCAGAAGTTAATTTAGTTAGAAAACAATTTTGTCAGAATTTAGGGGTTATTGAAGAATATGCAACAATACTTATGCAGAATAATCAAATCTGTGTAATGTCCATCCTGTCCACATGGAATATTAATCACACCTTGCAGCAAAAATTAGGTCTAGACACAGGCTGATCTCCCTTGAGGGGAGTCTGGGATGTTCTGAAATTCACACATTTCCAGCACCTGAATCAAGTATTTCATGGTGGAGCAGGTTGGGAGGTTGGTCACCCACCCTGTCTCAGTTTATTGTCATCCATTGTCACGCCCATCCTGAGAGGACACCAAGGAGCTCACAGGAACCACAAGCTGAGGAGATCCTGGGCCACCCTAAGGATTAATGAGGTAAGTGCACTGAGAAGATCTCCCATATTTAATAAGAAAACATAAGATTCAAATTTACAATTAAAATTTCAGTCATAGTTCTTGTCACACTGATATTTTTAAGTTTGTATTTGAAGGCCAGAAGAATAGGACTGTAATGGCTTTTGCTTTACTGTTAGTCCATAGAATGTATTATAGAATTTCCTGTTCAATGTTGGAAGTAGGATTATTTTTTATTTAGTATGTCTTCAAGTTTTTTCAAAAGACTTGTATAAATGAGTTAAAAAATTTGTTTGAAAACTGATTAGTTGGGAAGCTGACCCAAGTTGTAATTCATTAATTAAAAAAAATAATAGTAACAAATGGACTCTAATTTCTCTCCCTTTTAATTAACTTTCTAGAAACTTTTAAAGGAATTATTTTATGTTTTTTTTTCTGACTTGGTCTCTTACCAGTAGTGCAAGGTTCTGTGCAATCTGCTTTTAGGCTCAGTTGAATAGTAGTAAAGAGAATTCATACTAATTGTTTATAGCTGCAACTAGCTTTGTCATTTAAAAAATTTAAGGTTGGTATCAACTTTGAAGTGTAGTAGAACCCTGTTAAAGACCAGACTAAACAAGCTATTTTTATTAGCTTACACAGAATGTATTGAAAAGGTATCAGAATTAATAAACAGAATTAGCAGTTACATGAAATGCAGAATACTCTCCCAAAGAGTAAAAACAACAATCTCTATTTTTTCTGAAAAATAAGAATAAAAACAGGAGTTCAAACTTAATTATGAATATGGAAATACCCAAGACCATTCTCTGTTTCCATTATAACGTTGAAGTCAGGGGCAGCACATTGAACACTTGCTGCTTAGCAGATTGAGTTCTCAGACAAACTCTCTGTTCTTCAAAAGAACTCTAAATGAAATATATAAGGTAAAATCCACTCATAAAGCAAGTAGATGTATACGTGGTGGGTTGACCCTGGCTGAATGCCAGGTGCCCACTAAGTCCCTCTGCCCTTCCCCTCCTCATCTGAAACAGAGGAAAAAAAAAATAAATGAAAGACTCATGGGTCCAGGTAAGGACAGGGGGAGATCACTCACCAATTACCTTTATGGGCAAAATAGACTTGATTTGGGAAAATTATTTGAATGTATTACAAATCACCTTAGAGTGTGCTTAAAAATAAAACCAAACCTTAAAAACACCTTTCCCCCAAGCCCTCCCTTCTTCCCAGTTCAACTTCACTCAGTTCATCACATGTGTTGTGTTTGCTGCTCCTTCTTCTGCCCTCTCTCCCCCTGCTCCAAAATGAGCTTCCCGCAGTATCACAGCCTCCTTTGGGCATCCCCCTGCTCCAGGATAGGGTCCTGCAGGGGCTGCAGGGGGATCTCTGCTCCCCATGGACCCCCATGGGCTGCAGGGGCACAGCTGCCTCACCATGGGCAGCACCAGGGCTGCAGGGGAACCTCAGCTCTGGCACCTGGAGCATCTCCTGCCCCCCCTTTCTGCCCTCACCTGGGTATCTGTCGAGCTGTTTCTCTCACATGCTCTCACTGCTTTCTCCCAGCTGCTGTCTCAAAGGAGGGTTTTCTTCCCATTTTAAAACATGCTACCCCAGAGGCATCACCACCATCATTGATGGCCTCAGCCTTGGCCAGCAGTGGGTCAATCTTGGAGCTGGCTCTATCAGACCTAGGGCACTCCTGCAGCCCAACCCCCCCCCACCAAACCCTGGGCACACAAACCCAACAGAGCCTTTTCTTTTTTAAGTGCTTCTTTGGGTTAATTGGATTTTTTTTTTTCCTTCAAAGATATATATGTTCTTAAAACTCTTTGAGGAATAAGGGCCATCTGATAGCTATAAGACAGTTCCTGATCAATAAACCATATCTGAATGAGTAAATTAATGTATTTAATTACCAATAACTTGATTGAATGCTGACAGGATACAGGCTCAAATATACTTACTTTAGCTTTTGCACTGGAAATCTTGCAACCCCAGATTCAAGAAGAATAAAGGAGCAATTTGTCCAGAATTAGAGAAGACTTTTAGTGCATTTATAGATGAATGAGTAAAAATAAAAAATAAAAAAAAAAAGCAAAAGCAGTTTCTGTTTTTTTCCAGGTGACAGGTCTTTTCTAAAAAACAACTGACTGCTATGATCAACATGTTTTGCTCAAAAATATCTCTGACTTATTTTGTGAAATGTCAGAATAATAAAGCATTTTTCTTCTGGAAGCTGGCCTGAAATTTGCAAAAACTACTGAAAAGCCCAGGCTTTTCTGCTGTAGCCAAACTACCACACCTTGTGTATTTTTTTTCAAGGATGTAACAATCACTGGGTTTTGGCTGGACATCTGCTATTTTCTAGAATCACTAATTTTAATTGGTGATGTTAAAACTACAACATCTATAACACAAGGGGAGGCAGGATTGCAGATAACACAAAGCTGGGAGCAGTGGTTTGTTCACCAGATGCTTGTTCTGCCATTCAGGAGGACCTTGTCAGGCTGGAGAAATGGGCTGGCAGACCCTTCTGAAGTTCCACAAAGGGAAGAGCCAAGTCCTGCTCCAAAGGAGGAATAAGCCCATGCACCAGCACAGACTGGGAACTGGGTCTGTAAAGAAAGAGATGAAGGTCATGAGGGACACAAAGGTGCACATAAGAGGTGTTCCCTGGCAGAAAAAAGGTCAACAGCCTCTCACTGTGCATAGGGCAGAGCAGTAATGGAAGGTCAAACTACCTAATTTGGTTCTGTAGCACCAAAAATGGAGTTAAACACAGGCTTTGAAATGCACACCTTTTATCTAGGCGGTTTTAGATGCACATCTTCAAGTAATTTCTTCAAGTAGTTGTATTATTATTATTATTTCAAGTAACATCTTCAAGTACTTATTTATTCCTATGACTATATCAGCTTAAGACAGAGACACACTTAAATAAGTCCTGTCTTTATTGAATAAATTCTCATTTATTCAATAAGAAAATGGGTTAACTCGGATGCAGAACTACACAACTGCAATTCATATCCTGCCACAAGCTTGTGTCCACACAGTGCTGCACTGAGCTCTATAGACATATCAGTTTGAGCTGCCCTAACCCATAATCTCTGAAGCCTGTATATCAATACACAAATATTTATTTTTGCAGTGGTAAATCCAGAAATTAGTTGTAAAATTTTATTTGGAGATTTGTTTCCTGTGGATATTTCAATTTGAAAGAGACATGCTAGGATTCAATGAGATGTCATTTTGAAGGAAAAGAGCGGTCCAAAAAAGCATGTATGTTCTGGTTCATCTTGTATCACTGGACCTTTGATCAGTGGACCATCAACCCTTCGTTGATGCCTTGGTTTCTACTGGAGATAAATAAGCACAAGCCAGGAAAGGTCTGTTTCTTTCTTTGGATAAGCAATCCACATATACATCAAAGAGCTGACAAAAAATTTAGTTAGAATGTCAGGTCAATTTTGACTACTGCGCTCTGTAGTTTCAGAAATTTTCATTGTTTTTTAAAAATGTCAATTTAAGTTTATCCAAGTCCATGTGGATCTCAAGGAATGTGACTTCTGGATCCTCATTCCTATTGTTTTTCATTTCAGTTATCCTAGCTTTCCTTCTAAAATGGGTGATGCTCCCTGGTTTTGCCTTCTCTTTTGTCCCATATTTGTGTCTCCTGAACTCTTTAAGGAGAAAGGAGTGAGATGAGTCCAGAATATAAAAGATTAGTTTGTAAATCCATTAGGAGTTTCTAGTTTTTAAACAGATTTTACTGGCCATTCAAATTCTGATGGCTTTGCCTGACAAAGATTGTAATGAGAATAGAAGATGGGATTAAATGGAATCCATTCTGAAGATGATTGCAAAAGATACAAGCCTAACTCATTCTCATTATAGCTTTGTGTTGGTATAATTGAGAATGTTATTCAGATACCTGAAATGCTTGGAGAGAATTTTATTGTGATTGTAAAAAGGTGCTACTTAATTTGATTTAAAATTGCAACTGCAGTTGGCTACTTTTGGCATCCTGCAAATGGCACAGGAGAGGCTGATGCTGACTTTGTGCAGTTCTGCCATTTCTCTTGCATAATCCCAGCTGCTGACATTCAGAACATCTATGTGTGGGTTTAAGACTCAATTTGTGATCATCTACAAAGCTGATATGTCAGCTGTTCCTGTCTTATTTTTTAGAGTGAAACCAGGCTGCAGGAAGATCCTTAATGTTTAGATTGTGTTGAAAGACATCCTTTTCCTTGTGTGGATGATCTCAAGGACAAGACTTCAATATTTACTCCCAGGCAGGGTGGTTTGGATTTGGATTTTTTTTTTTTTTTTTTTTTTTTTTTTTTTTTTTTTTTTTTTTTTTTTTTTT
>LTAT01000004.1:150515535-150549359 GCA_003286495.1 Chlorodrepanis virens
CCCAAAACAACAACAACAACAACAACAAAATCCCCACAAAAATCATTGGACTGCTGTAGTGCTGTAGTGTGTGTCCATGTGAGGAAGTTGTCATGAGGGCTCCGCAGGCTGGGCTCTGTCAGGAGAGGCTGTGAATGGTTAACCGTGTCAGCCAGCATCTTCTAAGTATCTTTTTCACAAAACCTCTATTCTAGAAAGCTTTTTTTTACTCATTAATTCCAGTCCTGTCTTTTAATTGTTCTGTCTATTTAATTACAAATTTAAGTGATACTTTCCCTTACTTTAACTGACTTGTAATCACCAAGTCATCCTACTTTTTTTGTTGTTGTTTTGAATGCTGGGAAAATACTGGTTTTCTTCAGGGTTTGTAATGTTCTATAAGTAAATATCCATTCCCTTAATAAATATCTAATTCCATATCTGCTCAAAAAATTTCCTAAAAAACTTGCACATTTTGGAGGCATTGTGTTTTAATGAATACAGATAGTGACTTCGTCAGTAACCAGTAATTCAAAATTACCTTTTGCACCTGTTGTTCAAGAGCAGGTATTTTGTTTTGGTTTGGTCTTTTTTCCAAATACAGAAGAAAATTTCAGTGTTTTCTTAAAAAATATTTAAATACTGGTAGACTTATCCTCAGAACTTGTTTTTGATTTGCATAGTCTTTTTTATTTGAGCCATTAATTTTCATTTTATAGCTTAGCGTTTTGAATCTAAATTTACTTTTGGTGATTTCTAATTTACATCAATTATTATATTTTTCTTTTATTTCTTTTGATATATATTGATTTTTATTTTCTATGTATTGACCTAATTTATCCACTAGGACAGGTTAAGAGCTAGAAAAAAATGATCTTCTTTACAAATATCAAATCAGTACCTCCGAAATAAATAGTAAAATAGTCACAGCTAAAGCTCGGTTCATAAAGCCCCATTTTTCAAAGATCATACAATCACAGAACCATAGAATGGTTTGGGATGCAATTGATCTTGAATATTATCTCATTCTAAAGGTACACCTTCCAATAGATGAGGTTGGGCAGAGATACTCAGATACTATATTTCCTTTTTTTCCCCCCCTTCTTCTTTCCATTAAATTCTCCTTAGCTTGGAAACTGAGCTTGTTTGTAATGCCACATATAATTCATAGAGACAAGCTAATCACTAGCTTGGAAGCTGGTGGTTTCCAAGGAAGTGGTGGTCAGGACCATCTTACAATCAGTGAAACAAAATAAAAGTGATTTGGACTATCTTTTATCTTCTTTTATTAAATATAAGCAGGTTATAATCACCAGTCTCTAAGCAACAGACAGATACTAATCCAGCAATTAATTCACCTTTATCCATATAATGAGGTCCAAAATAGAGCTGGCTTGTGTTAAACATGACACCTCCACTGAGGAAGAAAAAGAAAAAAAGAACCTTCCTGTATGTACATGTATTCAAGAACTCTAATGACTAACTACTGTCTGTGTGAGACCTTTAATATGTCTGCAAAATTGAAATTCTCCTTAGTAACACAGTTTTTATTTCAGTTACATGCAGTTATTTAAAACCAACCTCTTTGTTCTCTGCCTTAAATAAGAATCTTGAATAGAGTCCATTTCCATCCTTTGCTATTTAGCCCTTTGGTCTTTTCACATTGAGATCCAGGGACCTATTGATGCTAAAATTGGAACTGACATTGCTACTTATGAGTGATACCTTTTTTTCTTTTCTTCTCCCTTTCTTTTCCCTTGTTCAACCTTTTCTGCTTTTCTAAACTCATTATAAGTGGAGCTGGGAATTCCAGTAATGTGAATTAACCCAACATCAACATTACAGTCACTCCACTTACACCTCTCTTTTCTCAGGAGTGGGAATGCCAAGTCTGGCCCCCAGTTTTGTAACACAGATCTTGAAGCAAGTAAGGGAAAGGGGAATTTTTTTTCCATTGTGTTTATTACAGCTATTTATTATCATACAGATTTTCACTTTAATGCAATTTTAATATAAATTCTATCTGTTCACACTTGATTGCTCCAACTACTTTCCAGTGAGAAAAAGCCTCCCTATTTGTTTTTGTGCAAGATGTAGGGTGCCCCACACACACAATGCATTAATTATGGTGCCAAAAGGCTCTTGCCATC
This sequence comes from Chlorodrepanis virens, assembly GCA_003286495.1. Lineage (NCBI taxonomy): Eukaryota > Metazoa > Chordata > Aves > Passeriformes > Fringillidae > Chlorodrepanis > Chlorodrepanis virens. The sequence goes on from LTAT01000004.1 coordinate 150,517,665, forward strand.
ACTGGTTCATTTTCAGCAGGTTATCAAAAGATGACAGCCAGCTGGTAAAGAGACCCAACTTCAATGAAACTAGACTTTTACAATAATATAGAAATGGAGATTTTAGTTCAATGCACTCATAGCTGGCTATCAGCTCCATGAGGAACTGCCCTATGGCCTCTTAAATGGCAATAAGGCACCTTTGGTGAGTCAAAGATTGCACCCCAAGGAACCAGTCAGCATAAAACTTTTACATTTAGGTCACTACTTACACATTACTATTTCTAATCACCAGGGATTGTTTCTTCCACTTCTTTTATATCCCCAAACTGCAGTGCCTCCAAAATTTCTTAATAGTATCAAATAAATAAATATATATATATATATATATTTCTATATATATGTGTGTGTGTGTTTATCTTTTATTAGTAGCATGTTATTTCTTGACAGTGTAACCAAAACTTAGATAAGAATACGCTGAGAAAATATTTATATTGCCTGCAACTTTTGCTTCCTCAGTTGAGCTGCTAAGAGTACTCAGGTGGAAGATAACTGCACTACCCTGGAGAGAGCTGTGACACAAGAAAAGACCATCATTTTTGACTGCTCATTACTGCTCAATAGGTACAGGCTACATCCCTCCAACATCTACAGACTAGTTTATTTAAATTCTTTTTAATTAACTGATAAAATTGCCAGGTTTTTTTAAGACTAACCAGCCATTGCAGTTAACCTAAGTCATTTTGCCTGAATTTAATCATGTACTGCTGATGAAAGTTTTTTCAGGCTGAGTGACAGGATTGGTAATATGAAGGGGAAAGCCAGCAAAGCAGGGGCAAAGACAGCAATCTCCTTTAACCCAGCAGATTCTGAAGTAAATGTCTGTCAGTGTCTTCAGTTACCAGGAAATAAGTTGCAAACATTGCTCAAAATCCCCACATACTCTACACTGGAAGTTACAAACCACAATATAAGAAAAAAAATATAAATATGCCAAATGAGCAAAACTGCAGGCTCCTCTGCTTCTGGTCATGATAGCAGATCCTTTTTCATACTGTCCTCTTTTTTCTGCTTCTTAGACCCTCCAGCTAGACTTTAAACTTACCTTGCTGGCTCATTAGGAGAGAACAATGGTAAAAAGTAAAAACCAGGAGTATCTGAAGTGTTCCATTTTTCATCTGGTTCTGTGTGGCATTGAACATTTGGCTTCAAGGTGTGCTGCCACCATTAACGATTTCCTTTTTTTGCTTTAGTGGCACTTTGCCAGTTCTCTGTGTTCTTTCCTGGATTTCCTGGGCACTTAAATGTTTTTTTTCCTAGAATTATAACTGCATATAGGAAGTTGATTCTGGAAGGTAATGTCATATATTGTGTGAGTTTGACATTCATAAAATCATAAAATATTTAAGGTGAGAAAAGACCTCAGAAATCACCAAGCCCAATTGTTAACCCAGAACCACTGTGTTTACCCCTAAACCAGGTTGCCCAGTGACACATTGACACATCCATGTGCCTTTTGAACACTTCCAGACACAGTGACTTTACATTTCCTTTGGCAGCCTGTTCCAATGCATGACCAATTCTTCAGTGAATAAAATTACCCTGATACTGAATATCAGGAAAGCTCCCCTGGTACAGTTTAAAGCCATTTCTTGTTTTCCTGTCACTTGCTACTGGGAGAAGAGGCCAACACCCAGATGTTCACAACCTCCTTCCAGGGAGTTTGAAGGAGAGATAAGGTCCCTCCTTAGCCTTCTTTTCTCCAGATGAAACAACCCTTGTCCTCTCAGCCTCTCCTTACACAAATTGTTTGCCAGACCCTTTACCAATTCAGTTTTCCTCATTTGGGTATTCAAAACTTCTGGGCTGTTATCGACATTCACAATGCATATTTCCAAGAAAGATTAAAAAGACAAAAGTTTAGTATGCTATCTCACTCTTTTTTAGGGTGAATGCAGCTTTATTTAAACATTGTTAAAAATGTACCTTGATGTCAGTCCAAGTAATGGGATTTTTTGTCAGTGCTGTTTTTAAATTTTATTTTTCAGAGAAAGCAGCTAACTGAAGTAAGCATGAGCATGTGATGTGCAGTTCTAATAAAATACATCCCCATACAGATCTGCTCTACATGCCTCTTTAGAATATTAAACTACTTTTATTCTTTTATGTGCTGTTTAAACTGACGTGAAGATTTGTGGATACTCAAAGACTGGAGACTATAAAAGAACATTCACAGAGATGTAAGGTAGAAGGGATTGGTTTGTTTGCTGTTTGCTTACTCTCTCAATACAAAATATGTTTTTTGAGCTAACTTGACCTCTCTTACTTACTAGATACATGAATAGCTTACTGATGTCTGAAAATAGTTCAGTTCCATCTTAGTCACTTCATTTATGCACAGAGATTTTCCACTGCTCTCAAAAGTTCCTTGTTTTGTTAGGTTCTGACTTACAAAATACAAAAGTCTCTGAAAATGTTTCTTATGTGCAATTTGACTAGTTTGAGTCAGCCATCCTGATCTTGCTCCCTCTCAGCTTCTTGTGCACCTGTCCACTGGCAGAATGTGGAGATGCTGAAAAGTCCCTGACTTAGTCTAGCTCTCTATGGAAACAACTGAAACATCAGTGTGTTATCAATGCTGTTCTCATATTAAATCCAAACCACAACACTGTACCAGCTACTAAGAGAAAACTGACTTTATTCCAGCTGAAACAAGGACAACCCTGAAAACTACTGAGTAGTTATTTGACATTAAGGATCAATCACTTAAACTTAGCACGAAACTAAATCAGGCATATTTCCCTGAAATAGAATATATGAAATCTATTTTCCTTCCTGAAAATTCCAGCTACCAAAGTGTTATTAATTAACTTGTGTTGATTTTATTTATTAAATAAAAATCCCTCCCCCAACCCCGTTCAAATGCTCCTGCACTCACAAGAGTTTTTAAGGAATGTGTGGTTCAGTTAGAGGGCAGGTGTGTGTGTCATGGTTAAAATGTTCTCAGCTGTAATGAAAAAACTCTCCTCTTCTCTCCTGTTTGAAAATGCCAGCAGGGTAACTGCTTATCAGTTCAGATTCTCCTGAAAGTCAGGGAAACATGTTTTTAATATTCCATGTAAATCCACAACTCCATCAGTAGCTGTTTCTACGTGTGACTATAAGGGAACTGTGCAAGGGTGCTACAACAAAGGAATGACAGCAGGGAACCTTCTGCAACACAGCTGGAAAACAGAAAATTTTCTGATTTACTATATGAATCAGATCTGAAATCAGCTGATTATTATTTATTAGTTCCAGAACTATAAAGAGCTAAGGATAAGTCTCATCTAACCAATAAAAGACATCTGTAATGTTGACACCTAACCAGCTACCTGACTTGCACGTGTGAATCAAGCTCCACTAGACAGTGGAGAAAAATGGGTATTTTTAGGGAACAAGCTAACTCCCTGCTTTAGCTGTTCATTACACAGTGAAATAGAACAAATATTTGAAGTGCCAATTCTTCCTTGACTTTATTTTGAATTTAGATAGTGAGCTTAGAAACACATCTCTACCCTGTCAATTCTTGCAGCTGATTCCCCCTCAGTGGGTAGAATTTATCCCATCAGTTTCAGGCTCTTATTTTTAGATAGGTTTTGTCACAATTTGACAGAACTGTGCTCTCTATTCTCTCAGAGAGGGACAAATGTTGGCTTTTCCTGGGATCCTAACCTTTCCCCTTTTAAATCTGGAGAGAATGAATCCCACACCTGGTCTTGATTTAGATTTTAGCCATTCAGGATCAATTGAAAGTTGTATCTAAACACTGAGTTGGGATTTGATATACAAAGAATATTTTAAGTAGGTGGATCCAATCAAAGAATGTATCATAATAAACTATAGTGACCAAAATTATTTGAATATATTATTTTACTTTATTTTTTAAAATAGTCTATATCATTCAACTGATGTAAATTAGAATTAAGATAACTTTGCAGAAATTGAGAGTTACATTGATTTTCCCTGACCATTATATCCCAGAGAATTTACAAAATAGATGAATATATGATAGGAGATTTAAAATGGGTTGCATTGAATTTTACCCTCTGTCACAAAGTCTGTGAATATTTTTATCATGGGGATCAGTATCTGAAAATTATCACCTGTTTATTTAATTTAGCTGTCCCTTGAGTTACACCTTCTGTGTCTTTCTCTGGATAGATCTTAATTAATTCAAGACATGTAAATGAGGTTTATAGGCTTGGAGTTTCATTGCTCTTCTTTGCTAGTCAATAGAGACAGATCTCGTGATGCAACTAAAATATGAAGTTTATTTGGTTTTTGGAAACTTCTTTCTCTATAATGACAGGAAAACAACGAAACGAGCTAACATCCTAATTTTTCTTTTTAATCAAGTGCAGAGAGATTAAATTGAGTGCTTGTGTCTGCCATAACAATAACTCCATTTGGAGGCTCAAAATATCTCTGCGGTGGTAAAAAATTTTTGAAAGCACACACCAGAATTAACCTGTTCACAAACATTCCACATGAGCCACTACTTTTAAAACTGTTCTTACATCCGATGCAGCTCTATTTTAAGGCAGAGATTGATACGGTTTTTTGCTTATTTTCCACTGACTCAGTTTACCCTTCTTGTAAAAACAAATTGAGTACTTACATTTCTTTTTCAATAAATGATAAATGCTTGAATTTACTAATCCTTGTGGTTGTTTTTAGAGGCCATCTGGTGGGAGATATTTCTTACAGAATGAGAAAGTATTTAATATTTTATGTTTTTTTCTTCTATTGTGTGGGACAAAATATTTTATGTAATTAATTACATTTATAATTATAAATAAATAAATATATATATATTTATATATATACATTACACACACATATATATATACAGAGAGAAAGAGAGAGAGCACAGATTTAAATCCCATTCACTGAAATGCAAAGTATTCTTTCATTTAATTTCCATGGAAGAGAAAGGAAACCCCTTTAAGAGTGGAGCAAAGGAGAAAAGCACTCTGAAGTACTCACCCATTATATCTTCTCTTTTGCAAATAAATGTAAAAAAAAAAAATTAGAAAGAATGCAAAAAGTGGTCAGGGAGTAATAATTAACAGTGTGAAGCTCAGACTTTTATTCAATTATGCAAAATTCATGATAATAAAATTATAATATCGTTCCACTTTATAACTCTGTAACCACACTTATTCAACAAAAATGCAAAGATCAGGAAAAGCAGTGAAGAACAGAGCAGTAAAATTAGTGAAATGGCATAAGAGCAGTATGAGAAAAAGTTATGTCAATGGTCACTATATCACAGAAGCAAAGGCTGCTGATTCTAAAATGGTCATCTCAATAATCTGATATGTTGAAGAAAAGAGCCCAAATCTTTTATTTGCATCTTTGATTGATTTATTCCTAGTAATTCTTTTTATGGAAATTTTGCTTCAGAGACTTTGACTCTTTCTGATGCTAGAAAATTTAGTTTTCTTATTTGTTTAAACAAGTATCCCAAGTACACAGCTGCTTTCACCTTGATGAGTGTTACTTCTTTTATTCCCACATGCTACAGAAAAAAAAGATTTTGACCTATAAAAACTCTTTTCATAAACAAAATTTTTCACCTTATCCTTGTGCACTGCAGGAGGATTGGAACTATATACATTGGGAATGGGGAGTTGTGTCATTTGGAATATTTTTCTTCTGCCTTCCAGGTGGGCACTCCTGTTTTCCTGAGCTTTTTATATCTTTTGCCCCATTACTGTTCAATAGAAAATTTGATTCCTTGACTTTGATGAATGTTTTAAACCTTGTGGGTTATTTTTGATTTCGGGGCTTTGGGGATTTTGCAGGGGTTTTGTTTGGGTTTGTGGATTTTTTTTCCTTTCTCTAAAAAATAAGAACAAAAATGTGGGGAGAGTCTGCATTACCATGGACTTCTGCCTTAGGTATTTAAGAAAATACCTAAGGCAGAAGTCCTTAGGTAATGCAGACTCTCCCCACATTTTTGTTCTTTCCTAGCTGGAAAAATCCTAAAGTAAAATGCATACATAGCTTGAGGACATCACACGTTGCAAATGGATGTAGAAACACTTTAAGTCTCCTAATGACATGCCCAGTGTAGCACTGCAGAACTGTAGACACTGAAAGGTAACATCTCCTGCTGCTGGCCTCCAGCCACGTTGTGAGATTTCCCTCTGCTTGGACCAAATTGTTTCCAACCCTTTTGGCCAGAGCTTAATCTTCCGACACACTGTTAATGAACCAAGAGTTTGAGTCTTTCTGTAAGGAAAAAAGGTTATGCAGTTTATCAACGTAAACTCCAAATTCCTGCTTCTTTACTTCTGGTAATAACAAAGGTTTCACTGACTTCACTGGATATGAAACTAAGCCTTCACTGCCCTTGAGTAATGAAATCCATGTTTCCTTTGTCACATGTCTGATTAAATTAATTAGAGAAAACTTGCTTTGGGATTTGATCTGGGTTCTTCTTCATGCTTTTAATTAATTAATTAATCGGACCCTCTTTTTTTTCTTGTTTTAAGGTTTTTTAAACTGATTTTTGTTCAACTAGTATCCATCAAAATGTAAAATTCAGTTTGTCATATCACATGTATATTTTCTATGTGCTGTTTTCAATATTCTGTCTTGTTGAAGAATTTCCTTTGATATTTTTTTCCTTGCATAGTTTTTTTAATACCACTTATGTTCTTTAAGCTCCAGATCATTTTCACGATTTTTGCTAGATGTGGCTGTTTTATCTATTGAAGATGTATTATTTAAGAGCAAAGAGTAATAAAGGAAATGTTTGATTATTTTGCTAGATGTTTCCTGATGTGATAAGAAAGTATTAAAAAGAAAATAAGCATAAAATGATGAAGACATCAATTTCTGTTATGGTATTTTAGACAAATAATCACTTTTTTTCTAAATCTCTGCCATATCTCTGAGCTTCCTGAAACATAATATGAGTACTCAGGAGATGATTGGGTAACAAGGTTTGTTGATTTCGGATCTTTTGAATCCAATTCTAGTATAAAGCAGATATTCTATCTTTGTGCAAATCACCTTGTAAAAACTCTAAATTGCACTAGTGAAGTTAACACAAAACATAATTTGATTTTTTGTTATATAACAGTGGTTACCTTAAAAAAGCTGAATTAAGACGTTTTAAATGTGTTGTATTACAACACAAAGATTTTCCCCTCCGTGGTCATAAAGCTGCCAGGTATGGGTGGGATCACTGTGGAAAAAGCAACATCAGACAGATCATGACAGGTGAAATCATAATGAATGGGAAAAAAGACAGGGCTGAAATAGAAATAATATTCATTACCCTGGTAATATGTTCTAAAATTGCTAAGTGCCAGACTGAGCCTCATCCACTGTGAAATATTCTAATGACCAATGAGTACATAAGTCTAAGTGAATTAGGAAGTCCACCTAAATCAAATAAATCTCATAACTTAGTACTCACAGATCATTATTAAACTTAATATGAAAGATAATAAGGCCTGCCCAGGGAAAATTTTATCACTGGAAATCCATGGCCATAGGAGACTTGCAATTCCCTGTAATAATCAAAGACAAATTTTCTTTGAATTTCTAATAACTGCTTGAAGTACTTTGTTGTTTGCCTTCACTTATAATTTCCATCACACACAATGACAATACAGGGGTGGGACAATTACAGTACTTATGAACACAGATGTATTTTAGCATTTAGTTAGAAACTATTTGCAATTAGTATAAGTATTTGCAAGTATGCTTTGAAAATAAATAATTAATAAAAAACCCCCCAACAAAATACAAAAAATAACAGATTTTGATGTGTTTTTTATATTTCAGCAGTCTTTCGTTCCACCAGTATACCAAAAGGAAATGCTGAAGATTCAAATTGACCTTACCAATTCCTTCTTCCTCCCTTTCATGCACAGATTTTAAAATGTTATCAATCTGGAAAGCATCTGCCCGATCTAGAGAAAGCATTTCATATTCTCAAGTAGCTCAGATTAGAATATTTACATTAGATGAAAACCTATGTTATTTAATATTAGTTGAGTGTTTTATGGAAAGTTTCCATTCAGGTTGTGTTCTCAGTCTTGAAAAAGTTATGCAGTTCTCCGAAATCTCTGCCCTTAAACAGGAATAACACAAAAACACATATCCATACATCTGCCCATGCAGAGAAGTCCTTTGTAGATGTAATAACACATGGTCTTTGTTTCTTATTTGGGAAAGGAGTACTTTTTCATAAATGACAGCTACCCCTGGGTGTTCTGTTGTTGGCACTCACCACAGCACCTTGGTAGGGCACCTTGAAACTGTGTAAGAACTTTTTACTGACAGATGCCACTGTCATCTGTATCAGGTTCCTGGACTTTGCCTTTCTTTTTTTCTGACATATTACATCCTAAAAGTCATCTTTCCTTCATTTTCCACATCTCAATTCTCTTTCTTCTTTGCTTGAAAGACTGAAATTGCTCATTATCTGCTATAAATTGGCATCAACGGAGTTATCTCAATTCATACCAGCTGGACCAAAGCAGTGAATGGCTATAAAATGCTGTTTTATTTTATTATAGACTTGGCTTGAATTTAACCTATTATTGTATTTCACTGGCAGGTTTTTTTTCCCCTCCATCATCTTGTAATTAAAGTATTTAGTAAACAAACATATTAAACTATAATAATTATCCTTAACTTAAGCACCCATATATTTATGATGCCAGACAAACCAGATAAAGTGTGCTTGAAAAATTATTGAAGCAAAGAATGTATAATGGTATGTGATGGAAGTTCATATGCAAACCCACAGAGGAGCTCAGAGAGTGAAGATGTAGATACGACATTAGTGCTAGAGCTCACTTACTATTGATGCAACTCTCCTTGAGACATTTGGGCTATTAATTGTGTCATAATCCTAGAAAGACCCTGTAGTTCCTTAATTTTTTTTTAGCAGTATTTGAAAGCATAAAATTCTCTTGTATCTATTCTAGGTTTCTCATAGGTTTGACTCATATTGGTTTCTATTTCATGTCTCTGTGTTTACCTATTCCTACCAGTTTGCTTTTAAAATCTCCAACTTTCATTGGATGAAGGTAAGGCCATTCCATTTGAATCAGGATCATAATGGATCTACTTTGCAAAAGAACAAATCTGTCAGTGAAGAATAGGTGGGAACAGCATTTTCTAGTATTTCAGTTTAGATTATCCTCACAGCACTAAGCAGTATCTCTCAATAGTTTAGCTGGCATTTAACTATAACATTGTTAACTGATAGAAGCAATTATTTTGCTTTCTTAATATCACAGATCTCTTGTGTGCAGTATAAAAAGACATTGAATGGTATAAAATATGCAAAGGATTAACTAAAAGTTCTAAGTTGATTGAAAAGTTGAGTTTAAATAAGAATATATCTTTTAAAAATCATAGCAGGAACTATTTTCTAAATGTAGTCAAGAAATGGGACTACAAACTATGCAGGTGCATATAAGTATAGCAGGACAGTACATTAAGTGAATCAACATGTTAGGTTATAAATGACAGAACAGCAGAAGTGTATTGTGCTCCAGGAATGTGATATCTATATCAAAGATTTGTAGCCTCCAGGAATGTGATATCTATATCAAAGACCAGTGCAAAGCAAACAGAACAAAGACCTATCTTTTTTTTTTCCAGAAGTATTCTATATAGCTGTACCTAGATGAACAACAGCATTAATTTAATCTAATTAAAATGTCTAATTTAAAAACTGTTAGGTTTCCAACTATGGTCCTCAGAAATATATATCAATATGAATAATCTCCCTCTGCACACAAAGGAGAGGCTTGCACATATATTTAAAATTAAAAGGGGATTCATGAAAAAAAAAATCAACATATTTGATTAATACTTTACTCTGGTCTGTTGTTTACTGAGGAACAGATGAGCAGTCTGGCAACAAGCACCCCAAAGTAAAGAGGGCAATAATAAAATGTTACCTGAAACCTTTAACTCCAGGTTGTCATGAAGTTGCATAACATTTACCCATGCAAAGGAAACTTGGATTTATTGATAAATGGATATGTGTGTGTGTGTATAAGCTCCTTCATAATTGTCACAGAAAAAGAGTCTCAAATTTACTAATATATAGCTTTTATCCACCCCAATATTATTTCACATTAGCAGCCAGAATGACTCGATTTTTTTTTTTTTCATCAGAAATTATCCTGGTGATATGTATTTTGAAAAGATGCTGGAAATCTGAATGTTTCAAGCAAATCCATTGTGCTTTAGTCCCAAATAATTTGTTTCTGCTTATAACCCCAAGACACAGTGTGTACATGTGAGCTAATGAAGCACATAAACTGTTTTAACATTTTTATCTGTGTACTTATACTTTGAATAGAAAAAATGATGAATGAAGCTAATAAAATTTGCAATAATGATTCCTCTCTCTCTTTTTTCTTCTTCTTTCTCATTCTCTTTCTTCTTTCCATTCTCTCTCTTTAGCTCTTTTCCCTCTCCATTTTTTCATTCTTCCTTTGCTCCATTCTTTCCTTTACTTCTTTCTAAAATGCAGAATAAAGTGGAGAAAAATGAGAAAAGGAGGGGGGAGAAGGATAGAAATTAAAATCTTTCCAAGATAAATTTTATTTTCATATCAAACTCAAATTTGTTACTTTTTTCCTTGGTTCAGGATGGAAAATAAATCTCAAACTCTAAAATATTAAAATTTCATTTGAAACTGGAACCTTATTTTCAGTCATCTTTATTTATTAGCAAAATTAACGTCATGATTAAAGCTGTGCAATATTTGGGCTGACACTTATATTACATTTTAATTCTACTCTTGTAGTTTCAGCTGTTGGATTTCTTTAACCATAATGAATGTGAGTATTGAAATTTCGAAAATCAGATTCCTCTAATAATTCATCTGGGTGGGAGGATGCTTAAATGGATCCTGCTGTGCTTGAAATGTTGGATTTGGGTTTACAGTGTTGATTAGATGTCTAATGTGCAGTTTTGCTCTCTTGCCCCATCCTGTATAGGTCTAATAATACTAAAACCAAGTCAGTAGCACCAGCAGCTAGTGGAAAGGTTCACTTTCCCTATATCTTGCCAGGAAGTTCAATTCATTGACTTATTGAGCTTACCCAGGTTAGCATAAAATCCAAAATATGGTTGTAGTTTTCATGTGAATCCACTAACCATATATATTATTTTCCCTCTTGAAAAGCAGAACATTTAATGGATGGCACCAAGCATGATAAATAATTTTGACCAAATTTTGGAATACATCATAGTTTTTTATCACGGTAGTGTTGTTTTAGTCCAGCTTCTCTATTTGCTCAACCAAGTTGCCTCTTCTAAGGTCGAAACAGTTCAGAATACCTTTGATGATTCATTTCTCCTCTGATTTCTATTTCTCTCAGTGTTTCTTTCATCCTTGCTCTCAGGAACAGCATCTACTCAAAATTTAATTCAGTCCCTTACTTCCCCTCTGCTCATCAGTGGTGAGGCTGTGCATGGAGTTCTGTGTCTGTTTTTTGGCTCTCCAGTGCAAGAGAGACACAGACACAGAGGAGAAAGCCTACAGGTATGTGCTCCTTTGGATCTTCCCAAACATTGTGCTGAAGGCAGCCCTCCAGGGACATAATATATGACACTTGTGCTTGATCCCCTGTTAATTGGAGACACACATGAATTTGCATCTCCCTTTTAGTGGTTTTCTTCAGGAAAGGAACTGGACACCAACTTGAGGGGAGTAAATCTTATGCTTATGTGCAAAGATAAATACCCCATGCACAGGGCTCTGCGTAAAAACACTCTTGGGAGCACTTACAGGCATGGTTTTGCTCAAACTATATGTGAAGTGTTGGGTTTGACTCTGCTTTTATTATATAAAAGCAGGACTGAGCAGAGCAGAGCAGATTATTATGGCATCACTTAGCTACCAATTATGCAAATATCTACGTTATCAGTTACTGTCAAATGCAGCTAATACAACTATTTGCTTAATATGCAGTTCATAAGAAAGTTAATGTGCCATTCAACTGAATTTATTGATCTCAACAATGATATCATGCTGCTCTGGTGAGATTCAGTTATTGCAGGAAAAGTGCAGGGGTAAGGGGATGGATACCAGAGGGGACACAATTTCTCAATGAGTATGAGGTGTGAGAGTGGCATATTTGGGATAATAAACAAAAAGCTATTTGTACTGACACAGTAGAGACAAAATTGTGTAAACCAACAACCAGCTAGGAATTCAAGTTGCTATTAAACCACAGTTTGGACTGATTTCATAGAGTTTTCTACAGCACTGCAATATGCTCACTGTCACTGTCACACACCCCACTTAGCAAGGTACAGTGGTACAGCCTAACCTTCAAAGTGGTGTGCAGATTCAGCCCCCTGATTTAAGCATTCAGAAACTGGCAGCTGTTCCTTACCTTGCTGCCTAAGCTTCTTTCAATAGTCAATGGAGAACAAGAAGTATTTCCTGAAAAAGACATCCCAGACAGACATCATGAATCACTTTCTGACAGAAGCTCTCATACACTCTACTGATTATGTATGGAAACTAGATTAATAACTTCACCACCTAATTTAAAGATGGCTAAAATGAGACAAAATGAATGCCATGTATTTGAAATACACCAGTCCTGGATAATTAACTTGAACTAGAAAAGGACAGAAGTGGACATTAATTTGTCAGCTCCCAGAACATCTATTATTATCTCTCATGCCATCAGGTTTAGTGGTCAGAAGACTTCAGAAGAGATGTAGCTTGTGTAGGAATTGGAATACTAGCTGGTGGCAGAGGAATACAGCAGCTGACTTTACTGGCATTGTATAGACATTTTTATTTGAAGGTTCAAAAGATTAAAAAGGCTGGACTTGGCTCTCTTTTCTGGCCACACTGCTTCTGTTGCAGCCCAAGACACATTTGTCTTTCTGGCCTGAGAGTGCACATTGGCAGCTCATGTCCAGCCTCTCATCCACCAGAATCCCAAAGTCCTTCTCAGCAGGGCTGCTCTTGATCAAATACGGGCACGGACCACCATGATGATAAGAGAGATGGAGCAGATCTCTACAAGAAAAGTCTAAGAGAAGTGGGATTGTTCAGTCTAGGAAAGAGTTAAAAGTGAATGGTCTGGGTCTTTTTGTACCCAAAGAGAGCCCACAAGAAAGACGGAGAATATTTATGTACAAGAGCATTTAGTGACAGGACAAGGGGCAATGATTTCAAACTGACAGAGAGCAGGTTTTAGAACAGATATTGGGAAGAAATTCTTTGTTCAGAGAGTGGTGAAGCACTGGAGTGGGCAGCCCAGAGAAGCTGTCCCTGACAATGTTCAGGACAGGTTGGATGGGGAATTGAGCACCTTTGTGTAGTGGAAGGTGTCCCTGCCCATAGTAGAGGGGTTGGAACAAGCTCTTCTTTAAGGTCCCTTCCAACCCAAAGTGATTCTGTGATGATTTTGTGATCTTGATATCTCAAGCTAAATGTATCCAATAAATTATTCTCTTTTCACTTCATTAAAAAGTGAAAAAATATGAAAATTCAGATGCAGATGCTTATTTGGGATTGAAGATAAGTTTGTATTGCATCTTATGCTTTGTGCTGGATGCCAAACATCTTTCCATACTCTTGTTCATTTAGCTAAAAATTCAGCCAGACCTTTCTCCAGGTATTGCAAGGGAAAGGAGCAATAACCTTCCAATCCTCCACCTTTTATATCCACATCTCCTACTTCCTTTCTGTTAAGAAATGATCTCATCATTTTTTCTTTCTTTTCTCTGTATGTTTGAATTCCATAAACACTTAACATGACATGATATTTTATAAACAATTCATCTCGACATCACAGCTTGATCTTCATCTGTTATTCTCCTTGCCTCCCATGGGACATCACTTTCTTGAAAATAAGTCAGCTATACATTGGACATCTCTCAATGATGCATAGACACATAGCAGAATCCTCAAAACTATAATTTGCTTTTAACCTTTCCATTTCCGTTTCATGTAGTCACTACATCATTTGATGCATGGTAAGAGCAAGAACTGATTTTTGTCACAAAAGTGCTCAACATTAGAGTGAAAGATGAAGATTGTGAGGTAGCCTTTGACTTGGTAAAATATATCAGAGCCCCTTGATGGCTTGCTATATCAAAAGATCTAGCCTAGCCTTTCTACTTGTCTTGAGATTATCACATCTAAACAGATCCACACTGCAGACAATTACTATTAGCACATGGGAAGGGAGAAAGCAGATGTGTGTAATCAGACTTTCTATTGTGACTTTTGCTTTCTGCCTTATCTGGTTTCACTATCCATGTGACTGCTTGCAAAACTGACACCTTTTGCCATACCACAATTACTGTTCATTTTTCTGAGGTTATATGGACTTAAATTATTGACATCCTGGATTTCTAGCTCAAAACCTCCAGCATCTATGTCCTCTCTTTCTAAACCCTGAACAGACTGAACCTGTATCATAAACCAGGCAAAAAATACATTACAAACACTGACCTACCATGAAAAAGTATGACAGTGCAGACTCACTCTGACACATTGACTTTCTTTTCCTTCCGCCACACAAATCTGTCTTTTCCCAAACCAGAAGACTATGGAACAACACTGCACAGAGACAGCAGCTAAGGGCATTAGGCAGTACGGGTACTCAGTAAAGATATAAGAACCGGGCATACAGTAATGTATCTCACACCTGTATTTCCAAGTTGCAGAACCCTTTGGGTTAGCGGCTTTTTTAGGCAAGGAATTTATGCAAATCTCTCTGTTTTACATCCTTTGACAGGCTTTATCTCCAAGGGACTGTATCACTGAGGTTCAGGAAGAAGAAAGAGTGATGCTAAAAGATGAATAGACAGAAAGGACAAATTTGTCAAATAAGTGAAGGACTGCACACTCTGGAATGGGCCCATACTGGAGTGGTTTGTGAAGAACTGCAGAAATGGGAAGTGCCAGTACTGGAGCAGTTTGTGCAGGAGAGTCTCCCTTAGCAAGAACCCCAACAGTAGAAAAGCATGAGGAAGAAGGAACAGCACAGATTAAATGCATAAACTGTCTCTAACTCATGTTCCCTTTCCCTCTGCACTGCAAGGTCGATGAGTTGGGAGAAAATTTGCGTGTGTGAAGAAGCATAGAGTGAGGGGAAAGTGATTTTAATTTTATTCTTGTTTCTCACTAACCTACTATGTTATTACTTGGAAATAAATTCATCCTCTCAAGTCAAGTGTGATTTCCCTGTAAGAGAAATTGGGTGAGTGATTTCCTTGTCTTTGTCTTGACCCATCAGCTTTTTCATTGTGTTTTTTTTCCCTCTGTCCTGAAAGAAGGTAGAGTGATAGAGCAGCTTGGGGGGCACCTCTCTGACAGCCAGATCAACCCAATACACAAAGTTGATGCTATTTTGCAAATCCAGATCCAGCTTCCTTTACTGAAGATGCCCGTGAAAGGGCATGTGGAAATTACTAAGTATCTCCCCTTGTCACTGTGTTAAAGTATTCAGCTACAAAGAAACCAAGAAGTTACTGTGTTTTTCCCAGAGAGTCCCTTCCTTTTTTCAGTCGAGTACTTTTTTGGACAGACAGTAAGAGAAATTTTTTTGGACTTTGTAAGAAGCAAATAAAACCTTAACTAGAAACTCTAATGGAGGTGTTTATTTCAGGTAGGAAAAAAATCAATATTTTTTGCTCCCAGTCCTGTTCTCTACTTCCTAGAGCAAAATTCTTTTTCTTAGCTTACGAAAATTTTCACATCTAACATAGCCATAATCATTCACTTCAAAAGTATAAATACAAAGAAAGAAACCCTGCCTAATGAATTTAAATGCAGAACATGCTGGATTGGCAGATCAGTGAATTTGCTAATTCAGTATGTAAATCTCCCCAGGAACTCTCTCCTACAGAGTAATTAATTCACTGCTTGTTGAGTCTTTGGATAATGATAATCTAGTGGTCTGTACAGTCGACTGCACTGCAAGGTAAAGATAGTTGATAACATTCTGCAAACATTGGAAGACACAGTCTTGCTTTCCTCTTCTGCATGAAGCATTGAGTTTTAAACACTTGACTTGTTTAGAGAACCTCCTTCTCATAAAACAATATGCTTCTAAAACAGAAGTATGGCTTTTCTAAGCATATGGTCACCGTAGCTTGTCTTGTATAATCTCTTAGATGTCAGAATAAACTCAGCCACAGCAACACTGAGCTTCTTGGCATCAGCAGGAGCAAACATAGGTCAATGCTCTGCATTTTTAACAACAAAACCTTTGAGCATTAAGGGCATCCTTCAACAGTTGTGGAATATGCAGATTCCCAGATCTGGCATGCTTCTCTCTCTTACCCAAGTTTTCTGTCAGACATTCCCATCTGAGTTCAAAACAACAATAAAATATTCCAGAAAATTATTACTGACATGGGAATATCAAAGCTACTTTCCCTCATTCCCTTTTGCCTTACAATATGTCTATTTGTTCATTCTCTGCCACATTCACCTATATACTTGAATGAAAATGATTATTTATTCAAAATCATTTCCTTTTCTATTTTTCTTCTCCTTGTAGCTGACATGCTGTCACATGCAGTCTTCATCTGGTACATTAGTCAGTTCCTGAGGCAATGAGCATCCGCCAGGTTGTATTTGGCAAGGGGAAGAAGTCAGCTCACACAACAGAAGATTCTTGGATCCCAAGCAGAAACTTCCCCTCACTGAACTACATCAATAAGGGCCACATTTTAAGATTTGTCAAATCAATACTCTTAAGTCCCTAGACCAAATCTTTATCTGCAGGATCCAAGCCATCAAGATGTCTAAAGCACCATCAGAGAGGTTAATCCATGATACACTCACAAGATAACAGTTTCAAAGAATCACTAGCACTGATCATCAAGTTCACCCTCCCAAATTAACTGTATTGACAGAAATAGATTTATATGCAGACTTCATTGGACAAATCCATTTGTTGACAGGCATTTTCAAGACTAAATTACTACAGGAACCATTATTATGACACCATTTAATTATCTAATCTTATCATTGTGGTGTTTGGGGCAAAATACCAAGACAAAATGAGAAATCAAGAAAAATACAATCAAAAAACAAGGAAACTAGTTTATTTACAGTCTATATTCTACTTTCTAATTGCAAATCTTCCATAACATAAGTATTAATTCACATCCTCAAGATGAAAATTTCCTAGATATTAAGAGTTACATCCACACAGGTTCAGTATTGGCAGAGCTGTATACCTCCTAACTGAAAAGGATCCAGAAACTAGATTTTGCTTTTGAATATACTCAAAGGATTCAGTAATTTAGAAATATTTTGATAATGTCTGGAATTGTTCAAAATGGACAGATTGCATGAAAAGGATATCATCTGGTCTCTTTTTCAATTTTTGCTCTCTATGAAGGCAACAAAACCACCCACATGTTTTTCTAACACCTGAGTGGTTACAGGACTCTGATTTCATTCCAGCCTCATACCAAAGGGTTTCAGATTTAAAATTCTCTAATGTCTGGAATGTTTTCTAACCACAGGCTTATAAGTTTTCCAAAGGCAGACCATAATTTAGCCCTCTGCAATTTAGTGACTGCAATATTATTCTGCAGAAAATTGAGACAGGTGGTGGGAAGACAAAAATAAAGAAAATTTCTCTGTCTCCAAGTGATTAAAATAGTCACTTGAATATGAAAAGTCTGAGGGTTTAAACTCTCCACACAGAACTTGTTTTAGTATGTTCTTTTTTAAAAAAAAAAAAAACTTATTTATTTTAATTCTTCATTAATTTTAAAGTACTAAATATTATAACTATCTGTCAATTTTTTAGATTTTAGGCTTTGTTGATAACATCAGCCAAAGTGTACTTTTAATGAAAAGTAATATCTGAATAAAGGAAAGAGAGCAAAATTCCTCTGTTCTCGTGAAAATAAAATTAAACAAAAGACAGAATTATTTAAGGACATATTGGCCAAAGAACTAATGAACATACATACAGCTTTAAAAGCTCTGCAATGAGTATGCTTCCTGCCTTAGAGAAGGAAAGAGGATGTGGGAGGGAAGCAAGAATGCTATGTCATTTAGAGAACACTCTGGGAAGTGCTAATGTTAAAATGCTAATCTAAAAATAGAGGGAAGAAGCTCTCAGTAAACAAGACCTGATGTGTTTAGGTTATCTACCGAATAATTATTTATATATATCAAGTGGATGTAAAATATAAACTAGAGAAGCTGTTCACAGACAGAAGTCAGAGCAGTCTTCCTCTGCTTGAAAGCTGAGACAGCTGGATACTGTTAAGGTGTACTCCTTATCTCTGTGTCTCATTCAATTTTATTTACAACAGCATAAACAGGAGGGTACCAAAACCCTTTGCTTCCTTCTTAGATCTCACAGCACTCTACAGAGCACTAGTAAGAACATGCTTCAGGAAAGAAGTTATACTGCTTTGAATATCTGAAGTGAAGTGAATAAAATGTTAATCTGCTTTGTCTGAAGATAGTATTCTAAGTATCTGCTGATGACATAAAAATAAACTTGTTGGGGTTTTGATTTTTTATTTTTAATGTGTTTTAAACTAAAATGGAGGTCTTTGCTGTATTTTGGATAATTCCAATTACTTTTGATGTTAAAGATTTGGATGAGACGAAAAGGGAGGGATTCTGGCTGATCTCTAAATTTGGGTATCTGTAAAGGTATTAGGTGCCTCTAAATTCCCTTTATGCCATATTCCCTTTAGTGGATATACGGCAGTATGCACAGGTGGAAAATCCATTTAAGTATTGAGCTAACATGGGCTCAATTCTGTTATCTTATCTTTCTGCCCTCAGAAATCTGCAGCAGGAGTCACAGATCCAGCACAGAAAGTTCAGGAGATACACATCCTTCTGGATCATACTTTGGGGAGTAGATAAGATGCATACGGCATGCCAAATAGCATTAGATAGTTTAGTACACAAATCATGTTCTATTTGTCTACCTTTGGGTGATCTGAAAAGCTCAACAAGCTCTATTGATTGTATCAAGTAGTTCAAGAGTAGCTTACAACAGACACAGACAGGTACCCCAGCCATTCAGCTTTTTAAAGATACACAGCCAGTACCTTATAAAATACTCTGTATCCTGACTGGCTGCAAGCTGCTGCTGTAGAAGGACATAATTCTTCTGTAGGTGTTGAATATTTTCTTCCAGCTCAATTGAAATGTCTTAAGTATCCAAAGGTACCTTTAGCAGCACATGATCTCTCTCTTATGAGACCTCACATGGAGTACTGCATCCAGGTTTGGGATCCCAAAACAAGAAAGATCAGGACTTATTAGGGTTAGTCTAGAGGAGGCCACAAAGATCCTCAGAGGACCCGAGCACCTCTGTGGTGGAGACAGGCTGAGAAAGCTTGGATTCTTCAGCCTGGGAAAGAGGAGGCTCTGGGAAAACCCCATTGAAGCCTTTCAGTACCTTGGAAGTGTCTTTGTTTAGTATTTTCCGGTATTTTCTATGGTATTTTCCAGTTTAGTACTGTAGCTAAAACCACAAGCTGTTTCTCCATCCAACTTGAAGCACAAAAGGCAGAGATAAGAAAAAATTACTGGAAGTGCAATAAGATAAGCAAATGAACAATAATACCAACAATATTACAAGAAATATATAAAAGATATATAAGAAAAATATACAAGAAAAAGAAAATATTTACATGGAAGGCCTGTGACAACAAACAATACCAGACAGCTTCTCCCACCATATTTTATTGACTGGAAGGAACTTCCTCTTCTAGAAGGCGAGAGTCCCTATACCCCATGCCCTCAATTATGTTAATGTTATAGAATAATTGTATTTTAGCCATACCCCCTCCCAGCTACTGCAAAAATTAACCTGGCCTTAGCTGGAACCACAACATACATTAAGGGGGTTTATTAAAAGGAAGGAGAGGGACTTTTTAAACAAGCAGATTTTAAGAACAAGGGGCAATGGTTTTAAATTTACAGAGAGTAGGTTTTAGACAAAATTTTAGGAAGAAATTCTTCACCCAGAGGGTGATGAAGAACTGGAACAGGTAACGTGGAGAAGTTGTGGACACCCCATCCCTGGAAGTTTTCAAGTCCAAGTTGGATGGGGCGCTGAGCTGACTGATCTAGTGAATGGCCTCCCTGTCCATGTTTTTTAAGGCCCTACTCACCCAAGACATTATTTGATTCTAGGAATCCTACATTTAGAAAATTTAATTTAGAATATTCACTGAAACTAAGTCACCTTTTGTTGAAGCAGCTTGAGTGGGCTAAGAACAAAAAATCCTAAATTTCTCTTAGAAAAATAATTTTCTCCAAAACCCTTGAAATAAAAGTGCAAAGAAAGAAACAAATGATGAAACAACTGGATTTTTCTGGTAAGGATTAAAGCAACTTAAAGGTTGTACATTTTTCAGAAAAGTACAGTTTTAAGTATCATAATTTTGTACTCTGCTATCTAATTCTTTAATTGCAAATTCTCTGAAGCAGCCTGTTATTATGCATAGCTATTACCTAGCATGGTATTACTTTCAGATGCAGACTCTGTATTTTGTTATAATAGAAACAGCAAATAACAGTAACAAATGTACAAACTGCTAGAGAACACAGCCCACTGCCCAGTAATTAACTTGTGTGCATGTATATATAATCCACATGGTTTCAATGCCAAGAGCTCATATATAACAGTTTAAAAAACATTGCCCAGTTGTGTGAGCAAATTCCCAAACCTGTGGCAGTTTCTTTGAAGAGGTACCTTTCTGGGTAGAATTCAAGATGTGTCTGCACACATTTCAGTGTCTGGGTTTGGGAACAGACTCTGTTGGGAAGACAGCCCCATCTTCTCAAAGTACAAAACTGTATTGTTTGAGAGACATACTTTGTCACAGTGTTAGCCATGGACTGATCATCAATATTTATACTTTCAGCAAATGGATCTGTCGTGCCAATAAACACTGGTGTTTTTGTCTTCTTTTTCAATATTTCATGAGTGGTATGCAAAAGATAGATTGTACAGTGACAGGTAACACAATCCTCTTCAGCAGCATTGACTTGGAGTTCAGAACCATGGAAAAATCAAAAACAAATATCACAACTGCATTGTTTTAATATTTCCATTTCATAGTCATTCTCCTGTATAATCAGGCTGCAAAAAGCACATGCTCTGACTGGTGAGGATGTACTCTATTTCTAATGACTAATTCCAGGCCATGAAGAGAGCTCATTTTGTTTTGTTTTGTTTTTTTTTCTTGTTTTAATTATTCTTTCTAATAGTATTCAGATAAAACAGAATGGAAGTTCTTTCAGGCTACAAAATGCACTTATCTCAAATACATTCCTTTACAGTTGACATCTAACTGACATTGCGTTGCTTTTATCATTCTACACTATAGAACTATAGTGTTCAGGAAGATATTATGATCACACAGCTAAAGTTAAACCTCTGTGTTTATATATACAGACACACATGTCTAAAATTCTTCCCAGGCTCTTTTAAGTGTTCAAAGGCACAGTGCCATAACATTTTTGTAATGTAAATGATTTAGCAGCCTCCCTCTCCTAAGTTGTCCTTGATGTTGCAAGGAGGTTTTCAGACTAATGAAGATAGATATGGAAAGCACAGTAAGGCTTGGACAGCAAAACTCTGAAGTTTATTTTCTTGTAAAGTTGTTATTTTACTGTAATTATGGTCATATTTGCTGTAGGGTTCATTTAAAATGCTGATGGGGTCAAGGCTGTTTGCTCAAGGCTAAAGCATAAGTTTGATTACTACTGAAATAGCAGAAAGAAAAGTATATGACTTTAAAATGACTTGCACTCACTGTTCTTTTGTTGGTGGGCCAGAAATCATGGACAGCACACAAACAAGTTTATTAATGTAGAATGAAAGTTATCTTTTTGAGTAAGAGATAAATAGAGATCTCTTGATACAATTCAGTCACTCAAAACACTTCCAGTTTCATAATTCTTAGCATGTTGCCATTTTTTGGGTTTTCCTTAAAGTAAAGAAAAGCAGGAATACATTATTCCAAGGCCAAATGGAGATCACAAATGGTGTAATCTCTACTTTCTTTCCACTGCACTAAAAGAAAAGGTATTGTCTGCAGTGATATTGAGAATAATTTTAGAAGTTTATTTCAATACACCAAGAATTGCTGGTCACCTGTTATCCCTAAGCTACAAGTGGTTCTTTATATTCTTTTTTTTTTTTTTTATGTACAGTACACACAAGATTAGTCCAAAGTTCTTAATAATAAGGAAGTGGAGCCACCCTAAAAATTAGTCTCTGAGCTATTGCTGCCTCCATGCAGTCTTTATAGGAGACCAAATATAACGCTGTAGAAAGTTTCTGATATTACTAGACATGTTGAAGAGTAGGTGGCAGAATTTCCAGTCTCAAGACAGGGAACATAACAGTGATTTGCAAATGAATTGCAGAGATTTGTTGGGGGCAGTCAGAAGGAAAAGTAATCCTATACCAATTTTCATCATAACTTCTCAGCTTTAAGCAGCTGCTGCAGCTTGAGGCTAATGCCTTGCAACACAGTTGCTCCATGAGTATGACCTGAAATGTGATGTATAATCCAGGCCTAGTAGTAGTAGTATATAAATAGTTAAATTGATTTTAACACAAAACTTGAAGGAAAAGAACTTCAAACTTTACTGTGATCTCCAATGAATAATACCCATTATGTGTTTCATGAAGAGTGGTGTCCATATATTCTGTGTAATAAAAAAGAAGAAATGGATTCAATTTGAAATACCAAAGAGGGTGTGTATTTCCTGTATATGTATTTGTATACACACATGCATATACAAACAGCCTAGTTTCATCTTGCATCCTGTTGTGTCCATAATTCTGGTGTGTGCAATGTAAGAAGAACATTCAGTTGATGATTTATCACCTCTGTATTGGTCCTATTACCTTGGATGGATTGTTCTTTGATTCTTATATTACTCCACTGCCTCCAGAGCAAAGATGCAGCTAGGTCAGCTTAGATGGTTAACTTTAATGCATGATCCATTGCTCAGAATAAAGTAACCTCATTGGTCTTAAATCCTGAAGAAAAGAAGAAAATAAGTACATTATGAAGGCATGGACAGATGGGTTCTGAAATGCTGGAGCTCTGCATTTTACACCATGATCAGCCCAGTGATACCATGATGCTTGATCTGCCTCTCAGATGTGCCTCTCACGAATGGCTTTAAGATGAAGGAGGGTAAATTTAAATTAGATATTAGGAAGAAATTACTCACTGTGAAAGTGGTGAGACACTGGCACAAGTTGCCAAGAGAAGCTGTGGATACCCCATCCCTGGAAGTGTTCAGGGCCTGGTTGGATGAAGTTTTGAGAAACCTAGTGTAGTGGAAGATGTTCCTGTCCATGGCATGAGGTTTGGAACTAGATGACCTTTAAGGTCCTTTCCAGCCCAAACCATTCTATGATTCTATCATTAATCACCTGTCATGGTTTAGGGCAAATTTGGGAGGAAACTTCCAAAGTGGTCCTTCTAGAAAGCAGATTCAAGCGTCCCCTCCCGCAACTGGTTTGGGAAAAGATTGCCTAGGAGAAAGTGGGAAAACCCTGTTTATTTAACAAGTAAATTATTCACAAGTATAAAAAATGAATAATATTAAACAAAACATCTTGCCGGTCTGAAGAGATAGCAAATTCAGAAAGTCCTTTTCGTGGGGTGTAGCTCAGCTTGCTCAGTCTCCTATCAGTCCTTCCTGTGCTGGAAAATGCCATGTCCTGGGCCCTGGTGGGCCACAGATGTCAGCTCCCAGTGCTCTTCTGGGTTTTCAGTTCAGACCAAGGCTGATCACTGCCAAGAAAAAGAAGAGCCATGGTCTGGGAACTTCTCTGCCTAGCTAGCTAAAATGACTAACTAAAAGCAAAGAGAGCTCTCTCCTGCTGTCCATGCTGCAGACAGCACAGTCCAGGAGAAGGAATATGGAGGAGTGAGTACAGTTTCTGCAAACAAACTGTGTGCTTCTTCTCCCTCTCTTTGCTCTTAGAACCTGTCTTAAAGGTTCAGAACTTAATATCCACCATAAACAGAACAGACTATTAGGGATACAAGCATCATAAAGTCATCTAGGACATCACCACTGTGAAATTCATGCAGTTTTCTTTTTCTTTTTTTCAGCTTCTCACACTGTTGTTTGTCACATTTAGCAACTTCTCAATCAGTGTCCAGCACTTTCCCACATCTTTTGGATGTGTTCATTTAGCTTAAGCTCAGGTCAAACTAGGCAGACCTAGTCACAGCCTAATCATTTGTCTGCAGAAAATAAAAAGAGATCAAACCTGAGGCTACAGGCACTGATGATCTTCAGAATGGATATTGTTTACAGCCTTCAAATTCTGGGTTGATGAATATGAGACATAAATGAGGTAAAAGCATTAGCATTTCCTAAAGAGGGAGATGAATGGAGCTCATTTGCTCTCACATCCATACCCTGGTGTGTGTGTGAACATAAGCATGCCTCAGAACTGTACCGCATTTTGCCAAGACCAGCAGTTTACTACATGTGCCTTATAACTTGTAGGTGAGTCACATTCTTGGAAAGTGCTAGAATTGTAGGAATGTCCTTAATTCAATGCTTATCTCATACATTTTAGATATTTGCCTGAGTTGGAGTGTTCTGTCTTCTGCTAACATAGCATGGATTTTGCATGCAGAATCTTAGGAAGCAATGTACAGTTTGTGCAGATATAAGAAAACAAGAAAAAAATCCCTTAACAGATAGGAGTATTCTACTGAAGTATCTGTCTTTGGATCATAGAGCTTGCAAATCATTGGATACTGTTTGCTGTTAAGTGTCATGGTTTAACCTAAACCAGCAGCCAAGCCCCAGGCAACCACTCTCTCACACCCCCACCAGTGGGATCAGGGAAAGAATCAGAAGAGTAAAAGCTGGAAAATTCATGGGTGTAAATAAAGACAGTTTAATAGGGAAAGCAAAAGCCAAGCACACAACCAAATCAAAACAAGGGGAAAATTCCCTGCTCCCCATGGGCAGGCAGGAGTTCTGCCATCTCCAGGAAAGCAGGGCCCCATCACAGGTAATGGTTACTTGGGAAGACAAACACCATCACTGCAAATGTCCCCCCTTCCTTCCCTCACTTTGTACACTGAGTTTGATGTCACATGGTCTGGAATATCCCTTTGGTCAGTTTGGGTCACCTGTTCTGGCTGTTTCTCTTCCCAACACCCAAATTTCCCCCCCATTATAGCCATACAAAAAGCAGAAAAGGCCTTGGCTCTGTGTGGGCCCTGCTCAGCAATAACAAAAGCATCTCTGTTTTATCAACACAAATCCAAAACACAGCCCCATACCAGCCACCATGAAGAAAATTAACTCTAAACCAGATGAAACCATCACACTCTGCGTGCTCTCAAATTTGTTTTTGGAATCTAAGTCTCAGTGAGAAAATTTACAGTTCACTTTTTATATTAAAAATAATAGAAATATGTTGTTTTTAAACTTTAGTTCTTAATGCATAATTCGTCCTTCAGTTAGAAATCAGAGTCATCTAAAAGATAATTCTGTTCTCTCATTTACAATTAAGAAGCAGATACAGGATAATTCTGGACAACAAAGTTATCTTCTTTTTTTTTTTTTTTTTCTTTTTTTTCCTCTGTCTCAACTTTCTTGAAGGTCATATTTGCATAACAGTTGAGATTGCCCATTCATCCAATAAAGATAGATTTTAGTCAGGCTGAAGATGCACATACTGTCACCCAAAATTTCTATGCATCTTAGAGAAATATTAGTCAGAGAGATTTATTTCTTCCCTTTTGAAACTGCCTTAATATTTATTATGGTGTGTAATGACTGAGTTATATGGCTGATTGTTTCCAGGTATTAGTGCAATATGAATATATTAGCAGTCCCTTTCTCACTGTAATAAAGCACAAAATCAAATAATACAAAACAGATTGAAATGGTTCAATATGTATTTACAACCTCATATAAATGAACAACCAGAAAGTATGGAAAATATAGAGTAGTACATAATGCTCCTTAACCTTGTTTCAACAATTGTGAAGGGCAGTTCTGCCCCAGCTTTTAAGTGACTGAGAAAATGCCTAAGGAAAGTTAACATGCAGTTTTTTTCTGTACTTATCAAAAGCTTTTTATCAATAGATTAGGAACCTAATATTGTATCCCTGTTCTGTTTGATAACCCTCATTTTGTCAATTTATAATTGAAGTTAGATGATTCACAGAGAAGAGAAAAAATGAAGTGTAGAAGAAATGTATGTCACAGTGGAAAGAAGATGCCTTACAGAGTCTTTGAAAGTGTAAAATAAACTTACTCCTTATAGGAAGCTTTTTATCGCTTTTTATGCTTTAAAACTATTTAAGCTGTTAGATTCTGATTAGAGATGTGAAAAATAATAAGTGATCTCTAATTTGATATCTCCACCCACCAGTGTGACCACTTCTATAATGGACCAGTCACAAGGACCATCATGTTTCTATGATATTATTTCTAATGATAAATTCCATATTTTCAGAGGGAATTTGTGACAATTTTCACTGGAGGAATATGGATTAATTTGGCCCTGTAAAATTCATGTCAAAGTATTCTGCACTCTGCCTCTTACAAAGAAGTTGTCAGGTTTTTTGTGAAATTGCCATTTTGTAACTATTAAATGTCTTCCTAATACATTCAAAGACTTGTGCAACAGATCTCCTCTATCTGCCTCTTCTAGATCAATATTTATTTTAAAATGTTATGTTCTTCTTGTTATTAATATTATGCCTCATGAATCCTTTGTTTCATTCTATAATCTGTTCCAGATTTTTCACTCCCTCCTTTTTGAGAAACTTTTGGGTCAATTTTAGCTACTGTCCTCCTCTGAGACCTTTCTAATTCTGACAAACTGAAAGATGAGCTTCCTTCAGTCAGGACTCTGAAAAAGGGGGGCTATTCAGCATTTGAACAGCACCATGTTTGTGGTGACATTCAATTGATTTCAGTGCAAAGCAAATAAACGCTGAATTTACAGGGCTGATGATGATCCCTGCTCCAGGCCTGCAGCCTCTCCTGCCCCCCTCCACCTCTTCCTCCTCCTCCCTCTTCTCCCCTTTGTTTATAAAGGACTGTTTCTCACATATTTTCTCCTTATTCCTCATTGTGCCTGGGTGGTGCCTTATTCTTCCTCTGGTGCATTTCCACAGAGGCTTCTCCAAACTTTAGAGACATACAATCCCTGCTTTACTTGTGAGACAAGTGCACCTACTAAACACACCTGGGGATTGTCAAAGGAACATTCTCCATAACAAGTGAGTGACTGAGGTTGCAGTGATGCTGAAGGGAAAAGCTTAGTTATTTTATGGGACGCAGGAATAAGAAAACTTTATCTTCATCTCTGAAGTTTAGGGAGCTTTTGTTTTGGAGTTTGGGGCTTTTGTTTTTCATTCTATGAAAGACTAGGGGACTGTTTAAATTTAGAGCAGTATCTGTAAGTTTGGAGATCAGGTTTTAAAAAAACTACAGTATGTCAAAAGTGTGAAAAATTACAGAATGCTTTGTTTTAAACTGAGGAAACCGCCCCCAACCCACAAAATGAAAGAAGATTGAAAGCTTATTTACTTATACTGTAGAGGTATCTTCATGGACAGAAAATTGCAAGTGGTGAAGCCCATGTCACTGTAGTGGAGAAAGTAATAAAAATAATAAAAAATTAGGAGCTGAAGCCAGAAAAATATTCAGGGATAAGTGAACTTCCTAACAGCAAAGCTGGTTAATTATTGGGACAAACTGCAAAAGTAAATGAGGAAATTTCTTTGGCTTTCCATCTTTAAATGAAAACCAAGAAAACTTCATGAAATATTTCCTTCAACCAAGCTCAAGTTACTAAGCCATGTGCTGAACTATATGCAATTCAAAAGAACAGTTTTGCTTTAAAGATGGAATTATAAATCATTTGCAACAGAAAATCAACATTATATTTTTCATGAAAAGCACTTTACTCAAAAATGATTGAATTATTCATATGCAAACAATCAAATTAAAACTGAAAAAAAAGTTTCAACTGAGATCTGAAAAAGGTTTCTGAGAAAGTCAGTATCTTTTCCTTCAACATAAATAACAGTTATTCTGATTTGCTCTTAGAGTTTCAAAAGAGCTTTTTAGTTAACACTGTCTTTTCTTTTCTGTCCTTCCCAAACTCTGATTTTGATTGTTTCTGAGATTCTTTGTCTGATCAATTTATACTCTGGAGCTGTGTAACTATTATGCTAGTTAAGGGAATTATTGATACTTTTCAACAGTATCCTTTGACATTAATGTATCACCAACATCTGTAAGAAAGTGGCTCTTCTGAAGATGGCCTGGGACATCAATCTGCCATGCAGTCCCAGCCTGCATGAGAACAACAGTTCTCAGGTTTTAGCAGAGCTAGACTCTTTTGTCACTGGACTTGGGAACCTGCCTTCTCACATCCATCTTTTAATGTAGAAAAGACATGTCAACAGGTGTTGTCATAACACTGTTTAGTGACATAAGAAATGTGATCTCTTGCTCCAGCTGCTCCAGCTCAGTTTTCTGCTGCTCAGTTGCTGGAGCCCAGGCCAGTGCCCAGTATTCAAGGCCTCTGCTCATTCTGAGGAATGCAGCTGCTGCTTTCCCAGCTGCTGCTTCAACCAGCAACAAAAGAGGGCACATGTCCCAGAGACAAAATCACGAAGACACATAGACACAGAAGGCACTGACATGGCTGATCACACATACTGCCATGTGGCAGGACATACAGGACTCACATACAGCATAAACACAGGCAGTAAGGTCCCCTCTTAGCTTGCAGAGAGAACAGGTCAGTCATGGCGGCACACACACACACACACACACACACACAATCCCACTCTTTGTGTTCACAAGCACACAATTATTTGCAGATCCTTCTAGCATCACTGCAGCCCCTTTATTGTCCCTACACCCCTGCTTGGATCCCAGGCCACCTTAGCTGCTCCATGGGTCCCCTGCTTGCCTGCTCGTCCAGCTTGGTGCTCACTGCAAACACGCACTGAGAGCTGTTCTTCAGGCACTGCACATTTGCAGTTTCTCCTGTAGCAGCACAGCCCTGTCTGACTGATACCCTGTCCCAGCTTGAATTTACTGGGGAATACACACACTTTTCATTCCCACCAGGACTGGGGATGATACAGACACCTTGCCTCAGCAGCTGGCACCAGGCACACAGGTGCCTTCTCCAGACACTCTTTTTCCACATACTCCTTGAAATACCTTTGGTCCTTTGATAGTAGTTTTGCATGTATGTCAAACTGTCAAACTGGGGACCAACAACCTGCTGTGTTGTGGAAAGTTTGCAGCCATAATGAAATTATATTCCCAGCCTTCGTGATTTTGCAGTTTAATATTTTAAGACAAAAACAAAGTGGAAAACTCCAGGGAATACATTAGAGTAATCCAAGATACGAATAAAATTATTACACTTACTGCAATAAAATATGATTATAGTACATCAACTTTCTAAATAAAGCCAAGTATATCAGTATCAGGGAAAATTAAAGAATAATTTATATCTCTACCATTCCTACATAAGGCATATTTAAAAGTGGCATTAAAGCAAAAGAACAAGGAGCATGCTTTTTGAAATAAAGGAATCAATCACACTTTGAACTCAATGGGTTTATACATTTGTAGCTCCACTATGTTGGTAACATCTCAAATCAGTTACCAATTTTATTGGAATGCAAAGAACAATGTCTTCCTTCCAAATATCTGATAGACTACACTGAAGCCTCATGATAATTTAATTGCTTGGATACATTTCTATTTATATCACAGACGAACTATGAACCTTATACTTGGGCTTTGTATAAATGACAATTCACTGGTAATAGTTGTGGAATCCTCTGTATCTTTCACCCTCAGGGAAATCCCCAGGACATTGCCTTGGAGAGACTTACCATAGAGTTTACCCCACCTGGGCAGACAGAAAGGACTTCCTCATGGGCTCTTGCTTAACATTGACGCATCCCAGTTCCTTTCCCCATATGCCCCAACTTTTCCCGGTTTCTCCTTTCCCTGTACCCTCATTGGTTGTGGTACCCCTGGTGGCCAGCCCCATCTTCCCCCAAAGCCAATGCCCTTTGCCCTGCCCTTTGTCCCGCCCCTGTGCCCTCCCCTACTCAACCTCGTGCAGAGTGCATGGTCTTGTCTTTTGTCTCGTTCCCTTTCAATGTGCTGAAATAAACCTTGCTGGAGTTGACCATACAAAAGGCCCTTCTGCCTCTCTTTGGTGAGCTTCCTGTGGTGAGTGTGGTGTGTGTTGACTTGACTGCTTTGCCTGAATGCTTACCTAAGCAGCTTTTCCATAGGAGATGCTTATTGGGGAATAAGTATAGGGAGCAGCAACCGCCATCTAGACCCTACACTGTTACAGGTTATCTCTGGGATGAGTTAGAAGTCTGAGGTTCTTCATAAACACACAATGCAAGATTGTCCTCACCCTAAGGAGCTGATAACATAGAAATACTTTAACCTGAAGTACAGAATTTCTCAGCTACTTCTCCCATAAACACTGCAGAGAACTTTGAACAATCAATTTACACAAGGAGTAATTGAAGGCAAAACAATTACCTCATACTTTCATACTGGATTATTTCAATAAAACCCTTGTAACATGATTTGCTGTATTTCATGTAGAACTAACTTAAATTGTATAATGCAAAATAGGGCAACAGTCATAATATCCAATTAAGGAACATGTATAAGCTGTGACAGTGACACAGTAAAGTAATTGCAGGAGAGAGCCATTGGCAGTGGTTGATTAACTATTAGAAAAGCTGCTTGAATAAGTAATTGATTACCGTTCTCCATATAGTGAGGGGGTATATTGCGTATACCAAATATCAAATGATAGACACATCTCATTTAAAAAAATTAAACTTAATTTCTTTCTTAAGAAAAATGTAATTCCTTCCCCATACATCAATTGACCCCCAAACCAAAAAAAAACCCATTTCTGAAATTTGAAGCAGTACTATTTACATTTACACATATTTTGTGTTTCACCTCTCTTCGTATTCAGTCTTTAAATGAGCCTTCCCTGAATATAATGGCAAAACTCTCATAGATGTCAATGTTGTTGATGTCCCAAACTAAAGTTCTTGGGGACATATAGGGGAAGAACACAAAGTAGGACAAGGGAGAAATGCGGGCCATTGGGAGAGGAACAGGCATGGGCAAAGTTGAAGGATTAAGTCCTAAAAGAGGTCTTTGTAAACAGGGGGTCTCCATGTCTCTCCATGACAAGGGGTGGCCTTGCTCACCAGGCCTTTGTGACCCATGGTTGCATCGTGCCCAGAGGCCGTTGTGACATAGCTCCATACGGTGACACAGAGGGCTCTTGTAGGGCCAAACCCCTCGTGTTGCCACTCTCAGGAGAGCAGCTCTCTCACGAGGCAGCAGCTCTCTCACGAGGCAGCAGCTCCTCAGGAGGAAGCAGCTCTCCCGGGTGCCCTTGGCCAGTGCTCATCAGAGCACAGCCAAGATGTCGAAGAGAAAGGAAGTGATCTCCCGCTGCCAGTCCCGTGAGGGGCAGCCGCTGCTGTGCAAGCGGCAACAGGTTAGGGATGGGAATGGAGGGAAAGGGTGCAGTGGGACCTGGGGAAGGGCTGGGGGCAGAGAGCGGCAGCCAGGCCTGGTTCTAGGCCTTGCTCTGG
>LTAT01000004.1:150554131-150570965 GCA_003286495.1 Chlorodrepanis virens
AAAATCATTAAGGTTGGAAAAGATCTTTAAGATCATAAAGTCCAACTGTCAACCCAGCACCACTATGTTCACCATTAAACCATGTCTTTAAGTGACAAATTCACATATTTTCTGGATACTTCCAGGTGTGATGACTCCACTGCTTCCATGGGCCGTTTGTTACAATACTTTACAACCCTTTCTGTGAAGAAACTTTTCCTAAGATCCAGTTTAAAAATCCCCTGGTGCAACTTAAGGCCATTTCATCTTGTCCTATCAATTGTTATCTAGGAGAAGAGACCACCCCCCACGTGGCTACAATCACCTTTCCGGTACTTCTAGACAGTGATAAGATTCTCCCTGAGCCTCCTCTTCTCCAGGCTAAATATCCTCAGATTCCTCAGCCTCTCTTCATAAGACTTTTGTTCTGGCCCCTTCACTGGCCTTATGAAATGGAGGTTGGCCTCCCAGTTCCTCAGCCCAAATCCTGAGTAATTTCCCAGAAAAAAAACCTTTAGTCTGCATCAAATACAGGTTTTGGAGCATATAAAATAGAAATTATTTTAATCTGCATCAACTACAGGTTTTGGAGCATATAAAATAGAAATTATCTACAGTGCATTCAAACAGCTGATCTGGTAGTTTAGTGAAGGAATAAAGCATCCAAAAAACTTTCAGAAGGTAGATATGGACAGGTAGAGAGAGTTGAACACTTTGAGATGAGTTTCATAAGGAAGATTAGAGTAAGCAAGGGCTCTCAAAGTAAATTAAAAGATAGTTGAACTTGAAGTCAGGGAAGTTCTTCTTAATCTAAAGCAGAGACGTTACAGTCCAAGCACTCACTTGAACCCCTTGTCTAGTCCTTTCAAGATTAAACTTCAGCTCTAGGGGACTTAGCCTCCCATAACACTGCCTAGATACACGGTACATCATGACTCCAGATTGTTTTCTCATTGAAACTAGTTCTTGTTTCCTGTACTATTTGAAAAATGTTGCATAAAAAAGACTGAGTAGAAACAAAAATCTTTGAGGGATAGAATAGTAGAAACTTACTTTCTACTATAAAAAATAGTAGAAAGCATGTAACTGCTTCTGAAAGGAGGAAAAAGCTGAGCAAGGATTTTAAGGTGGTAAAGTTCGCCATCAAGATTATTTAAGTGGATTAATTAATTTCTCAAAGAAGTCCATCTATTCTGGAACGCTTAAAGTTTATTTCTGCCTATAACATAGCAAATCATATGACAACAAGTAAACATATGCTGCAACTCAAACTTTAGTATGTTACAGGAGTATTCTTCCCTGCCTGAATTTATTGACTCCAGTAAATAGTTTTGCATTAAGAGTATAAAGTGAGCTAAAATTATTAGCTGAGTTTTAAGAACCAAAATTCAAAAGGAAGCAAACAATCTCCCTCGCTTCCTTGAGGTAATTTATTCATTTCCAGATGACCAGATTTTGGACAGGAAAATGTCTTATATAATCCCAATTTTTCTACTTGACCGTATATGCAGATATACATTGCCAGTATTGATTTTGCTTCTCTGGGTTACTCAGTGTCATCATAGCTCATGAAGTGTGTGGCATTATGCAAACAAATGCATCCCACTTTTGGCTATAGATTAAGATTGACTTGAAAAACTCAAGAAACTTATATCTTTAAGGGAATATGAACTGGCTGCTTTGACTTCCCTCAAAAATCAAGTGACCATCAAAATGTAAGACATTATGAACTCTTGTTTTTCTCTGTCTCTTTGTAGAATCTGTTCTGTTTTATCTGACATACTCAACAAAGACAAGGACAGAGAGTTTCCACTCAAATTTTCTGCTTCTTTTGGTGTTTATTCTTTCTTTTTCTACCACTCAAAGAGTTCATTAAATTCTTTGTTTACTTACTTCTTTATTGGAATAAGCAAAGTGGTGAAGTCTGTGTTATAAAAGGAGTGGCAATAAGGTGTTGTTTTACTATTTTGTTTATTATTCACTACTCAAATGACTTAATTGGCATTAAACTAAATTACTTTCTGACAAGTTGAATCTGTTTTGCACACAGAAGTAACTACCAAGAAATCCACCTGTCTTTTTGTCAATCCATGAGCATTTCCATCCACTTTTCTTCCTCTATCCATTTGGAGGGGTTAGAGGTGAGAGGGAGGGCTGAGCAGCTGAGTGTGCATTTGACAACTGATCAAGGCTAGCCCTCCATGATTCCCTAACAGTGTGGAGAAATGGGATGTTTGGAAGCTCCTAGTAACAATGAATGAAGTTTCAGTTCACTTTGTTAAGTGGATGTTCCTTTTTTTAAAGATGACTGTTGCAGTAGTGTTAGGAAAATGTATATTTTCTAGTCACTGGGAATTCCTGCAGAGAGCTGAATAAGGTATTTTTCCCTTTTCCAAGTACATTAACTTTTCCTAGTTTTCTTGGACGTGGAAATACTACCTAATAATTGGCTTCCAACAGGACTGTCTGGCCTTGCTGAACACTAATGATAAAGAATCTTTGTTGGCTCACCCTAAGCATGAATTTAGAATCTCTGTTGCTATGGATGAAGTTTAACGTTGAAGAGAATTGATCATATTAAATTTTCCTGCTTCATAGGTGAACCATTTCATAGCCAGGCAGTAACTCTTGAGAAAGAAGTGGTTCATAACAGGTAGGACGAAGTTCTGGTTAATTTTACTGTATATGCAATCTCCTGAAATGACAAAGTATCAGAAATAGTTACAAATGGTATACACTAATGTAGCTTATAAATAACTTGTTTTTGCAGTGTTTTCACAGGATCAGACACACACACACACATTCATATACATCCAGGAGCACTCAGGCTAAAACCAGGCACTCCCAAGAGATCAAGTAAATGAATTTTATGTTACTAAATCAAATTATCAGAAATGAGAGCACCATGGAAAATAATAAGTAATATTAATTATTCTTTTTCTGGTTTTAGGGGGTGTGCATTGTTGATTGTTTTATAAGATATAGAATTGTAGCATTTTGTGATTTTGGAGGATGCTGATTTTAGTGGTGACTTTGATATGGATAAAAGGAAGAAAATTAAATGCAATCCAACATATAAACCATGGGAACAAGCTCAGAATATACTGTGTTGCCTTAACAGTGAGCTGCTTTTTGTGGTCAAGACAACTGTGCTGCCCCTCACTTCTTGTCTGCTGGTTCTGCAATTCTGCCTTGGACTCATTCAGAGCCTTGAGTATTGGAGCCTCATGGTTCAAGGCAACACAAATACAAATAATTAGTAGACAGAAAGTAAGTACATTTTCATAATTAAAAAAAAAAAAAACAAAAAGCAAAACAAAAAACCCCTAGGAAATCACAA
Source organism: Chlorodrepanis virens (assembly GCA_003286495.1). NCBI lineage: Eukaryota > Metazoa > Chordata > Aves > Passeriformes > Fringillidae > Chlorodrepanis > Chlorodrepanis virens. The sequence goes on from LTAT01000004.1 coordinate 150,557,451, forward strand.
AACAATTATTGCTATTTTGCACTCTGGTCAATTTCTGAATATACCCTGAAAGAGGCAGCCTGAATAAAGGTCTCACACATATCCAAAGTTAATTTTATTCATAGTGCCAAGTATGAGTTTGGATTTGTGCTGAAAACAATGCTCCTAACACAGGGATGTTTTCATTACTGCTGAGCAGTATTTAGAGGCAGTCAAGGCCTTTCCTACTCTTCATCCCACCCCATCAGCCAGGAGGACACACAGCTAGGACAGGAGTTTGACTGACCCTGAATGATACCCCATGTCATATAACATCATGTTCAGCATAACATCTGGTGAAAGAAGAAAAAGGGGTACACCATTGGGCAAAATAGAGCTCTGCTTTCATGGGAATACCTGCCTGCCCATGGTAAGTGATGGATGAATCTTTATCTTGCTTTGCTGGCATGCACAGCTTTTGCTTTACCTGTTAAACTGCCTTTATTTAAACCCATGAATTTTCTCACTTTTATCCTCCCCTTTCCCTTGGGAGGATGTGAGCAAGTGGCTCTTTGGGGCTGAGCTGCCAGCTGGGGCTAAACCACAGCATCACCGTGTCAGAATTTGAGAATTACACTGAGTTGATCACTCTAGGCTGTCCTTGTTCTAGTTGGAGAAATAAATACATGAATTTTAGGAAGAATTCAACAGTACATTTACAGGGCCAATTTCTATCAAATGAATATGAGGAGATCGTAAATAAATTAAATGTAGATATATAGACTCATAAAGGAGAAAAATAATTTGATTAAATGCATCAAAGTAGTGCAAGAGCAGTGTAGAGTCCTTAATCACTAGGTTATAAAATTATCTTCTTTAAGATCAATACAAAGTAAATGCATTATTTCAAATCAAACATCTTTGTAAGTGAGACTGGCAATTATTCCAGGTTACTCAAAGGTGGTCAGGGCATTCTTGTAGCATGGTACTTGGGTCCTAACACAGAGATTATCTGTTTGGATACATGAATTTCAAGTGAAAGAAACACATCTTCCTAAAAAATTGGTGTGCCACTTTACAGTCACTGCTATAGTTTGTGAACCTCTATATCAGACAAAGAGAAAATTCACAATCATGTCTTTTACAGTTCATTCTGTGTCACGATAAGGCTGCCTCTTAGGCTGGTTGTTCACAGCTCCTGTGTTGCTGTGTGAAATGAGGTGTGATCAGTTGCAAGTCTCATGTTTCATTGCAGATATTGTGAACTGAACAATTTCATTTGCTAACAGTTTGCAGAGTGTGATCATGAAATTAAAACAACATGAGAGAAAATCTAACTGACAAAAGCTATGGAAAGCCTCAGAAACATCTATTGATGAGCAGCATTGACATCTATGCCTGGTTTTCTGACCTGGATCCCATGCTCTGCCTTTCTGGATTTACCTGAGCCATCTTTCATCTATAAACGAAAAATATGAACATGCTGGGTGAACCCTGAGCTGGGTCTGAGCCTGATTTGCTGTCCCTGGCTCCCATGTGAGGGAGGTCCATGCTCCCACTCACCTTTCTGCAGTGTTGGGCTCCTGGCCCACCATCCCTTGTAGAACAGGCAGACATCACTGTTCCCAGACGTAAAGCACATGCTATCATGAGAAAATTAGGCAGCTGGTGGGTCACTGTGCCTGTTAGCATCCAGATGTCAATATTATATTACATATGATGCTCTGCAATGAGGGATAATCTTCACAGGCTTCACTTAAACTGAGGATTTTACATCCACTTTGCCTCATGGGACATGACCTGTAGAAATCTGGTTTTATTTTCCATCTTGTAGGTTGGCTTTAGTGGTTTTTTTTTTCCTCCATTTGAAACACTGATTTTCGCTTAAAGCGGGTACTAAGACAGTTTTGATTATTTTATGTATCTTAAGTTACATCAGAAGAAAGTAACTCCTGTCATAAATATTGAATAGGCATAGTTGAATATTCATCTTGGCTGGGGAAGAGCTGGTAAAATATTTGTCTGTCACAAAATGTAGACACTAGATACAAATAATCTCACACCAGCATCTTTGATGTGTTTTGAAGAGATGTGTGTCAATTGGCTGTATAAAATATCATTGGGATCAAATTAAATTAAAACACTCACTAAAAATTTTTTCTGGGAGATGAGTTCTGGGTCAAAGACTATACTTGCACTTCCAATGTTCAGACATTTTTATGTGGAACCTGGTTTTCCAGTACTTTAAAAATGCTGCCAATCATCAACTTGTTCTTTGCAATGAAAATGTATAGGATAGATCAAGGGAATCTGCTTAGGGACTTCTATAAGAGAATCAAAGAGATGAGAATGGAGATTATGTTGATGGTGGACAGGCAGGGTTGTGTCATAATAATATATGCAAGATTAATAATGGCAAAATAGAGAATCATAGAATTATAGAATCATGGAGCCAATGAGGTTGGAAAAGTTCTTTATGATTGTCAAATGAAACCATTAGCCCAGCACTGCCAAATCCACCTCTAAACCATGTCCACACCAACCTTCAAAGGATGATGACTCAACCACTTCCCCAGGCAGCCTTTTTCAATGCTTGATCACCCAGTGCAGATCAAATGAAAATACCACACTCAGCAAAGGTCACGGTTAAGAAGTACACTCAAATACTTCTAAAAAGAGCATTTGGATTTTTTCCAAGCAGTCTGAATGTTCAAAACCTGAAAATGTTGAAAATCTGTCCAATTGGAGAAGTGAAAGTGGGGGACTAGATTTCTTTCTTTTTATTCAATGTTCTGTTCATTTAATTCTTCCTCACCTGGGAGGGTTTGCAAATCTGGAGATAAAATGCAGTATTATTTAAGAAGGACCAAAGTGGATGGGGAGTCTAAAGTCCTAAAGTCCTTTCAAATTTGTTCCTGGCTTGATGTAATGTATATCTGACTTTCTAGTTTTGTACCCAGTAGAATGTGAATTCGACACAGAATTACCACTTAATGAGTCTTTTTCTCATTCCACATTCAGAGTAAAGTGCTGGCCACCTTATCTCTAGAGATATCTCTTCCAGAAGAAAAGTGGACATGCTACCACATTATCAGCATTCAAAAGCTTTTTTTTTTTTTTTTTTTTTATTCCCTTCAACAGAAAACTTACAAATGTGTCAGATTAAATTAAATGGCAGTTTGCCCTGCTTGAGGAAAAACAGATGAAAAAAACCAATATCTATAGAAAATTGTTGTGAATTACAAACTCAAGGAAAAAAAATACTCAGGCTGAAAATTAAACTCTCATCTCTGTTTCATGTGTTTTCTCAGAGAAATTTCTCTGAGACAGACTTTGAAAGTAAATTATGTCATTCCTGTAGTTTTCACTTCTTCATTTGGAAATATGTAAGAAGTTTGCATTTTCATGAGCAATCAACATTTTCAAGTAATCAGTTTGATGGATTGAGTTTTCCCAATGTGATGGTGAGCATCCACTTGAAAACCAAAAGCATTCCAGAAAATGAAGATACCTAAAAGAGACTACTTTCATAATAAAGTCTAGATAATTTCAGTTATAAAATTATAAAATTTTAGCCTCAATTCTGCTTTGGTGATCATTTGTACAGTACAGTTATTTACATCAGTGTGGTGCAAATGAATAGCTAGTAATGAAACAGCATCCGTTTGAGTCAGCAGAATTAACAGTTGTTTCAAATGTCCTAAAATCCTTTTATTCAGAGAGTGATGGAAAGATAGGAGGAAAAAATTTACATTTGTAATCTATAAAATGGGATTTATCTTTAGCTTTTTTATAGGTTCATTTTTGCTGTCTTATGCATTGATTTTGCAGCAGATCTGATGAGAATAGGCAAAGTGAGAAGAGTTCAGTTGATCAGAGGAGAAGCCATTTCACTGGGTCTTTCCTGCTCTCAATTTTGACTTCATTTTGCAACAGAAAAAATGAAATTTTCAGAGCCAGAGAGTATTTTGTGAAAGACATTTGTTTGGATTCTAGTTTACTGTACCTCAATATGAATCACACAGGCAGGGTCTTGGAGCCAAAGTTTTCAGTCCCAGCTGATCAACCTGCTTGTTTCAGATATTATTTTCTTGACAGATATTTTTCCTACTCATTGTATACAAAGACACACACAGATTGTGTGTGCTAGAAATATATATTTTTTTTTTTTTAATAAAAATAGACATATTTTTCCCCTGACAGCTTTGTGTAAACTAAATCAGTGAAAGAGTAATGGAATTATTTCTGCTACTTTTAGTAACAAATAAACCCTAACAGTTTAAAAAACAGAAGGGAGGGAAAAAAGAAATTTTATTTTTAATATTTTTAAAATTATATTTTAAAATTTTGAAAATTCATAACACTGGCAAGTTTTCTCCTCAGTGCATATGGATTTCTCACGCCCACATTGTCTCAACTACAGATAACGTCAGTTCCAAGTAAAAGGCTGTGTTACACCCAAATGGATGATGGGTTTTCATGTTTTCCTCACCTCCCAGTTTTCCATGGCAATTTGGCCTGCCAGGGCATGATGTTTGCAATACTTTAAAAATATTAAATAGGATATGCTTGCACAGAACATCTCCAGAGCCATATAGGCAGCACTCTTCTCTGCACTGCCTTTTGTTAGAAAAAGAATGAAGTTCAAGTTCTTGCATGTTCTCTACAAAGTACTCCTGCTCTTGGCTTAGGATACTTAAGGAAAAAAAAAAAAAGCCATCACCTAAGTCTTAGAGTTGAAGAATTTGGATGGCAGTTTTAGTCCCTTGATGCAAAGAGCTGTCTGCAGGTACAGGAGAGCAAATGAGAGAAAAATGGAATATTTGCAAGGGGCAGTCCAAGGCTGTGAAGTAATTCACTTCGGGAACTTGGAACTGTCATAAGTGTCACCACTTCTCACTCTAAATGCTCTCCCTAACAATACCTGGCAACTTGCATCTGAAGAAAAGGAGAACACATAAGTCATATCATTGCAGTTATTTCTTTCCCAAGGGGCAGTGGAGAAAAAATTTAAGATCTGAGAGTTAGTCTTATCATTTAAAGCACTGTAAGAAACCTTTATATATTAGAAAGATGGTCTGAAAAATAAAAATAAAAATAAGAATGACTAGAATAGAATAGAATAGAATAGAATAGAATAGAATAGAATAGAAAGAATGGAAGAGAACAGAACTGAGCTGAACTGAATTTTCAGATGGAGTTTAACTGAATCTATTGAAAGGTTGCTATCTTGTGTGCAAGAAGATTAACATTCTATTTATTGCAGCTAAAGCCTTGTACCTGAAGGTGGAACATGCACTGGCAGCAGTCCATGATGGGTGATTTCTTTGATATTGTTCAGTATTTTTTTGTGTTCTCCAGTCTGTCCATGTGCAGCCGCCTGGAACCACATGCCTTATTTCACACTATCATTTCTTTGAAGTGAGATTACATTTTTTTTTAGGCAATTGTAAAAAGCCCATTTCAATAATCTTCTTATTTTTTTCCTGCAGTGGAATTACTCAGTTCTACCACAGCAGAACTGTGGCTGCTAAAAGCTGTCAACACATATTTTGTGTTCTTTGGCTGTAGTACATAAAGGGAAGAGAGTTGAAGAAGGTCAGTCTAGAGTTCAGTAGGACTCAGGAGTGACCTGGTCAGATCGAAAACGTTTACCTCCCCACATTTGAAATAAATTTGGATTGCCTGCTGGTGTAGCTCCACTACTGTCTCTATCTGTTAACAAATACAAGAATCATTGTCTTGTTCCCTGTCTATTTTCTCAGTGTTTGTTTCAGAGCTTTTTTCCATGCTTTCTTCCTGACTAATGAGTCACAGTTTTTAATTCCTTTTCCTGTATGCATTTATAAGTTTTTTCCTCATTTTAAACACAATAGTTATGAAAATGACACTATTTTTATAATTCTGTCACAATTTCATTGTGCATGGACACAGATATTTTTTTTTTTCCTTCTGGCAGATCTGAAATTACTAATTGTGCAAGTCTGCCTGAGGAAAGAGTGGGGAGAGGGGAAATTTGGAGTCAGTTTGCTGTTTGACATTTGATTCAGTTTGTCTGATATTTGATGCTGTGCTATGTAGGTGTCAAATTCAAGAAAACTAAACATATCTAAAACTGAAAAGCATTTTTATGAGCTGTTTTTTGTTTATCCTCAACACTAAAACGCTGGTCTGTGTTCACAATCTGAAGAAGAAGAAAGAAAAATCCTTATCAAATCCCAAATATTTCACTGAATAAACTTATTTCCTGGAGGAAAGCTGAGGAAATAAAGGTAGTTTTGAGAATGGGCACTGTGCTTTCTGTGCTCACACTGCCCTTCTCAATCTGTAATGTGAACTCCATGGCCGAGGCAGAGCAGTAGCATAGAAAGGATGAAAGGGCCACTCTTTGCCAGCCCTCCCTATAATGAGTACAGTGGTGAAGCACTGAGAGTTTCTAGGAGATTACAGTGAAGCAAACATGGAAGGGGTAGAGGAATACAAGTAATAGAAGACATGCAGGTACTAAAAATGGTCAGGAAGTGGCAGAGAAAAGACAATGTAGGACAAATTATAGAAGTACTTTGTACGGCTGCAAAACAATAGGCTTGTCATGCATTCTTTTGTTTTTGCTGTGTTTGCATGAGGAATATTTTGCTTTCTGTACTTTACTCAGAACAATTAACACCAAAAAAGAACACAGTAGTGTCCTGAGCAGGTTTGCTGAGTATATGCAATCTGGGGAGGTCCAGCTGCATAGCAACTGCTGCAGTCACTACTTTTGTACTATTTTGTTAGCTCTCAAATAAGTGTATTTGGCTTTTGTCAAGATGTGGATGGGGTGCAAATGTAACAGAAATCAGAAAACATGTTATCAATAATTTACAATTGAGCAAGATCCGTTTTTTTGGCAGGAACTGTGCATTCAGTATTTTGTAATATATAAAGTTACTTGCCATAAGTTAACATGTATGGTGCTCAGCTTTCTGTAAATCATGAATTACAAACCTCCCTCTCCAACCCACACTCTGAAGAAATGGAAAAATGACCTGAAAATTTCTAATGCTCAGAGATTCTCTAAGAGATCACCTCACAGTTTCTGTGACACCATTGTCTTGTAGAAATGATGCTAATGAAAATGGCCCAAGAGGGAAGAGACTGCTCAAGAAGCTTACGCCCTTTTATTTCCAGGCTTCTAAATTTACTGGGCTATACCATTTAACACTGAGAGAAATAAAAACAAAAACAAACAAACAAACAAACAAAAATTCCCATAAAAATTCTTCATAGTCTGCAGGGTGTTTTTTTTTTTTTTAAAAACCCAAAAACGTAAAGACTTGTGAAGGCTTATACAACAATCAGCTAACTCATCATAATAAAGTCAGGTTTGTTTGGACACACTGCATTATTTCTCACAGCAAAATGAGAGTTTCTTTATCAAAGGCACATTGGCAACTTTGGGGAAGTGTTCTGTCCAGATGAGTCACAGAATATTGCTGAAAAATTTTGAAGACCACTCCATTGTCAATCTTTCAGAAAACAGAGACACACTTAGAGGTCACTAGGCTGGGATGCAAGCTGTGCTCCACAGAGCTGAAGTACAATAAGTGTAGCCTCAGATGAAGCAGAAAGTGTCAAATACATGACAAATAACTTTCTGGTTTTGTTTTTGTTGGTTTTTTTTGGAGTTTTTTTCCCCCCACTTTCCAAACAAATTAAAAGGATTTGTTTAGCATTACAAGGTTGTATTTGACATGGGTAGTTTCAGCATTCTCTCTTAAAAGAATGTGGCCTTTTCTCTATGGGTCTGCTTCTGGAAGAAGAAGATAGATTCTACTTTACATGTAAAATTTTGGAACTTAATACTAGTGGGATATTTGAAATGGAATGGCTACCTTTTTATTTTCTAGTACATGGTGGTTCCAGAGCCATTTCATGGAAGAAAAGGTAGTCTTGAAAACAGTCCATGAAAATATCCACAAAAATCCTTTTTATAGTCAGAGCGTGGATGACCTTTTGATTTTTAGACAAAATCTTTCAGGGTACCTCCATTTCTTAGTTGTGCTTGCCCAAGTGTGTTACCATGGTGATTAGGAGATTCTGGAAATTAACTTTGTTTTATGATTATTGTGAAACATTTGTATGTGAGCCGATGATCTGTATTTCAGAATCAGATCTTGAAGAGACAATAACCTTTAGGGGATTAGCAGCTTTTCTCCCATGAAAAATAAAGAGCAACAGAGATTAAAGAAGGCCAGCTTTGTAATTGATGGATTGAATCATTAGTGATTTCATTCCAGTCACACCTCTTTAAATCAGCCAGAACTCCATTCCAGTTTGCTGGTAGTTTTCCACCAAAAAAGCAATTGGATATGTAAACACTATGAAAATGAAGCAGCAAAACCAGTCAAACAAACCAGCTGCCAAATCATGTGTCTTCTGCCAATGACCAGTATCCTGCAACACCCTGCTCTGTCAGTGAAAATGTTCCGTTTGTTATTCCACAGTTACAATTGCAGTTTCACTCTTCCAAGAGTGGATAACAATGACAACAGCAATGACACTCTCTAGTTCTATCTAGAGAAGAGATATTTCTTCTTACTGGAAATAAAATAGCAGGAGTTTAAGGTATGTTATCTAGATGGATGTAGACTTCTTATTATAAATAGACATTTGTCTGTTCTTTATAGATTATATTTTCTACTGACAAATGAAATAATTTTAGCAAGATGGTTGTAATCCTTGTAAATTGAGGTAACCGTTGACATGAAAAATGCATAATTTTTGAAAAGGTAGAAAATTTAAAGTAGGAAACACCACAGCAGGAGTGGGTTCTGATCTTGGCTTATCCCAGCTCCTCCTGGAGCACCTTCTCTGCCACCTTCTTCACTAACCTTGAGGTCTGCAGGGCAGCTCCTCGGAGGTTTTTCTCATTCCTCACTCCCATCTGCTGTTCAACAGGTTTTATCCTTTCTTAACTATCACAGAATATTCACCTTTCCTCTTACTCCACTGGAATTAAACAGCAAAGATCCAAGATCCCAAGACAGACATCTATGCTGCTCGTAACCATTCTATAGGTTGAATGTGTTCCCTTAACAACTGTTCTCTGAGACCAACAACTGTTCTCTGACATCTCACCTGTGCTTTATCCAGCTGGTTGCCCAGATATATTCACTGGAATAAGCAGAAAAGTTTGAGAAACAGACTCTCAGAAATCAAAGCAAATGATGTCCACCATGCCTCCCTTGGCCACAAACACAGACAGCTTATCACAGGAAGCAATCTGGTTGGTCATGCAAAATTTACCCATGATATATTCATGCTAATTGTTACAGCTCTGATTTTTATACCTCCAGAAAAGTGTTTCAAAAGGATTCACTCCATGATTTTCCCTGGCACTTGTGTAATTGTCCTTTAGTCTTCCGGATTGTGTGAATTTTTGGAAAAGGTGTGTGATAAGTCCTCTTCTGCATCCACCAGGAGTCTTCCCAAATCTCCCCAACCTGTTGACAGAGGACATTGGCTATGTCTCTCAGCAGCCTTGGATGTACCTTTTTGGATCCCACAGCTTTATTGGAGTTGATTTCAGTCTAAAAATCACTGACTTTTCCCTCATCCATTGATGGTACTTCCCCTTGAATCCTTTCTCTGGTCAGAAATGTCTGAACAAAAAGGGCACTGATTTCCTCATGTCTCTTATATGTTTATCTCAATGGATGGGTGGAACTTTCCCATTCAATTTTTTAATTAATCATTTACTGTGCCAACAAACAATATAAAACCCAGAAGACTTGGAGATTTGAAAAAAAATAAAAACAAACAAAAAACAAACAAGCACAAAAAAACCCCAACAACAAAAAAAGACCACAATTCATATATATTGGTTTATAATTCTAAAGATTTTTATTTACATTCTGGATTTCTTCTCAATTTTTCCTTCTTCTGTCCCCTTTTTTCCCTGCCTTTTCTATTTTGATGTTAAAAATATCACAGCATGGCTTAAAAGCATTCTTAAATGAGTAAAAAATGGCAGAATTCCTCCTTTCCTGTAACTCAGCCAGAAAAAATTAGTTTAAATTAATTGTAACCTGATGTGTGATTGTTTTATTTCAATAATCAGGGTGCTTGAACTATGATTCATAGGCACTGCTCTGTTTTGAAGTACACTTGAGGAAGAAAAGAATTCAGACCTTAGCTCTTCAAGGCTGAACACATCACACAAAAGCCAAAAGTCTCACTTTTAAAAATCTCAGCAATGATTCAGAATCTTACTAATTTTTCAAATACAAAATCAAATTGGCTTTTGATGAGGTGCAGAGGACCAAGCTCTCAAGCAGTCTGTTGAATTCCAGAAAGCAATTTATATGTTATTAGGAAAAAATTCTGATTATGAATTTGGAGTGCTTGACCATGGGCAGGGCTCAGAGGCAAGTGGCAAGCAAAATCCTTGGTCTGTAAAAAACACCTTGAAGTGAGGGAATAAGGAAGCACAAACACAAGCTATTCAAAATTTCAGAGTGAAATGTAAAGATTACCTTTGGAAGTTAAAGCAGATGGTCATTTTACACAGGGTGTTTTTTAGAGGGTAGTCTTCACTACCACTGTTTTGGGATCTGTAATTCACGTCAGTGAAAATGAAGAGAAAACCAATATTTTACTATGGAATAAAAAAACTATTTCTAGGATCAAAGTGGGGGCACTAGTACATTTCTATATGTTGTGGTTAAACCCTGGCTGAGAAGTCAGTCCCACACAGCCACACACTGACTTTCCCCCTGTAGGACATGGGGCAGAGTCAAAAATATTAAAGTGAGAAAACTCATGGGTTCAGAAAAAGACAGTTTAATAGGTAAAGTGAAAGCTGTGCATATTAAAGGAAGCAAAACAAAGAATTAACTGACTAATTTGGATGGGCAGGCAGGTGCTCAGCCATCAGGACAGCAGGGCCTTATTACACATAAGGGAGAACTGGGAAAACAAATGCCATCACTCCAAATATCCCCTTATTGCTTCTTCTCTCTCAGCTTTATATGCTGAACATGACCCCTTGTGGTCTGGGATATCCCTTGGGTCAGTTGGGGTCAGGTCTCCTGGCTGTGTTCCCTCCCAGCTCCTGTGCAGACCCAGCCTCCTCCCTGGTGGGGTGGGGTAAAGAGCAGGAAAAGCCTTGATGCTCTGTAAGCACCACAGACAAAAAAAAACAGAATTACCAACACTTTTCAGCACAAATCCAAAGCACAGCCCCATGCTTGCTAGTGGGAAGAAAATTACCTCCATCCTTACTAAAACCAGCATCCTATAGCAGGGACAGTACATTTCCACATTCCACACTGTGGTCTGTGTGTAATCTGGCCACATTTGCTGACACATCTTTCTGCTAAGCAGAACCAGTCAATGGAAATGGACATACTAGACTAGAGACATTAAAGAAAATTGTTCTCCCTCCTTCCCTCCCTCTTTTTTTTATTATGGAAATCTAGATGGATGGGAAGGCATGTGAGGGCCTTAGGCTGTATGGATGGTGAAGATCCTGAAGGACTCTAGGAAGTACAGGAGGAGTAAAAGACAGAAACTAGAAATTATCTCTGTCAAAAATGTACATTTTTAAGGTTTTGAGAATTTGAGGGGATGATCTCTTGGACAAAGCCCATGGGCATTTTTCCATGTTCTTATCCAAGACTAGTGAGTTGTGAACTTAGTATTTTTCAGGTCTATGGTATCTATCTAGGGAGAAGAGCAGCAGGGAAAAGTCACACCTCTGTTGAACCAGATCAAAGTTCTGTCTTGTCTTGAAATGTTCTTTACCAGCAGCAAATGCCTATGGAATTGCATAAGAACAGAGGAAATGTCTGTGGCATCTTCCCTTCTCACTCCCCTGTTATATAAACTTCCTCAGCTTCCAGCAATCTGTGAATGATGGATAATTGAGAACATACAAGAAAGGATCTGCTACATATGGATGTGCTCAACTGCAAGTAGTGTTCACAGTGTAGATTTCTGGAGATTTTGGAAGCAATTCCTGAAATGAAAAAAAGAAAAAAAAAAAGTGCAACTCATCACATTGCATGAATTAAATTTTGAAGAGCATTCAAGTACCAAACATGGTATATTTTATTAACATTCAAAAATCTTTTGATTCTGAAATGAGCTTTTATATGTTTTAACCATCAAAAAGCTTATAAGTCAGTGTTTTTCAGCATTATTAAGAAAAAGAAATGCTTTTAAGCAAACAAGGTGATTGCTCTTAGTTTTTCAAACATCTATTTGTTTGGTTTTAAACCAGGGAATTGAATTTAAAGGACTTTTACAGATAAAGAGTTATGGTTAGAAAAAATAGTGAGTTTTGAGGGTTGAGTGGGTATTTAAAAAAATTTTTGATAAGGATGCATGTCCTGCAGACTAACTACTTGAATATTCCATGTTTCATTTCCCACCCCAAAAAAAACTTCTGCCAGAAAGAAAGGAGAATTGCTAGGAATATGGATGAACATGGAAGAAGGGCTGATAAGGGGCGGAAGATTTCTCTGAGGAGGAAAAGCAGAAAAGATAAATTGCAGAATAATGTAATATTCCTCCTATAAAATTCAAAATGCAATAAGATTGAATTATGAGGAAGGTATGATTATGCTGTTAAAGGATGCACACCATTATGCAAAATGCTAAAGAAAGAAAAAGTGATATGTGACTACTGAACTAGATTCTGTCTGCAATAAGTGGTGGTAATAAAAAATATTCATCTAAAATTCTGAATGAAATACTTTTCACATAATGTTATTTATTAAACCAAAATATTGCATTCTCTTCTCTCATTTTGCTGTTCAATCTTAAGAGATTAGAGACCATTATTATTGAAAATGTAAGAGGCTTTAAATTCTTGAAAACTAAGTTCTTTAATAATGAACTCAGCGTAAAGGCATAGAAAAAGTCAATCATGATTTTTTAATACAGCAGTCAGCAAAATTTAGAAGAAGAGATGATCAACAAAAGCAATTATAAAAGGATGATGTTCATGGGAAAACATTGGCAAACAAACTAACAGAAGGAGTCTGGCTTCCTTCAGCCTGTCTCCATTATCTTTTCCAAGGGAAGTTTTTTATCACTTCTGAGATCTGCAGTATAAGAAAAAAGAAAGAAACTCATAATAGTAGTTGAATTCTTTGTGGTCCTTCATTCCAAGTCACCCTCCTGTCCTTTACCTACCTTTCTGGGGATTTGTCAGGCACTTACTGGAAACTGTTATTTAAGTGCACTTTTAGTGCAGCTCCTTTGGTTTTCTTTTTCAACTCCCTGTAGTTTCCAGACCATATGTTCTTTGACAGTCTTTTTAATTAGTGACAGATGGATGAAAGAATTTTAGATCCTAGACTGAATTTCTTGCTGTTGTGATTTTTTCCTTAAAATGAGACTTTCCACACACTATTAATTTCTCAAAATACTTTGGCTTCTTGTTGATTTTTCTTCCCCTCTCTGTTCTATCAATGCCTCTGCTTTATTTTCAGAAAGAAAGGAAGGAAGGAAGGAAGGAAGGAGGAAGGAAGAAAGAAAGAAAGAAAGAAAGAAAGAAAGAAAGAAAGA
>LTAT01000004.1:150570975-150592968 GCA_003286495.1 Chlorodrepanis virens
AAAGGAAGGAAGGAAGGAAGGAAGGAAGGAAGAAAGAAAGAAAGAAAGAAAGAAAGAAAGAAAGAAAGAAAGAAAGAAAGAAAGAAAGAAAGAAAGAAAGAAAGAAAGAAAGAAAAAGACTATTAATTTGAACTGTGCGGTTTTTTTTATCCTATCTTCAGTGTCAGCTGATGATCCTATAGGTCTAGTCTGCTTCTCATTCTGATTAGTGTTGTCAGGATTTCTGAAAGAAAAGTCTGGCATTCAACTAAGTGAATTACACTACTGTTAGAAAGAGTTTGATAATTTATTTTAAAAGCATGTCCAGGAGACAAAACACAGCAAAACACCACAACCAAAAATTCAAAAAAAAAAAGAGTAAGGCAGTCTCTGCTATAATATGACAACCATCATTTCACATTGCCTTTTACACAACTGCTCCTTTTATCATTGTCATTCATAATCTTTTGTTTACGTGGTTAGTTGTTTATTTGGTGTGTGTCTTCTTCCCCCACTGACTCCTTCTCCACTGCTATGGGTAACAGAGCTTATTGGGCATTTAAGGTCTTTATAAATTACTTGCAAAATAGTTGCTCTTTCTTTTGCTCATTAAATAGTGCCTTGCTTCCAGGGAATCTGGTACTGCATGTGCTGTGATTTCACAGGCATTTTCAACGCATCAGCGTTACCTTCTGCCAGATAAAGAACAAACAAACAAAAAAAAAAAAAAAAACCACTTAGTCCTCATTTGATCTACTAATCCCCTAAAATTTATTTCTTCTGGGGAAAAAAAATAACAACAAAGACGTAGTTTTATGCTTAAGAATACAGTTGCTAACAACAAGTAAACAGGATGGAAATTCAATTTCTGGCAACATAATAAGTGCTGCTAGTGTTGAGCAGAGAAGGTTGCATTGAGAACTCATAACAACCTTCCAGTATCTGAAGGGGGCCCTACAGGGAAGTCAGAGGGAATCTTCATCAGAAACTATAGTGATAGGACACAGAGAAATGAGTACAAACTGAAAGAGGGGAAATTTAGGTTAGGTATTGGGAAGAAAATCTTTACAGTGAAGGTGGTGAGACACTGGAAGAGGTTGCTTGGGGAGGTTGTGGATGTCTCAGTCCTGAAAACGTTCAAAGCCAGGTGGGATAAGGATTTGAGCAACCTGCTCTAGTCCCTGCCCAGAGAAGAGAGGTTTGGAACTAGATGATCTTAAAGGTCCCTTCCAAACCTTCAAATCCCACGATTTTAATTGTGAAAGGTTTTATTGTGTAGATGTCACAGCTAAACCCCATCTGACAACTAGGTACCACACAAACTCTTCTGCACCCCTCAGTGCTGAGGAGAATCCAAAACAAGATATAGACTTTGTGAATTCAAAACAGGTTAATAATTGAAAAAACAGCAACAAAAAAATACTAATAGCAAACCAATTAAAAGTATAAATAAAATGATAATAATGAAAATATAATACTAATGCTAGAAATTAATAGGGGAGAGAGAAGGTGTAAAACAAATGATGCAAAATACTGTTGCTAACTACCCACTGACCAATCCCCAGCTGGTGCCTGATCAGTAATTGGTGGCTTCCAGACATTTTATACAACTCCCACCAATTTATTTACTAGTATGAGATTCTCCTGTGTGAAATATCCCTCTGACTTGGTCAGGTCACCTTTTCTGGCCATACTACCTCATGGCTTCTTGGACACTTCCTTTGGAAGGGCATGAGACACTGAATGTCCTTGATTTAGAGTAAACATTACTGAGCAACAGTCAAAATATCAGTGTGCTACCAATATTCTCATACTAAATTCAAAACACAGCACTGTATCAGCTACCAAGAAGAAAATTATCTCAACAAAAACCAGGACAGTAGACACTGTCATTAAGTTATAACTTTGAGAAATATTTATCCAATGACACCTACTACAACTAGCCAAACCTATGCAGACATCCTAAATAAAGCTGTTTAGAAGCAGACAGTTTGGAATCACAAGATGGTGGCTAGTGTAGATATTAATAGACATCTTTTTCTCAGCTGGAATGGGATGGCACTTGCCAGCAACACACCCAAAATTGCTGCATATGACAAAGTGGATTGTATATACACCTTGTATTGTATATTATTTGGATAAAACTAGATATTAGCATCTCTTTTCCCTGCACAGAGAACAAATAATGTTTTCTTTCACTGGTTGGCCAGAAGAAATACTAACAGAATATTTTAGCATCATATTCCTTAGAGGATTAATCTAGTAGTATATGCAACTATTTTTATCTTCTATTAATCTACCTGCTGATTTGCAGTTACTTTCCTTACTCATGTTTACCATTTTGCTGCCTTGCTATGGTCCTTTAGGATGAAGAGAGAGATTGAATGTGTCCTTTAAATATTGCTTCAATTTCCTCAGTCAGAACCCCTATTGAGAGACAAGAAATAACATGCAAAGGAACCTATTTATCAAACAGGACACACAGTGATTGGCATTTCTTATCCAGTCACCACTATTGTTTAACTTACTATACTTTGTTCCTGAGTAAAAAAAATCCTGAGAGATTGAAGAGAATAATGTATTTTGCATTAAAAAGCCTTTCAGATGAGTTCCTTGAATATTTACAAAGGAGAGAGAAAAAAAGTTTTTGTTGCTGAGCTGTTTTGGAAGAGCAGATTGAAGGCCTAGAGCTCAGCAGCAAAGCTGCTGCACCTGTAGCTGTGTGACAGTGACGAGCAGCTGGTGGTGATTAGCACAGCAACAACCCATCTACCCAACATATTTCACTCTGATAAAGAAAAGAGCAAGCTGCACAAAAAAACCCCAAACAAACAACAAGCCATCACAGCCTGCAGCCTTCACTTTCCTCATCAAACCTTAGGGGGGGGCATCTTTTTGACAAAGGGATCTCAAGAGCAGAAACAGTGGGATGTGTGTTTGTGTTTGCTCTCCCGCTCTTAGTTAGGGCAGACTTAGAGGAAATGTAAAAAGGAAGTTGACACCACTATCAAATTTTACTAGTTAAGTTCAAAACTGTCATTTTACTATGGTGATCAAAAATGAAAAATACCTTTCTCATAGTAGGTCGGCTGTTATAATCCTTACAAAAAATGGTGGCTGTGCTGTGTATATATATTTTTCTGAATCTAAATTCATGGTGTTGTATCAAGCTACTGCTTTAAATAACCTACAAAGCAACACAAAAAATGATGAGTGATATCATATTACATGTGGATCAAGGATCATTCAATTTACAGAAGTGTAGAATCACAGAAAATTCTGAGTTGGAAGGAACCCACAAGGATCATCAAGTCTAACTCCTAAATGAATGGCCCATAGGGGGATCAAACCCACACCTCTGGCGTTATTAACACCATGCTTTGCCCATCAGGGAGCTGGAAAGTTAAGCCCTAAGTTTTAGTTGAGCTTCAAGCCTAATTTTCAATCTCATCCCTTGAAAGCTGTTCAGTTCAAGCCGAGATGGATACCTCAGTTATATCAGGTGAACGAGTAATGAAGGGGTATTTAGATGAAATTTTAAGATAAAAAACAAACCCAGAACCAGTGTGAAGACATCACTGGAGGATGGCTAAAGAAAGAAGGCCAGGTTTGTATCTAGCTGGAGATTGAAACTCCCTAAGGATGGAGACTTCACAGCCTCCCTCTGCTGGCTGTTCCAGTGTTTCACTCAACTAACAGTTAAAAACTGCTTTTTTCTTCTGCTTAAATGGAATTCTATGAATTTCAGTTTATGCCCATTGCCTCTTGTCATTTCATGCAATGTCACTGAGAAGTATCTTCCTTTCAGTTATGTCAGTACTTTAAAGGAAATCAGATTTTGTCTGAATTTCTAAATTCTTGATAAATGCTGGAGTCATTAATATGTTTTAGTATTATAGTGTAATCTAGAGGTGCAAGATCGGATTAATTCTCTAGATAATGTAAGGAAATGTAGTAATCTACATGGGCAAGGGAAAAAAAAAAGAAAAAAAAATTAGGCTGAAATTTTTTTCATTTTCATGACAGGGTGTTGTCAGAAATTGAGACAGATAGTGCTGCTTTTCATTTCAGCCAGACTGCAATTTTTTTTGCTGGAAGCAACCCCACCATTTAGGTTTCAGACCCTATAATTTCATGCTCTTCACTAATTAGTCAGTTTTTTTTCTTGTGAGTGAATGTTTGCTTTTTACACCATTTGTTCTTTAAAACATCCAGTTTATGTAAAAGCCTGTCTACAAAATAGAAATAATATATTTTTATTTTACAATATACTTATTTAAATTTTAGGCTAGATAATTAGTTGTCTTTTAGACTATAATCTTTCATGTATATGAACAAGAAAATAAAGCCTCATGGAAGTATGACTGCTTTATAATTATCTATACTTCTTGGACATGGTGTTTATTTAAAAGTAGAGAACAAAAAGGTGGCTACTTTAGTGATTTATAAGAAAGCAGATCTGCAATAACTACATAGATTCCTTCACACTTGTACATTTTTCTGAAATTAGATACTGGGTTTTTATTTCAAGTGCTTAGAGTTACATTAATGAAGGCTTATCAGACATTTCCTATAAAGACCTTTCAAATCACCATAGCAGAAACACAGAGATCTCCTTTTATCTACATGACATTTTTGTTCACATCTGAGGGACATTAGGGGAAATCCTGGCTCCAGCAATGTCCAGAGATATTCTGATGAACTCATTAGGATGAAGAGCTCAACTCTGGTTGCTGGTTCACCCCATTATATTGTAACAGTGACAATCATATCTATTTTTGCAAGCCCTTGACCATGAAGTTATACCATATTACTACATCTGGCATGAAAACTGAAATTTCTGCTGCTAAAACTCCCAAACCCATTTAAAAATGGATGCTTTGATCATCAGATCCTGTATACAATATCTATATCTTAAGGAAAAATGATAAGTATATTAGGAGAGGATTAACACATCTTTTTACATTATTAAAAATAAGAGGAAGTGTAACTCCTTGTTTAAGATTTGCATGTTCAAATCCCAAGTTTGCAACACTGGAGTTGTCTTGAATTGCATTGGAAACTGAAAAAAAATTAAAACAATTTCCATTATTTATTGATATTTACTTTCATATTTCAACATGCTTCTGATGCATAAACAGCCTTTTTATTTCCACTACTGGGATTATGCTATATCCTTTTGTTTCAGGGCATGCTGCAAATGTAATAGAAATTTCTTTGTTTTACAGAATCTGTGGATTCAAAGAAAAGTGACAGCTGAAAAATAGCAACACATCCATTGGCTATGCTCAGTGATAAAATGGATACCCTGATATTACTGAATCAAATTTATGGCTATTATTGATGTCATCACCCCTAGAAAGCAGCAACAAGAAAGCAGTGGAAAAGCATTTTTTTTAATATGATTGGACACACAGAAAAGCCTGAGTCAAAGTCTCCAGACAAATAGCAATAACTGACTGGGTCAAGATGAACATTTAGTGTCCTAAGACTGTAATTGTTCTGCTTAGGTCTTTTATCATTAAATAGTTTATTTTCTCACACTCATTTCAAATTTATACTGCTGTCATCCATTGTTTGACAAGAGATATTTTCCCATAAATTTTTAATAGATATAATTTCATAATTCCCTTCACTGGGTCCCAAATCTCTTTGCTCCTCAGTTTCTGTGATGCATGTAATGTGTAGCATTTATTATCTCACTGGAAAGTTTTGGGAACATGTTCACATTTGATGAATTTCTGCAATGAATGTAGCACAGTGTAAAAGTACTTTGTTCCAAAGTTTAACATAGAAACAGATGATTTTTCTTTTTGCTATCCTTTATATCCTTTCACCTTCCTCTCCCTCTGTTTTGTATTGAATGAAGCTTCAAATTTTTTCATATCAAAAAATGGGTAAAATCCTTGCAACATTTCAAGGTATATTTCAATTTCTTTCAGAAAGACAGCAGGTTTGTGTGGATGAAAATAATTTGCAACTTTTCCCCCTGTTGCTTGCCCTTCTAAGCTACTCTGTTTTTTTGACAGAAACAATACCTCTGAAAAGCTGTGCCTTCATGGCCTAATCCTGCCAACCTTTTCATGTGTATCTTTTTTAGAATCCTGTGAAGATTTTGTGGGCATGAGGCATCTCTGTGAAAGAAAATATGCCTATTTCAGCTCTGTGCCATGCAGAATAATATATGCCTCTCCTCAGCTGACTTTGTTTGGTTCATTTGGATCTTAAGGGTTTCCAGGAGTACCTGCCATAGAGAAGCTCTTTCCTAAGTGCACGTAAGTCCTGAGAGGGTTCTAGCAGCAATATATTCTCCTTTTCTGTTCTTCTGAAAGCTCAGTCTTTCAAGGGACATTTTAGATGTGATCAGGAGCATATCCTCTACTAGAGTTCAGAACATGTCAGAGTCAGAAAATTGCAGATTTAAAATCATCAGAAAACTCATTTATGTGAATTGTTCTTCATTCAAATCCATAGTCTAGCCTGAAGACAGAAATTCCTACATTTTTCCTAAACAGAATTTGCAATGAATGCACAAAGAGTGCTGTCAGCTCCAAAACAAACCAAGCAGAGTGTTTCCAGGAAAGGAACTGAGAAAATACTGACCTTGTAACACAGAATGTGTTACCTCTATTTAACCTAAGTCAGTGACAACACAAGTTGGCACAGTTTGGAAGCCAGAAGTGAAAGGATATGTGACGTTAGAGTCAAGCATCCATGACACGTGTGATAAAGTATCTTGATAGGAGAAAGTTGCTTTGCATAGTGCCTGTAAGACTTTTAAAAAGCACCTTATGAACATGGAAAACAAAGCAAAAAAACCCCAAAACACTGAACCAAAATCATCAGTAATAAACAAAGACCCTGAGCAGCAGAGGGATGTGAGAAATCCCCCAAGGATCCAAACTCCCATAAAGTTAAAACTGAGATTGCATTAACCTTGCTTAAATGAAATATGGGTTTTTTTAGTTATAGACATTCAGCATATTATCTATTTTTTGCAATAATGGTGTCATATTCTGTATCTAAATGCCTTTGTCCTTTGAAGTCTTATGGTAAAACTAAATTCACAGGTAACTTTCGTGTTGCATTCTCCTCTCCAACCTCTTTAAGATCCAGTTGATGATCAAACTGATTCATTTTTTCAATAGTTTGGTTTGATTGGTATGTGGTAGCAGCCTTTGGGGCATAGAAAATACAGAAACACTGTGTGGAAATATAAAAATTTTCTGCTTAGTCTAATAAACCATTTTTCCTCATGAGATTTCTTGAAATTTAAAAGCTTTTTAGAAAGATGATGCTTGCCATGGACTTTGGCACTACCTTGTGCAATCAGGAGAGTGTTTCCTTTGCAAATGGGATATATTGGGATATGCAGTGGATTAGGAGTAGCAGGCTTTGCACAGCTGCTCCCATATCCCTTCTGGGTGAGCCTAATTTTGGCTCTGAGATGTCAATAGTATAATGACAACATTAGTGATTTCAGAATGTGCCAAATAGTTAGCAAGTGTTTATTATCTCCCAAAAACAAGAAGTAAATAGTAGGCAGATAATACTTATTTTCTGTCACAATTACAGTTTAGATCTGACCTATGAAAAAACATAAAAATTATTTTAGGCTGCATGATTCAGGATGCTTGGACACAAAGATCCTCCAAGGTGAGGTTCGTTACTGTAATTATAGTAGAAATTAAGGGAGACATTTTCCATTGCCTATTCATTTGTTAAACAAGTTGAAATACCAGAAACTTGGGTCAGATTTCATCTACAAGGTAGGTGAATCATGTGAGCTACAACAGGCTTCCTGCATTTTTCTTTCTAGCTTTCATAGTTCTGGTTCTGGTGGCTGGAAGGAACATTCAAGATCATCTCATTCCAACACTCCTGCCATGGGCAGGGACACCAAAAAAGTGCACTTCCCATCAATCAAGTGTGATCATATAATCATCAAAAATGCAGATTTGAGGATGCCTCTGGAAATTCTAATTATATCATTGCTCCAAGATCAATTCCAATGTAAGGTCAAGTTGCTATAGCGCCTTTAAAAATGGTGCTGAAGATCACAAAGAATATTCCAAATATTTTCAAAAGCCTCTCTGGGCAACCTTTGTCCATGTTATGACATCCTCCTCTGAGCACAGCTCCCCTGTAACCCCTCATTAGCGCAGAGTAAACAGCCATTAGATGCCAATTGAGCCTTCTCTTCTTCAGCCTAAACATATAATTCTTGCCAAATCCACTTGCAATTCCCAGGCACCTTGTTCTTTGTGTCTCTGCACATGATCCTGGGGGTCTGGGGATTTGTTCCATATTCTTTCCAGGGACTGAGACTGAACTGAAAAACCTTTTCTTCACCACATCCCCCTTGCTGCTCTTCCAGGAGGTGGCTACAGATGCACACAGGGTTGAGGCTGAGCATACTTACACCCACACCAAGGCAGTTCCTTTATTTACACCTATCTAATCACAACCATTACTTGCAGGAACATCAGCCAGGGTAGTCAAATTCTGCTTCTAAAGCCCTTTGTCAATCAGGTCTGAAAGTTTCTATTTGGAATGTGCATATATCAAGGACGATGCACTCTGCCCAGTCCTCATCTCAGAAGCTGGTCTCTTCCAGCTGCTATTCTCAGATCTTTGCTTCTTGTTGGCTGGACCTATTTGAATTCTGCATGGATTTCCTACACTCAAAACAGAAAATTCATGCCCATGGAAGACAGTTGCATTTAAAATTTAATGCCAATGCAGGCTAGACCCACTTGATAAGGCACAATGCTAAGCCAGAAAAGAGATCTGGCCATCAACCTGCTCACACTGGCACCTTCTTTTTTTGTATTTTGTTTTCTCAAGCTTGCCCCCATGATCTACCTTAAACCCTCATTTTACAATCTTCGGTCCTTTTCCTGAGCTGTTTTGCACTAGGTTTTATATCCTCCCACCGGTCATTGTAAACAAGTCTGCTACTGATCATTAACCACTTCCTTCTTATTCGTAGGTGACAGATCCAGGATGACACAACACTTGGGCTGTGTCTCCAGCACTTGCAGATAAAAATCCTCTGTGGATTATTTATGTCCTGATATAATGTTTCTCTAGAAGATCCTAATTTAACCATTGAGCACTCTTTACGAATAAATGACATTTTTGAAAGTCAAGGAGAAATGGTATTTTAAATATAAACATAATGTAATTGTACCTAAACAGAATAAGCATAATGACTCTTGTTGAATTTCACTGTCATTTAAAGAAAAGGTTGTCAATAATATTTTGGTTATAGACCTAGCAAGCCTCCTCTCTGTCAGGGGGATACATGAGTTTCCATCTCAGCAGTCTACTTTTAAATTGCAGATGGTTCTTTTTTTTTATTTTGTTTTGGTTTCAAAAGCAACCTAGCTAAACAGTAACATTTAAAACGGAATGAAAACCAGTCCCAAAGGGCTAACGTGAATAATGTACCAATTATTTTCTGTGCTACAGTTATATTTTCTGCCTGGAGAGAATACAAAAAAATACTACTGTAGTTAAAAAAAAAAGTGAATAAAAAGCATTGTTGTACATAAGAAGTGTCACTGCAAGTATTAACCATTCCATTCCACAAGGAAGTGAATTGCAGAACAGTCACATTTCTAATTAGCATTCTGCAGGTTCAAGATGAGTTCATCCAAATAATTTTATTTTAAACATTTTCATGGCCAAAAGCCTTCACCCATCATAAAGAATCTTTTTCATAAAAATTCCTTTCTAAATCTTATCGAATGATTCATTAAATAGAGATACTGTCTTTCTTTATGCTATAACTTCTGAAGAGCTTCAGAGTCAAGATGTTCTGGAAATCAGAAAACATTGCTCTCATATTTTACCATCTGTAAAAGTTTTATTTTTATATAAGAAATGTTATTTTTATATTTTTCTCCATCCTGTTTCCTGTCCTTTTTATATTTTCAGAAAACATAATGTTGGCTTAAGTAATATTGGAGGACTTTGTATTCAATAATGTTTCAACACAACTCACTGAGCTCCACTACTTCTTTGTGTATCAGTTATTGTCTGCACTCCACCTTTCATACCTTGATAAATATTTGCCTCTATGGCACTATAACAAATGCTTTTCATTTTTAGTTTGGAAAAATCTTTTCTTTTTTAAATATTTTAAAATCTTTTTAAATACAAGTGCTACTTTGATACTATCTGCCATTATTAAAAGAATCTTACATTTTTCTCTCTGATGTGGTCAAATCAATTGCCTTAAAGTTGACCTGATAAGGTATTCTTTTCATATGTATGCATACATATTATAAACATGTGTATCTATATTTCATAGAGGTATATAATAGATAGACATTTGTATATCAGTCTCTTTGGATAAAGTATTGAAATTAACATCACTGTGTTAGGCAAATTGTCAATCTATGTTATGATAAGAAATTATAAGCATATTAATATTAGAAATTATAAATATATGCTCCTCTGAGAGCATATTGAGATGAGTGTTTAATTGTATCCCAAGGGTCCCACATCTCAGAGTTCCAGAATTTTAGACTGAAGATATTTCTAAAAATGAATGAGATCCTTCAGATCCTTCTCACTTTAATTAGGTTTGTGATGTTCAGTCTGTAATCCAGGAAGTTTAAACTCATTATACATCAGCTACATGTTCATTGGACTAAGGTGTTTGAAAAGATAATTCAATCGTGAATAAGGTCAGGAAAAGGAGTTGTGCTGCTTTTGCAGCAGTAGAAAGAGTTTGATCATTACCTGCTTTTGTTTGAAGCACAGAGAGCCACAGAATCATTAAATTTGTATAGGACCCCACAAAAAAAGACTGGTTGTAGCTCCACAGATGATTTGATCTGGCTTGTATTAAGCAGCATATTCTAAAGCCAGAAAAGTGCATAAGTATTTGAATAATTTTAAGCAGGCAAATTATTCAGTGGATTCTTTAAAATTCTTAAACAATTCTTTAAAAGTGATACTTATATGGATTATTGGTGTGTTTCATGGTAGTAATATAAAGACTAAGCTGGAAAGAGAGAAGCAAAAGGACAAGGGGATAAGTAAATCTAGAAATACAAGGTTTAATTAGGGTGTCATGAACAGTTATGGTTTCAGGCAAAAATATGTATTGAAAGATATAAAGACATTTTATTTGCAAGAACCTGCCTTGTCATTCCTTTCAATATTTTTTTGCATAGAAAACTGTATTGTTAAAAAATTAAGATAAACACATCAAGAAATGTAATTTGAAGCCTTCCTAGAATTCTAAGGGTAAGTTTATAGGAAATACTGGACAGTTAGCGGATTAGTTATTTTTGTTAGTGTCTCCATCTAATTGCCTAAAATCAATTAGTTCGTTAAGAAAAATCAAACAGCTCTTTACTGTTCATTTGTTTTCAGAAATGAAACTAGTAAGAAAAGTTCACATACTCTGAACAAAGCATACACTGGAATCTGAGAAAAAGGTATATTAAAATCATTGTAAATTTGCCAGAAATACAATCTAGATTGGTGAGTTTTTTCCACTCTATAGAGAATGAAATGAATGATGGAATGAATGATTTCCTGATGAAATTCTTATGAAGAAATAGAGAGAATAGTGATTATGTGTCTTTAATTCTAGCAGTGGAATGATAAAATATGTCATAGCAGTCAGTCAAAATACCGTTACACCTGTTTCAGTTTGTTTTGAGTAGTCTAATAATGCAGCTGCTAATTGCTATGAGTGCAAACTTTGAAAATTTAGTATAAGGTTTGTGATGGGTTCACAGGGGTCTTGAGGGAAGAGATGAGAAAGTTGACTCCATGTTCAGAAGGCTTGGTTTATTATTTTATGATATATGTTATATTAAAAACTATACTAAAAGAACAGAAGAAAGGATTTCATTAGAAGGCTAAGCTAAGAATAGAAAAGGAATGAATAACAAAGGTTTGTCTCTGACCGAGACAGTCTGGACAGCTGGGCTGTGATTGGCCATTAATTAGAAACAACCAGATGAGACCAATCACAGATCCAACTGTAGCATTCCACAGCAGCAGATAAGAATTGTTTGCATTTTGTTCTTGAGGCCTCTCGGCTTCTCAGGAGAGAAAAAATCCTAAGGAAAGGATTTTTCATAGAACATGTCGTGACAAAGGTTCTCTTAATTTTCCGCATTAAACACAAATCAAGGCATTTTAAATAAAGCCATCCTCAGATAAAAAAATGAGCTTATCACTAAAAGTGGAGTGAAAACTCCTGGTGGTTTTTACAGAGCAGTAATATCTTTAGGGACGACATTGGGAAGAGAACTCTCTACCCCAGGCTAAACAGCAAAAACTAGTTCGCTTCCATGCTTTTAGAATTACTCCTCTCTGGGCCTGACTTCTGCTCCTCCACCATTCAGCATTTATTCAAATGTGCTCTGTGAGCCCTACAGCATTCCTGGGACACAGTCTGTGTGTGTGTGTGTGTGTGTGTGTGTGTGTGTGTGTGTGTGTGTTAATATTTTTCCACACAAGGAGATGGCTAAGGTGCAGTTTAATAGTGTTAATTGCAAAGCATGAAGTTAATGTTGTGTATTGCCTACCCTTGGAAGCCACACTGGTAATTCAATGGTGGCATTGCCCTTTCATTAGTGCACAAAGCCTCTGATCTTGGTGCTTTAGGACACATAATGCACAAGGATCCATTTGGAAAAAACATGGGCTCTACTGAAGCACCCTGATATCAGGGATGCAGCTTCTTTGAGACAACTTCAGGATCCAGCCGGGGACAAAACCAATGTGCAAGAAGTGTGAATAAGAAGGCAATTTTGAGCCCACAGTGAAATACAGAGCAAGTTGATGCCTCCTTTGAAACTTGGTAGTGTTTATGAAATGATCATGGAATCAAGGCAAGATCAAGCTGAAGTGCAGGGCCATTAAACAATATGATGTAGGATCAGGACACCCTTCAGACTTGCAGGAAAACATTCCACCAGGAGCTCCCTCAGTCCCTGGTGCCAACAACCAGGGATGGAATGCTGTAAGGTTCTGTGCTTATGTTAAGGATAAATGCTCATTTATTTACCACAAAACAGCCTGGACGAGGCAGAAGAGTGGAATGGAATCATAGAATAACCGGAGTTGCAAGGGACCCACAAAGATCATAGAGCCCAGCCCCTGGCTCTCTATGGGACACCCCAAGAGTCACATGGGGTGTCAGAAGATAATACAAGAAACAAACATGCCTAACAGAATGAGCCATGGAAATAGTGATTTTATCCCTAATTGGATGCAACAATACTTTAGAACTCATACAGAAAGAGGCAGCAATGATGGGTGAAGGTAAGAGAAAGCTGTTCTTTAGCAACTGCAGAATTCTCTTGGGCAGGAGAGGCACTTGAAATGAAGCATCAGCTGCAAAATGGCTCAAGGACTGAGTGGCACAGTCTGTGAGCTAAATTATGGTTGACAAGAATAAGGGCCTGCACAGTCATCTAACCGTAGACTATGATCAGCTCAATTCAGTTTTCTATCACACTGGCATATATTCATCAAGGATTGAAAATTATGAAATTTATACAAGCATTTTGACAATAGCAGTCTGTGGGAATGTTGGGGAAAAAAAAAACCAAAAAAAACCCAAACCAAAACCAAAACAACAACAACAACAACAACAACAACAAAACTAACTGAAAAAAACCCCACAACAAACAAACAAACAAAAAAAGGTGACTTTTTACTAAAATTTGTAAAGACTTATAGGTAAATTTTATTTTTAAATTCAAGGAAAAAGAATTTAAATTTTCTAGGGAGAAATAAAAGGACCTTGCAGGATTTGCTGTGAAAGATCATTTTCCCTGCAATTTGGGTCTGGGTCACTAAATCATCAGATTGGCTCCCTTTTCTCATCTACACAAAAAGTACAGTGATTTGAAGGACCAGTTTGTATGAAAATAGGAATATAGATCTGCTTCTTGTACAGAATTAGGGCAACAGCCCTAGGCTTCTCAGGTTGACCAAAGCTGGTTAGGAAGCAGATGATTAATTGTGGCAGGTTTTGTGTACTTGTCTCTTCACATAAGGATGAGAGGGTAGGTACATTTTCTGCCACTTTCTGATATTTATGCTGCATTCCAGCAGGGATTCATATAATTCCAAAGCTTTCTTCCTTACCAGTGAGACATGAAAAGAGAAATGACCCGTACCTGGACTAACCCATTCCAAATGTCAGGAGAAACAAATCAGTGACTGTGGTTTTAGTGGTGCTGGAGTTTGAGCCAGCTCAACTATGCCTGTCTGCAGGCCTGTGCTTTGAGCCAGAAGCTACTACCGAAGAAAGGAGCTACAGCTGGAGAAAGGCTTCTTTTTGACCAGAAGATGAAGGTGGGCTTCAACTAACTTCATTTTAAATAAGGCATTTACAGCTGAGCTTATCATCCTTGTTCCTTATTCTCTTCAGCAGAGATTTTAAGTTTCTCAGTGAGTGATTTCTTGGTCCTATTTTAACCAACTACTTTATTTGAAGCTGTATTGCCTCAAGAAGGAAATGCTTCTCTCCATTGACTTGAAAACGATCTGAGATATTTAGTCTGGCTATGAACATTGTGCAAGACTAACCAAACTCTAAGTCCCCAATTCATTTTTCTGCATTATCAGCTAGTAATAAGATGCTAATATCCAGCCACAAACACACCCTAAAACCAGGCTGCAGAATTCAAGATAGAGAGCTCTGGAAATGAGAATTATGAAGTAAACCTGAGAAAGAACAGGCAAAGGAAATGGATCTATGAAAGGGGCAGTCTGCATCCTAAGTTATATCCCAGGACAGGTTAGTGCAAAGGGAAGGGTGTCACACTGGGTGCTTACACAAGGATAGTTTAGAAAGTAGTTGGAGTCATTAGTTAATGAAGACCCTATACAAGCTGCTGTTCACAATTAGTAATGTTCCTGGGAATGTCCCTCCTGTGACAGGATTGGTACAAGGCAATAAAAATTGTAGCATTCAGATCCCTGGTCTTATTTCAAAGGCATCATCCTTCTGCTGGGTCTCAGTGTCAGATAAATCTCCTACTTTGGTGCCAGTCTGGGACACACTTTTTTTATTTAGTTTTGATTGCTTTTAAAAGTTTCTCACATTTTTACTCTTGGAATGTACATAGTTCATGTTTTTCCCTTTATGATATTTGTGTACTCCAAACCTGAAATCATTAGGGCTTCCTTGGTATTTTTTGCTTTAGGTTAAGCCATTTTGGTTCCCTGTTTCTCCCCCTCTCAAAAGTGTAACTGTTAATTTACTCTTTCTGAGATATAGAGACTGGTCCAGCAAAGTGAGTACCTTTACCACGACACTGTTGAGGTGGATCTACAAAAGATATGAGGGATTTAAATGATGAATTGTGTGGGTAACTTAAATATTTGTTACTTCTTCCAGAAAACAAAACAAAACAAAAACCAGAAAGGAGAATGTGTGTGTCAGAAGGGAGAAATGGGGAAAAAAACCCTTGCACATTAGAGCTTTGAAATGTATCAAGCATTGAGTAAGGATTTCAATTTAGCAACGCCCTTCATTTTTTTAGCTGGTAGAGTAATTTTGTAAAGAAAAATAATAAAGAGAGAAAAACTACTAAATAGTTTTAAAAAATTACTCCACATAATATTTACTCTTTCTGGGAAGAAGCCACCTTCTCAATAACCCATTCCTTTTACTTATTAGAACTAATTTCCCTGTGTTCCCTCTCCCCTGGTGTATTTGATGGTAGTACAGAGCACATAAAGTGCCTTATTTATTAGTTATGAATTAGCTGAGAATGTCTGAAGGTTTTGATACCATTGTTATTAAAGTCTAATGCTATTTTGCTGAAGACAAAACAGGAATAACTTATGAAAGTGGGGAGTGAGAGGAACAGGGGAGTAGCAATTGTTCTTCCTGCTGATGATACTTGCTTGTAAACCTCACTGATAAGAATAAATAGACATGCACACAGCTTTATTATGTACTATAGAAACTAATAAACTCTTGCTGCTATCAGGATGTTTAAAAAGCTTTTAGCTGCGCTGGTGGCTTTGTGTTTTGTGGTTTTTTTCCACGGACCACCTTCTTTCAACATTTCTCTGACCATGTGTTTACAGCAGAACAGTAAATGAAATGGTCATCTTTTTAAAAAGGAATGTAAAAAGCAACTAGAAAAAAAGCAGAGAAAAAATATCATTAAAGAAGCGAATCAGGCAGGTTCAGGGTTTCCCCTTGCTGGCAGTATTCAGAATTTACCCTGAAGTAACAGAAAAACCATTTACAGTGACCAGTGACAGATAACGAGATTAAAGACTCACCTCCACAGGCACAGAGGAGTGCAGAGACATAAAGGCAGGCTGGGGAGCCCCAGCCTTGGACATGAGTCCCAGTTTCTTCCAGGACTGCTCCAAGCCTCTCCCAGTGGGACAGTGGAGCAGTTTTCCATGTGACCTCACAGACAAAGGGAGTCAATGTCTGGGATATGGGATCCCTGATGTGCAATATCACGGCACTGATATGGAGATGGTCTGGCTTTAAGAGAGGGTCAGCCTTTGAGCTGGCTAATCAAGAGACCAGGACCTTCCAGCCAGTTATTGAGTTGTCCAAAAGGTCCAGAGATCAAACAAGGGACCCTTCTGCACATGTGTGTCTCTGTGTGAGAGGGTTCTGGGTCCAAGAGCCAGCCACTGAGTAAGAATGTGTGTCTAAGGGGGACTGCAGGGACCCACACTGTGCATGTGTTGGTGTGAGCAAGTGGGTCTGTGAACCACTAATTGGAGTGAGAATCTTACTGTTTAAATGGATTAATGGTTGGAATTGCTGTTCTTGGAGCTCTTTTTAAGCCTAAATGTTTCTCTGATTCTATGATCTTATGTGCAAGTGTTGGCAGCTTTGAGGTCTCAAGATGCAGGGCCAGAAACTGGGCAGGACTGAGCACCTGAGATCCATTACTATAGGCAATACATATATACGTTTGTGGTTTTTTTTTTTTTTTGGTAAAGGGATCAGATAGAACATTCTTACTTTACAACTGCAGGGACACACACACCTGGTTGTACCAAGTAGCCAGAGAGCAATTTTGTCAATTGCAATAGTTATAGAGTTTCAGCACCATAGGGTTCTCAGATGCACCAAGAACCAAGAGGCAAGATCCCACCCGAAGCAGCAACAACTCTTCTGCTTTGCAACTGTTTTCTGGCTCCAGAGAAATTCTAACCCAAGCTGTGGAGTAAATCTGGGAACCACTGCCTGACAGGGAGGTGAATTGCCACTGAATTTCTTCTGTGTATGAGTTGACACCTTTTCCTAAAGTCTGATTTCTACAAAACAAGGCTATTAATAATTAAGGAGTGAGTAAAAGCTCATGTCACTCCTCAGCTATTTGGTATTGGCATTTGATGACAGCCACATTTCTAAATGTGATTTAGATGCTGGGCTTTCCATAAAACAAAATAAAATATGTCTGTCTAACTGAATTTGAGCAGTCAACTACTTTCGACTGTTCCTGATCATTCCCCATGAAATATTTACTCCTGAGACAGCCTTCCCATCTATTCCCACATTTTTAATTTCATATGGGTGACAAGTGTCAAGTTTAATTCCCCATGATCCCTTTCTTTTTTGTTTTCTATTATTCTATTTATTTATAACTAATTATCTATAAATAATTATTTTCTTAACTGATTGATTCTAGGTTTTGGCATGCAAAATCTGGCCCACTGCAGTTGCTCCAGATTCTTGGAGTTTCCCCAGTAGAATCTATAAAGATGTTCAAGGTATTTCAGTAGGAGCCTATTTGGACTGTTTGTCTCACAGATTTTGCTTTTTCAGCATCCCTATGTAGGAATTCACTTAGGCTTCTGCTTTCCAATGTCAGACACTGATGCTTATTCATCAAGAGCCAAGAGTAGGAAAAAGCTCAACACATGGCATCTGTGATTTACTTGTGACTGATGCTGTGACATGAAAGAATATCTGGAAGCACAGACAGTGAGGAACACAATTCTTCCTTTCTGGAATCAAGGACAAGATATGGGGCTTCATTTTTAATGCAAAAGATGAGGGCAATCTTAGGAACCCACACTGCTTTTCTCCCAGACGACAACTCAGGAAGATGTTCTTTCTCACTTTTTCTCTCCCTTCTCTGACCTGATCAATCCCAAGTACTTTTCCACAAAGTCAAGTAAATTTAACAGGAATTTAACCTTTTCCTTGGCCATAATGGACTCCTCATTTGAGAACATGTTGCAATGAGGAAAAACTGTGTTTGAAATTATTCAGGCACAAAGGTTTAGTTTAGGTAACCTCCAAAAAGAAGTTCTGCTTGCACTTCAAAATAAACAGCAAATGCTGCTGCATTTTCTCAGCAGCTGAACAAGCCTCTCTTTACACTTTTCTGATCAAACTGTTTAGAAGTGATATATCCTGATTCCAGATCCTGTTTTAGCTCAGGTGGTAAACTCTTGATTTTAAAACACTGGAATGGGCCCAAGGAGGTGGTGGAGTCACCACCCCTGGAGTTGTTCTAGAAAAGACTGGATGTGGCACTTAGTGCCATGTTCTCCTTCATAAGGTGGTGATCAGTCAAAGGTTGGACCAGAGGATCTCAGATGTTTTTTCCCAACCTGATTGATTGATTCTGTGATTCTGGTAGAATCTCAGATGTCTCTGAGCTGGAGATTTTGACCTGTCCATTGTTAAGCTGTACAGACAGAGGTAACATACCTGCAGCAAATCTGGCGTTGACACCAAGATCAGAGAAGTTGTCACCGACCTGAGGGACAGGGCCACTGTTCAGAGGCTCTCAACAAACATGAGAGATGAGCTGAGAGAAAACTCATGGAGTTCAGCAGCACCAAATGGAGGAGCTTTCTCTTGGGACGAAAGGAAGTGTCTGAATTTAACAGCTCCCAGAAGAAGAGGCATAATAACAAACTGGATATGCATATTTAGAGCAAGAAGCTCTTAATATGAGTAGGGTTTGGAGCAAAATGGGTACCAGGAGATGTTGAATTGGTTTAGGCTGGAAAAGCTTCCTCTGGAGGCATTTAACTGTTCTCTGCAACCACTAATTGAGCCAGACTTTGACAAAACTATACAATGAAAGGACAAAAGGCAAGAGTCAAAGACATAAAAGGGGAATTTCCAAGAGTCTCAAGTAAAAAATCCTTTGCAAGGGGAGCAGTTATCCATAGAAAAGGCTCTCCAGAAGGGTTCAAGGAGTCCGGAAGAGACTCCTTGAAACTATTCAAAACCCAACATTTCACAGACCTGAACAACATGATCTAGCTTTAAATACATACAATCATAGAGCAAGTGGAACCTTTGGAGGGTTTTTATGACTTTTTTTTTTTCCTATTTCTGTATATATATACAAAACTTAGTGTAGAAATCTGAATTTCCTTCTAGTCCAGATAACAGTTAAGTAACAGTCTTGTGGATCATAATGATGTTATTTTACTAATGCAGTCCTACCTTAAATCCAGACCCTACGACTCTCAGGTCACTTTTCCACCTACCCTAGTTCTAAAAATTGCATATCACATCAGCAAACTCACTGAGGAACAACCTAAATAAATGACTACCAATATGCTTCTATATATTGTGCTCTGTGGGCTTCCTCTCTGGTAGAGCAGGAGGGACTGTCAGCTTTGTTGTATCAGAAGCCAAATAAGCAGTTTAGAATCTCAGAATTTTGCCTTTTCCTTTCTCCCTCAAAAGAAACTTGATGCAATAAAAATTCAATGTTCTTTAAACAGCAAGGAAAAATTTAGCAGCAATAAAAACTGAGGGCTTATTTTGGGTCTTGACAGGTATGTGAAGAAGAAGAAAGTTTTGAAACAGCTTTCAAGGATAATTCAGTTCCAGAATTTAATTTGGGATCACAGTCTGTTGTCTGAGGTTAGTATTTATTCCTTAAGGTATTTCAATTTACTGCTGAAGTAAATGCTAGAACATGGTACAACTGTCACAGAGCCTAAGCTTTAATGTCTATGCTGCTAACTATGACACCCATGCCCAAAGGGCTTGAACCTCTAAGTTCTTGTTCAACAAGGACAGTAGGTGGGAGGAGAAATGATACATGAATAGAAATAAGATCAAACACTAGATATATTTCTCTGCACAGACTGGAAGCAAAATGCCAGTCTTCCACTAAAATGCCTTCTTATTTTCAAGAACAGGAAGGAAGAAATGACTATTGTTCACCAATAATGTGAGATCTGACAAATTCATGTGCCACATCCACAGCCAGTTTATGCTGATTTATACTAGGGATTCTGGATGGGGTGCTGAAATGTAAAACTTAGCCCAGTAACGAGACACTTCCTCATGTGGCCCTGTTAACCTTGTCACAGCTCTTTGGGAATCAGTCAGTAGCTGCACAACAAAGGTTTCTTCCCATAATCTGTCCTGCATTTTTACCTCATGCTTTCACATCACAACTGGCATCTGCCCAGAATGAAGGAACAGGTTGCTAAATCCATGGTGTATGATTTTGTGCACATGCCAAAACACACCTTCCTCATCTTCTGGATTGATCGGGACATTCAGAACTTCATTTGTTAAAGACAAACAAAGAAAAAAAAATGCAAGTCTTAGCTGGCTGCTGTAGCAGGGAGCCCTTTAAGGATTTAGAAAATTCAGTTCTGATTTTTTATGCAGCTTTTGATTTTGTTCATTGCATTGTGGATGTCTCAGGGGTTGCAAGTGTTGTTCCCTTTATGGTTTCAGTGAATTTCATAGAAAATTGAGCTGGCCCACGAGTGACTTTGGCACATGCTCTTTAAGTTTATTTGAGCTCTTGTCATCAATTGTATTTGACTTCAGCTTCAAGCAAGCCTTTCAAAAACTTAGTGATCTGTAACAAGGCATGCATACAACTCTTCCTGGTAGGGACAGTTTTTCAAACTCATGTACTTTAAGTTAGTCACCACAGGAATACTATATATCAATGATATCAATATACATGGGTATCAATTATATCAATAAAAAAGATATTTCCAGGGACCTTCTAGGGAACTCTAATTTTTTCCACGAGAAAGTCTGAGCCCCTCAGTTAAGAACTCGTCTTTCTGTAGGCAGCCAATTATATACATTATAATTCTACTTCAAGTGATAAAAAGATTCCTAGGTGAGGTTGCACAAGAAAGAAATCATAAAAGAAATCTTGGAATAATTTTGAAAAATCTTTATTTCAAGAGGAAAAGATGAATCTTGAGACTGGATATGAGCACAACTGATTAGCCATATTGTTTAATAGTTCTGTAACTGTTTTATAGAATTTGATGGTTTGCCTCAGAACTCACTGAAACAGAAGCCTAGGAAAATAAAATTTTCTAAGTTTATACGGTAACCTGAGGCCCTTCCAGATCGAACTCCCTAAAGTGAATTAGCAACAATATCTTTAAGAACATTTTTTTATACAGCAAGATGTATTATTTCAACCTGGTGCTTCAGTGGGTTGGAGGAAATAGCCAAAGGCTCTCATTTGATTGTGATATGTCAATAGAAATTCCAGTTTTTTCACCTCTCTGTTGAAGAAGCTTTCTTAGTGGTGATAGAAAATCAATGTCTTTCCTGGAAGGCAGGATTTAATTTCACAACTTTGGAAAGGAAAAAAAAACCAAAAAAGCATATTTATGAGAGAAGAAGATCAGAAGATCTTCACAATCAAACATCGTCGGTGACTTCCCGTGGTTGGACTTCCTACAGCTTAATTTTATAACACATTCTAGGCTAGAGATGTACCTGTCTTTTCTCATATCTGGAGTGTTTTCTGGAGCTACTCTGCTGCTTCCTTCCATCTGGGAAACACCAGTGGAGTAAAAAGGCGTGGATCAATATGTGGAGGAAAGAAAATGTAAGGAAGAAGGAGATACAAGGGAAAGGAATGATAGGAAAGAAAGAGTGAAGAAAGTGAAGAAGGAAGTGGAGGAATTGGTGGAAGGAAGTGGCGGAAGGAAGGAAGGAAGTGGAGGAAGGAAGGAAGTGGCGGAAGGAAGTGGCGGAAGGAAGTGGCGGAAGTGGCGGAAGTGGCGGAAGTG
>LTAT01000004.1:150602440-150612493 GCA_003286495.1 Chlorodrepanis virens
TTTTTTTTTTTTTTTTTTTTTTTTTTTGCATGTTAGGGAAAGAATGCTGCAAATGTCATATTCAAATACCTCTGATTTCTGAGACTGACTGACTATATGTTCCACCTTTTCAGAAAAGGATCTCGGAGTCCTGGTGGACATCGAGTCAAAAAAGAGCCAGCAATGTGCCCTTGTGACAAATAAATGTATTCTGCAAAGTGAACAGGGCATTGTCTGGTACTGCCTGTGTGCAAAAATTTTGCATTATTCTCTGTTTTGCTAAATCTATCTCTAAAGTTCGTGCCTGCTCAATACAGCAACATTCAAAGGATTTGTTTACACATTTAGTAAAGATCAATATGTTTTCAATATGCCTGGAATTGCTTAATGAGTGTCCTGAAAATATGATGCAAGATGAAAAATTGATTTGATGTGATTCTTGTGTGAGACCACCTATGAACTCATTGATTTTTGTTGGATGTCAACTTTGCAAAATGTTTCTTAGAAGTTTTCAATTCTGAAACATCTGTGATGAAATTAAAAGCCCACCTGAGTCAATATAAAAGCTTTGATACCTTTCTGGTGTTGAAAACTTCCTGCAAGTATGCACATTTTATAAAAGGTATAAATATATTAGCAACCATTGCTCCACTTCTTTACAGTACATATTTCCTTTTGAACATTATATGAGTTCCTTATAAATAAAAAGGAAACTGTAACATTTAATATTTCCCTTGGAGTGATTAAAGCATTTTCTTGGGAAAGAAAATTAGTGATCCCTTCTCAAGCTCTTCTATACAGTGATAGAGGAAAGGTAGGATTCTAACTCATGTCTTTCAGAAGGCAGAAATTTTATTAATTCTTTCAAAGGGAAGGAGGATTTTAACTTCCAAATAGTTTAGTCCTCTCAATAATCATAAACTGAAGTTAAATAGCTAAAAAGACAGGAAGGAAGATAAAATATCTGACAGAAGATAGCTAGATAAGAAAATAACTTTTTGCCTTATTGGGTTTCCATGGAAAGGTTTTGGTATTCACATGTCTTCCTCTTTTTCTAGGTGTCACCATAGTATTTGCTTTCTTTGTTGTATATCTTGCAACTTTTGCATGGATTAAATAATTTTAGGCTCCACTGCAAAATATTTCAAGATCCATTGCCCAGATCCATCTTTTTCACGGTAAAGTGATAATGATTGATCATTGCATTATTGATTGCTAAGAAACATATTTTAATCTATTATTATTACTACTATTACTATTCAGAAGGTTTAAAAAATTTAAACAAAACATAATAAATTGCATTTGCTTATAGTGGTGGGGGGGGGCTACAGGGGTGGCTTCTAAGAGGAGCTGCCAGAAGTTTCCATCATGTCTAGCAGAACCAATGGTGGTTCCAAGACAGACCCACCACTAGCCAGGGCCATCAGTGACACTGGTAGTGAATCTGGCATAATATATTTAAGAAGGGGGAAAAGAACTGCACAACAACAGGTAAAGAAGAAGGAGTAAAAATATGTGAGGGAACCTCCCTGAAGACACCAAAGTCAGTGAAGAAGAGAAGGAGATGCTCCAGGTGCCAGGGCTGAGATTCCCCTGCATCCCCTGGTGCAGCCCATGGTGAGGCAGCTGTGCCCCTGCAGCCCATGGGGGTCTGTGGGAATGCAGAGATCCCCCTGAAGCCTGGGGAGGTCCATGGGGATGCAGAGATCCCCCTGAAGCCTGGGAAAGACCCCACACTGCAGCAGGAGGATGCTGAAGTAGGCTGTGACCCTGTGAGACGCCCATGACAAGGCACCAGAGTTAGCACATTTAGTCAATGCATGAACTTTTATATATGAGGTATTTGAGTGTGTACTGTTCCCATTTGTCTCCTGTTGAAAACACTCTACCTTGTAAAAATGCATAGGTGAATAAATAAATAAATCACAAATAATAATCTTCAGTGACCCACAAGTTTAAGAACAGAGAGCCAGTCTTCTGTGCTAAATGGTTACTGTTACGGTTTCTTACAGTCTCAGCTGATGAATATTTAGTAACTTATAGAAACAGAAACAGCTTCAGCAAAAAAAATATTGGACAGTCTGATACCTGAATGGCTATGCCTCGTCTCAAGTGATTTCCATAGGCTTTTGTGTGCAAATACTTTCAGGGAAAGCTCAGGATTATATTTATCTTTCTTTATGGGTTTCACTGTCCTTAAATTAGAGACTCAGTCTCCTTTTGTTTTGCACATAGTTAGATTTATGCTTCACACTTTAAACATGGCTAGATATTCTGAAATTAATACCTGAGCATAGTCACTGATCAAACTGTTTGTTCAGCTGAGATTCTGGAGGGTAGATTGAAACATCCCTGATTTAAATCAGAGGGCAGAGTTGATTCAGGGTTTCATTCATTGAAGATGAGTAGTTTTAATTACTCGGTACCCTATGAAAAAGGAGGGCCCACAGCTCTATCTTGATCAAAAAATTGTCAGGTTGGACTACCTACTTCAAGAGGATGGAAAATTGTAATGGGAAAGATGCACCAAAATACCTGGGAAGCATCATCCAGATGATAGTATCAGCAATTAACTAGAAGATTTCCAGGGTCACTATCATGGATTTATAGATTTTACTCCTGAAAACCTAGATAAGTGATAACACCAGGCTGCAGATGCTGTCCTATGACAAACCACTAAAATTAAGCATTACAGTTCTGACCTTAAGCCCCTTTGGAGTTACCTTGGAGGTCCCCACTGTGGATGTGGAATCTCTCTCTTCTATAATTATTATCTATTTTGGATCTAGCACAATGGAACAATGCAACTAAGAGTCATGATGAAGATCATTTGAGAAAGGAAGACAAAAGGAATGTAAACATGAGAGTAACTAGATTAGGACACATTTAAATATTCCTCTAAAATTTTTCTGCTGCTTTTTCTTCCAGGCAACAGAAATGGGCCTGACACCAAAATCTGATTTGAGTGGACTGAAAGGTTTCTGCAGTTATGTGTGATGGCTCCAAATCAGTTATTCTGATTTATACATAAAGCCACTTGTCTGTAATCACCTGCCATGAGAATGGTCAGAATAGTAAAGTGATACGTAAGCACAAACTGCCAGTGTACATTTGGGCTACATGTGAGCATTTTATATTACTCTTTCTGTCAGATTCTATCCCTTTCTGTAGGTTCCTCGCTGCCTCAACCACTTAGAGCAGTTTGGTGTGAAGGATTCTTTCTTCCCATCATCACAGTACCCAGTGAATAAGAATGGTTGGAAGCACCTTTAGATGAAGGAGATTTTAGAAAAATGACAAAGTACATATGAATTTTTGTGTGAAATATATTTCAGAAGACATAAGTAAAACAAAACATGAGAGAACAAAACAACCACAGCAAACAAACAAACAAACAAATTTCAGAAGAGCAGGAAATTTTCCTTATGTCAAGTTTGGCACCCTAGCTCTATTACCATGGATGAATGCTAGGATGGAATATTTTTATATGAATGTCTCATATAAAGAACATAGACATTATTGTATTTTCAGCTTTTTTTTTGTCTGAAAGTAAGGAGGAAACTGGAGGGAACTTATAAGAATTAAATAAATGCTGTGAACTGATCATATGCCCCAGGT
This sequence comes from Chlorodrepanis virens, assembly GCA_003286495.1. NCBI lineage: Eukaryota > Metazoa > Chordata > Aves > Passeriformes > Fringillidae > Chlorodrepanis > Chlorodrepanis virens. The sequence goes on from LTAT01000004.1 coordinate 150,606,038, forward strand.
GTTCAGCTAGAGTCAATTAACTCCAAGTGATTATTTTCCTTAGTTGGTACACATTTAAAAGCTGTCTACATTTTTCCAGCACTACTAATAGAATTCTCTGAATTTGATTTATGTCTTGCACAACCTGTTGCTGCTTTTCCTTGAATTTCATAAAGCAAATGGTCATATTCCACATGCTCTGCTTCCTAACAGGACGTACTTTGAACATATCAGCTCTGTAAATATGGTTAGTAATGCATGCTTGGTCTATGCAGCTTATTCAGAGGAAAAAAAAATTAGTCTTCTTCATTGTTGCCTGTGAGTATTCAAGGCCAGTGGATTAATTTATTTTCCATCTGCATCACTAGTTTATTTTTCAGGATAGGAAACATTTCAAATTACATACAAGATGTGCTGGTTGTTGATGTGCTCATCTGTGATTCAGCCTCATATTCTGGTTTTTTGTTTAGTTTTTTCTGTCCTGTTTTGAAATAAACAGCTGCTTTTGATTGTCTCATTAATAAGAAGAAAAAGCTCTAAGAGAGAGGTAAATCACATAATCCTACTTAAGTCAAAAGAAAGCTTCAATTGCCCATCAATGAGCAAAAAAATGAGTGCTTATTTTGACCAGCAAGTTCTTCCTCCCTTTCTCATGCCATATAGCATGTGAATCTGAATGCATTTGTTGCAATTGAAAAAAAAATAAAAAAGAGATATCAGGAGTATGTTTAATGGAGGCAAAAGATGAGGGTACTTTGCCTCCACAAATGGTATTTTTTCCTTTACTGACAACATGGATTGAGTGCCTGGTTTAAATTCCAGGTGAGAGAGTGTAGATTTTTCTGTAGGTAAACGACAGTATCTGTGACTCTGCATCTTCTTGTACTCTGTGTAATGAGTGAATCCTCAGACAGAGTCATAGAATCATAGAATATCTTGAGTCAAAAGAGACCCTCAAGGGTCTTCAAGTCCAACTTCTGGCCCTGTGCAGGACATCCCAACTATCCCCCCATGTGGCTGAGAGTGCTGTCCAAATGCTTCCTGAACTGTGTCAGGCTTGGTGCTGTGACCACTTTCCTGGAAAACCTGTTCCACCTGCCCAAACACCCTCTGGGGGAAGAACCTTTTCCTAATATCCAATCTAAGCCCACCTGGACACAACTTCAGGCCATTCCCTTGACTCCTGTCACTGCTCACCGTGGATAAGAGATCGGTGTCTGCCACTCCTCTTCCCCTCATGAGAAAGTTGTAACTGCCATGAGGTCCCTCAGCCTCCTCCAGGCTGAACAAGCCAAATGACCTCATGCTCTCCTTGCATAGATCCCCAATATTTTACTGAATTTGCCCTTAGTCAATGTAAACTACCGGAGCTGGGAAGATTTTAAAACTGCTCTGAACATTCACACCAAAACTTGATCAATGATTCTGACTGCAAGTTTGCTGGAAAAAGTGAATAGAAACAATGACTTCTGTCTTTGTCCAGCAGAGTGACAAAGGGATTTGGAAATGTCTAAGATTATATGGACTGCAGATCTTCAGTAACTGTCCACTAAAGTAAGTGCTAATCTCTCACCTGAAGTATAAAGCCCAGGGCAACCAAAGTGTGCTGATCTCCAGTACCTAGAGAAGCATCAGTTCTGAACTAACATTGATAGATACATGCCATGACACATTGTCCATTCTTCACAATTACAGAGACTTTCAAGAGCTCAAACGCTGCCTTGGACTCATTTCTGGTAGAATTTGCTGAATGTTCATAGCCAGTTCTGAATAGCAGAATCCAGCTACATAATTAACATATTTGAACAGGGTGATTTGAAATATCTCACCAAGTAACTTTTCAGGTTCTTGTTGGATTTTGATGTGTTTCTCTGTTTTCTTTTAGAGTAATCATGGGCTGTTTCCATGGAATTTTGTTAATTTTCCACACTTTTGTCCTTTCTTGACTGCCATTCAGTTCAAGATTTGGTAGGAAAAAATACCTGAGTGTTGGTCTAGGTCTAGGTTTCTTCAAGGACATTTCCTGAAAAAGAATGAAATAATTGCTATATAGTAATTTTTCCAAATTATACATGATGGAGAAGTGTCGCATCCAGCTTAAACACTATCAAACACATCATAATAAAAATATAGAGGCCTTATTTTGTAACCAAGTCTATGTCAGCCCAGATTAACCTTAAATTTTGAAAACATGTCAAGTAAGTTGAAAATGCGATCTAAGGGCAGCATCTTTCCTAAGTAAATATTTTTCCCCATGCAAGTACTTCACTAAGATAAAGAAATAAACAAAATTGAACCTGACATTGAGAAGATCCCCAAACGCTTGAACTGTTTCATGGAGAGGAAAAAAGTCTCCCCACAACTTCTGTCTGAAACCTGATTGATCAAAGAGCCCTATTCTGATCTCTCCCAATTGTACTGCTTAGCAGACTTTGAATGAAAGCAGGAGAAATGGAAACATGACACCAAGGGAGAAACAAAACAAAACAAAAGAAAAAACCTCTTGATACTTACTCAGTGTGTCACTTTGAAGGAAGTATTTATCCATTTTAGTAAGCTATTCTATTTACCAAAATGAAAAGGTTTAATATGAGCAAGAATGTTCTGAGGGCAAATTAATTTCAAGATAGATCCTCAGCAGGTGTAAATTAGTGTAATTTGATGCAATTCATAGTCTGACCTCAAGCTTCCCCAGATGAGCATCTGGTCTGTTGCGTGTTATGTGTTTTAACAGGCTAAGTATTATATTCAGCCATTCTAAGGAGCTTTATTTTTCTGTGATTTTTCTATTCTCAAATCGTGCCTGGTAGCTTGTTAATAGCAGCAGAAACTTAACTGATTTGTTACAAAGTCTCTTTTTACATTGCACTAAACTAAACTCCTTTAACCTTTCTCTATGACACATCTCCAAGGATATTATTCTTGCTGCTTTGCTTCTTCCTAGCTCAAGGGCGATTACGTTCTTGCTGAGGTATTGCAGCCAAGCTGCAGAAAGTGCTCTGGGTGAGGTAAACCAAGCTCCTTTCACAGCAATAATGCCACCTCCTAAGAGCTGTGCTACCCTCCCACAGCACACCGAGATGGCATTCTCTTCATTTCCTCTTTGGGAGCTGTATATTTCATGGCACATTTAAAGGACATTTTTAGCATTTTTCCTTTTTTATTTTCCCTTATTTTATTTGTGTTTGACCTCTTCTAGCAATTTTAATTCAAAAGACAGGTTTCTCTCTGCCTTCCTGATTCAGCCTTTCTTCCTCATTAACTTTTTGGATATCATTTTACTATGATTAATTATTTGAGTTCAGTAGCATCCAGGAAAACTGTAGCTAACTGCTAAGATGTTTTGCATAGCAACAGGGAGTCCATGTTCTAAGAAGCATAATGCAAAAGGAAGGAAGAGAATTAGGGCAGAAATTGAAGCCTCTAAAGTTCCTATCAAGGCATGGCTAAACACCACTCTTGTCAAAGTCTCACACAGAGACATTAAATCACATGTTCCACAGCAATTCAGTGCCATACCCAGAAGCTGCTGAGTACAGAGCCAGTGCTGTCTTCTCATCATAAAAGTAAAATATATTAAAAATATATAAATACCTGGCAACCTAATAAATGTCGGGTAAATTCATCATGTTGTTAATCATGAACATTTGACTGGTCATGCCAGCCAATCAGTGTTATATTCGGAGATACTCTTCTACATAATTTCTGGAATAATCTTCATGAGTAAAAATAAGTGATCTCTCATTCTGTATTCTCACCATAAGTCAGTTCAAGTAGCTGACTTATTCCAAAGGCTTTAGACATGGATAGAAAGACCATGTGATTCTCATTTTAATCCAGTATTCAGTTTTTTTAAAAAAAAACTTCATTTCCCTTAAGGTTTTTGTTTGTTTTCTTTCCATTATTTGTCACTTTACCATTCTCAAAGGATCCTACCTTTACACAACTGAAAAAGTCACTAACCAGTTCTTCACCCCTCTCCCCAGTTATGTTGGCTGATTTAATATCCTTGACTTTCCCTTTGTCCTTTGTCTCTAATTCCTTATAATCATTCCTAAGACAATTCATCTTTCATTTTACAATTGCTTACTTTCTCTGCCATGAAATAACATTATTTTTCTTCAGCATCTTACCATTTAAGATCACTATATTTTTGCTCTCTGATCTTTTTATTTTTTTGTCATTTTTACTTCCTTCCAGAGCAAGCCACATCCACAGATTATTAGATTCTGGGTAACTTTTAAAACTTTTTGATCAATCTTTTATATTCTTGTTTACATCTTTGTCTAATCACATTGGGTTTTGCCTCATGCTGTCTTTCTGACAATTAGGACAATATTTATGAAACAAATGGATTATTTACATGACAGTGACTTGTAACTAATATCTGTTTTTTTTTTTTTTATATTCATTAGGTTTCATGATTTATCAAAACACTTCCTTGCCAGCTGTCTCCTCTACAGGATAGAGAAAATGAATGCTTAATATGTCCTGTGATTATTTCCTTTTAGCATCCTTTGCAGACTAATGAGGTTCTTATGAAATGACTACTTATGAAATTATATGAAATAGGTATAGGTCAGGCATAAATTATTTTGAAAAGGGACAGAGTGCTTGGTCACAAGAATGATGCCTTAACTGTTAATGAAGTGACTTTATCCATGTCATCCCTCTTCCTGCATTACCACAATAAAGAGGGACACCAGTGGCATGGAGAGCCTCTCCTATGAGGAACGGTTGAGGGAATTGGGACTGCTCAGCCTTGAAAAGTGAAAGCCTTGGGGAGACCTGATTGTGGCTTTCCAGTACCTGAAGTGAGCCTACAGGAAAAATTGAGAGATACTATTTACAAGGGCAGAAAGAGAGTAAGTTTAAATCTAAACTTAGATATTAAGATTAGATATTAAGATGAAATGCTTTATTTTGAGAATGATGAGGCCCTGGAACAGGCTGCCCAGAGAAGCTCTGGATGCCTCATTCCTAGAAGTGCTCAAGACCAGGCTGAATGGGGCTCTGACATCCTGGTCTAGTGGAAGGTGCCCTTGTCCATGGCAGGGTGTTGGAATTACATAATACTTAAGATCCCTTCCAATGCAGGCCGTTCCATCATTCCATGACTCTAAGATAAACCTTGATTCTTCTTCAAGGAGCTTTAAGATCCAAGGATCAAAAATATCAGAATTTGAGTACAATCACTGAAAAGGAAAAGCTTAATGGGAGGTAAATTAACTCAAGTTTTTTTGTATGTACATGTTTTAAGAACAATATTTATATATGGCTTCAAATAAGCTTTGCCTGAAACATCCTGTAATAACCATTGCTACTGTCATGGGATTATTGTGATCATCATCTGTTTAATGACAAGTAAAAATAGGTGCAAACACGTCCTGTTCTTCTTTTCAGTGCAACACCCTGGAAGGCTCCAGTGACAGAGCCTCTCATATTGCTGTGCCTCCAGACCTCACAGAATGAGTGAGACTGTAACAGTTTTGGGATCTGACCACAGCAGGAAGAGTTCTCCTCACAGTCCTTAATAATCACAACTACCAACTGAAAGCACTGCCCTGGTCCAGATGCTGGGGGTGCAAAAGGAATTGGGAGGGGACAAAGCCAGGACAGCTGATCCCAAGTGGCACAAGGGATATCCCATTCCATCTGGCATATTCCACACATAAACTGAAGAGAGGTGCAAGACAGAGGAATGGGGTGACGTTTGGGCTATGGTGTCTGTCCTCCTAAGTAACCATAGTGCATGATGAAGCCTTGAAGATGAGAAGTAATTTATTGATTATTTTTTTTTGTGTGTGTTACATGCACAGCTCTTGCTTTACCTGTTAAACATCCTTATTTCAGCCCAGAGCTGGGGAGGAAGTGAAGTACCTGATCCTGCACAAACAGGTGGAAATCTTTACAATCTGGAAAATTATTGGGCAGGAGGGAATGAGAGTGAGATTGGACACTTCTCAATGGCGTGCAGCGACAAGTCAAGGGACAATGGGAACAAGATATCTGAACATAGAAAAGCTTTTTTTTTTTTCACCTTGCAGGTGCTCAGGCACTGTTACAGGTGGCCCAGGAAGGCTGTGAAGGCTTTCTCACTGAAGATATTCCAGAACTGTCTGGATGCTCTGGGATGGCCCTGTTTGAGCAGGGAGGGTGGACCAGATTCTGTAATTTTGTAATTCTGTGATGTTGTGAGTTGGTTTGTTCTGTGATGTGGGTTTTTTTCACAGAAATCTAATTTGAAATTTAAACTGCTATCATTTAATGATACACTTTCATTAGTGCAGATGAATTATGTAATCTATGCCTCCCCCCTCAGCAGGGACAGGCAGCTTGTTTGATCACCTTGTCTCTTGTTTTACCATAATTTATTTCAAGCATAGGAAGATTCTCTCTCAGAGAAACTCTTGGACTTTTCAGATGAGCTGAAATTTAAGACAATTCAACTTCTAGATTTCTTTTTTGGTAAAAAAA
>LTAT01000004.1:150621363-150633157 GCA_003286495.1 Chlorodrepanis virens
GGGAAAGGGAAGGGGAAAGGGAAGGGGAAAGGGAAGGGGAAAGGGAAGGGGAAAGGAAAGGGGAAAGGAAAGGGGAAAGGAAAGGGGAAAGGAAAAACTGAAATGTAAACTGATGTAATGTGAAGAGGAGAGGAGGGTTAGTAGCTGAAGAAATGCCTCAGTGACAGACAGAAGTGTGGTAGAGATGCTTTACGCCTCTGAGGCCACCTTGCAAGGTAAAAAAAATGTCTCCACACAAAACATTTTATCAGGAGGAGTAACAGATGGCCTCTTTCTTAGCCTGTCTAGAATACTGTAATTTGCTTGGTGAAGAGATGACTGAAGACATATTACTACCTGGCTCCTGGAGGTTGCTTCAGAGACAGCTGTTGCAGTTTTCCTAAGAGAAGAAAATGGGCCTACTGGTGGATTGTCCATCATCTTAGGTTACAAGGTCACAAAGGCAGAGAATTAGGATTATACATTTTGCACCACGATTGCAGCATGAGTAACCACTGCTCTGTTCCTTTTTGGATGCACTGATGTTGCTCAGGGCACATTTATCAGACATCAGCCTGCCAGATCCTCTTCATTCATATGTGACTCCTAGTGCCTCATGCATGCAATGATAAATGATGCACTACCCCTGGATGGTGATGGATTCAAACAGAAGTGTTAAAATAGTTTTTCTTCCTTCCACTGTGGACAGGGATCTACCTCTGTATTTAGTATTAATCAGAGGAAGCATCAGTCAGGCAGTGGCTGCAGAAAGTTAAGCTCTTAAACTCAATATATTATGCAAAAAAAATCATGTAGAGAGGAGAAATAAAACAGGGAAGGCTTTTTCTGGCATTCATTCCACACAGGCCACTAGCATCATTCTCCCCATTTTTTACTCTGTTTGCGTGTTCAGGGCTCTTACTGGTGTCTGACCCTGCCCTGCACAGTCACCTTGTCTCTAAACTGGACACACGTAGACATGACAGATGGACCACTTGGTGAATAAGGAATTGTCTGGATGGTCACACTCAAGGGGTCGTGATTAATGCCTCAGGGGCCAAATGGACAAGTGCAGTTCCCCTGGGAACAGTGCTGTGACCAGCAGAGTTTGGCATCCTTGTCAGTGACATGGACAGTGGGATTGAGGGCACCCTCAGCAAGGTGGTTTTGGGGCACAGTAATGTTAATTCAGCAACGGAGGACTGTGAAATAATTTCCCCCTCTGAAGGGTACTGTGACCTTAGCCATCTTCTAGGTGATTATTTCTGCCATTTACTGGGAAGGCAAGCTGAAGTCACTGACCTTTTAATTCAGATGTCTACACTGTGTCTCAGTTATACAGATTAGTCTTGGCAACAGAAATAAAAACATTATGAGAATACTGCTTGTCTTGATCTGCATCTGAAGGTAAGGAGAAAGGTTTCACAGTATTGCCTTCTTGACCTCATTCCTCCACAAAGGATGAGCTGGAATAGAGTTCCCAAAGATTTTAGTCTCTTGAGATGTCTTTCAAGCATCAGGATTTCCAGGAATCCTGACACACCCCTGACATGACATTTTTAGGAATGGTAATGAAAGTCCATCCATTTAACTTTATTGTCTTTTCTAGATTGGTATCAGGATGACAAAAGTAAGATATTTCATGAAAAAGAATTCTGTGGAAGCAGCTATAAATTTTACAACTTTAAAGCTACACAGAAATTGCCATATTGTAAGTTACAGCTAATTGACAGAATCACAGAACCAAAGAACCATTGACATTGGAAGGGACCTCTTGAGATCAAGAATCCGAACGTCCTGCCCCAGTAGGGTCAACTAAAGCAGATTGTGCAAGACAGTGCCCTGAGGAAAAATCTGCAGTGACCAGTCAACCTGTGACAGTGTTGTCACTCTTTCAGTTCACAAGTGTTTTATTGTGCTCAGCTGGAATTTTATATAGGCTTAGGTTTTTGTTGTTGGTATTGTGGGTTTTTTATGGTTTTGGTTTTGGTTTTTTCATCAATTACTTCTTGTTATATCACTTGGTTTCCTCTGGGAGTCTGTCTTCCCGATCTTAATTTTCTCCATTCCAGTGTTTACACAGAAGGATAAAACCCTTCTGAACATTTCATTTTCCAAGCTGAACAGTCCCAGCTCTCTCAGCTTCTACTCATATGAAGGGTGTTCCAATCCCTTAACTATCTAAACTCTAGGAGATTTTTTTAACTGTTTTGGGATTTGTTTCTTTGGGTTTTTGTTTTCTTTTCTAAGACACCCAATCAACCATGAAACACCATCAGTGGAAACAGATGGCTCCATCTTCTTCTGAGTAAGGCATGCAACATCTCTGTCTGTTGGTGTTTTATCTGCTATATGGCTTCACTAAGAATTCAGACTTGGCATCTGGGTAGAGAAAACCTATATTCATTTTTTTCCCATTTGAAACCAAAGGACCAGGCAATTTCATTGTTTTTTATTTATTTTTTTTTTTTTTTTCTGTGAAAGTTGGACCAGTACAGTTCAGCCATGTCTCTGCTCACCAGCTTTTCCCATCTTCCCAGTTTTCTGGCAGTTTGCCTAGATAAAGGCCGTAGCTGTACTCAAAAAAACCTATTGCTTTTCACATTAGTTTTCTTCCACGTAAGACCTGATTGACCGCCCAGATCTCAGGGAAAAGGTTCAGCTGGAACATCTGACTAGCTGAAGAGTAGGAATCTCTACCCAAGAGAACAAAACCTCCAAAGATGTCTCTTTAGTCACCTGTGACTCTGTAACTGTATGCAGAATTCTTCATGGAGAGGGTTTTTATTTATTCAGCAAGTTTTCTAGATGACCTTTATATACCGAGAAAGTAATGTTTTTCTGTGGAATGGAATTTCCATTTCTCTTCCTTTCCCCTAGCCCTTAAAATTCATAGTAAGTGATCTCCAAATAGATTTTGAGTAAAAATCAAATATATTTAGAAGAATAGCCTTTCCACCATTAGCAGGACTTGTGATCATTCTGGAACAGGGATCTTAATTCAGGAAATCATCTTAGGCCTTGAATAACCATATATGTACAGTATGTTCTAATCATGTACAGATTTGATAATATATCCATGCACTTCCAGGAACAAATATTGGCCTGAAAGAGATACAAAATTGTAATTTCTAATGCATGAATGCTCATAGTACTGAATTAATCCATTAGGGGAAACTCAGATTAAGTAAATTATTTAATTCAATTAGTTAATTTAATGAGTAAATATTAATTATCATTAATTCATTTGCTCCGAGAGTTAATTTATCTATGCAAAAACCACCTTAAAAGAAAAGTAATTCTTTGGAGAAAAAAAAATAAATTATGCTTTTGCTAATAGAGTTTGCCATATTGTCTCAAGCTAGGCTAAATTGCAGCAAGAAGGTAAGCCCAAGAGTAAATATGATTTGTGGTTTTTTTTATTACTGTTCAAAGATTATCCTGTTAGGTGGAGAATATTTGCTATGGAAAATTGATCCTGTTAATTTATCTTTGTTTAGAAAACATTAAAGGTGATGTTTAGATCATATATTAACATTTTATCCATACTATGGAAGATCCAGATGCTCATGTTGTGGTTTTAACTGTGATTGCTTACTCTTTAACTTCTTCTTATGGATTTTTACATTTATGTAAAGTGACAATTAAACTTCAATTATATGTTCATTCTGGATTGTCTTTATTTTCTTTGTTTTCAATTAAAGGCTTTTTTTCTCTGTAAAAACCTGTAAGCTGCTTTCTTTATTTGCTCTGCCATCTGTGTAACTGCATGTTGGTGTCCCAATTTACATTCTTTAGGGATGGAGTCTGAGCCCTGCTGAAGCCAGTGGTCATTTGGCAAATCGCAGTTTGATTGTGGAGTGCAGGGGTACAAGGGACATTTCAGTGGATGAAGCTGTGTCAGGGCAGGTTTAGGCTGGAAAAAAAGGAAATAAGGAAAAAGTTCTTCCCCCAGAGAGTGGTGGGCCACTGGAAGAAGCTCCCCTCTGGGAAGTGGTCACAGCACCAGCCTGACAGAGTTCAAGCAGCATTTGGACAACTCTCTCAGGCACGTGGTGGGATTCTTGCAGCTGCCCTGTGCAGGGCCAGGAGCTGGACAGGATGCTCCTTGTGTGCCCCTTCCAACTCAGGGTGTTCTCTGATTCTATGATCTCCTATAGAAATGGAATAAATACATGCATGAGTCACAGCACCTACTTAAAATCACAGTAGCATGGTCTAAATTTTCTAGTCCAGTACAACACACCCTGTGATTACATTTCGTATTTCAACCTCACTGCAAAATGCAAGAGGTGAGCCACACACTCAGATTGGCAGAGCACCACCTCCAACAGCCACACATTAACAATGCTACTCCTAGAATAAAACCTGAAGGAGTAAACTTGGTGGTGTTCAACCACATTAATTTCCCAAATAACTCTACTTGTGAAAGGTAAACACAGCTGGGGATCAGGTGAAAAAGTAAAATCAAAAACATAAGCAGAAAGATGTTAAATGAGTGATACAGAACAGCTTTCACTGGCCAACTCCAAACCCTTCAGCTTGAACTCAGCCATAGAAATGAGTGATTGAGCTGAGGCCAGGAGAGCCTGTGGCAGTCAGCAAGGCTGGGATGCTGAATCAGGAATGGATGAAGGAAGTGTCTGTTCTGTCAAACTGTGATGCAGATTGAGAGGTTCTTGATTCCCCAGGCTCTGCAAATGCTGTGTCATCTGTTTTGTGTGGCAAATGTCAACAGGGGGTTGAAAACCTGTATTGAAATTGAAATAAGGAGCACCCGGAAAGAAGAGGATGGGAACACTTTCAACATATCAGAAAGAGGTGATCTGTTTTTTTTTTCTTTTTTTCACAACTAAAATAGATTGTGTTAAGAGTAGAAGTATGTTGTAGATTGGAAAACTCTGTAAGTGAATGGGAGGTACATTTTTAGTCATTGAACCATTAAAGGAGCAGATTATCTCGTGATTAAATCTACTAATAAAGCTAATAACAAAAAATTGTCCAATCTCTGATCTGATGTATCAAATCAACAAAACATTGTTTTGATTTCCTGCCATTTGCTAGACCCTTGTAGATCCTGCTGCAGTTGCAAGTGGATGTGAAAGTCCACCCTAGACTTGAAACTCCTCTTGACATGCACGAGAGCCAGGGGAATTGTCTTTGAATATGTTCCACCCTGACTTTCTCTGCCTGGAGCACTGCAGTCACATTGATGAGGCTATTAAGAAAAAGAAAATTAGAGCTCATATAGACATGGAAATAAAATTAAACAAATTGAATTCTTTATGTATTTTTTTCTGGCTTTAAACACAATTTTTATCGAAAGAGAAAAAAAAAACATTAACAATTTACCTTAGATATAGTTTTAGTTGTTCTGGGTGTTCAGAGTTAAAATGCTCAGTTCTGTTCATTTGTGCACAAATGCACTTGAGTCCAATTTAACTAAAAAACAGCCTTAACAACAGGTTTATGTTGTTGAAAAAAAATTGTTTCATTTTTCTGTAGGATATTCATGTATTAAACTTGCTGATTTATTTAAGTGAATATATCAATTCAGAAACTACTTTTGTCCAGTTCTATGAGATATTTTAGAGTCAGATCTTATAATTACTTAGGTAAATCCATTCTGTTTTAAGTAAATGTTTATGATAATCTCACAGAATAGAGAATTCTAGTTTCTCATCTGTTTAATAAACATCATTCTTTTTAGACAAAAAAGTGTTATTTTCATTGCTCCAATAATCAAAGCTATAGTATTTGAACACTAAGTCTCTCTCAAGACTGAATATAAGCCCTTCTTCAAAGCATTTGTCTTTGCTTTTATTTGTTTTAAGAAGAAGAAAATAATAGTGGGATGATGGATTTATTCAAAGAGAGATCATCCCAGAAACTGAAGCCAGTGATTCAAAGATACAAGAAGGCTGACAGGGTGAAAGGAGGGAGAGAGACAGTCCTGCAGGAAAGACTGAGCTCCTGCTCTTCATGTCTCATCCCTCAGGATCTCATTATTTCCCACCTCGAACACCTTCATGTCAGTGTGCAGCTCTGAGTCCTGCTCATAGCACAGTGCTGCTTCCCTCTACAGAACAGAGATGTTTCCCTCAGAAGCACTGTGAGTTTCCAGGGTTCAGAGCAGAAAATGGATGGAGTATCAGCTCTCTAGTGTGGCTGAAAGAATCAGGATGACTAAACTCAATGTTCTTGGTGTGGAGAAGAGTGGCAAAGGAGAGGGAAAGAAGAGAATAGAAACAATAGAATCCCTTACTCTGAGATTAATTGAACCCACTGACTTAACATGCAAAGGACTAAAATATTTCCTAGACACTTCCCTGCAAGCAGATATCTGGGGAGTGCTACAGTATATTTTATTTTGTCAAAGTTTTGTTGACACCAGCTGACATTTTGGAAGCATATTAGGAGGAAATTCTTTGCTGAAACTGTGGTGAGGCCCTGGAACATGTTGACCAGTGAAGCTTTGAAAGCTCCATCCCTGGAATTGTTTAAGGCCATCTTGGATGGGGCTTTGAGCAATCTGGTCTAGTGGAATGTATCCCCACCCACAGAGTGAGGTTGGAACCCGACAATCTTTAAGTTCCCTTTCAACTCGAACTATTCTACGCTTCTATGAACTCCTGCAAAGCCTTAAAACAATTCCTTCCCTCCATAAAGAGTTGAGAGGAAGACATGCATTTTGAGGCCTCACATCTCATCAGCTTAAAAAATCAGCCCAGCATTCCTATGAGCACAGAGCTTTTCCCTATAGTCTTGAATCGTGAGATTCTGTGGCTATTAATAGAATACATGAAATTATCCTGAAGTTGATGCACACAGCTGGTAAGGAAGGTCACTAAAGATTTGCCAAGACCTTTAACAGGCCAAAATAAGATCTCTAAAGTAATAAAGTGCATAAAACACAATAGCAATCTCCTTGGCTCCTGAGAACAGCAAAAGTGGTTTCTATTGCTAGGTAATTTTAAGAACTGCTATGTAGTTTCCACTTTCATTAGCCATAAGCAGGGAGAAAGTGTGAAACTGTAAACCATAAAGGAGCAAGTCTTTTCACTTATTTCTGTTGCTGCCATTCTCTTCAGTGCTATTAAAATCTCACGTATGAAATGGTGTTTCTCTGATATAACACCAAATTTCTCCCAGGCACTTTTTTTTGGTGAGTGAAGCTGTTGGGTAGGAAAGATGTTTGCTCCCTTCATAAACAATGCAGCACTGATTATGTGTGTTGGTGACATACTTAAGCTCATTCTGATTTTCTGAATAATCTTATAAAGCCAAAATAATCCTTGTGATATTAACATGGTGATTACAGATTCCATTCTAATTAAATTAAGGCTGTGTGACTGTGATATTGAAGGAATAGGGACAATTCTCTTGAAATAAATTAACTATCTTTCAATTTGTTGAGGCTTAATCAAAGTTAACAAATTTCAAGGCTTACATTATACTCAAAATCTTGATCAGAGAGATATTTTTCACTCATTCCTTCAGAATAGTGGGTTAGGTGTGGGATTTTTCTCCTAGAAGGCTATATTACCAGACATTGTTTCCAAAAACAAAGCATTTCTCTTGGGGTCTTTTGTCCTTCTTTAGGTCTGTATCACAGCAGAAAAGTCTTACTCTTTTTTTATGTTCTCAAAAAACATGTTACAACTCTTCATGGCATATCTGAGCTGAGTGATGACTTCTGAAGCTTCTGCCAGAAGATGTTTAATAATACTGTCAGTCCCAGAGAATCCATGCCCTGGCAAGTTCTGACAAGGTGCAAAGTATTGGACAGGTGTGAATATATCATCTGCACTTCCCCTACAACACTGAGCCTGTGTCTGTAGGAATTAACTAAAGGGAAAACCTTGAGAGGGAAAGTCACAGTGTGCCTTGTTCTTTGAGATATTTCCTTGCTGGGTAGCAAAACAGCCATAGAGCACTGGTAGAAGACTGTGTATCTTTGTTTTCCTGTCTTTATAAAACCCATATAACAAATAAAACCTTGAGGTTTGTTTGTAGATGTTCAGTGCAGACATTTGATGATACAAGCCCACATAACCCTGTGTTGTACTAGCAGAGAGCAGAAGAACTTTCTCATTTTGGCATTGCCATTTTCAGAGTGGCGCCAGTTAAACCTGAACTGTCTATGCCATAGGAGAAAGGAACTACAAAAAATTAATCTGTTCTTGACTAAGGGGATTTGTGGCTAGAAAAATGGACTGAGGGTCTAAATATTTGGTTCTTTCTCTCTCTGCTAATAACTCAGTAATGAACTACAGCCAAATTCCTTGAGCTGCCTTATTTTAGAAGTCACTCTTCTTAAAAAAAGAAAAAAAAAAAGAATTTACTTGGCCTCAGGAATATAATACAGAGCAGGTAATTTAGACACAGGCAGTCAAAAGCTATGTACTCAATAATGCCAAATACTCATCACTATAAATGATGATAGCTAATTCTGAACAATTAATTTAAGTGAAAAAATTCATATAATTGAAAGTTTTACTTTGTGATAGGAAACAGGAATGATCTGGCAGACAGGAAAGCATCTCACCAAACAATTAATCCAGGAGAGCTGCATGTCTGTTCACTGGGAATTGAGAGCTTCATGTCTCTCCCTGACAGATGGTGCTATCCAAGAGAGGCAAATATGACATTCTTTTACACTAGAGTAGTAAATCAGTGGCCCAGGAATAGGGAAACAAATTCTAAACATCAGCAAATCCTGAAAAATTTAGCAGTCCTGAATATCAGGGAATGTTTAATGTAAAGCTCTCTTAAGTTACTTTACACTCTCCTGGCCATAAAATAATTTAAATTTGGAGAAGGCAGGAAAGTGAGAGAATTTTCTATTATTAATGATAAAACTAAACTCTTGCACAAGTACTTGTTTAGAGCCTAAGACCAAGGGTTTTGAAGATTTCCTCTTTTCTTCTTCCTTGGAGACTGGTCCTGATGATTTGGATATTCTTAGTCTCATCTTTACTTTTGTGGGTAATTCACTGTCCCACAAAACCCCCACAATTACAGGACAATTTAGGGTGGAAGTGTCCTTCAAGATGTCATCTGGTTTGGCTCTCAACTCAGAACAGATAAATTCCACAGCAGATCTGGCTGCCCAGGTCCTGTCCAGTCCTGTTTGAAACATCTCCAGTGATGGATATTCTAAAGCAGCTTTGGTAAACATTTCCCTGTGTTTGTCCATTGGCAGCAATCACATAGAATTAAGAGGTACAGGAACAATTAATGCAATTAGGTCTCCTAAGGATTCTGCATGAGAAGGTGACATCTTCAAAAATTAATGGCCACAATACTTTGCAGAATGTCTAGCTCGTGACAAGAGACAATAAAAAAAGCTATATTTTTGAAAATAAATAAATAAATAAATCCCAAACCAAACCCAAAAAATGTCCACAAAAATACTAATGGTCTGGGATTTTTTATAATGGCCTTTGGCAGTAATTTTTCCAGTGTCTAACCCTGGAAACCAGTTGTCTTCTCAGTTTCTGTCCCAGGAGAAGCAGTGAGCTCTCTCCAGATGAATTAACTCTTAAAAATTATCAGACTTTTGCAAAACCTCAGCTTCGAGGACTTTTTCCCCCTGTTGCATTTACTTTAAGGTTATTGTGAGAGAAAAGGAAATGCCAAACCCCTTGCAGGTAGGTAAACCCCTGAATTCAGAGTCATGGTGCATCTATGGCAGGGGAGCATCTGACCCCAGCTTTGGGATCACAAACAACAGTCCTTCAAATGTTTGCCCTGTTTATGGGTCACATGGGAAGTTTCCAATGTCAAGGAATCACAGTGCCACACATAGTACCTGCAGGAAAAAAAGGTCAGTGTTAAAAACAGGAGTTTAGTATAGCAAAGAGTACAGAACTCTGACTTTTTAAGTAGACGCTCATGAAGAAAAGAATATGTTCCCTGGGAGCTCCTTGATGCCAGCTGTGGCATTAGAGATAGTTGTTAACTGTCATGTGAGAACTGAACTTTTCCATAGGTCAGACTCTTTGTGGTGCCCAGTGACAGGAAAAAGGGAGATGGGCACAAACTGAAACACAGGAAGCTCCATCTGGATTTGGGGAAAATCCTTACTGGGAAGCTGGCAGGACACTGCAC
The DNA here is from genome assembly GCA_003286495.1 of Chlorodrepanis virens. Classification (NCBI taxonomy): domain Eukaryota; kingdom Metazoa; phylum Chordata; class Aves; order Passeriformes; family Fringillidae; genus Chlorodrepanis; species Chlorodrepanis virens. The sequence continues at coordinate 150,631,456 of LTAT01000004.1, forward strand.
AGGCAGCCAGAGAGGCTGTGGAGTCTCCTTTTCTGGGGTATTGAAAACCCCCCTGGGTGTGACCCTGTGCAACCTGCTCTGGGTGGACCTGCTTTAGCAGGGGGGTGGGCTGGAGGTTCCCACAGGTCCCTTCCAGCCCCAACCATCCTGTAATGCTGTGAAAAACTTCAATTTCTACAAAAATCTGATTGTCTCCAAAGATCACCTGTATCCCACCTACTTGTACAGTTTTTGTCATTTATATCACAGCATAATCCCAATAAATCAAATACTAGAGGAAATTAATCAGCTTCAGGTTAAGACTGAAGAAAGATTTCAAATAATTTGTGAACAAAAAATTTTCTGTTTCTTTTTGTATCAATTGGCATTCAGTTTTTACAGACCACTTTGTAAACAGCTTAACCCTCCCTCTGTAAATATATTAAAAAAAATACAAGTACAAATACATTGTGGTTTTATGATTTATTTTAAGAAAATACTAAATAAGTCTTTTTTGTCATTGAAAACATAGATAAAATAGTTTCAGTAAAATATGAAGTTATTTCTCTTTGACTTACAGCTGACAGATAAAATGTGTAAACCTTAATGTCTTCTTCAGGCCACATGCAACAGTTTATTATTTTCTTTAAACATACATACACCCTACAGTATTTTCTTCAATGCTGGCTTCATAGAGGAAGAGGGCTTGTGACGTGAAGAGTGACAAAATGTCCATTATCTGGAGACAGAAACTGAGAAAATTTTTGAATGTGTTTGAGGTTTTTAATGTTCTACACATGTCCCCATATGTTTCTGGTAAGAAATGAGGATGTAGATGGGGAATTTACTTGCCTGGATATTGTCCAACAACTGCTCTTCCAGTTGAACTATTTTGATGATTAGTTGACTAAAGTAATCCAGCTGAATATCACTGTTTTTAATTTCTGTTCCCTTGAAACTGTGGAAAATAAAATGGAATTATCTCTAGTATCACACTGAGGCTGCACATAAATGTCTTCTAGAGATCTTTGCATTTTTATTCTCATTTACACTAATGCAAACAGAGCAAAAACAATCTGATGTTGAGGTGTGCCTAATCAGTTATTGTGACAGAAATTTCTTTGGCAGCAGTTAAAAACTGTCCTCATCTTTATGTTTCAATAGTAACTCACACAGGAAATTAATGCAGAGCCTGATTTATGTAAAGTGTGGTTATATCTTTTGAAGCTTACAAAGTTACCAGATTGATCAGTAGCATGAAGGACACTGAGAAGCCTCTGGAGAAACTTTACATGGTTTATGTGTCTCAGATTTTGAAAAACGTGGTACAGAGCAGCTGGAAGAGAATCTGTAACTCACAGCCCATGGGGTGGAGCCTGCATTGCCCAGCATTAAATATTCGAATTTAGACATCCAATTTAAGGTGCTCATTCAGGCTCCTTTGATGAGGAACAGTTACTATCAGGAGCTACTAATCAAAACCTATGATATCCAAGATAATTAGGACAAATTAACCTCTAGGGTACTGTTTCTCTGCACAAGCATTAGAGGGACTGTGAATACTAGCTTAGATTAGGTGTTTAAATTCTGGAAACAGTCTCTTATGTCAGATGAATCCTAATTTAAATTTAAAATGAAAAAGAACCAAAAAAGGAAAAAATAAAACAACCAAAATCCTCCCACAAAGTACAAAAAAAAAACAAAACAAAAAAAAAAAAAAAAA
>LTAT01000004.1:150662133-150683100 GCA_003286495.1 Chlorodrepanis virens
ATTTTATTTTATTTTATTTTATTTTATTTTATTTTATTTTTCCGGCAAATGGGGTCAATGAAGATTTTTTATTTTCTGGACTAATCACATACAAAAATACTTCGGAGAATAAACACGGCAACCTACGAGCTTTAGCACTCAAACTGAAACACTGAAATATTACTTTTAAAAGAAGAGTAATAAAAGAGGAATACTAGCATCACACTCTATGGTGGTCATAAAACGCATTCACTTCTTTCTGCTCTGGGTAGTTCAGAACAAAGCTGGAACTGAAGCTGTGTACAATTGATAATTTCAAAATATTAGACACTATTGCAATTTTCTTCACTGTGCAAAGTTCAATTTGGAAAAATATTTGACATTATTTCTCACTCTTTTTTTGGGTTTTCTTTTTGTTTTTTTTTTCTAGGTGCTCGCTTAACTTTTGAAAACATTTCTATACTTGACTGAAATTTATGTTACCCAGCAATTTAGTTAAGTGCTGCAGGAGTGTAGGATGGACTGATGACAGACTTCATATAAATATAAACCACCAGCTAATGTCCCCCTTTATAATACATGCATACAGTCTTAGCAAAATCAATGAAGCTGAGCCAATTTACATCAGGTAATGATGTAGCACCCTGAGATTACATTTGCTCACATTGCTTTATACATATGTATACACAGAGAAAAAAAAGACAGAGGGAAATTTTAGTTTGCAACTTCTCTGTGACTTATTTGCATGTATTCAACTTATCACTTTTCCCAGTGGACAATTTCTCTCTTTAAGCATTTTCTTCTCCTTGAAGTCATTGCCACTGAATTTAAACATTGTCTCAAAAATATCAGTTACCTCATCATATTAGTTTAACCTTTAGAATCTATGATCTTCCAAAATTGAAGATGGTCTTCTTCCCAGTCTGTTTAGGATTACAAACGAATATGAAAACATTGAAAGTTCATGTCAATTCATGTCTACAACTGCACATTGGGTTGGTCTGCTTTCTGTGTAAATGAAGTATCTGACCTTGCTTAGATTTCAGATGGTTTTGTCACAGACACACACACACTAAGGAATGCTACAGTAAATGTCCAGAGCCCCCCTTTGCCTCTCCCTGAGAGCACAAAGTAATTTCCTACGGTATCAGAGTCAGGACATAACTTTTCAAGGGGTTGAATCTCAAACTGTCCTCAGAGGGTGGAACATTTATTCCCTTTTTTATGTTGTTACATTCCAAGAACATCAGAAAAATGTCAGTTCCCTGAAACTCACAGAAAGGGAAATCACAAATTTGTGGCTGTGGTTAAGAACAGAAGCATATGAGACAGAGTGGTGGAGAGGGACCAGCACCATAAACAGCAATCAGGCAAGAGAAAAACTGCCCTCTCCTCTAGCCAGATCCAAAACCATGTTCTGTTTATAGTTCCAGACTCTGATGGGAAAAAGAGAATAAATCTGTCTTTTCATTTATTTGAGGGTTGGACTATATGACCTTTAAAGGTCCCTTCCAACCCCAAGGATTTTATAACTTATGTTTTGATTCTGTATCTGGCCTTCTTTACCACTTATAAACTGTCCTAAAAAACGTGAAGATATTAACCCTGGGTATCAGAATGTATTATCTTCCATTTGCTGCCAAACTGTGAAGACAAAATCCAGTACCACATTTACACTCTCAAGAGCAGCTTTTTATAGCACTCATCTGCACAACAGGACTGCCTCACCAGTTTCCCTTGTGAAACCACTCCACACATAAAATCTGTCAGCACGGTGTGCTTCAATGCAGCCAAAATGACAAAAAATATTTAATCTAAGCTGACCTCTATAATATCTCTGACCTTAAACAAAGTGTGAGAAAGAGCATTTACATTTGGAGTAAGCCTAATAACACTGGGCAGTAGCTCAACTATATTTTTTGATTAATGTTTTCTCATATTGAATTTCTTTTGCATTTGCCTCTTATACCACTTTAAAGGCAATGATGTAAGGCCAGAGGTTGCTATTGTTAGACACTACAAGAAAAAATAAAATAAAAAATGCTGGTCCCTGCATTAAGTTTTAGTCTTTGGTCTAAGTTCTAAAATTACTTTCTTTCTAAAATTACTTTCTTTCACTGGTTTTAGTGTCATGCTGAAGATTCCTGGGTAACCTGTTACAGTCTCCTTAAATTCAGCAATAATCAGGCAGATAAGCAATATCTGCAGAATCCCTGAAAGGTCTGCCAGCAGATTCTAGCCATCCACTGGGAGACAATTATTCTGTCATCATTTGAAGAGAATGGCCTATCTGCTTCTGGCAGGCATTTCAGTTCCAGGCATGAATTCTGGTTCTGGCCTTGCTGCACATTCCCTGTGTGATGGTCGCCCTGGTCAAGAGTGCCAAGCAATCACACTCCTGCCAAGAGTCAACCTTTATACAAGGGATTCAGGATGAAAAATGCCTTTGTCTGTTCTAATTAGGATCAACACTTTTGCTTTCTTCATCAGAATTCACTTATTTTGTTGTCTGGGCCTGACATCAGCACACGAGCTGAAGAAAAAAGCAATTTGCTTGTTTCTTCATTACCTGATGCTTTGTACTTCACATGTATCACCTGTAAAAGGAAACAACAAATAAACTCTTCCAATGTCATCTTGTTCAAGTGAGCTAAAGCCTTTTGTTTGGAAGTAGTGCTTTCCATGCCTTTCAAACAGTCATGACTAGCATGTTTTAGCCTTTTTACCATCTGGACAATCTTCTCTGAACTCTGGTCCCTAATCAAGGGGGACATCAACAGGTTGTTCATAAACTCCTATATGGTTTTCAGGTATTTTCCAGCAGTGACTAGCCATCCTTTTGGCTCATTGGGAGAAACTGCCATTCCTCTGCAAGATGTTATCAGTTCTAAAATGAGACCCAGTAATAAACCATGAAAGCATGCCTAATTCATTGCATTAAAATACAAGCTGGCTTTCCTTCTTGTCTACTCCTTGACAGCTGACATGTTCTGAATTCTGGTGACAGCATGCAGATCTGCATTGGAAAGGCTGAGGTGAGGGGACAGCAGGGAAGACAAATAGTCTTAATTTTTTTTAATAGATCTATTAATCTGATATGAGTCATGATTCACCAGAGACCTGTGCTTTGGGTACTGTCAAAATGGCTCACACAGATTGGGGCACCAATGCTAATCCAACACTGTCTGGTTATTCAGGATAGCTTCCCTGGTCTCCAGAAATGACTCCAGGAGTTGGGCAGTGGTCCTCAGTCCTGTCCTTAAAACACAGGAAACCTATTTGGAAACAGGAGACTCCAGCCTTGACAGTTTATTCCTGAGCTGGAATCAACACGTCAGTGGAAAGGCTGGAGGGGGAATTCAGCGAGAAGAATTAATTCTGTTTTCTCTGTGCCTGATGCACGTGAGCCATCTCACCCAGACATTCAGTGAGATCTAAGTTTTAACCTTCCTTGCTTGTCAATAACTATGACACACAGCAACATGTGCCTTTTGAGCAGCTCCTTCACTGTCCTTAGTTTGTTGTTCTCAACTAATAGAAAGGGTGGGGAAATATATTCTCTGAAAAACAGAATGGAAGAACAATGAGGAGAACTAACACACTGTCTTATTGAGCAAGTGTTATTTATATTTACCTTGTTTTTTAATTTTTTAAGATTTTTTTTTTATTATTTTGTGGTTCCAGAAGCTCTGTAATGAAAAATAGATGGGGTGATTCTGCCTACCTGCATTCAAGCACTAATGGCACTCTCATGATCAGAAACAAAGATGGATGAAAGCACATAGTTGTTCCACACAGACGGTTCCTTACTTACCAAGGGGGTTGACAGAGAGGGTATAACCTGCTCCTCCATTACAGAAGGATGCTGAAGCATGGAGAACAATTTGCTTCCTTTCAATGACATACATTCTATTCTTAATGGGCATCTTGGTGTTTCTGATTTCAAATGGGAGTTTTCCACAGCAGTGGAAAGGCTATTTTCCTGGGTTTATGACTCAGATCAAATTTTGTGCTTTATCACTTCAGTATACCTAAGATGAAAATATTCATAAAATTTTAATTGTATTTTTATTGCAGTCTTTATGAGTGCAAAGCCCTTTTGTATGCGCAAACTCCTCTGGACAAAAATCCTTGGTGCTGAATTCCAAGATATATTTGGTATATATACACTCAAGTGTGTCTGTACATACATTTTTATGTTTTTATGCATGACATTTGCGCAGCATTTGAGGCACTAAAACTCTGTATTCATGAAAATATACAGCTAGGGAGGCTTGACTCTGCTTAAATGAGCCATTCACCAGTGTAACCAAGGCCAAGCCAGGAAACTTCTTCCTAATTAGCGTAGTATAAATTAGAGAAAAATAAATGAACTCCTGAGCCATTAGAAGGTTGAAATAGATCCCCCAAAAATGTCCCATGTTACCCATTCTCTTGGCTGCCTTTGATTCAGTAGTACAACAGTTGTATCAATGTAGGATAGCTGCACACCATCAGTGCCACACTCTTTGAAGAATGTTTGAATTAAAGGTAGTTTAGCTGACAGCACAGTACTTTGTGTGCCTCACACTAACAATGACACAATTTACAGGATTTAATTAAATAAAACACTTGGAGTTTAAAAAAAAAACCTACAGAAAACCCCCTTTATAAAATCTGTGTCCCACAAGCTTATTTTTTCCCTTTCAAGATTCCGTAGCACCATTATGTTTGTGAAACACTCAGCAGAGTCAGCAATGAGGATAAGAAGCTTTTCCCCTCAGTCTCATTTTCTTGCTTTGCTGTAGTTGCTCCTTGCACCAATGAAACACGTGCTCCTTTCTTTTGCTTAGTGAGATTTATTTGATGCATCTTGAGGACAACTGATCAAGAGGAAACAAAGATTCCTGGGATTCTGTGATTAGACCATGGGTGTCTGGCAGAGCTTGTTAGCATGTCTACCCCTGATGAAATGAAGGGCTGCTCAGCTTCTGCCATTCAATCTAACACAGTCACATTAAATTACACTGAGGGAAATTAAAGAGATAATTTATTTCCCTAATTCCTGGTAATACAGTATCTCACACTTTTAAAAGCTTCTAAAATATCAGGACCTAATTTGTTAAATTGTCAAGTCCTGGAATACCTGTACATTAGGATCAAGAGGGAATACAGTAAAAAAATTTTCAGCTACCAATGCAGGAGTTTCAGAGATTCTGTAATGTAATTTCCTAAACTAATTAATCTGAGAGAGAGGTCATTAGGGTTAGATATCTTTAATAAAAGCTTGAGAATTTCTTCCTAACTTTTAACAGCATGTTCCTCTCACCCATGCTGTCTATATTCTCTTTGCACTTAAACACTGTATCTTTTGGGGTGGTTTTTGGTTTTTTTCCTACATATCTCTTCAGCTGTTAATATTTTTTTATATAAAATTTGCAATAATCTCCTTCTCTGACCATAACCAAATAATTCCATGGAATCAGATCATCTGCTTGAAGAGTTAATGGGAAAGTTGCAGTACATTTCATCTGACCCAAGATCATACACTAACTTAACATTAATTTTGAACTCTGAAATTACATATTGGACTGAGCTAACAGTCTAAAAATACTAACAGAGAAGTTCTGATATGATATTAGAATATTTATTGTAATGAAGATAGCATTCACCTCTGTAATACTCATATTCATCAATCAATACTGAATTAAAAGCAATTTCACAAAATTGATGAAGCAAGCATGTCACCTGGATTATTCCAGTCAGAATTATAACATAGTAAGAATCCATTTTGCCTTCTGCATCAATGTAGTTGCTAGTGCTGAGGATGCTTCCTCTCTCAACTCTGTGCCTTTTGCTGTCACCACAGACCCCCCTGTGTGTCAGTGGGTGGACCTGGCATTGTTAAACCAGACTTGAGTCACTGCCTTCTCAATAAGATCCAGCTGTGAGAGTAGGCTGACCAAGATTCTGGGGTAATTTGTCAAAAATTAGCATGGTGACAGTAATTCCAGACAGATATTCCTAAATGCTATTAACAAAGGCAGTGTCATAATCTGAAAACAATTTCTTCTGGGGTGATTAATTGGTGCTGGCAAGGTTCCTTCTCTCTTGGTTAGGTTGAAGTACTGCTCTGTAGCTCCAGAAGGACGATAAAAAATTGTTTACTCTTAGAAGAGTGATATTTTAAGACATGACAGAGACACAGAACACTAGATATGCGATAAGGAGGAGACTCCTTCCTAGGCACATAAGCAATGAGTTGTTGATATTGCTGCATTGGCATAAATATGAGGTGCTTCTTTGGATTTATTTTATTTACCTTTAACTCCAAATAATTTCCTCAGAACAAAGAGCTGGAAATATTGTAGTAGAAGACATTGCCAGAAGATGTGGTCAAGCGTTCAAGTGAGATACCAGCAGTGCCTTATCAAATTCAAACCCAGTTTCACCAGCAAACAGGGAAATAAGAGAAGAGGTGGCTCTTCCCCTCTTTCCCACCCCACCAATTGCAGCATAGAATGATGCTGGCATTGGGTCACACAGCTGGAAGTGGGTGTGCAGCCCTCCTCATTCCCTCTTTCCTAGATCTGCCAGGGCTGTTCTCTGGTTCTGAGGCCATTTGGCAGGCAATGCCTTTGGCCAATACTATAAATTATCTTAATCTCTAAAACCACATGGGCACATGAAAATTATATTTAGGGAATGATTCCTAGCCTGCCATAGGTCCCAAACCATTCCTAGCAGTTTTGAGGAGACTGCTAGCTGCCACAGTTTAACAGCATCACAGCATGCATATTAATAGCGTGAACAATTATTTTTCCTTATCTAGAAACATTCCCTGGCACTGTTTGATGCACTAACTTTACCAGCACTTGTATGTAGAGCCAGTGTATATAAAACACTATTCCCATAGTGAATTAATTGGATTAAAGGGCTACCAGAAGTGTAGCCATCGAATTTGCTGTTTTAATTCAGATAAATTTCCTTCTGTTTCTCTTCAGAGGTCAGACCTCTTTCGATGTAAATAATGACAAACACAAATTTACTTGCCTTCAGGAGGGAAAATATTTAGGCAGTGTGAGAATGAGTTGCAGAATCTACAAACTGCATTGTCAGTGAGAAATTGGCAATGGCTTTCTTGAAGTTCCTTTTAAATTCTTAGCACTAGTGAAATGTTTGAAACCAGAACTGCATTTGTCTCTGCCCTACACAGAACAAAAAATATTGCCATGATATACTACTGGACATCATGCCAAACAACATGACAAGAGTGAAAACATATTGCAGCTATGATTTACATATCTACTAGAGTGATTGTGACAATTTTAAGTAAATTCTTCCTAATCAGGCTTCTGAAAGCTGGCTTTCACCAAGGGTTCTTTAATTTGCAGTGATATATTGAAGCTGGTGTTCATCGATAAATTGTAACTGCCTGTTTTCCACGTCCTAAAATACAGCAAGAAATCTACTGCCTAGAGTTGGCAATTTTTCTGTCTCATGCACAAAATCCTTCTCTACCTATACCTATACCTGTATGTCTCATCACTGAAAGAGTATCAGGGCATCTTCCTTTATGTGCCTGCTTTGATGCCTGGTGCAGTTTGACCCAGACTAAATTGCATTCTCAGGGCACAGTTCTGAGAGGTAATACAGGCCATGTACTATTCCCAGTAGGCAGCCTGTGTGTGGGTGCTCTGTTTGGAAGACTAAAAGTTTAGGAACAAGAAAACAGGATGTTCTTTGCTGACAGATTTCAGTGCCAGTGTATGGTTGGAGGATATTTAATGCATTCGTATAGATATAACCTGTGTGTTCAATAGCAAAATTTCTGGCAATATTCCACAGACATATCATGTAGAAAGGATGAATCATCTTAGACAGAGAACATTTGATCTTAGTTTACCAGAAATAAACATTTTTTTCAGAGCTGTAATGATCTGGTGTTTGTCCTGAGTGTAGGCACCTTATCAGACTGCTGCAATTAAGGCTGGCATCACTAAGAGAATATATGACAAACGCAATATAATGCTCTAAATCCACCAGACTATCAAGTTAACTAAGAAGAACAGGAGATTTTTAGCGTGACTTTAGAATTAGATCTGAATCCACACATTACATAAAACACTATCCATTTTACCACTGACAGGGATGCAGGTGACACATTCTTCAGACCATAGGAAAAGAAGCTTTTTTCTTCTTCAACTATTTGCCAACTAAAAGAAAAGAAAAAAACCCAAACCCAATAAAATAATCTATTGGACAGATAAGCACAGCATATAGAATTTGTGGCAATACTAATGGACATTCAGCACACAATAAATGTTCAATGAGGTGATTTAGTAATTTGCAGTGGTTCATGCAAAGCCAGTGACTGAAGGACCCTGATGGGACACAAGGACTTTCAGGAAACAGCTGGAAGATGAAGGAGGTGTGCAACTGTCATGACAATTTTTAATTCTGGGCCTGACTAGTACAGGAAGCAAGAGGTGTGTAAAATGAGAGCACTTTGATTCCACAAGTGGTCTGCTGGGCTCTTCTCAATAGCTGTCTACATAAACCCATGCACATCTCAGGAAATCAGCTTGTCCCTCTCAAAAACATGACCTACACTTCATTCGTAATTACACTTTCAGCTGCATGGATCAAGCAAAGTTCCCTAAAACAATGGAATGAGGTAGTATTTCATAAATAAGACGTCTACAGGACTTGGCCAGAATGATTTAGGAAATGGTCCTGAAAGGGTTATTTAGGGAGACGTGAGAGACCTAAGCACACTGCAATTGTTTAGATTTATATTAATATTGGTTTGGACACAGCAACGACTAATCTGTGAGAGGGGGATGATGAAGAGATTTACATGGATAAAGCACAATACAATGAAGATAGGAGATTTACACACTGTAACACTACTTAAGCTTAAGCCACAGAGACAAAATCATTAGTGGCATCTTTCCAGACTTAGAAAGCTTTAAACATGGATATTTTTCCCCCACTTAGATATTACAAAAATAGATATAAAAATATAACTAGGACAGACTGGAAACAAACAAAGGATCATGGTTTCCAGCTTTGCAGGGACTGAAACACACCTGTTGATACTGAAGTATTTGCTTTGTGTGTATTTGTTTATAAGTATTGGGAAAACACAGATAAGTCTATCAAGGAATGTACGTGGCATTGTTAGCAGATACAGTATCCAGTTGAAAATTGTCAGAGAACTTGATTTTGAAGTAATTTTGGCACTGATTATGCATTTTGCATTATTCTTAGTTCTTCAATTTCATAAACTATCCCTGCTAATCCATAGATAGATGTTACATGGAGTGTGAAAGATATTGACCTTTCCCTTTGTTGCAAACCTGAAGTTTATCCAATACTCAAAATCCCTGTGGTAAGCTTGGACCAGATTCTAAATAAACACAGCCTTTATTTACTTAGGAACTATGGAGACCTCAGATGATTCAGAGGATTTTAAATAGGGAAAACTTGTGTTCAGAAACTGGTTCTACCTTTTTTATACTGGTATTATGTCTTTCAGCCCTGCAATACTGAAATAGAGAACAAGCTGACACAGAGGACTATGATGTCCTATATCCACTGCTGAGGATGTTTTTAAAGAACCTCAAGCAATCTGAAACTACACTGACCATTGGTTGCCTGGGAACTCCCATCAATATATTCCATTATAGAAATTTTAGGAAAAAAAACAGTTTAAATGGATAACTCAAGTATGCTGCTGAACTAAGAATTTGTTGGTTTTCTTGAACCAGAGTAATAATTGGAGTCTGGTCCCTACCAGATGGTTTGTTCATTACTGTTTTTTAATTGTCTCAGGCTTGGGGGAGGAGTGTTGATGCTGACCATTTGTCCACTGCTGTTTTATATTGCCTTGGGCTTGGGGGAGAGAGCTTGCATGCAGAGGGGTCTGGGCGCCGTTTTATTATTTGTCTTGTGGCAGTGGCTGTGGTTGCACCATGTCAGTGAGCATTTTCCTTGTAAAACATTTTTTTATACACTTTGTTATGAGGATTATTGCTGTTATTGTCCATTTTCTTATCTCATTGCTGTTTCCAGTAAAGTGTTATCTCAACAGTTAATCTCTGCCTTTTGCCTCTCTCATTTGACAGGGTGTATGGAAGGGAGTGGCTGAGTGGGGCTTAATTTCCAGCTCTAATTTCTATTTGCTTTGTCGTTCTCAGCCAATATTTATAAACAGGATTCCAGAGTGTTGCATTTGTATAAAAAAACACACACTAGCATGATATTTGGCATTCTATCCATGTCACCAACTACTCTGGTCTGTTCCATTCCCTGCTTTTCAGAAGGCAGATAAAATCCAGGAAAATTCTGTTTATGTTTGCCAGAGGACTGAAAGCCTCACCAAACAGTATTTATCAAGGAGAATTTAGCACATGATTCAGTTGAGTAATTTAATCCTCACTAATAAGTCATACCTACCTGCTAGTTTTTTCTTCATGCTATAGAATGAAACCACATGTTTAATGACATCTATTGCAACTTGTTTGAGCAGATTTCCCCAACTATTGAACAGTATCAAAGTTCATAGGGCTTTAACAAACCTATCTCAGAATTATCAACATTGATTTTCCTGTTTCATGAAACGAAATGTTAAGGCAAGGAATAATCAAAAGATTTATCCAGCAAGCCGGAAGCAGAGCCAAAAAGCAAGTCCAGGTCTTATTTTATCCAAGGACAAGTGGTCTGTAATAGTCCGTGTAAAAAACATGTAGATGAAAATGGTGATCGCTAAAAACTCTTTATGACAAGGGAACTGGAGTTGTTTTGAGCCTGGAGCAAAGGAGGCCTTATTGCTCTGTACAGTGACCAGAAAAGAGGTTGTAGTGAGGTGAGGGTTGGTTTCTTCTTCCAAGGAACAAATGGCAGGACAAGAGTTATTGGCCTTAAACTGTGTCAGAGAAGGTTTAGATTAGATAAGAAGAAAAATTTCTTTACAGAAAGAGTTGTCAATCATTGGAATAGGCTGCCCTGGACAGGTGGAGTCACCATCCCTGGAGGCATTTAAAAAGTATAGATGTGGATCTTGGGGACATTTTTAGTGATGAGCTGGCAGTGACAGCTTAATCGTCAGGCTTGATGATCTTAAAGATGTTTTCCAACCTAAGTGATTCCATTGTTCCATGATTCTATTTTTTATATATAATAACTTTACAATAAATCTGTTCCTTATGATCAGCCAGGAAATACCAGAACAATTTCAAATATTAACACATCATCTTGGTTTCATGATTTTTTTTCTTAGGAACTTGATCAAAGTCTGGCAGAACTTAGCACAAACCCCATCTTGATTTCAAAGTGATTTGGATTCACCACCAGTTCTTTTTGATAGCTTTTAAGTTTTGCTTTGTATGTGTCCTAATTCCAAATTTCTCATGTGCAATGATGTACATTAGGGTGATCTCCACCTTTGGATAAACTGCTGTTTGTCATCACATACCATGGAAATTGTCTGCCGTAATCTTGAGTGGTGATTAAGGAGAACTCTGATTTGCAGCCAAGAACAATAAGGAGTTTTTAATTGAACAGGAAAATTAATAAACAACAAAAAAACAAGTCCATGAGGGAAAATGGTGTCTGGATGTATCTCACATGCTGCTTTCTCATCAACCATTTTTAGTAGGTAAGTTTTAGAGCAATTTCCTTAAAGAGAAAGATTTCTTGACATCAGAATGCTCCTATCATTGTAATCCACCTTCTGCCATCTCTCCTGTAATAAGAGAATAATAAACTCACCTGAAACATGGTCTCTTTATCCATCTTAATTATTGAACAATCTTCCTTTTGGGAAAATGCAGACTTTCTGCTTCAGAGTACAGCAGTTGTAACTGTGCACACAGTGCTGACCTAAGACTGGATTTGAACACTGTAACCTGCTCCTGTCTCTTTGCTGAGGCAGGTGGCTGTGGCTGGACACAGAACAAGCAGGAAGATCTTCATCTTGTCAGCACAGGAGGATGTGGTGGTTGCGACTTGGCCTTCTGCTTTCTCAAACTGGGATAGAATACCCTGCTAAGTGAGCCATGTGGGACATAATTTTATCTACTGATACAAAAATCCTGGTTTCAGGTCCTTGCAGCACCAGGAAGGGGTCTTGTCCATCCCATCACTATTGTTTTGTCAGTTCTTCTTTTAAGTAACTCTATAAATATGCAAATATTTTCTCTAATAGACCAATTATATTTAACTGACAGCACCATGGCTGATGAAGTGAAAAGCTGTGATGTGACACAATGGTTTTGGTGAAGCTATGATGCCTCAATTGCAATATAAGCCAGAAGCCAGGATGTCAAGTGAGGAATGTAGAAGAATTTAAAGTCATTTTTATGAAGGGATGCAGGATTAAAATTTTAGAGCATCTTGATTCTTTGGAGACCAAAGAGACATCCAATTTTTCCAGGCTACATATGAAGAACAGCAAAGGGAAGTGGGTTCAGATGACAGAAATTCTGTCAGCTGGCATCAATATAGTACTCTTTCAGAATGGCTGAATTGTATTTTTACTCTGCAGCAGCAGAATAGTCAGGAGTGTGTCAATTGGTACCAGGGAGAGAGTACCTGGAAAGCACTTCCTGAAGGAGCTGTGAGAAAGTTAAAGATTTTTGCTCTTAAACAGCAAAACCCTGCAGAGCTGCTACAAAGTTTGTTGAGCTTTGGGACTCTTGCTGTACTACAGAGACTTGGTGTTTGCACAAATGAACCCCATATTTTTCAGAAGGGATTTCAGTGTTATTGAAAGCAACTATTTGTTGTGAAATCAATGGGCTTTGCATACTCAAAGACCTTTGAGTATCTGGGCTGTAGTCCAATATGAGAAATAAAAGCTGCTGATGAGAAAAATGGACTTTAGAACGCCAATACTGAGTTAATGGAGGTATTTCAATTCTGTTTCCTAATTGTATGCAATCCCATAGCTCACAGAGGAGACACAAGGTCGGAAATTTGGCTCCTGTTGCAATCCCATAGCTCACAAAGGAGACACAAGGTGAAAAATTTGGGTGCTGATGTTTTATGCTACACAGTTTTTATTAACTTTAGAACAGAATGCTGAAGTGAAAAGAATTTGATTAGAAATGAGTAAAACTCAAGTGAGGATAAAAAAACCCTTAAACTACTTGATTTCTGAATTTTATCCTAGGATTAACTATAGTATTAGGATAAGTGAGCACTTTTCAAAACTTTTCTACGTATGAACGGGATGGAAACACCAGTCCTCTTCCTCCTTGCACACAGAATGAAGGCAACCCGTGTCCTGTTAAACACATTGAGGTACATTTCCAGGTGCTTGAGCCATAACTCCATACACTGCTGCCATTCTTTAGCCTCCTTTAGGAGAATGATCATGGTCATTTGATCACAATGCCCTTTTTAGTCTTTGTACCTTTTAGAACTTGCATAGTATTGGAGGAAAAAGATCTTTGAAATATCTTCTCAAATCAAGAAAATAACTTGGTTCAATTAAGTTTGTGACTAGAACTGTGCAGAAAATTTAAAAAAAAAATGAGACACCTGTGATTCTTTTGAAGTAAACCTTTTGATAAAGATGATTTAGAGGCTGGGGTGCTGTTTTTTTGTTTGTTTGTTTGTTTATTCATTAGGGCATTTGTGTTTTATAGATTCCCTGATCAGAATAATTCAATTGTTAGCATTAATATCTTCTATGTAGGGAAAAGATTATAATTCACACCAAACTTTTGATTTTATTTTTTAATATGGAAAATATGTCTTGATTTTTCAAAAAAATATTTTATTTGACACCAGGTATATCAGATGATTTTAGGATCATCTCATAAGCAGCTCATCAACAAAGCAAAGCTACGTTTGCTCATATTTTTCTGAGAATTATTGTTAAGTCATGTTACTGCTTCTCACAACCCTGAAAATATCCAAAACTTCTTATCAGCATATGATAACTGATCTATTCCCATTGTCTGGAGGTTCTGTGCCCAAGAGGTTCTGAAGCAGGAAGGAACCCATTGAATTGCAAAGGAAAATTTTGTAACAAGCCCAGTTGCAAGGTGCCTGGTACTTCATATAAAATCTATGTTCCAGTGTAGTAGTGTTGGTAGGACAAGAGGTAATGGGTATGTTCAGAATAGATATAAGGAAGACTCTTTTTCATGATCAGGGTTGTAGAATACTGGAACATGTTGCCCAGAGGCTGTAGATGCCCCACGTCTGGAAATATTTAAGGTCAGGTTGGATGGGGCTATGAGCAACCTGATCTAGTTGAAGATGCCCCTGCTCGTTACAAGATTTAATTAGATTAACTTAAAGGTCCTACCTAACCCCAAATAGTCTCTGTTCCTATGATCTGCTGAATGCTGACTCTTTTCTCCCATGGGAACCTGGTTTACAAGACAAAAAGCATCTCAGATAAAAACATCTAAATAGCTGATCAGGGTCTTGTCTTAAACTGTAGAAGGGAGAAGCCTGGACCTTGTTCTACTCTTTGTGCATCAAACAATTATGAACAATGACTATATGGATGAAATTGAGCTCAATTCTGAGCTGCAGTGACAAAAAATTAAATCGAAAGTGCTCTTTTTAAAAATGGAAATCATATTAAATATCTACTTTTATTTATCTGTGGCCAAATTTACTTTATTTATTTATTGTACTGGACTGGGCATGTGAGCATGGATTCTTCAACACATTTATTCTCAACAATAAAATAACATTTGAAAATATAAATGAAGGGAAGAAAGAAATAAAGGTCATATCTCTCCACTCCAATTTTCTATGACATTCATTATAAAACATGATATACAGTAGTCATCAACTTCATCAACTTCTTTCCTGCAACACTTGCAAGCACGATTTTTGAAAAATCACAACCATCTGTTGAAACCTCATGCCAATCACAGTTATCCTTTAAATATATTTACCAAGAGGAATATTTTGAGAAAATATGTCTGACAGTGACTAATTGGCTTTTATGCAACAGCTAGGTATTAGGAGAGTTTAAATTGAAGGTATTATCTGGGTTTACTGGCCTTGTCATTTTTATCCCACTTTAAGACTACATTTTATTTATGAAGTAGAATTTATTAAATGAGGAATAAAATGACTGCTCCTCGCAGTCATTTTATTCAATTAACATTTTGGTTGAAAGTTTGCTCGTGTATGTGAATTGGTCACTTTTTGTCTGCACTGTGCCATGTCCTGCAAAGTGGGGGCTTAGGAGATGAAAGGCACAACTGCTGAGCAGTTTTAAATGAGCAACATGAGGCACTGGCAACTCAGCTTTTAGAGTACTTGGTATTTTTGTAGGGCTGATTAGCTATAATGGATAACATGAAGCCTGAACATGGAGTTTTTCTATAATGAAAGATAGTCCAGGCTAACAAACATCTAAATTTTATTTTATTTTTTAAATTTATTATTTAAATATTTCAAATGCAAATGCATTAGTAGAATAACTCTTTAATATCTGTAGTCTCCCATACCCTTCTCATCTTCAAAATATTACAGATTTCTACTTGTTAGCCCATTGTTTATCTTTGACAGAACCACTCCGCATCTCCTACTAAATCCCTGTAATTTCTTCCCTCACATATTTGGGATTGCCTGAATTTTTACTGTTTAAGGTATGATTCCACAAGGGATTACCTCTGGATGTGAGGAGTCTTCACATGAATATCCCTCATCTCAGGGTTTTAAAATGTCTGAGATGGTTATTTAAATAAACACACGCGTAGCAGCTCATCCTCTAGAAAGAGGATAAGAAAGAAAGCAGGCTTATTCATCTGGGCTTAATAAAGACTTTTCATCTTTTCTAGGGACAGATCTAGGTATTTCTAGGTTATAGATAGGCAGAAAATTACTTCAAATTAAAAGTGCTGCAAGCTTTTTGTTCCAAATCAGGTGAAAAGACACATCCTTTAAAGTTTTTAATTGAGCAAAAATGTGAAAATGGGTGCAAAGTCCATAATAAAAATGCTCAAAGAGGTTACAGGTTCAAGTGCAACAGACAAGAAACTTAAGCTCTCTGCTGCTTACCACAATGCCAAAATAACAGAAAGTTGAGAGACTATATAAATGAAGTTGCTTATTTTAGATGAGAGACTACTTTGGAAAAATTTCAGGTGGCAGAACCAACTTTCAAATCACTGCTCAGCACTAGGCAGAGTAAGGAAATCTGTTGGAGACTCTTATAACCCAATGAAGTAGCCCTGCTACTCCAGTGTAACTCTCTTTCTTATTCAATTTCACCTACACATAAGTAACCTTTTCTTGATGAAGTGTCCTGTTCATTCTAAAAAATAAGCAGCTCTTTGAAAATGAAAACACACAAATGAGTCTCTGGAAAAACAAAGCTCAGCCTTGGCTAAGAAATATTGTGAAGTGCACAGGATAATCCTTTGAGATGTCAATGATTCACTTTGTTGGCATGACTGATTCAGGTTCTGACCAGAATCAGTTACAACAATATCAAAGCGATCTCCACATAATTTTGGGTTTTTTTAGCTGAAGTCTTCATTTTGTCATCATGTCTTTCTGATCACATAAAAGCACTCTCATCATCCCTGATGCTTTGCTCTTTCACAGTTGTTTTAAATGTAGAGAATTCTGGTATGTTCTGTTGTGATCTACCAATGCACTGAATTAGGATAAAGAGCAGCTCTGTTTATCTATGTACATGTGCATATGCAATTTTTCTTCTTGTCTTCTATTCTCAGTGATGGAATGAGCTTCAGAGATGCAATTTTGTCTTTGTGTCTCTTATTACAGATTTCCTTAATTTTCTTAATAGTTACTCAACCGAGTTCTTAAGCTTGCCCACACAACCACTTTCAATAAATTATTCTGAATTAAAGTTGTTATTTGAAATGGATTGTTTAAGCATATGAAATTACTATGTAATAATTCCAAATGGAATAAAAGAAGAATTAACTGAATTTCCCTCCTTCACTTCCAAAGCAAATAGAACCCAAATATATCAAATTAGGTGGATTTTCATGAGGAATTCAAACCAGGATAACTCCTGAGAAGACAGTTCTGTGTCATCACCAATTTGTCTTGGTCTCTGGGCCCATAGGCTTCAAAGAAAGGAAAAAAGGCATAGATGGGACAGCAGCATTTGAGAAAAGAAAGAAAAAGACTGAAGAACTCTGACTAGCTACCCACACACTCCATAAACATTTAATACATTTCTGAGTGAGAGTAAAATTGATTGTCCAGAATGCAATTTCTTACACGTGCGTAGTAGCAGTGGCATATCAGTAGACATGAATGTCATCTCATCTAAGAAACAAAACTTCCACGAAAGTGGGTAAAGTTATAGCGGTGAAAATCTAACAGGAGAACTTCCAAACTAATCAGAAGCAACTTGGCAACCTGTTTTGCCAATCAGCACCAGTGTTAACTACATCTTAATGTACCCATGTACCCAAAGTGCCTGGGCAACTGGACTAGAAGTGAAAATGGCCCGAAACAGAAAGGGCTTTTAAAACAACTTCTAGCAGTGGTACACATCTAGGACATTGCAGACTAGATAAAGAGTTTTAAAAGAATTTTTAAACCATCCAATAAACAAACTCTCAAAGCAGTATAACATTCACAGTATTTTGAAGACTCTTAAGATGAACTCTCATGCATTCTCATGTGCTCCTTCATGACCCTACAACATCCATCATCCCAATATAATGTACAAAACATCTTAGAAGAATATCAAAACTATGACTGATTCTTCATGGCCTGTGAACTGGAAGCCTTTTTTTGAGATAAATTGTACACAGAGAGGGTGGATGTGGGAGGAGGCTTGTGTTAAATTCTTATCCACAGGTCGGTGATCTCTTGGAAAGCTTCCAAACACTATGTCTGTGCGATGAAGGGAGGCAGAAAACAAACATGCTGTGATCTGTTCGCATACTTGAAATGGGCATAGGAAGGAGAAAGATCTTAGGAATTCAAGGAAAGAAGGGAAAATGCTGTATGGGCCTGGCTAGTACCCAGTCCTCATTATATCCTGATAATAACATTTTTCTGTGCTTTAGTTAAATTAAACACTGCTCAATGTTTCATTTCTCAGACGTGTGTGGTTAGAAGCATGCCTATAGCATCATGTCTGTTAAAAATTGATTTTTCTTCCAGGGAGGTAGGAGATTTGTGGGTTCAAATCCCCTCTTTAAAACAGCTGACAAACTAACTGCTGTATTGAACGGAAGGTACATGGAAACTTGGCTTGGAAGATGGGACATGTAAAGTTCACAAAACTGACAAGAGATTGTTTTAAAATAAAAAATGATTAGCATAAAATTTGACTTATCAATTATAAATATTTTTATTCTCATAATAAATAAATATTAAAATATTGAATAAATAATAAATATTAATAAATAGTGAAACAGTTTATTTAGATGAGATTTCTTTTTTTTACTTTTTTTTTTCACATTTTGATGATTACATAAAAATGTCATTGTTTACATAAAGATTATTAGTGAGTATTTTTATCTTGGTATTGCACACAAAGGTAAGATTTATTAGCAGAGATTTTGTCCTGATCATTTAGGATGAACCCAGAGTCTCAGACCAATTTTTTGAATTTTGCTCAAAAAACTATAGATTATTAATCACTGCCATACTGTTGATTTTAGGAGCTGTACACCATATGTGAATAAAGTTAGACTAGACTCTTTAGCAGTTTGAACTGCCTACATGATATTTCAACTGATACATCATTTTATATAAAGTGTTTTTTTCCCTGAATTAGAATTTTGTAACCTACAGTAAGTAACTGAGTACTACTTCCTTCCTCAGTGAACAGGGAATTTTGTCTGACAAAAAACCAGGACCAGACACAAAGGAAATACTAGCTTTGCATTCTCTTTATCACATTTATGTATCTGTTTTGGGACAATATTTCCCTTTACCTATTTAGCTGATTTATAGGATTCTGTTCAGATGTAACAATTGAGTAAAAGGGAATTTTCTTGCTGGTCTAGCAAATATCTTTAGTTTTGAGATTTCTTATAGGCTATAATGACACAGCATATGTATTAAAGAAATGCAGAACCACATGGAAAACAGTTTAATTATTTGCTTATTTTACATATTTACCTTTCATGTGAACCATAGTACTTGAAACTGGATGTGGGATGAGACCTGCTGGGGAAGACAGCAATCCTAACCATGAAAGTAGCCTGAAGAGGCTGCTCTTTAGTCTGCTTTTGAGGCTTTACATTTTTCCATTTTTATCAGCAGATTTTCATGATTATTCTAATGGTTCTGAAACAATTTGCCAAATTATCTTAATCACCTGATGATAAACTAGTTGAATAATTTCTCTTCTTCTACTTATGGCATTTCTTTTCCTCCAGCTGTTCCTAACAGAATGTAAGTCTGAATATACAAACATTGTGTGGTTTTTGAAGTTCTATTTCAATGTTAGATATTGTATGAAATATGGTCTATGAGGTAACCATTTGCAGAAAACAAGGTTCTTCTTGTTAGTATGGGTTCATTAAATATGCCAGCCTGATTCTTGCACAGCTCCATTTTCTTTTCAATATCATGTCTTTCCCATAACAAGGATTTGTGGAACTGAACTTCATCTAGCACTGATCATTATGCTGCTAATCTCAGGAGAGAATCAGCTGCCTTTCCCAATCACAAATGATGAGTATAGAATATGGATAAAGATATTTAAAAGAGATCGTCAACCGAAATATCCATTATAAACTTTAAAGTTACACTTAGCTGACATTGTAGCCCTTGACACACATGTAGGAGGATGCTGGTGAAAGAGTATTGTGACAAATTACCAAAAGAATATTTAGAACATTATTTGAAAGTGGAATCACAAAACAAAACTCAAACACCAAAAGGAAGCCTACAGAGGGTAGAAGCAAAGACAGGAGCCTGTAAGGAATACACAGGGGCTCATCATGACCCAGCAATGGGAACTCAGAGCCCAGAAAACCAGTTGTATCCCGGGCTGCTTCAAAGGTACCATGGACAGCAGCTTGAGGCGGAGATTGCTCTGGTGAGAGCCCACCTGGATTATTGTGGTCAGTTTGGGGGTCTCTAACATAAGAATGTCATGGACCTGTTGAAGTGAGTCCAGAGAAGGACCATTAAGATGATCACAGAGAAGGCTGGAGCACCTCTCTTGTCAAGACAGGCTGGGAGAGCTGGAGCTGCTCAGCCTGGAGAGGAGAAGGGGCTGGAAAAGCATTTAGCACCGTCCAGAACTTAAAGATGAAGCAAGAGAGGGAGGTTTGACAAGGGCAAGGAGTGATAGGACAATGGGAAGTGGCTTTAAACTGAAAGAGGGAAGGTTTATAGCAGATATTAGGGAGAAATTCTTTATTGCGAAGGTGGTGAGACACTGGAGTAGGCTGCCCAGAGAAAATGCCCCAACCCTGGAAATGTTCAAGGCCAGATTTTTTAGCCTTGAACCCCTATGGGGATTAGAACAACCTCTTCTACTGGAAAGTGTCACTGCTAGACAATGCAGAGGCAGTATGAAAACACATACAGAAACCACATACAGTATGACATTTCATAAAGTGGCAGCTCCCTGTGATATGGAATCTGTAACAAAATGGCAGCACCAAGTAGTCAGTGGGAAAGTATTTCCTGTTGTAACATCCCTCTGAATTAACCAGCCCAGCTGGCAATAGGGCTACTGCTCTTGCCAGTCGATTCCAGGATAGTCTGTGACCATGTGGGGTGTTTTAAAAAAATTCAGACCAGCAAAAATCCTTTGGGTGCTGGACACAGAAGGTCCAGACAGCTCCAGTGACCCACCTAGAGCACAGACAAAGCCCCTTAGCCAAGCTGGAGGAGCCAGGAGAAACAGATTCCTGAAAGGGTTACAGACAACAGCAGCAGAGAAGGAGGGAGCCAAGGAGAGAACAGCAGCAGAGAGACCCCAAGAGGGGCCTAAGGATGAGGGCAGAAGGGGCCCTGGAGCAGGGATCTCTCCTTGACAAGCCTGGAGAGACCCCACTGGAGCAGAGACAC
>LTAT01000004.1:150683110-150707264 GCA_003286495.1 Chlorodrepanis virens
AGCCCAGGGAAGAGGAGTCAGGAGCAAAGGAAAGAAGAGAGGGCTGGGGAAGAGTCGTGGTGGGAAGGATATATTAGTCTGTCTTTAGTTCTCACTACCTGAATTTATTTTAACTGACAATAAATTAAACTACTATTCCCCAAGTCAGGTCTTTTTGCCAAGGTGGTAACTGGTGAGTGATTTCCCTGTCTTTACCTCAGTCCTTGAGCTGTTCCACCCTTTTTTCTCCTTTTCTGGTGAGAAGGCACCGGGAAAGAGTGTCCAGGGAAGAAGACCAAAGTTAACCCACCAGGGAGAGTTAGTTACCAGCAGACCCTTGATCTGGGTCACCCTATGGAGAGGCTAAAACACATCACCGAAATCTCCAACTGCTGAAGCAGGAGGGGACACCACTTAAGTCACTTCACTGCTGCACCACCATTTTAAAATTAGCACAGATTTGCAGGGTATCTGCACCCACAGGCAGCACTGTGACAGCATGGATTAAGGAAATACTGATTTAATGTCTTCTAGTCATGTTCTTTTCCCTTTCCCTTCTGTGGCTTAATGCACCCATGGGTTGTTTCCTTTGTGAAAACACTTGCATAAGTGTGATCTCTGTGGGCATGAAACCCTCAGGTGACCCATAAAATAAGTACAGTATAAAAATGTACAGCTTTCTCTGAACTGCTTCTTTGAGGGATCAAACAAGCCCCAGCACTGGTGTGAAGTAGGAAAATCAAAGTTACTCAGGGCCTGAAGAGAAAGGCAATGAGCGCATCCTGTGGCAGAGAGAGACCAAGGTGTGACATCACTTTCACTGTGATACAAAACTGCAACTTAACTGTTCACAGACAAAACACCCAAACTAGTAAATAAAGCAGAATAAGGTGCATTCTCTGGCACCGAGGTCGTTTAGCACAGCAGCTTTGTTGTAAGTGAAATGACAAACACTCATAAGAGAGAAATGGCACATTTATTGATATAAAAGAGTGATTTTACAAAGTTGATAGTAAATGTGACAGTGATTTAACAGGATTCAATGGCAAGGCATTTTTGAGTGTTCACTGCATTGAAGATGGGGTCAGAGCCAGCTTTTCATTGACTCATGCATTCTGAATTCCTTCTCAGTGGGGAGTTTAGGTGTGGCTGGAGGCAGACTTTGTCCCAGACGTGGGTGGTCAGTGGATTATGCCTAAAGGATCTATGCAATCAGTCCTTTATATCACTTAGATTTCCAAGTTTTCCAATTCACTGAATATTTGACGCAATAAAAACTCTTAGCCTTGAGGAGTAACCTTGAGAGGTATCACTGTTCAAAGGGAGATCCTGGAATGCAGCTCACTGCCACACTATTTATGTCTGCTATTTATGGAGCAAGGTGATTGATCTGGTTATATTTGCATCCTGACTATGGATGTTAGATTCCTTCAAACCTGGCTTGAGTCAAGCCTTGAACAGCACTACTGGTTAAGCAGATTGCTTAAATTAGCCCTTGGGTATTATGATGTTGTTATCTGCTTCCCCTGAATCCAATTTGAGTGACCAGACAAATAGATTACAGCTGTTACTGGGGGTTATCACCTGAACAGGGTTACAGGAAACAGAGGTCAGGCTGAGGCAGCTTTCTTGTCCATGAGGTAAACCAGTCCTTTTACTCAAAATAGTAAGGTCCTAAATGCCTAATTACAGCAGTCCCTGATCTTATCTAACTCCTGACTGCCCTCAGGCATTACTCAATAAAGTGAAAATTGACCCAAGCCATTGGCCTGGCCATTTTTAATTTATTAGTATGGACAGAGTCACATCCGTTCACTGCAATGATTTTTTAGTGTCTCTTTCAGGAGAAGCTCTCTGATTAACAGTCACAGAGGGTAGAATTCAGCTTCAGATCAAAACACCTATCACACAAGCACATGAACGTGGTCTAATTGCCTAAATACTGTTATGGAAAGCTGTATGAAATGTCATGTATGTTTAAGAGCTAAGGAGATAGGGAAATCTGTCATTGGATCTGTGCCATTCTGCAGTGACATATGAGTTGAGGAAAAATAAACCAGAGAAAATCTCAGCTGTTTAAGGTGTAAGTCAAGCAGTAGATTTCCATTATACTTTGTTAAGTAAATGCATTTTCACCAGAACTGGATTTCAGTTTTCTATGTAAAGTGCTCTGTCACCACCTGAGCTTTCTAAAGGTGCCAGAAACCTTCACATTGAGCTGGCAAATATAATACAGAACTTAGGCCTTTCTGAAAAGTGACAGCCACACATGATACTCTAAAGCATCTGAAATTACAGTGGCTAGCTCAGGGTGAAAAACTGAATCAGGACAAAAAAAAAAAAAAAAGTCTCTTAAATGTATTGTAGCAAGGGCCAGTATTAAGAGTTTATATGGTAAACTGGGGCAGCAAGCCATCAATTATTTAAAATAAATTTGATCAAATTTCCTTCTGGCACTAAATTTGAGTGAAACAGAATGGCCTCTGCTTTTTCTGTAAGACTCTATTAGCCTCCAGATCAGAGCAGCCGCATACAAAATGCCTGTTGGCAA
This sequence comes from Chlorodrepanis virens, assembly GCA_003286495.1. NCBI lineage: Eukaryota > Metazoa > Chordata > Aves > Passeriformes > Fringillidae > Chlorodrepanis > Chlorodrepanis virens. Next base: position 150,685,641 of record LTAT01000004.1, read on the forward strand.
ATGATATCAAACTTGCACAAAGGCCTAAAATGAGGCTGTCCTGAGGCTGTCCCAGATTAAAATCATGCCAAAGTTAATCAAAATTTCACTGTAGGTAGAATGAAGCTTCAGAGCCCATTGATGTTCCTTCAAGTTATTTAATTAAGTAGAAAAGACATAGCAAAGAGATTTATAATAGAGACAATAAATGACTTCTGCACTTGAAAGAGATAGTTTTGCTCATCCCATCTTGATGAATGCCACAAATGGTTTAAGAATAGAATTTCTTTGATTGCTAAGAAGATAGAAAAAGAAGAATTTTAGCAAATTATCCCGGTCAACCACCTTCAATTCCAAGAACATTAGTAAAATTGGAAATCAGACTTAAGGACATATTTTCAGTAATTAGGTTTCCTTATGCTCTAAACTTCTCTCCCAGTCTCTTTCTTCTTTCTGGCAGCAGCATGGATTATTGTCCATTTCAGTCATCACCCTAAAAAAAAAACCATGGTACTGAAAACCTGCTGCTTTTTCTTGCTACAAAAAAATCCCTCCTGCTTAGACATAAGGCCTATTTAATCTTAGTCCAGAGCAGTAACACAAAGGTTTTCTCCCCTCAAGCAGAGGTTGCAAGCCATTTTGTTTAATAGATGCCTATCAGGAAAGCCTGTGATTCCTCATGTGTGAATGAAGCTATTAAACCCCAAACCTTATTACACAAATAATGTCCATTTCGATATTTCAAAGTACTTTTAGCAAGGTGCTCACAAGAGTGTTGTAAATGATCCGTAAACAGTAGAACACTACAGGGACAAATTGCGGATTGGGTAATTTATTTTCACAGAAGTTTACTGCCAAAGGAGAAACCACTCACCTCTGAGGGTCACTTGAGGGCCCAGTCCTACAAAAGTTCCTCCCCTGGGTCGTCCTTGCTCATGCTGTGACACTGTGTAAATCAGGAAGATTAATCCTGTGAATAAAGTATTCTTAGGTGAATAAGGGGTTTGAGAAATTGTAGTTTGTAATCATACAAAAACAGGTATCTCATTTAAATTCTTGTAAGTAATTACCTCACATTTCTAGATAATCTCTTTTATTCTTTGTGGCAGATACGCCACCACCATAAGCATGAGGAACTAAGATTAAAAAGAGGAACTAAGACTTAAAAACAGGGATTAAGCAAGATTTTCATGTGCTACATTGTAAATGAAAAGAAAAAAATAGTCTCCTCTAGAAAGTATAGATTACTTCAGTGTCCCTAACTTCCAGGAAAGTGGAAATGTTCGATAAAAAACACTCACTCAAGTGTAAAAATATTACACTCAAGTGTATCGTGCTGTACTTTCAATTTATCCCAAACACATTTAAAAATTCTGAATTTCAGAGCTCTTTTTTATACTATTTTTCTTACTATATATCAAAATAGGTTTTAATCCTGCATGTCACCATTTCCTATTTCTAAACTATGGAGATAGTATTCAATAGCACAGGATGATAACTTTTAAAATCCCACTACCTGGAACCAGCTGAGCTGACAGAACTGGTGATGGAGACTTCAAAAGGACTGTGGTTTAATGACATTTGTTATATTATTTTGAAGGTGAATAAGGGGCTGATTCTGAAGAAAACCAGCAGAAAACACCTTCATATTAATTTCTGCCACTGGTCATTTTTCTGTTCTTGAAGCTTATTTCAGATTCCCTGTGATGGGTTTGACCTAGATGGGTTTGCTCATCTAGACACTTTCTCAGTCCTCCTCCTCCTCCTCCTCAACAGGACAGCAGAAGAAAAGATGTAAAGGCAGGATTTTTTTTCCCTCACATCTTTTCTCACTACTCTTTCACAGCTGCTACAGTGTTTTCAGTTCCTTTTAATTTTTTTTTTTCTTTTGAAGAGATATCACCAGCTTTGTTGAAGCAGCCTTTGGCCAGTGGTGGGGCCATTTAGGAGTCAAGTGGAACCAGCTGTGTCCAACCAGCTGTGAGCCCCAGATCTCTTCTGACAAAAGCTTCCCCCACTCCCTAAACCTTGCCATATAAAAAAACTACACCCTCATATCTGTTACTCTGCTCTCAACCTCTACCACAACCTAACCTGCATTTTGGGAATGACTACTCAGCATCAGAGCATTTACATTCTGCTCATGTATCAGCTCAAAATACTCATCATACCACGTTTATTTCCAGGTGCACCTGTGGCACAGTTGGAAACTGGATATAAGGATAATGAAAGCAGCTGTAGTCATGGAGTTGGTCTCCAATGATTCTCAGACTGCCTCGTTGTGCATTTCTCATTAGGAGTGTGAATAATATAAACAGTTTGGGGTTTTTTTTGGAGACACCTTAGGCATCATTATCTCACCCTTAAGCTTTGCATGCTAAGAATGATATCAAACCCCAATTCAATAGAGAAAATTTCCCTCAGGAATCCAACCAATATTCAGTGTATATTCTATGCTCTTTTTCACAGGTTCCTCTTTAGGATTTGATGTATATTCCTTTTTGCTGAGTAAAAGTCAGAAAATGCATTACAGAAACAAATCTGGAAGCTCAAAATCATTGGGAAACTAAGCCCGACATGTAAGTTGGTCCACACCTTGCAGTAGCAGTGCCCTCTGCAATCAGTTGCCCTCATTCTTTGGTGAAAGCTGACTGGATTCTAAACACAAACAAAATTACACAAATGAGTCTAAAAACTAGAAATTTATCTAATGACAGTTGCAGATTTTTGACAGATTTTTAGATTACCTGAAGTTCTAATATTTGGGTATCTGTGGAGCTAACTCTAAAGCTAGACCAGTTTTGAGATGCAGGTCAGACCACACAATATCCAGATATCCTTTTCAGCCACGGTTATTCCATGTATCTATGGTACTCTGTACTTCTAATCCTTGATAAACTGTTAGAAATTACTTTTTAAACTAAAACAATAGCTGTGGAACACAAATAAAGTTATCTGCCAGCATAGGGGACAGCTAATTCATCTGCTGCCGAACACTATTTTCAGATGTAATCACAATGTTTCCTGCCTAGAATTATTGGCATCAAGCTTGTAAATGTATTCCCTAAGGGAGAAGAAACACTGTAAATAACTTGTCTTTAAAGAGGAGGTTTATTGGATTTTTACACCAGACAACACGAGCTCTGGTTAAATGCTGAGTGATATTTATATCCCTGTACATCCAGCCACACCTCAGCTGCTTTTTTGGTAGGGGGGGGTTATTATTATCTTTTTTCTTTTTTCTTTTAGCATTAATGAACATAGCAATCATTTGTATTCACTTCCAGACTCTTTCTAGTATTCAAAATATAGACACATTAAAGGAGGGTGAACATGGCAGCTGAAAGAATAGTGTTTTCCAATTTCTCTTACTACCTCATGAATTAAGGAGAAAAAAGAGGTGGAGGGGGAAGAAAGAGAGATGAAAACAGAAATGAAATTATTCTGCTGGTATTCATGTTTAATCAGACTGAATGGCCTAAAGGGTATATGAGCACGGGTTTTCAACATGCTCAGCTGAACTGTGAGCTGTTACCCATTTATCAGGCAGTGCAATTTACACAACCCTCAGGGAATATTGGGTATGGATCAGTACAAGTGCCATGGGAGCACAAATTTAGTTTAAATCTGTCACACTGTGTGTCACAAGGTGCTTAAGTGCTTGGGCTAAGATCTTTATAGACATGATGTGGTACTTCAGATTCCTGCATCAGTCCATCTCGGAGCTCCCTGCATTATATAATTTCTCAGCAACTATTTCAGCCTGTTTATGCCATGGGGACAAACACTATAATGCATGTTGGCCTGATGGAAATTGTGCTGGCCTCATTTTCTAAAGGCAGCTGCATATATGTGGTAAAACCTTTATACGTTATTTAGCTCTGTTCCAAAGGTGAAAATTTCCCCCTGGAGAAGTCAGAATAAAACGTGTTACTTGTTTGAGGGAGCCTGACCTCAGATTTTCACATGGCTATTCTGTTTGGTTTTAGATAATTATGTAGATTAATGTAGTTTACAAGTCAAGTGTCATCTCTTCTCCCACCACACTGCAGAGAAAATAAGTTAGAGAAAAGTCCTCTTTATCTTTATGAGATGAAAAGAGAGCTGCTGTTTGGTGACATGCTCAGTCCTATCAGGCTGGGTTAGACAAATTGTTGGAACATTTGTAATACTGAGCTCTTCAGGTGGCATCCCTTACAGCATTATTCATCTGACTAAATGTGGGTGCTGATGTGCATTTCAGCAAGTCACTTTCAATTCCCTTTACTGCCAGGAAGATTACTGGAGAAGATCTAGTAATAGAGACAACAGAATTTAGAGTGTGATTCATCTTATCCTAAACAGATGCCTATGTTTGTTCAGAGGAGTTGCATCCTAAACTCCATTAACTGAATTGATCAGATCTCTGTTGATGATAATGGAAGCACAAATAACCAGTTAAAATGGTAGGTGCCTGTGCTGAGAGTCAAGTGAGACTGATGAGTCCTAACCCTTGTTTCTGAAACCTACTTAAACTGAAGTGTACGTTGTACTCTCAGCTGCTCCATCCTATAAAACTTAGTTTCTTCCCTGGAGGATCTCTGTTTTTAATGGCCATGGAAATCCATACAGTCTGTTGCAGCAAAGAAATCCCTGTGCCTTCAGATTTTAGCAGGAAATTAATGTCGAGCTTTTTGCAGCAGAAGCTTGAAGTTTAACCACCTACTACTACCCATTTTGGAGGTAAAAGATCTCTTTTTTTTCAGACTTGATCCAAAATGTCCTGTCTGTTAAGAAACTAGAGGGGTTTCTTCTCCTTTATCAATGATTAGATCTTCCTAAAATAAGGATGGCCAGTACTTGAGTCAGAGCAAAGGTGCATTTTCCCCAGTATCAAGTTTCATGCAAAAATTTTAATATGTGAAAAGTTAAGTATAGTAACTGGGTGGGCATAAATATCATAATTCCATAAATTCTCTTCCAGACCTCAGAAGAAACTCTGGTAGATGTCAAAACTTTTCCTGCCTAATTTTAAAAATTGCTGTTTGTCTTTCCTTGCTTTGTCCACGTTAAAACCCTTTTAATCGATATAATTTGTAAGTAGAATCAAAATATATAATTCTTAGTGGATTAAAGGTTTTATAATAGCTTTTTTGGTATTAGTTTATTATTATTAACATGCTTACAGATTATTTTACTGGTGTATATTTCATCTCATCTGATGAGAGAGATGCATCTCATCTGATTAATGACATGACATGGTCTCAGGATAAATTGCTTTACATATTCACATGCTGAAACTGAGAATCTACTTTCTTTCCAAACAAGGCATTATTTAGTCTCAAAATAACTCTCTGGTCTTGAATAATATACACGAAACAAAGGTCAGTTGTAATTTATGATTAATTTTGTGTTCTTAACTTGAGTTCAATTTATACAATGAAATGAATGCTTTATTAATTAAACTTTTACCTTCACTGATACAAGAAGTGCTAAGATCATGATACAGCACAATACATCCATGAAAACAGTGCTGGTAGCCTGGACTCTATTTTACAATCATTGTAGGTTACATTTGTATCCAGGTAATGTCGCATCACTCTGACAGCAAATTGCAAAGAGACCTTATACAAGTGAAATGCACATCTCTCTGAATTACTTGCATGTAAGTAGAAAAACATTCCCTAATTTTTAAAACTGGAGTGTCAATTAGGAAAAAAAGATCAGAAGCACCTCTTCTTTTCCAATATTGACTTGTTTTAAATACTTCAGCTATTTAGTTTGACAAGCTGTATCTCCCTGTACAGCCTTTTTCCTCTACTGATATTTACTGGTTTACATGTTTTTGTTTCTTCTGCCTATGAGCCTTTTACATTCCTATCCATAGCTGCAGTAAAATGTAATATTTGGACAATTATATTAAAGGCCCAGTTAGAGACTTTGGCATGTTTTTAGTCTAATTTCAAGATGTGGTATCCAGGTCTATTTTGGTGTCTCGTTCCTCTGTATCATCACCAGAATATGTGTGCATGTCTCCTGTACTTCCTTTTCCATGAATGGGACACAGATGCCAGCAGAAATGGTTTGCATGTCTGGTGCTCTGCTATTTCTGCTCGTCTGCTTCCGAGATCAGCAGATGGAGATTGGATAATTCTGCAGCGCTGAAAGTCGTAAACAACTTGGTATAAATATCCCCGCCTCAGCTTTTGTGCTGAGGTTGCCCATTTGAACTTCTGCCTCACTGGAATTTTGCTTAGGGTTGGGAGCATATGCTGCATACATTTGGTTGGTTATTGTCTCCATCCTAATCAATATACAAATGCACATCTGTTGAATTGGTCTTCTAAATTTTACTCATCTTTAGACTTGAACTGACTTCCATCTTGGGAAGTGCACACTAGGTTGGCAGTAAACCCTACCTTCATCCTTCCTTCTTTACTCTGATGAGCAAACTAATGGGAAATATCATTATCCCTAACACCTGGAATAAATTACTAGGATAGGTCCCATTTTCAGATTGTGGATTCTGAGACTTTGCAGCATTAGGAAAACCTTTTACACCATTTTCCTGCAGGACATGCTCGGCTTTCAGCTACAAGATGCAAACACATAAAACCAGATTTTTAGAGACAGCCACATGAATCCCAACAGCAAAAAGAAAAAAAAAAAAAGAAAAAACCAACAAACAACACAAAACATAAGCAGATACTTTGATGGAATTTTCAAAACTTGTGAAGTAATCTCAGTCAGAACCTATCTCAGTGTGTCAGTTAGAAAGGTCAGCAGCCCCTGCTGAACAGCAATGACAGCTCGGACACTGGAGAATTCATCCTCTCTCATTGAACAACAGGAAAAAATTGAAAAACCTGCAATAAAATCCAACACCTCCTTGTCAAGGTCAATGCCCTCTGTAGCCTGGAGAGCACAGTCAGTGAACCAGTTTTCAACAGCTTTTAGAAGGTTCCTCTCCTCTGTCCACAGATGTCCCAGGCTCACTCTTCATTCCCACTACATCCTCTCATTCCCGCCCTTCCTGCTACTGCCACTGGGAATGTTTGTGGTCTGTTTTATTAACAGTCCTTTTATCCCATAACACACATGGTTAGCCCAGGTTAGCTCTCAGGTACACTTCACTGGCAGCCCAGTAACTGTTTATTGTAGCAGAACCAGGGGGGACACCAAGAAGAGAAAGAGAGAAAGGAGGAAAAATCCTATTCCAAATTTGTTACTGCAATAATTTTATGTAAAAAAAACCCCAAAATCCACAACAACAACAACAAAACCAACCAAACCAAACAAACATAAAACCCAACAAACAAACAAACAAACAAAAAAACCCCAAAACCCCAACAAACAAAACAAACCTCAGTTTTGGTTTGAATAAATTCTTTCAGTTCTAACAAAAATCATAGTAAAGTCCAAAAGGACCACATCATATCCAAAATTCAAACAGAATTTAGACAAAACAAAGGTGTCAATGTACCCTGCAAACAGAATTACATTATATCTGATAATTTCTATATAGAGTAGCATGTTTGGTGTTATTCAAGTTCCCTTCTTTTTAGGCTAGGTAGAACTGAGAACAGAAGCTGTCCTCTTCAAAACACTGGAAAATAGTTAATTTCATTTTAAATAATCCGAATTGGCAGACTGAGAGTGTGAAGGAAGCAGGCTAGGAATATGCATGTCAGATTGGAAAGGCAATTGAGTGTAAGAGGGTGTCAACGGAAAAGAAACAAACAAATTCTTCTTACCTGATTTGAGGAATGGAGAAAAATAACAATTTGCAATAACAGAAATAAAACCTAGTCACAGATGGAGATAAGACAAGGATGTGTTTATATACAACAGAATGCAATAATGTAAGCTGTTAAGTTAAAAATTTCAACTTGAGAAAACTGTTATGACAATAAATCTTAGATTACCTAATTAACAGGAAACCTGATAGCACTTATTTTTTTCTTTTAGGACAGCATTGCAAAAAACAATGTACTAATACTTGATAAATGAAAATTCATTTCAGTGCAATGGTGATATCTTTTAAAGCAAAAGAATATTTAGATAACTTTATTTTTTTCCTATTATGATTAATGTATTTAATCATTTATAATACATGAAGTGAACAATAAATAACTATACCACAGTGACTGAAAAAACCAGACATCAACTTTCATGCAAAACAAATTTTGTTAGAAAATAAGGTCTTTTTCAAAAATTGAGAATTTTTATAAATAATAATGACTGTTATTTTCCCTTTTTCATCACATTTTCTGGTGCAGTTTTTATGAGGTTTTAACAATAACATAAGTTCATGAAAAATGAAATCTGTATGAAGTATTTTGTGTTTTCCAAAATATTGATAGATTTATTTGGAAAACATGGTATTTGAAAAAGTCTATGCTAACCAAAAGTAAGCAGAGAAACCAAACATACAAACTCCACAAAAAGAAACAACCAAAATAAACCACCCCAAACCCAACAACTGTGAAGTTATCAGCTTGGAGACAGCAGGAAATGTGACGAACTGTGGAAAACAGACCCATTTAAAGCTAGGTGAAGCAGAACAATTTTTCAGAATATTCCCATTATTAATATAATTAGTTTCTCTTGGCTCAGTCAAGCGCAGCAATTTTTCTTGTGGTCTGAGTTCTGAACTGAACCGAATGGCATCAGGGAGGAAGCAGCAGCAAAGTGCACCCAGGATTTCTGAGCTCTGTGTCACTCACACTCTGAGTGGGAAGAGCTCTCCCATAGCCTGCACATCTCTGTAAAGACCTTACAGAGACCTCTCCAGCCTTCATCTGCCACAGAATCACAGGAGGCTTGGGTTGGAAAAGACCTTAAAGATCAACCAGCTCCACCCCCCTCGCATGGGCAGGGATGCCACCCACTAGATCAGGTAGTTCACAGACCCACATGAAAAGAAAAACTAATTTTTTTTTTATCTTCAGAGCAACCTTTCCTGCTCAGTGTTGATTCTGCATGAGGAATTATACCCAGGTCAAGAGAACTAAGCTGTGCTAAGGCACTGTTACTTGAGTGATGTCAATGTTTGCCCACTGCTTACTCATCTTGTCACCTCAATTGTCATTCCCACAAATACATATAAAAGAACAAAGAAACCTGTTTGGTGATGTTGAAGCTGCTATTGGGAGTTCTGACACAAGCTTGTGTCATAATAAAACACAATCTTGTGTCATAATCTATGATCAGAAGCAACTTCCTTTCCTGACTTTTATGTTTCTTTCTGTCCATAGTCAGTTCTGCATCAGTGTAGGGTAGTGGGATAAGTCTGTTTACCAGCCAAATAATTATTGTAAGATGCAGTTAACAATAAAATGTTGTCAGAAAATAATTTTAAAGCATGATCTCACTACAGGAGATTACAACATCATATAGAAGGATGCAGTTAATTTTTGTTTTTCTTCCTACTTTTTTGAAGAGATAATAATAATCACAGCTTACCACTACAAAGAATTGAGTTCAATCTGATCAGAATCAGCAATGGTACAGTGAAACCTGAACTTGCTCCAAGTCATAAATAGGAAAAAATTCTTATCCCTGTATTTCTTACTAAGGTTTTTCTCTAAAATAGTTGTGCCTTTAGTGCTAGTGAAAAAGTAAGGGGAACATGAACTTTCTTTTCATCCATTCTATAAATTTCCCAGATCATAATTTCCTGCTTAAGCTCACAATTTCATGTGGTTTTTATTATCATTTTTACAATATCTCTCTGCAAGGATTAAATAGCCTCTCAGCTACATTTAACTGTACTATAATATTTGGAGCAAGACCTTGTGACCCTGAATGAGATCTAGATTAGCAGAAGTTTGTAGTGCTTTTATTTGCTCACAGTTTAAGAACCAATGTTTCTCAAGCTCTTGCATTACTCTTTTAGTTCTATGTGCTTTAACCCTCTGTGTGAAATGAGGTGAAATATTATTTAATTTTTGTTTGTATAATGAACCACATGGTCTGTAAGCTGTTCCTCCAATATAAATCAATGGCATGCAGGAAATATTAATTGAATTGGAGCGGGGATTTTGGATTGCTGCAAGATATTATTTTATATTCTAATTATACTTGTTCCATCAGTGTGATAGGAAATACAAAAAAGCAATCTGCAGATCAGACATCTTGGACTGCTGACTTCTGGGAGTGCAAGGAAATTATCCAGGAGGAAAAAGAAAGATAGCAGGAAAATTTAAGAATAGTAGAAAAAGTACCCTCTGCAATATTAAATCTTGAAGTTAGTTTTATTAAGAAATAGAAAGTAAACCTTCAAAAAATATTTATTATTAGGAGAGGACTTTTACTGATTGATACTGGGACTGATGCTGTTAAACTTTTTTATCAGAAATCAAGAAGGAATTGCAAAATTGCCTTTGATTTTGAAGGTTTAGGCAGCTAAATCTTTAATGTTAGCTCCCAAAGCTAAACCTAGCTTTGGGAGCTAACATTAAAGATAATGGCAAATTCACAGTCACTGACATGCAGGGGATCATCAGAGGTGTGAAGATCAAAGGCAGCCTTGGCTGCAGTGGGCATGAGACGGTGGAGTTCAGAGTCCTGAAGGCAAGGAGATCTGCTTACCAGTGTTATGGGATAAAGCCCTGGAGGAAAGAGGGCTTTGTCCTATAATGGATGGGATAGAGATGGTTAATGCTCAAGTATCCCATCCTTGAAGATCAAAAGACCTCCATCCCAATGAATAAGAGGTCACTGGGAGTCTCCAGTGCAAGAAAGACACGGGCATCATCCAAATTGTTCCAGAGGAGAATCACAATGACCAGGGGACCAGGACACCTCTCCTGTGAAGAAAGACCAGAAGGGCTGGGGTTTTTCAGCTAGGAGCAGTAATGGGAAGACCTCATTGTGGCCTTTTAATATGTAAAAAAAAAAAAAAACTTGAAAGAAAGACAGAGAAATACCAAGGACTCCAGAGACAAGACAAGGGACAGTGGATTTAAACTGAAAGATGACAGGTTTAGATTCAATATGAGAAGTAATTTGTTGTGATGAGAGTGACAAGATACTGGAACAGATTGACCAGATAAGATGGGGATGCCCCAATATTATGTCTTGGAGAAACAGAAAATGTATGAAAAAGGCAGGACTGAGTTAGGGCTTTTGTCTGGAGTTGAATAGAATTCAGGCAGCTCGAACATCTGATAAGTGTATTGGATCCAGATGCAAATATTAATTCTTCTAATTCAAGAGCATTTTATTATAAGGTATTAATTTCACTTGTGATTGGTGGCTGTTGGCTGGAGCAACCATTCCCAGAGTATTTTAGTTTTAGGTCCTACCCTTACCTGTTCCTGTTGTTTTAACTCCACCCTAACTCTGTTAAAATAAATGGTAATTAATTACAGCTAAAAGCTCCTGCCAACGCTATGACATCAAGTTATGTTATGATTGTACATATACAATAGAGTTCTGGACTTGGGAATATAGTGTTTATGCCACAGCAGAGGATGTACAATGGGCAGCCTAAACTCACCATTAATCACTGGTCTAGGAAATCTCAGTTGCACTACTGAATACATCCATAGATCACTGTTCACATAATCAAAGTAATTGTAAGACTGTCTGTGATAAGGTCATGAAAAAACCCGATTATGTGATTCAAGTTACAATAAATCACTTTTTGAATACAATTATGACATCTTTTAGAAACAGAAGGAAATTATTAATGAAAGATTTGAAGACTAATGGGAGTTACATTCCCATGTTCTTATTTCCTTGTTTTTTTCTTCTATTGGTTTATTTTATGGGTTTCATAGATTCTCAATGGGGTGAAAATGAATTATATTAGTATATTACCCAAAAATACAATTATTTTAATTAGTCAAGTGATGGCATTAGAGACAGAAACAAAGGACTTGGATATGCATTTGCATGCACTGAAAACCTTTAGGCCCTATCTCCAGTGGCCCTAAGACAGTGAGAAATTTCAGTGAGTCATCTGCAAGATTAATTTTGCTCTAAACAAGTAGGATGTGAACCAGCACAGATCACAAGACTTAACCTCAGGGTACAGAATGACCAGAGTGTATATATCGGTTAACAGCACTCTGAAATAGACACATTCTTATCAAATTGAAGAAAACTTCATTGTATCATCCTTTAATATATATGGAGGTCAATCGTATTAAGAGTTTTGCCCTAGAAAGTCACACTTTCACTTAGTTTGCAAATGATGTGAAGCTTCAACCTCTATAATGATTTTAGCAGGTAATCCACCATACTGAGCACTGCTGACATCCTCATAGACTTAATTTACCAGAACTTAACTTGATAGTCAACCTTACACCTGGATTAATTTCATCCAAAGTTAGCATTTTAAGGAGTTGTCTTTGTTGGTTATCTCAGACTCTGCTTACAGTAAAGAAAAGTACCTTTAAAAATAGTTTAGGTCTTAGATCAATCTGGAGTCAGATTTCTCTCTCTAAGAGACAATTTGAAACAGTCATACTCATGATTTTAACACCTCAATTAATGTCTAAATGTAGAATGAATTGGATTCTTAATTTTCACTTAATCATATGTGCAAGGCTGTCAAAATCTTCACAGTGCCTCATGGCTAATGAAATGCTCAAAAATCCACTTAAGGTAAATCCCTCAAAGTTTTTTACTCCTTTCTCAAGCCAGACAAAGAACATCTTTCACACTGGGGCTGTTTTAGCCCTCTCTCTGCCAACATTCCCTAGTCCTTGCATAGTGCTCAACAGGGAAAGTAAAGGCAATTCCAGTGAAAAAAAAAAAAAGTATGAAATGCTCTTTTCAGTTCCTCATGGGTGAATGAAAGACGTTAGGCTCTAATACCTAAGATATTGGGCAATGTTGATCGGGATGCTATGGATAGTTGTCAGCACCCAGAATCATCCACTAGGATTAATAAGATATTAATGTCCTCTGCTCCAGGGTCTATGTGGGGTAATTTTTAATGTTTTGTAAAATGCTTTTATACATTAGGCCCTTCCTTTAATACTCAGCTCCATCCATGCCTCCACTGTTTTACGAGATCTGCATTTCTCTACCTATCATCATTTTGTTAATCATAGCGTCTGCATTCTGCAAACAACTCCTTGTTATTGTCACCTGTATGAAACTCCGACTCTTGATAAACAAAAGTAAATCAAATTAATTGCAGACACCTGGTTAATTAGAGAAATTGCTGTCACAGATAAATCAAGTCCAACAAATCTGCAACCAGGTCAGAAAAGGTTCAGGCAGAGCAAAGCTGACAAGCCTCAATCCTGAGGCCTTGCAAATTTGCTACAAAGCTTCCAACCTTTTACTGCTAGGAGCTGTTTTATATGGCAGGATTACACAGTTAAAGTTTGGTCAATAGAGATTCTTCTGGGAATGTTTCTTAGGAAGATGTAATTTGGGCATTTTTTTATTGTCCTCCAGAGAAGCCTGAGCAATATTTTCCACAGAGCAGTATAAATCTTTAATGCTTATCTCAAGAAATTTAGTTGCTCAAACAAGGCAATTTTCCCTGGAGATTTAAGTGAAGCTCCAAACAAAGTTTAGATAGCAGTTTTGTCCCAGGCCTCTGTAATTATTCTGGCTTTATGTGAAGGATTTTGTCTTGCATGAGATTTCTGTCTTGTAACTTCATCTGTAGCATGCTGGACTGTTGGTGTTTTGACAGTGCCCTTCATTCTCTTGGCTCAATCGTAAGTTTTCTCTGTTTTTAAATAGCACCAATTGCTTCATTATTTCTGTTTGCAGTGCCTTCCTGCCAGCAAGTTTCAGCATTGCAACAATACCTTCCCTTCAACCATCCCACATCCCTCATCTTCAACGATGAGCATTAGACCACCCATGTGGGCTTTGCTGTGAAGCCATCTTGTAGCTGTGGCCACCAGTAAAGAGGATGTGGTCAATATGATGGATCCATTCCATGTTTCCTTCCATTAAAATTCAGCCTCTGAATAAACAGAATTGTGAAGATAGTTTTATTTGCAAGTTCTTTGTCTCAGCAGTAAAACACTATTGAAGCTGAGAGTCTCAAAATCAAATCTTGAACTAAGGTACACAAAATTTGCTTATTTATTTTCTGAAAAGTAATAATTCCAAATTATGAAGATTCTGTCTTAGCCTGTGTATTATTTTTACTTTTTTTTGCATTCGCTATAAACTCAGAAATGCAAAAAAATTATTACTCTTTTAAAATTTATTTAGTTTTAAAATTTATTTAATAGCAGCTGATCATTGTAACTACCTAAGTAAAAATTCTTAGCCTTAGACAGAATTTATAAATTAAATCTTTTTTGCGTTGCTAATTCTATTCCTTCTCTTGACCCTAAGGGCCAGCAAAGAGGGAGTTTTGGACACACAACCATTGTGACCTAACTGTGATTAGCAAGGTAATTCGTCCTTTGGTTTGAATTCCACAAGTTTTTGATTCAGATGGCCTCCTCATTTCCCAGATCTGGAAGCCAAGTAACAGATCAGCCCTAAGTAAAATGGTGTTAAACATTTAGCCATAGGCAACAGAAACTGAACAGTTATTCTAAACCTCAGTCCCTGTCAGCAATGGAGTCTAGACAGACATTTAAGTGACTAAAGGGGTGGGTAGGGGTCTACCTTAAGATAAACTGAAATGTTTTTATGACATAGTGTGTAAAATATACTGACTAAATTCTTTAAATTTCTGCAGAATACAATTCAAGTTTAAACACTCATCTGACAAACTTAGAAAATATCCTTAATGCCTATAGACACAAACATGTAGATATCAAAATTTATGTGATGTCATCTCAAAATGAAATTCATTCTTACTGCCTTAAGTCACAAGAATTTGGTTAAAGAGTACTTTGGATGTTAGTATGTTTAATTGAAAGGTGAAATTTTCCCTCCCCTGAAAAAAAGAATCTATATCAACAATCATTATCACTGGATTGCAAATTTATGAAAGAAGTTGGATGGTTGCTAAAAAATTAACCACTTTTTGCTTTCTGTTCTGTTACTGAGGATGTAAACATAGAAAAAGAGACCAAACTCATGATAATCTGCTTATTTCAATTGGTTGAAGTAGACCCTGACAGTACAGGGCATTCCAATGAAATTCAAAGCTGAATTTGCATTAATATTTCATGAGAAAGATATTCAGCATTGCTGCTTTGATTTTAAGCCTTACACACTTAGCTAAAGTGATGTAAGTCTTGCACTTAAACGAGAATTCAAACTTTTTCAATTATGATTGCAGCTTCCAAACAGCAGCCTTGCACAAAGCCAGCATAGGTCCCACTCAATTTCCATCTCAGTTCTAACCAGCTACAGCACGTCCACTCTGTCTCCATTAAGGATGGAAAAAGAAAGCCAGTTCTTATCCATGCTCAGTTTAGTAAGGGATTCAAAGGAATCACATCAGAAGGCAGGAGAAAATGGTTTGTTTTTTTTTTTTCGTGTCCTGAAGCTGTTAAAATATCTACAAAATTCTGCTGCCTATGGGGAAAAAAATCATTAACACACTTATGCCCTTCTTTATAGTTGACATTTCAAAAACCTTCAGCTTACTGATAATGGCACAGAGAATTTTCTTACTGGTACATCACAAACATCAGAAAAAGAGAGATTTCTTCAGAAATCACAGAAGAAAAGGACAATTACCTATCTGGCTTCCAAGTGGGAGATATTTTACATCTGCTTTAGCACTTGAGACTTTTTAAACCATCTTCATAAATCTTTTTCCAGAATCACTGTGGTCAATAAAACTAAATGTGACCTTGTCCAAAATATGCTAGATTTTAATTATATTAGGATTATGTGTTAGATTAGGGCTAAATGTATTATACTGTCACCCAATATGTCAAAGTTGGCAAACACAACTATGCTTGGCCTGCAGCTCATATTTTTTTCCTAGAAATCTGTATAATTGGCCAGGAGCCTTATGCCTGAAGCTTAAATTTTTTTTTTTTTTTTTTGCATTGCTCTTTTTTTGCCTTCTTGGATGTGCCAAGCACCACAATGCTACATTATTTGTCAGAAAGTGTTTGTGTCTATATGTGCAGTCACTAGCTAATGCCTAACACAAATCTATGCTATTTCCTTTTTTCTATTTCAGACTTTAAAAAAATCACATATTAATTTGTATTTTCAAACCTTCTATATATCTGTGCACATAAGCATGTCACATATCTTTCTAGATATAGATGGACATTTTCATTCACCAATGAAGACATAAGAAGAAAAATATTTGAAATATATATGAATATTTGAAATATTTGAAGAAAACATTTGCATGCTGAACATCATCACAACTAATTGTTATGTCTTACTGAATGAAATACTACTGGTGGGTTTTGCTTTATGAAAGATAAAATATTAAATTTTTTTAAAGCTTGTTCTATGAAATCTGTAGGATTTTGTGCTTGGGAATTTTAGATAATGGAGGCAAGAGGAGGAGGGAAGAATTGTCTAATGAAAGCAAACTGCAAACTGCCATGGAAGTCTTGGGAGTAACTGGTGTGAATCAAAGTAACCTGGGAAGAAAATCCAGCTCTGAAACAGACTGGCTGTGATTTCCTATGAAAATTCAAGCATAATTAGATGGTTATCATTAGGTAACTCATACTCATATTTAATTATTGGGGAGCGGGGTGGGGGGGGGAAAGAGGAAAACAAAGAAAGACCTATATGAGAAACCTACTAAAACCAGATTTGGAAAAGAACTCAAAATTCAGAATACACTTCTGCTCCTGGTGATAACTTTTGATGTTGCAGTAGAGAGATTTCTCAATCTGTTTGTTGTTCTTGTTACTCATGAATGAAATAAGATCAACAGCAACACAAGACCTCTAATTTAAAATGAAATAGAAGTACAGAGAGTATGAATCAGTTGGAGGCTGGCAGGAAGGACTAGAATACTATTTCTGAAAGTGACTTACTTTTTGACAGGCAGTAAATTGATTGATCTGTAATCACCTCTTCAGTCCATACAGGGATGCTCACAATACAACTTTCCCTCCTCCCTTGTCTGTTGGGATTATCACTCTATGTGTCATGCTAAGCAGGAGACAGGCTTGATTTGGAGTGAAACTGTAGCTCTACTATATTACAAATAATTTATAACAGCTCATTCTTCTGCCTTCACCTGGCTTCCTCCCACAGTAAAAAAATAATTAGAAAGTAATTAAGCCATCAGAAGCAAGGCAGGACTAAATTACAGTAAATTAAGGTACTGGATAGCTCATAAGAGAGTCTCAACTGCAGTAGGAGTTAAGGATAGAAAAGATGGGAGCAAAAATTATTATTTTGATAAAATCGCCTCACTCTGTTTCATGTAAAGCAAGATATGTCTTTTGAGAACTGTCTAACAGAATTTAAAAATATGCCTGGAATAAGGAAACTAAATACCACTTAACTTATCACCTCTTCAGGCATTTAGAATGAAAGTTTCCCTGAGAGGCTCATTTGCCCTCTAATTTTCAGCTCACCATTTTTCATCTCTTTTACTAGTTCGTTTATTTATTTATTTATTTATTTGTAGCTCCCTGTTCCTGATCTCTCCAAAACTATGTTTGCTGAGAGAAAAAATACAGGAGACAAGTAGGAAAAGTGGGAGGGATTTAGAGGGAATGGTATGGAGCAATCCTGGGAGGATAAACCCAGGCAGGCTGGAAACGGGGGAGCAGACAGCTGCTGAGACCAGGATGGAGAAAATCATGTCCGAACTGCAAAAGGTTTTTACCAAAATCTCAAAGTCTTTGCTTTAACTAATTTTTCCTTGCTATAAGAGTCTCTGTCTGGCTCTTTTCCAGAATTTTGCCCCAGGCTCATATAAGTGTGTGATCCCTAACACCCCAGAGAGGTTGTCCTGCTCACTCTTGTGTTCAGTGGCTGTTCCAGCTCAAGCTTTTCGACAGGATGACAATGCATGCAGCCTTGCGCCGCAATCCCTCTTTCCCTTCATGCCACTTTACACTGCTCAGGGAACTGCTGAAAGGTCTGTAATTCTCTGCGGAGTACAGGAGCTCTCACCTGATGCCAAGCAGCACAAACAACTCTCCCACTATCTGCCTTTCTGCACTTTGCCAAGGGAGAGGAGAAGCAAACAAGATGAAGGGGAGCCTGTGCTCTGTCAAGGCACAGAGATGTGACAGCACCAAGGGATCTGGGGGATGTGTGGCTGCAGCTCAAAGGAGTACAACCACGGAGCAGGAGGACATTCCCAGCCTGGCTTTAAGCTCGTGACTGCTGGCAGTGTTGTTCTGGCACTGTGCTGCCGTCTGGCTGCTCAGATGCTTTCCCAAGATCCCAACAAAGCTGTGCAGCCTGTGTGATCCCTGACCTCTCTGCACACCACTGCCCAGTAGTCCTGAACTGCCCAATTTTTAGAAAACTGTTGATTTCTAAGGCAGATACTGCTGCACACACCCATCAGCTCTGGATTTCCTGACTCCCCTGACCTACTCTGTGACATCTATGGTCCCGTGCCTTCCTTCCTGTCCATCAGCACCATAAACCTGGGCAACCCTCTTGTCTCAACTTTGCTGTGGCTCTGCAACTCTGGTCAAATTTCAAATGCAGCAGACATTACTTTTTGAGCCACCCTCAAGCTATCATGCTGGTATGGCTTGTCCTTCTGCTGCTTTACCATTAGCTGAAATCTTCTGTGTGAGGCTTTCTGCAGCTTTATGGAATCCACCTCAGCATTGGACCACTGAGGCAACAGGGGGATTTTTGTAATTCTGGCATGCAAAATAGAACCTGCTGCAGGTAACAATGTCTCTGAACTTGCAGTTCAGTGGACTCGAAGTGTTTTAAAACCTCAGTGTTGAGGGGAGAACAATGAATTGGAAGAAGGAAAGTCTTTCTCCATGCATAATTTTTGATGGTGGGACAAATTGAGATCAGCAAGTCCAAAACATATCTACAGGATATGGCTCATCTCTGTATTTTGAAGTAGTAGCTTATGATATGAGTGTAAAGACGAATAAAGATTTTTGTCACTTTTTTCTTCCCCCAAACACCCAGCCTTTATCATTGACGTGGTCACTGTCAAAACCACCCAAAAGCAAAACCACTATAGTCTGGCAGGGTAATAGCTTGCCAGAGTTAAAACAAAGCAGGAATTGGAAATGTCTCAATGAGAGATAAAAAGCCAAAGTAAAAGACTGTATCCAAGAAATTCACGGACGTACTGTCTCCTGGAAAGTCTTATTCATGTAGTTGCCAACAAAAAAAATTGTTCTCTGCCAGCATGGGGAAACAGTTTGGAGGGCTACAGTGAAATATTTAGTTCATACCAACATATCACGCTAAGAACCACAAATTTGGCTCTTTTACCCAAGGCAAATGTAATGATGATAATACTAAAAAAATACCAAATTAATGGCAGATGCAGGTTAAGATTATTTTTACTTCACCATAAAGACCCCAAAATCAGGTTTTTGGTCTATGCCACTGCTTAAAATCATTCAATACGGAGAAACAGTGAGTTCTCAAAAGCAAATTGTTTGGTTGCAACAGATTGGCAGCATTGTTGAGAAAATGTTCTTAATCCTAGGATGGCAGCTCTGGACAAGCACGTGGACCTTTGCTGATGGAAATACATCCAGTTGCTTATGTCATTCACAAGAAAAAGCAGATTTCAGACTGCTCCTGTGACTTATTAAGGTATCCTAACCTTGTAAACAACTTCTATTTACTGTTTACTCCTAAATTGAACGTGAGACAGAGAATGCTCCCTGCTTCTGAGGAGAACAAGTGTCATGAACTTCTGACCGCTTGTTCAGAGTTATTTCTCTTAGTTAGAGCAAAATTACTACACTTGAACCTTCAAGCCCTTAACCTTTTGTCTCCTCTTGGCCTCATTAGCTCCAAAAATAAGAAAAAAAATTTCTTTGTGTGTCTGTTTTTTGGGGGTTTTTCTGTTTAGTTGATTTGCTTATTTTTTTGTTTGTTTTAATTGAAAACAAGTGCAATGATGCTTTGTTCACTGCAGATCACTAGATTGGTATTTTTATAATAGATAAAGCCATATGCTACATGCTCTTCCATGTGAGGGTGCTTGAGAATATGAAACCTTGACAGGGAAACTGGGAAGTCTGTGGAGGGGGAGGAAATCAAAGCTTATGCAGTGTTTGAGATTTCCCTTGGAAAAATCTAACTGATAATCCAAAATAAAGTTTGCCTTTGAATTCAAATTGAGACACTTATTTACACAAATCCAGTTATCTCTTTTGTTAGAATTCTTAATATTTTAATAAAGGCTTAAACATTCACAAATTTGGATCAGTAGATGCCAATCACTTGATTAGAAAATCTTTGACAAATACGTGACAGGCATTGTCACATCTCTTAAAACTTTCAAAGGTTAAAAAAGTCATTTTTATCCCATGTGTAAGATTTTTAAAAACTTTAAATTCTGAATGTTTAAATGTTCAAAGTTAGCTTTAAAAAAATCAGTCACTCTTTATGAAATGTAAATATGATTCCTTAGAGGGAACAGAGAGAGGTTATTAATTTTCCAGCCATTAGTAGTAGATGTCTTGATTGTGTGCTATGGCTCCCTTATTTTTGGTGCTTACAGAGAAGGGAAAGGAAGGAAAACCCCTCTGTTCTTCAAAACTTCTTTTCCAAGTATAAGACCATCTGCAGTTGAGGAAATCCACTCTGCCCTCCATCCAGCAGAGATCAAAGGTTTCCAAGACCAGCTTGAATGGGATTTTGAACAATCTGATCTAGTGAAAGGTGTCCCTGATCATGGTAGGGGATTGGAACTATGGATGATGTTTAAAGTTCCTTCCAATTCAAACTATTTTGTGATTCTCTGATCTATGTTTTTATTATTCTACCTTTGAGAAATCATCCCTGGAAATAGAAAACCTATCTTTTTTCCCAGTTCAGAAGTCATGATTGCAAAAACCCTGTTAAATTCCTTCTGGCAACGGAAAAACTCCAGGAGTGCTTCTCTGGAGACTACATTCTTAATCACATTCTCATCATTAATCATGGATTTACACACAACAGAAATAATGCAGACATTACTCCTACAGTTAGAACTGTGAAAGGAAAGGCTGAGGAAAAGAAAGAAATTTTCTGAGGGTTGGTATTTTCTGTTAGATTCAGGATATGCCCTGAGCAGAAAATAGTCAAAGGCTGAGAGGATACTCCAGCCAAGTATTTCTGCCCTGCTCTTTCTGTTTTTTGGGTCTGCTCATGCCCAGTTAGACATAGCTTTGTCCTGATGGATTCTTGTTTTGAAGCATCATTGTCCTGGTTGCAGAGATAGGAGCAGAGCTTAGCATGGTATTTATGTGACCTCAATCTTGGTTTTGTTCCTGGTGGTGAATACTTTTTTGTGGTTAAAACACTTCTCTTTGGATACTTTTGGTGTTAATGTTGCTGGTATTGAGCATTTTTTCATTCTATTGCTTTTTAGTTTCAAAAAAAGCCATAGACTCTGCTTTAGATCCCTCTCTTACTGAAGAGGCAGAGAGAAGGGGAGTGGGTGATTTGGAGTTTAATGTCCTGCTGGTGTTGAACCACCACAGAGTTTTACATTTTCATGCTTTTAAGGGATAGTTTGTGGTAAGAAATTCAGTAAGCTGTAGACCAGAAAGTCTCAGAGTTTTATGGAAAAGTGGTAAAGCAACTCAAAAAAAAAAAAAAAAAAAAAAAAAAAAAAAAAAAAAAAAAAAAAAA
>LTAT01000004.1:150707997-150719820 GCA_003286495.1 Chlorodrepanis virens
GACAGAGGTTAAACCACAAAAATAAAGTAGTTTTGTTATGTTTGGCAGAAGTTTGGGATACTAACATGAGATTGTGCATGCCCTGCAGCACACATGCAGGACCATAGGCTACAAATACAGATGCAGAAATCCAGCAGAGCAGAGGTTTGGGAAGTCCCAACAGATGTAGGCGATGCTGAATCCACTCCTCTTGTGAGCAGTTGCACAGTACCTGAGGTCCTCATGGTCTCAATCACAGGCTGAGGTGTTCAATATCTGATCTGTGGAGGCGCTGGCCATGACTAATGGTGTGAAATATCAGTAGGAGTCTTGGTTCTGGCACATACAGTATCAGATATTCTGAAAACTCAAGTCAAACTTTTTAGATTTTCCTAAGACATAGAAGATCAACTTATTTGATAGTTTTGAGGTGTCTAGTAGTGCATGCAGTATAGTTAATGATTAATAATATCAATTACAAAAATCTGGTAGGAAGACTCATTTCTGCTCTGTGGTTCCTGGGGATTAGGTTTGTATCTAATGCTGGGAAAGAAAATGTTATGCAATCCTTGCCTAAAAATTCCCTCATCTCACATGTGTGATGAGGGTTACACAAAACGATTTTAACAGACACCTTTCCTCACCTTTTTTTTGGTCTTCAGTTTATCCTCTTGAAGTTCTTCTACAAAGATTTTTGTTCTGTTTTGGGGCAACACTTTGGCAACTCAACAAGCATTTATGCATGGATTTTTGCCACAAGCCTAATGACTTTGTCCTTCGTCATTCAAAAAATTTTGCCAGCACAAATGTTAGAAAGCTCTGAATTTATTCATACCATGATCTACGGATCATTTCCCATGTAGTTTCCTGGATACATGCATTGATGATGATGAGGCAGCACTTAGAAGCAAAATGGCACCCCATTTTTGACAAGCAGCAAATTTATTTTACAAGACTCTCAATAGTTGCAAACCTTGAGGCAGAAGACTTCTTTTCTCCCCCTCCTTTTTCTTTTTCAGAGTCTGAACTCACTTTTATTCCCTGAGAGTAATATGAAGATTTGCAAATTCATTAAAAAAAAAAAATTCTAACAACTGTAATGATATCATAATACAATAATTAGAGATGATTATTAAACTACCAGTGTTTCCATCTGGGGTTTAATTTGCATTTGTGACTGAGAGAAGTGTTCTCTCTTCAGTTTTTGTCCTTGCCCTTGAAATGAAATGCCCATGACAGCACTGGAGGAACATTGGCATGCAATAGGTGATACTCCTGTCCTCGTTTTTCGTATGCATCTCGTGCATGACTCTATTTCCCTCTTGCAAAGGACTTGTTCTCCTGCAATCTAAGCAAAGGCACTGTCGTTTCATAAAATACATTATCCACCCTTTTCCAAGAACTGACAGTGGCATATAATCCTGTGCTGATTTATGTTGGATTTATGCAGAAAAATACTTTCATATACTTTTTGAATAATTGTGTATACAATTACTAAGCTTCTGGATTTTACAACCTCTACAAAAAGATTGATTTTTGACCATTCCTGCTTCAGCTGGGTTTAGCCTCAGACATGATGCAAATAGCCTGTGACCTGACAGAATATTAATCTATTTGCCAGAGTACTCCTCTGGGCTAGAGTTTTTTTCAGTTTTAACAACCAAACAAGTCTCCAATGTTTTGTTTAGTAAATCATTTAACAGGGTCAGAGTGAAGGGGTGTTTGGGTTAAATTATATTTATTTTAAAGTAAATATAAACAAGCCCTCTTGTACACATTCCTAATTTGACTGAGGAACACTTGCCATCTGGAGCCTTTGCTTGCATAATGGAAATCTTCCTTGTGAAGTGATTTCTTGTCTTTACATACAGGAGTTTGCAAAGACTGGTAGGCTTTAGGGGACCATACTCCTGACAGATGGATTTGCACAGCTCTTAGTGAGGAGACAGGATTACTTCTCAGCTAATTTCACAAAATGGAGAGAGAATTTTTGTTTATAGAAGGGATTGCTCTGAATGCAATAATATTTACAAAAATTATATTTTAAAGTAAGATAATTTTGCCTGATGCAATCAATCTTGCTATCAGAGCACTACACACAGAGGTCTAGCTAACAACTGGCAGTGTCTTGTTGTCAGCCATCAGGCTCCTTTAACTGTGAGTATTTAAATAGTTGTCTATTTATCCTGACAGAAAAGGAAATATTCTCTCTTTTAAAGCTGGAGGTGTAGGCACAGAACTTCAACCATGACGTAAAGGGTTTGTAGAGCTGCAAATGTATGGAACCAAGTCTTCCTACTCCTGATCACCTTAAATATGGTGTCATAAATTAGCACCAAAACCTGTCAACAGAAGCTGCCTTCTGTGATGACATTTTGGATTTCTTTCTCCATCCAGGATTATCCTTTCTTAATCTGTTTCTAGCCTTTTCTTCTCTCTTCTTTTTTTTCTTGCATTTTCTGTTTTCACAGTTTTTGAATTCCAAGAACAGTAACTCAAATGTGTGTATGTGTCTTCTCAAAAAAAGGAGAATAACAAGTACTCTCTTCTGTCAAGGTTTGGAGTGAAGAGCAATTTAATTAGGAACATAACTACAAATTTTAAAAGATGTTAATTAAATTAGTTTAGTAGCAAAATACTTATGATAACTTTTGTCAATATTATTGGAACAAAGTACCTAACTCCAAACCCATTAGTTCATGAGAATTAAGTGACAGACTTTAAAAAAAAAAAAAACAAAAAGAGACCAAAAAACCCCACCAAAACAAAAATAATCCCCAAATAGTAACAAAACTCCATCGCTGCAAGGTGTGATTTCTTACCACATAGACCTTAAATTTCTTTTCAACAAAGGTAAGCTCAAGGACAGGACTCTGCTTTCTTTGTCTCCCAGACCTGAGCTTAGTTGAGGTACACCAAAACAGTTTTGCAACAAAAGCCATTTTCCCTCAGGTATGATGTACTTTGTTGCAGTTCTTGGCAGAAAATGATGAAATCTGTAAAAACCTGGCAAGTTGTGTCAGCTGTCCTGCTCAGCTGCTCCCTCAGTCCATTGGATGTGTCACAGGATGCAGCCACTGTCTGCTTGTTTTTTCCTCCTTACTTCTCCACTGACACCTCCAGGGCTTCACCCCTGCAGCAGTTACCATGAAGAAGGGAGGAATGACCTAAGAAAGCAAAATTAAGGAGCAGCAGAACCAACACTGTGCAGTCCTAGGGGTGCTTGGTAACTAGACAGCCTTTGAGCCTGTTTTTTTCCTGTCTTTTCCACAGAGCTCCCTCCTCTTCTCTTGATTTCTCATTTTCCATCAAGTTCTCTCTTTTTGAATTCTATTTGCCAAGTCCTTAATCCACCACATCTGTATTTGCTTAATTTTCAAGCCCAGTGTTTTACACTAGGCACATATTCTCATGTTTGTCTTTGAAATATTTCTCTCAAATTTCCATATCTTTCCTTCCTTTTTTTTTTTTTTAAGTTACTTTGGTAATTGTTTTTTGTTTTGTTTGAAATCTACATTTTTCTCCCCTACACAAATACTGAGCCTGTTTCTTTTCCCTCATGTCCTGCTTCTCTGACATATTCTGGAGTCCTGAGATTTTTCTCTGTATTTCTCTTCCTTTGTTATTCTTTTCTTGTCCAGCCTCTCCCTGTGGTAGGAGTTTATGTGACCACACTACACAACGATATCTTTTAATCCAGCTTCCCTGATCAGGTTGGAATTTGTGTGGAGGGCAGAAAGAAAGGGGTCTTCAGGATTTGATTTACAGGTCAATCCTGAGTCTTCATGTAGTGGTACATTTATCACTGATAGTTTCCTGTCTTTTCTACACAAGATTTAGTTTGCTGTAAACCAATCTTTGCACTTCAAGCCTAAAGAATTGCTGTTAGGAATAAAGCATTATTGAACACACACACACACATATATATATACACACAGTGTTGTCACAAAAATTTTTTTTTGCATTTTTCCCATTAAAGTATACACAACAATCCTTACTATAGGAAATAAAAAAATCATAAATACCAGGAACTTCTTATTTCATTATTGTTCAGCTTGGGTTTGTAACTATCTTTCAAGTCAAAATTTTAAAGAGTTGAGGGTTGGGTTTTTTTGGTTTTTGTTGTTGGGTTTTGATTTTCAGGGTATGTGTCTGTGAACTGAAGTGCAGGGAGCATGATTTGTTTTTTTTTGGATTTTTTTTCCTAGAGGGGAAAAAAACCCCTAAAACATGTTTGCTTTGAGTCTACACCTTCCATTCCACACTGTAACAGTGTCTGAATGAATGCCAATTGCTGTCTGTTCACATTGCGCCTCAATTCTTATAAATTTAAATGCAGAAAAAGGGTGGAGGTGCCAGAGCTTATCAATAGAAATATTTTAGTTCTAACAGAATGCCCAGAGAAGTAGGAGTATTATCATTACTTCTGCAAAATGCCTCATCCAAAGCACTGTTTTAGAATTTACTCCCTCTCAGACTAGCCTTTCTTATGGAACAGAGATTTGGTTTCTGTACTTCAACCCTCCTTGCTCTACCAACTCCCCACTGTGACTTCTGTCTGGATTTTTTTTTTTTATGAATATTTTTCAAGTTAAAGTTCTGAGTTACAGATGAAGCATGTTGAAGTGGGTCAATGAACTGTGCAGAAAATGATCAGTGCAAGTTCATGGAATAGTATTTAGACAGTTTAATTTTCACTTGTAGTGTGTGATCAGTTTTGTCTGGATATCAGTCTTCAAGAGCTTGACAATAGAAAATATCAAATCCTTATGTATATTCAAGAAATGGAAATTTTGGGACTTATTCCCTAGGATATGGCAATGGGTATCCTAACATTAAAAGGCTCTTTTTCAGAAGTCACGTTAAGTATATTCATAACTTTTTCAAAAGGAATATACTGTACATTACCTGCCTTCAGCAGCATCAGCCAACATCAGGTACACCAGATATTCATAAAGGAACAGACATCAGAAGAAAGATCATAAAATTGGCTGGTTTTTTTCAGCAATGCCAATCATGGTATTTGCCAATTAGAGACTATTGTTCATAGCATCTGCCTTCTAAGACACCTAAGGTAAGAGCATGTAAATCTTTTCATAAATTATATATCTTGCTTTTTTCAGCCTATTGAAGGTACCTCTGAAAAGCTTCAGGCTTCAGAAATCTTCCAGGCTGTTAAAATACTCTTCCTACCCTAAAAAAAAAAACAGAACAAAGAAAACAACCACAAAACCCCAAACAAACAAACAAACCCGATTTACAGAAGCTAAAAAGAAACTTGGTGGTAAACACTATATTAGGTAATAATCCCCTTGTCCTGAAGTCAACTCATCACTTATCAACAGCAAATTGAAGAGCAAAGAGATCAATTTTTCATATTTTCTCATGTTTTTCAATTAAAGTAGTTATTGATCTAGCTCTCCTCTTTGCTATAAAAAATGTCTTTCTGTTGTCCCCCATGGTCTCAAAGAACAACTTCTACTTGGCACCTGCATGTGGAAAAAAAGATGAATTTAAACTGAATGTAGAGATATTTAGTAGCACATATTTTTTAGATACCCATGAAGACAGAGCGGTGCTTTCCTCTGAGTAATGTCTGTGTTTCATTGCTGCTGCTGCTCAAATGCTTTAAGCAAAGCTTCCACCCCCAGAATTCTCACAGAGATGGTACAGAAACCTTTTTTAACCTCAGGTTAGTAAGCTCCTTCCTAAGGTACATTTTCTTCTGCATTGTGCAGACTCTTGATAGAAAGTGGAGACCTAGAGGGAAGAAAAAGATGTGGAACATGGTCAGGAGGTCATGATTTGGGTATTGCTCTAGAAATAACCCAGATCTTTGTGTGTGGCAGGGGTCAAACAGAGTACATGCTCCCTGTCCATCAGGATGAACTCAAAACACTTCCCAAAACAACATTTCCATGACATGACACGTTGAATCACCACACTGGGTACCTACAACAGCTTCCAAGAACTGGATGGAAACTCCTTAAATTAACTGAAAGTTTTGTGCAGCAGAGTTAATAGTCTAGTTTTAGGGCCAGTGGAATATCAGTTCTTTAAAAAGTAGATGTCTAAACTATGGAAAAAAAAATCTATTTATCCCTACTTCTAAACTGCACAAAGAGATTAAATTTGTTTACCAGAAATATATAATGACAGTTAGGGTAATTATCCTTATTTTAGTTCTATGTATTTTAATAAAAATAATACATATATACACTTTCTATTTTACACATAATAGATTCTATTAAATATATATTATATAATTTTATGCAACAATATAGAATTTTATATAATAGAATTTTATATTACTATTATTACTACATATTAGTATATAATATGTTGTATAGGATATTTACACTATTAAAATTATAATATACATTTTAACAAATATTCAACTTTATCCAGTGTTCTCTGAGAGTCTTCTGTCATCATGGGTTCAACAAAAGACAAAAAGACATCATTCTCCTTAACCTATGTAATCTAAACCTTTGTAGCCTTTAAGAAAGAAACAAATAAACAACAACAACAACAACAAAAACAAACAAAAACAAATAAAAAAACAACTAACCAAAACAAAAGAAACCCCCAAAAATCCCCAAAAACAACTAACTCATAGCAAAGCAAAATTTAATATAACCAAAACAGGAAATGAAGAATTAACAGATAGATTGTCCTCTCTTCCTGTGTCCCTGATTTTCTTCCAACTCTTCCATGAGGCCTTGTGTTGGTTAAGGGGAATGCAGTGGAATTTTACAGGTGGGACTCCGTGGCACCACTGACCATCAAGTGTCCTGGGTTGAGCTACCCTTGTACTGAGTGCTTTAGAGAAGCCTTTGCCCTCTAATCAGGATGATAACCTGCTTAACAATACAGTGTGATTAAATTTTCACAACTGCCTATTTTTTAGCCTAAAATGTAGAAAGGTGTCTGCCTAGAAACAGACTGAACATAAATCACATGAATTCCAATTAAACAGATTATTCAGGGAAAGCTTAAATACAAGGGGCAGAGATCCTTCCAGTGAGGGAGAGCAGACACCACAAAAAATGCATCAGGGCTGTGCTGGAACTTCAAGGACAAGCACAGAGCTGCTCCTGCCAGAAGTTTGCTGAACCTAACCTTGGAAGTAGCACTGCAGAGAAGTAGTGAATGCTATCTTCAAAAAGGCCATACACTCACACGTGTGAATATATGTGTGTCTGCTTATGTGTACAATTCTGTATACCATGTCTTAAGGACACAGTTGCAGTTATCATATATGCAAATATTTTTGTTGTTTTCCAGTTCTGTACCCTTACCCACTTTTGTCAGAGGGAATTAGAAGTTTTGTTATTAAATTTTGAAGGTGCATTTAGAGCTTGTTGACAAGTGACACCTATTGACAATCTTCCCTGCTAATACTTCCATAATTTAAATTGGAACTATACCAAAATATCAGCTTTTCTAAAGCCTGTAATTTTATCAGAGAAATGGGAGAATCCTTATTGGATTCTAAGGCATTGTGTTGTTACCCAATGCCCTCTGTAGTCTTTAAAACATGCAGAAAAAAAGACCAGTTCCATCTCCAAGGACCAGCACAGAAGGTACCTCTTCTGTGGCATCTCAGTACAAAATGAGATTTTATATATCACCACTGTCTTTTGAAGGAGATAATGACTTTGCTCTTTTAATAAAACAGCAGATGAAGGTCATCCAATACATGTGCTGTACAAAACATGTGAAGTCCTACTGTCAATCATCAAGTGTCTTTCCTGGAGACCTTTTATGATGCCCACGTAGAAAGACAAGAGAAAATGCCACTTAATTTCAGTAACTGGCACGATTTTGCATGCACTGCCCACTCCTTGATCTCTGGCATAGTTTATGGAGCAATCTGTCATCCTAAAGCTCTGGAAGGTTTCGTGTGTCACTGACCAGACTGATTTCTCTGGTAGGTGAATACTTAATGTTGAGCTGCTGAAACTACAATAATTGTAGCATTTGTAGTGAATCTCAGAAACAAACAAATCCAACCCAAAAATAAAAGGAAACGAACCCCACAAGTCTGCCTTTTTGGTGGTTTTTTTTGGTGTTGTTTTAGTTCAGTGTAGCACAGGAGCTGTGTCCTCAGATGAAGCAAATCAATGCAGTCCCACTGAATGCACTGAAACTACTTCAACTAGTTACAAGAAACAAGTGGGTTTTGTTGTTTTTTTTGTTTTTTTTTTTTTTTTTCCCAGAAGTAAGCCTTGAATGACTCAGAATTAACTTCTACTGTTCAACTTGATCCTCTAACTGCTGTCCAGCGATTTCTCAGAGATCTCAAAGCCAGCAGGCAAAATGAGACTTAATAAGACAAACTTTTCTACAGTATTTCCTAATATTAATATAAACACTACCTGGCTGCTGGGACACAGGAATGCTGTAATCATGCTGCTCATGGCAGAACAATCACTCTGGATTAAAGGAAACAGTAAACAACTCGGTTTTATCAGATGCTAATAGAATTTGGCTAAGCATGGATATTTTATGCAGTCCCAAACTGATTTTGGATGCTTCTTTATGAACCCAAAATTACTTGTCTCCTGACGAATTGTGTCTGTGTGGTCTAGTAAAGGGTGCTAGCTGCCTTTGGAAAATTAGTTTAGAGCTCAGAAACAGGAAAAGTATCAGAGAAAAATATAGTGTTTCACTACACAAGAAGTCTGTAGCAAGCCATGAAGGTGTTACATAAAAATAATGTCAGGAAAAGAGAGGAAATTGAAATATTGCCTTTCTCTTTGATTTTATGATGTCTGGTTCAATATCTGTGCATTTGAAAGATGCACTCTAATGGCATCTCTAGGCAGCATTAGACCATCAATTCTTAGTTTTCTTTTGAAAAGTGTTAAAAGCACCCAGTGTGAAAGCAGTAAGGGAAAAAAAATACCCTCAGGTGGGGCTGGAGGAGCAGCTGACTGACACAGCTGTTAAATTTAGTTCTAGTAATCCAAATCCCTTTGTGGATCATGCTGTTTGGTTTCTCTTTGTCCATGCAATACTTTATTATATCTTCAAGCCTAATTTCTGCTGTTAGCATGTTATTTATGCAGATCACTTAAAAATATAGATAGAAAAGTACTTTATTTTTTCTTTTTTTTTTTTAATCCAAGGTTTATCATCCATGGATAACTGATTGTAGATGAATTGAAGGACTATTACTGATTTAGCTGAGGAAGAGTAAAAGAGCAGTTATGATTTTGCAACTTTGGGCTCAAGGACACAGTGTCACACAGCATCTGAATAGTTGCATGAGTACAGGCACCTGAGACACAACTCACTTCACACAAACCCCAGGTCCCAGATCCTGATCTCCAAGGATTATGTGCTGTGACTGTCACAATTCATCCAGTGGTGTGGGGGGCTCATGATTTTAGATTTGGAGTTCAAATACCTATTGACCAAGAAGGTTGCAGGTAGTGCATTGCTCAGTCAGGTCATAGAATCTAGAATCAACAGGAAAGGTTAGAAATCAACAGGAAAGGTTAGAAAACCTCTCTGAAATTGTCAAGTGCAACTGTCAACCCAGCACTACCACCATGGTCACTTATGTCTACGAGTGCCATGTCCACATTTTTGAACCCTTTCCCTGCTTTCCCAGGCAGCCTGTTCCAATGCCTGTCAACCCTTCCAGTGAAGAAATTTTTCCTATTATCTGACCTAAACCTACCTGACCAATCTAAAAGATGACTTGCAGCTTTTTACACACTGGCTATTGAAGTGCTGGCTGGCTAGAAGTCTCAGACTGGCAGTGTAATGAAGAAATTAAGATTATTTCAATCAAAGCACTTGAGCAACAGCAAGCTGGAGTGTGGAAAAGTTGTGTGAGTACTATGGGATCACAAATTAGAAGCATAAACTCTGAGCTCAAATCTGGTTTGGTGCCTGAGGCATTTTTCTCATATTCATGCTCTGCAGAAGTGATCTTATCTGGAAATTGGATCTTTTGAAACAATATTTTTCCCAGTAAATAGAAATGTGTCTT
Source organism: Chlorodrepanis virens (assembly GCA_003286495.1). Taxonomy (NCBI): domain Eukaryota; kingdom Metazoa; phylum Chordata; class Aves; order Passeriformes; family Fringillidae; genus Chlorodrepanis; species Chlorodrepanis virens. Next base: position 150,717,983 of record LTAT01000004.1, read on the forward strand.
TATCTCCATAAATTCTCTCCAGAGTGTCAGTGGATTTGTTGTCTCCCAGGTCTCTCTGTTGAACAATCTTTTGTTCTGCTTACAGCAGGGAACCTGTAGAGGAAACCCTTATCACTTCCCAACCAGAATCTGAATTTGCTAAGCTGTTACAGAAGAAAATTAAACCCCTCATCCTTTTTCTTTTTTGTACATGATTTTCTTTATATAATTAAAAAAAAAAAAACACAAAAAAAACCCCAAATCAAAGACAAAACCCACACAACCCTGCACTGGTGAGTAGAATTGAGAATGTGATAACTTCTGTTTTCCATGCTTTATTCTCATGCAAATGAGAGGTTTAAGTTCCAGCAGTTACTAGAGTGTGGCTCTTTAATCACCAGTTTTATTTACCAAGAACGACAACAGCTTGTGAGAATGTTTTAGAGGCAGGAAAGATAGGGAGGAAATAGAACAATTGAGGTTTCTAACTCACAAGATCATATTCTGAATATTAGCAAGCTTTGTCTGAAATAAGACATTTCATAAATATAATTTTCTCCCCCATTCTTTTCTCCACACTGGGATGATTCCCTTAGATAATTTGGGTAAATAAATTGTGTTCCAGTAAGAAACTCTGGCTACACATTCAAAAGCAAGTATTTTCTGGATATTTTGATGTTTATCCATTTCATAAAACAGCCATGAAAGGGAGATAATTTTTATTAAAAAAGGCAGAGTTCCCTCTAACTATGATACATGGAAAAAGTGCATTAGTTAACATATTCGAATAGATGCTTTTAAATCTTTTCTCCCTATAATTAAAGCATTTTAGTTTCTGTATCATAGAAAAATGAAGACTTAATCATATGTTAAACTTTAGCTGTTTATGTTTTGTTTTGCTTTAACAGTTGTCTCAGAGATTGTGGGAAAATTATATATGACCTTTGATACTGATATGACAGCTCTATTTTATTGATATAATATCTGATAATACTGGAAAAATCAAAATGTGATTTAACTCATTTCCTAGCTCCAGAAAAGTCTATATTCCATGGTGCACAGTAGTTGGAATGACATTTTAATAAAACAGTTGTTGAGCCCTGAGGAGTCTGACAGTAGCAAAGAACTGAATAAAGAGGTCATCAATTTTTCGTAGAGATAGAATCAACCTGTAGAGTTCATGAATAATTCACTGAATTTTGAAAGGCAAACCTTGGGAAGCATCTCATCGAAGCACCCTTAAGATGAATTGTCATGAACACTTACCTACTGGTCTGGCCTGATCTTGTTTCAAGTGTATGTATGGGACCTTTCTTACAACAGAGTGGAGCCCTGGTTTGTTAGATACCTCTGGCCCTCAAGTAACATGTCAAAATTCACTTCTCCCATGAATACTACTAGGTCCTTGAGAGTGGCAAGACAAATGAAATGTTGTGAAATTTTTTTGATGTTTGTGTTTAATTCAGTTTTGGTTTGGACAGCTGCAGTTTCTTAAGGGATGCACATTCACAAATGGCTAAAACAGAAAGTCTGGGGATGGTCTGCACTGAAGAGAAATACATAGAGTCAATTTACTGGTTGTTCATAAACTCACCTATGTCAAACTCTGTCAGCTTTGGCTAAATGTGACAAAAGAAACATCTGAGAAAATTATAAGCTCCCAACAATTTGGCAGTCCCATGAATTTGATCAGGAAGCAGTTGTGAAGTATTTTCCCTACAAAGATGTGCTTCAGTACTAGCTCTTTTTGGTTACAATATCGTTTGTATAACATTGCTCTCTAAAACTTTTGTTGCATTTTATGGGTGTGTGCCCCCAAAATTTTCTTTAGACATCCCTGACAGACCAAAAAAAAAAAA
>LTAT01000004.1:150731318-150751771 GCA_003286495.1 Chlorodrepanis virens
TCCATCTAAAACAAAACTTGCATCCTATGAATAGTTTGTTTCAGGGGCTTGTGCCAATAAACAGAAGATGGAAGGTAGTTTTGTCTCCCTTTCCTTCCTGTCCTCAGCAATCCTCCAAGTCATTGCAGCAGTTTTTATGTTCACAAGCACTTTCCCATACTTTCTTCATTTCCCCACAGCTCATATCTTCAGCTTTCTGGTATGAAACATCAATTCTTTACATGACAGCAACACAACCCTCCCATATTGCTGCACTTAGAACCCAAATAATGCAAAATATTGTGAGCATGCACATCAGCATGTGTAATGACTTCTGGGACACTGCCTGGAGTACAGAGGAGACACAGGGCCAGGTGCTGTTTAGTGTGTGACCAGTCACTTTCAGAGAGGTCATTGAGAAATACAAACACAACTGCTCTGTGCTTTTTGGTTCTGAAGTCAGGGATTAGTGACTGCAGGCATTGCAATTAGCAATCCAGAGTAAATCACATGCAGCTGTTTGAAAATACATCACTTCCAACGTGCAAGAGCAAGCACCCTGTAATGTGAGCATGCTGGCAAATTGTTGCCCTGCAGCATCACCCCAAAGCTGTTCTCAGATCAGTGAACTTTTCTCTGAAGTCAAACACTGTGGTGAAGAAAGTCAGTGACAACAAAATCAAGCCAATTCAGTGTTTTACTGTGTGAGAGTCTTGAAGGTTTGGCAGAGGATACTGGTCCTGGGAGCAGCAGAGCAAGAGGAGGGCTGAGGGGAAGAATGTAAATCACAGACTCATAGAGTACACTGAGTTGGAAAGAACTCACAAGGTTCATCAAGTCCATCTCCTGGCACTACAGGGAACAACCCAAGGATCCCACCATGTGCCTGAGAGCACTGTTCAAACTCTTCCTGGGCTGTCAGGTTGGTGCTGTGATCACTTCCCTGGGGAGCCTGTTCCAGTGCTCACCCATACTCTGGGTGAAAGAACCCTTGCCTAATATTCAGGCTGTAGCACCCCTACAGATCTGTGCTGCACCCCTGGGTGCTGTCATGGGTCACCAGAGAGAAGAGGATGGTGCTGCCCCTCCTCTTGCCCTCATGAGGAAGCTGCAGACTGAGCTGAGCTCTCCCCTGAATTTTCTCTTCTCCAGGCTGAACTAGCCAAGTGACCTCACTCACTTCTCATATGACTTCTCTCTACACCTTCTTGTCTTAGGCCTGCTGCAGCTCTTACAGAAGTTTTAGCTGCATGAGAATATGAATAATTATCTCCCCAGCTCACAACGTGATATTTGGCATTTTTTAAAATTTTCTTCTAGGTCCCAGCTACTCATGTGCTATACACTATTCCATAAATCGAGATCATGGATAAAGGAATGAGTATGAGACTTCAGCACAACCTCGAGGCTGAGAAAACAGTCAGAAGATTATTGTCAGGAAAAAAACCCACAAATGGATACTGGCACTTAACTGGGCTTAGTGTTCAGCTCTGACTTGTGATTTTTGAATTTTTTGCCAATATGTCATAAGGTGTATTTTTTCCCAGTACATCATAAGCTCTTCAGAATCCTTAATGGCCTCATGGAAGTTAGGAACTTATTTGTCTGCTTCAGGGCATTTGCTTTCAGGTTAACTTCTGCAGGTTAAATGGATCACTTGTGCTTTCCAATTGGTATTAAAGACACATCTGTATTCACAATAATGTTTTCTTTAATTATCATTGTGCTACTGAAAGCAGAAGGCAGAAACCAGGCCTCTTCCTTTCTCCACTGATCCTGCATTGCTGTTCTTTATGAGCAATTTTTCTCTCCTGGAGACATCCAGCTCATTAGAAATCCAGCATCCTAAATCTGATGCTGATAATGTAATAATGTTAACTTTTTCCAGTTCAGTGAAGAGCCAGGAGAAAAAATAAAGAGAATCATCAGGGGAGATTTGGTCACCAGCCACTCATTCCTGTCTCTCTGCTGACATAGGAAATACATAATTTATGCCAGCAGGTCGTCATGCAGTTTTTACAGTCACTTGGAAATGAGGTCAATATGTTTTCATTTACTCTGAATTGGCTACATTTATTTATTTATTTGCTCTTAGTGTGGCACAGACATTTTTTTTCTAATAATTCCTGGCAGTTATAGTAACTTTCTGCTATAGCTAATGGCTGAACAATTATTTTTCATGGAATGCAAATTGAAGGATTAACCTTAATATTTTTTTAAACAATTAAATTTTTTTCATGGTCAAGGGTGTTTATGATACAGTAGAAGTTTAAAATAGAAAACAAATTACTAAATTAATTACTATTTCATCAGCTCAATGAGCAAAGCAAAAATTAAAAATGCAAATTAATGTGGACATGTGATGTTATTGTTCTCTGGCTTGTGACTCAGAAAACCTGAGACCCTTTCATAGTTTTATTATTTTTTAATCCACACCGAACTGTTGATTTCTAAAAATTATGAACAAATGTGCCTTGTCAACCAGTGTGGACTGATTTTCTTCAAGTTTGTTTTCATGTATTTACGCCAGTGAAAGATTCTGCATCTGTAGCCAAGTAATTTTTAATTTAGGATTTTCCTTATCAAAAGAACTGATATAATTTTCTGAATTCTATTCACTGTGGAACGTCCCAATGAAGTAAAGAACATATATAGATTGTGAATATGGGATTAGATAAGAGATACAACCACAAAGGAGAGACTATTTGCCTGATTTTCTAATTGCTGCAGAATTTAGTGCTACACATTAAGAGTAATTTCTGAATCCTTTCCCTAATAAAAATCTTTGCTACATTTTAAAGAGAAGGACTACATTTGAAACTTTTGGCAAATTAAATAACCTAGATTTTTCTTTAAAGTTCCTGTGGTTTAAAGTCCCTGTATTTCTTGAGAGCAAATTGAATTATCTTAAAACAGCAGCAAGCAAAGCCTAATGACACAGCAGTGCAGACCTTTATTCTTTCTCAGTGACTATTTGCAGGCCTGTGTTGACATTTAGTTGTGTAATTGCCAAATGGTATATATGGGCATTATCTGCCTAGGGAATGTTCACAAAGTGTTTATCTTCAGTGATGTGCTTCACTATTTACAATTTATAATGTTTTCTTTTCTGTTACATGCTTGTTTGCCTAGTTCTTCTTAGCATTTTAATGAGTAAGACTAAATAATGAATAAATAACACATAAAGCAAAATAATTTTTCCAGATGATAATTCATGACAATATGTTGGCTTTTTTTCCCCCAATAACCATATTCTAATATATATTAAGCTTTTATTTATGAAAATAAATGGTAAGGTTTCACTAATAAACATTAAAAGAGAGTGTGATAATTAAATAATATATTCTGTTCCTATATTATTAGAGACAGGATATGTTCTCATTGATAAAAAATTATACTAAGTAGCAGTGTTTGCTATATAGCATATAGAACACAGTCAATATAATAATGCTCAAGGTAATGCCAGTAATAATAAAAATGTGGAAATTCAACACACATATAAGAACCAAACAGACCTAAATTCTCCTAAAAACCTTAGACAAGGGGAAAAGCCAACCTGTAAAGAAGAAAAAGACATATAAAGAGAAAATGAATAAATGTATTGAAACAGAAGCTGTATATGTTTCAATAAGTATTGCCACTCTAAATTGTTAAAATGCTGAGATTCTTATTAATTTTTATTGACTTCTGTCATACACAATTCACTTTGAAATATATCATATTAAAGGATTTAACATTTTTTATTATAAAAGATTTTGTGCTTTTAAAATAAAAGCTGACTGAACATAATTTTACCTTTTATGCGCTGTTTCAACAAAAGCTGTGAATTCAAATATTAATAATCGTCCAAATGGAAACTAATAAAACCAGATGCCCAGAATGTTAAAAACTTATTAGAAAACAGTATGAACAATAAGATACCATTGTAGTAAATATAAAGTTATTTAATTGCTTTATATATAGGAAATTGTCTCTGAATTATCAACCAATTGCTTTGAAGAAACTTTGGATTATCCTCTGGTTTGGTAATAAACTCCTTGTCATTTTGTAAAATGCAGGAAACAGTTATGAAAACATTCTAAGATTCATTTCTACAAAAAAAAAAAAATCACTGGAAATTGGGGTTTTTTAATTAATAGACTGCAAGGGTGCTGTGCTCCTTCATGTTTCATCTGCTCCAATGGCTCCACCTATGGAGGAATGGATTCTCTGCCCTGTGATCACCACACAGGTTCTCCCATGTGCTCTTTACAACACATTTCTGTGCCTTCCTTTCCACCAGATCTGACCCTGCCTGACAATTCTCACCAAAACTCTGTGAAATTTCTGCAGAAATCTCACCTGGGGGGCCACCAGAGGGGATTGTTCCATTATTAGAAAGCAGATTATGTCTAATTTGATGACAGAATGAAACTGCAGGGTTGAAAACTAGGGTAGATCAGCCAGATGGGAAGGAGTGGGACAGAGTTTTGGGGGAAGAACGGTTTCTTTAGGTCCATTCTGGTAAACATTTATATCTACAACGTGCAACTGAACCAATTACTGAGACCTTGATCTTGGTGTATCATCAAAGAATTCCAGAAAAACATGATATTGTATGATATAAATATAAAAGGAAACACAGAATCCTTTACTTCCATCAGCCATTTTAAACACTCCTCTTAATCTGAGATTTCCCGTTTTCAGTGTTCAGAGAAGAATTCTTGTAATTTCTCAGTTCTTTAAAATAAAAACATCAGTCAGGAGTTAATTTAAATTATTTAAAAGTATACAAGTCACCTTTTACTATTGTCTATGATAAATTACACAGCCTGAACTCTATAATTTTTACTCTTTAAAATCTCTCATCCTCAGATACGCTTTTTTCACCTTGTCCAGATTTAGAAAATTCTTTTTTTTTGTTAATCTGAACAAAACAAACTCACAATTTCTCTATTATCAACCCCATTATATTAAGAAATTTGATTAGCTGTTCTCTCCTCTATTGTAATACCTTGTCCAAATATCCAGGACTTCATTAGCAGTTTATAATTGCACTAGGAAGGGAGAGGTCATGTCTGCTGTGACCCTCAGCCCTTTTCCAGAGCCATCATTTTCTATTTCATGGCCACAACCTGCTTTCCCTCTTTTAAGTGGAATTTCACATTTTTTTATAGTCAAAATTTTGTCTCCACATACCCAGATAACAAGGTTATACATAATTAATTTACGTGACAGTCTAGCTCTTCTCATTTGTAACTCCCAGTTTTTCAGCTGTACAAAAACAACTGGTCAGGAAAATGCACTTTATTAAGTTTCAGCACTTTATTAAGTTTCAGGCCAGTAGTTGGCCCAGATTAGCTTTAATCTAAGGTTCCAGACTAACAAAGCATTTGCCATTTTCTTCCTCATCCGTCTTCAGCAAAGTGCTTAATTTTAAAGGAATAGCTGAGATGCACTGTACACAAGAGAATGTTGACTGCTCTCTCAAGGGTTTGATGATTTGAGGTCTCAACGGATTGGGCATGGTGAAAGATATTTCTGTCACATAAATTTGGGTCACATTTGACCAATGCACCTTTAAAGTTCTTTGCAGTGGAGAGAATTCAACAAATTACAGTCTGGTGCAGATTACAGACAGGCTGAACCATCCATATTCAGCATTGATTATAGAAGGAGGGATAGAGAAATGATATCCTAAATTAGGTACCTTAATGAAGGACTTACTTAGAAATTTGTTGGATGGAATTTACTGATCAATTTCACAGAATGCAGAGGAAAAAGAGAGAGCACGTTCCTTTATATGTGTAAAACTTTGGATTTTAGTCCTGGAAACTGTGTCTGCATGTTGTCTGTTGTCTTTACCTATATTATGAATTCACTCAAGTTTCTCAGTGCCAGATATCTACTCTGTCCACATCATTTTTCTTCAGCTGCATAATGGATAAACTTGTGAAGAACGATTCTAATTATGATTAATTATTAAAATCAGGCATATTTGTTTAGGTAAAATACTACTTCCAACTCCCAGCAAGGTGTAGATGAGAATATGCAAAAGTTTTTGTATTGGAAATATTCCTACAAAAGATCCAGAGTTTATTGGAGAGCAGAAGCAGCTCAGGAAGACAGGAATTAGTAAGAAGGATGAAATGTGAAATGAGGAGAGTTAGTAAGTATGATCAATGGTTTACATACAACATAGCTGAATCTTATCATGGTCACACAAATGAGCAGAACAAGAACATTTGACTAAAAGGAGCCTCCTTGCCTAGGCCTGTGTGTATTTTCCATGTCTGGATTGAAACAAATTTACACAGGAAATTCATTTAAAATCCATCAAAAAGGATGGTTTTACAAAGGACATTGGATTCATTATAGAAACTTAATAAATCAGATAAAAAAAAAATTAATGTGTCAAATTTGGGTTTGACTTCATATTCCCCCAAAGATTTTTTGAGCATTCAGGAGCTTTCTGAAGGTATTGGAAGGCAACAGATTCAGAGAATAGGGCAAGAAACACACTTCGTAATTTACTTGTAAAGAAAATAACCAAATAATGGGGAATATTAAATCTAGTATACAGTTAAACCATCCAGATCAAGTTTTTGCTTCCAGCGTGCATGGAAGGCATTTCTTTTAAATATACTGTTCCATGCATGAAAGTGGGCTGATACATTTTTGACTCAAATGTTTAGCAAAGATTATATTTTTCAAACCAACTTTGAAATGAAAACTATTATATTTAGGACCTATCTCAAATCTGGTTTTTTATATCAGTTTTCCTAGTAAAATTCCCTAGGAATTGCAAGAAGCAGCTGCCCAATTCTGCTACTAAACAAGCTACTGTAATATTACTGAGTGTGAATTTCAAGCATGCAGAACAAGAAATGGTAGTGAAGGACTGGACTGAAACTATGCCCAGAAGTTTGTTAAATATCCTCAACCTTCAACTTCTTTAATTCCATATGAACTCTGAAATAATTTGAAGAAATTCTTTGGGATATTGTACATATTTCATTCTCTTAGGGCCTTGGGTTTTGTTTGAAAGCAGTCTTGGAGCCTGAGAAAAGTTGTTGACAGCTCATTGCTTCAGAAGCTTAAGCAGGTGGTAAATTAATAGCTTAGGTGGGGGCTGCCATGAAGCATGAAAAGTTATGTCTGGTGTCAGTCCAAATTACTGTCTTTAACTGCACATAAGGCAGTGAAAAAACATTAGCTATGCAGTAAACATGGGTTTAGCCAACAAAAATAGATTATACAAGGTTTCCTCAAGCAATCTCCAAAAGGTCATTCCATACATATGCCCCAGCCATTGCTATCATTTTACAGCCATTTGTTTTTGTTCTAAATCTGTGGCTGAAACAATGATCTCATTAGCTAAATCAATGGTTGGGAACATGTTGCAATATTTTTTTTTCAGTGGAATTCAGAGAAAAAAGTGCAGATATTTCAAATGCAAGCTAAAATATGAATGTAAATATTTCATTTTTTGATGCTAACATTTTTCACTTAGAAGGATATTTCTGGTGTAGGCTGGCTTTCAAGAAAGCAAATGTATTCCATTCATAGACACACTGAAGTTTTCTCTGTTTGCAGAAGCTCTAGAAACTAGAAAAGGAAAAAAAAACAAACTATATCTAGTAAACAAGATGTTCTTGAGATAACCCTCTAACGTTGGCATGGAGATGCCCACACACCATAATTTCACTTAGAGTCTGGAACAGGGTGGTATGGCAAATTTCATTTGGGACCTGAAATAGCTCCTGAATCACACACAATCATTTGTGAGTTATAATTGTAGCACTGCAGCAACTAAACAGTGCAGATAGCGGAGCTCTACTGCTTGGTGGCAGCCAGTCCATTGGAGCTGATGCAGCCTTAGAGCACAGACATAGAGCTGTCTGAGAAGTTTCCAGATGGTGAGGGACTTCCTCAGGATGCCCTGTCCTGTGCGCTGTGGTGGTTGCATCTTCCACCTGTCACAGAAACCTAAATCATAGAATGGTTTGGGTTGGAAAGGATCATCTTCCAACACCCCTGGAACTCCTTCCAGATCAGGTTGCTAAAGCCCCAACCAAGCTGGCCTTGAACACTCCAGAGATGGGGAATCTACAGCTTCTACAGCAACCTGTTTCTCTGTCTCACCAGTCTCATTTAAAGAATTTCTTCCTAATATCTGTTTTCCTTTTTCAGCTTAAAGCCATTCCAACTTGTCCTATTACTCCATGCACTTGTAAAAAAATCCCTCTCCAGCTTTCTTGTAAGCTTTTTTAGGTACCAAAAGGCTGCAATAAGGTCTCCCTGAAGCCTTCTCTTCTCCAGGCTGAACAACCCCAGCCTCCCATCCACCACACTGCTCTCACCCTCTGCTTCACACTTACATACCTGTAGTAACTGTGCTCTCCTTGGCCCTTGCAGCCAACACCCCAGAATGAGCATTCTGTGCATCCATAATTCTTGAGCATTCCTTCTGTGGACAGTCTCAATACACAGAATCATCATGAAGCAATCCTGCTTGTTTCCAGAACTCCTCCCTCTGGTTTCCATAGGGTGATGGTTGCTACTTGCTAGGGATTAACTGCAAGGGAGCTGTACTGGATGGAAAGTCAGTGTCTAGTTGGGTTTCTGTCTGTAGAACTGGCCCCTTTCTGAAGGTGTCACTTGTGCACACTGTGTCCCTTTGTGCTTAGGCATCTTCAGAGGACCCAGTCTGTGCAGACTTTCAAGTGTTGAAAGACCTAATTCTGCCAATGGGGAGTTGTGAGGAGAGCAGCACAGCTTCACAAAGCTTCCTGAGTATGATTAGCTCATCTGAACATCACAAAGGAAACAAAAGAGCACATCTGTGGCTGATATTTGTGGAACAGGAACAAACATCAGAATCACTCTGCGTGTGTGTTGGCTCCCTGGGAGCACTTGAAACTTTGAGGAGTGTGACTTAAAAGATCACCATGCTTTTAAAGGAAAGGAACAAAGTCTTAAAGGCTTTTATATAGGCTGAAGGTGTAAAAATCAGAAAGTTTCAAAATGAATGCATGAACCTGTCCAGAACTCCTTTTAACTCCTACTGCATTTTATAAATGTGTGATATCTGTCTTTAATATAGAGTGGTAGAAGAGTGGTATAATGTTTGTATGTTAGTGATGCTGAAGATAGTATTTGACAAAAATATGCAGGCTTTTGTCTTGAATAATGTATTGAAATATATTTTGCACTACAATTTCAGGTAATGGTTGCTTTGCACTAAACATAATAACCTGAGCTTCTTCCTCAAGCATGTCAGCAGAACAGAGAAAACCTGGATTCAGGAAGGTTAAAGCAAAAGTCAAGAGGGATGAGATGAGGATCAGAATATGGTGATCAAGAAAGCTGTGTTCCACTGTGGAGTCTTATATTAGCTTTTATTTGGGTTTTGTTGAGTCTTACGCTTTTCTTTCTTTATGGTCTTTTTACAAGTTTTTATTTGTTTGTTGTGCTTATACTGAGAAAATATCATGAGATCTACATTTGCATGTACAAGACAGAGTGTAAGAGAGATGGTGTTTATTGTCTGTGGTGGCTAAGGATTGCCTAGATGAACAAGATTTATTGAAAAAAAATTTTAAAAGCCTGGTCCAACGAGGGCTCCTCTCTCCCCAGATCCACAGGTCCTACCAGGAGCCTGCTTCAGCCTGGGCTTCCCTTGTGGTTTCAACCACCTCTAAGGCATCCATCTCCTCCAGCACAGGGTCCTACATGGGCTGCAGGTGGATCTCTGCACCCCTGTGCCCTCCATGGGCTGCAGGGGCACAGCTTCCTAATGGGTTATTTTTTTTCTCAAATAGATATTGGTTAGGATTGTGGCTATTCTTGGCATTGCTCCCAATCGTGGCACAAATGATTCCTTGCACGTCTATGTCTGTTGTGTTTCAGTTATTTAAAATGGTAAATCAGATTTTTTTTCCAAGATAAAAATTTTCTTAATTTTTAAAGTTCTTGGTCTTTTCCACGTTATTCTCACCCTATTTTGGCACTTGGGTATATAGCATATTATCCATCACCTGAGCTAGTTTCACTTCATTCTTCTATTTGTGCACTGAAGGGGGAAATAATTGTTTTACAGGACAGCTGTTCCCACTCTTCAAAGGTGCTGTAGTCTGGGAACTCCAGTGATACTGCTGGGTGTGAACCACCCACATGGAGGTACTGTGAAATCTTTATATTTGGTCTTTTTCTTAATAACTGAGAGGAGGAAATGCCTGTCAGAATTGCAAATATACTTGTGAATTAATGAACTGGACAGTAAGAGATGATTGCTTAACACTGCCTTCAGCTCCAGGTGCCTTGATGTATGAATTTGGGGTTAGTAAAGCAACTACTAAGTAACACCCAAATTATACTTTTGTAATTGTATTCATACAGACATTTTCGGCACAAATATAAGATTTATAAAGACCTACTTTATTGTTTGCAGGAAAAACAGAGAGATAGAACAATGAATCATAGAATCATAGGATAATGAAATCATAGAATGGTTTGCGTTGGAAGGGTCCTAGTTCAAAAACCCTTGCCATGGGCAGGGACACCTCCCACCAGACCAGGTCATTCAGTCCCATCCAACCTGGCCTTGAACACTTCCAGGGATGGAGCATACACAACTTCCCTGGGAAACCTGTCCCAGTGTCTCACCACCCTTGGGGTAAAGAATTTCTTCCTAATATCCAATCTAAACTTACTGTCAGTTTGAAGTCATTCCCCCTTGCCCTGTCATTACATGCCCACGTAAATTGTCCTTCTCCATCTTACTTGAAGGCTGCAATTAGGTGACCCTAAAGCCTTTAGGTCTAACTCAAGGAATTTAGGTGTAACTCAAAGGAGAAGAGTTGTCAAACTAAGGCAGAGAGCTTGCAGATCTCCATCCCATGTTGCTGAGCAGTGAGTCCCTGGTTCCAGCTTCCAGTGAGATGGAGCCCATCTGACTAAGTGTGCTCACCTACAAATGCAAGTACTTAGGCCAACAAGTGACTCCAGGCTCATCTTCTGGTTTTTGGGGAGATAAACAAGATTCTTAATGGAGATTAGGAGAAAATTTCATCTTAAAATAGATATTTACCTCTGGTGAAATCATGTCAAATTCTATTGACTATTTTGGCCAAATCTGTACTGTGTGTAGTGAGTACTGTAATGACTACATGAAACATAAATACTTGTATGGCAGATTGAATGAAAAAATCTACCCAGGAAAATGAAGGAGGGAGGGATTTCGAAGTGTTCATGAACACTTGCTTTTTCATTCCCTTCCCACATCACTCCCTCAAACCACCACATATATTCAGAGGATGTAAGATAGGGAGAAAGGCTGAACTGCCTGCTCTCCCAAGCATCCTGTTACTACACCAAGCTGGTCAGTAGTACAAATCACTGAATACCAGAGAGCAAAAAACCTACTTTGTTTTTAAAGCTCTGAGAAAAAGAGATTTAATCCAGTAAAAATATTTTCAAATTGACATTCACTTGAACTTAAAATATAGCAACCTGAAAGTACATCATAGATTCAGCAAAGAACCATGACTCAGTTTTGCTTTTACACTCAATGCAGTTTTCATGTATAAAGGCAGAGCAGTATGAGTAATGAAAACAATATACTACCTTAATTGATAGTAGTAGCACTTGGTGAGGAGCAATACAGAAATATTTTGGTGCTATTTTAATTTTCCATGGTCATGCTATGACCTATGTCATGCTGCTTCTATTAAGAGAAGACTTCATTTAACTATTCAGTACAAACTTTGTCTCTTTCTCTTTACTTTCAGAATCTTGAAATTTCCCATAAGCTAAAGACAGACAGCTCTGTCTGTAAAATCATCTGTTCTAACATGGAAAATAGGTGAATATAAGCAAAGCTGTGTCTAAAACCAAACAGGGCAAAGTCCTGGAAATGGTGTGAGATGTTATCCCTTCATTTGGTTTTGTTGCCCTGCAGGTGTCTGAGGGTAGACTGGAAAGGGTGGGGCTGGACATGCAGACTCACCAGCTATAGTGAATGCAGGAATGGGGATGAGCAGCCCAGTAGACATTCCTGAATTAAGGTTATACCTGCTTTGTCATGTCAAGTAGATCTTTTCCCACAAAAAACCCCTTCTTCTAATGTCAGTCACAGTCTGATTCCCTCTTACTCTTTTCCACAGAAGTTATCCTTCCCTCCTCCTTTATCTTCTCCAGCATTTTCCATTGTTCATCTCATACATGTTTAAAATACTGCAGCACACTGGACCTGACTCAGTTCTTATTCACCCCAATATTCATGCATTTGCCTCAAGAGCTCACACCTGTGATTGATATCCTAGGTTGTGTAAAACCAACAAAAGACTCTATTTTGCAGAGGAGGAAAAGGAAAATTAAGTACTACAGCATTGGCAACATGGAACTTTATATCTCCTCGCTTCACCTTTAATCAAAATTTTTTTATTAAAATCAACTGCACCTGAAGTTACTGTCAGTCAAAATTTTGTATTGCCTTTTGTAAACATATTTAAGCAAATGGATTTCAGCCTAAATGGACCTGTCAGAAGTGTAGAAGGACAGAGGGTTGATTTCTTGGTTATATTTCAAACAGTGTCCTGAAATCAATTACACCAGCTAGAGGATTCCATCTGAGTCACTGGAGCCACACTATAAACAATGGGATAAAATGGGACAGCTTCTCCCACCTGCAGCATGGGAATAGCAGCAGAGCAGAAATCAAGTTGGATTCAACACAAAAAATTGACCTGCTCATGCAGTCCCTGCAAGTTTAGATTGTGATTTGGCTTCATGCTGTCTAGAGATAGGTTAAAGCCAGATTTTCCTTGAAACTGCATATTATTCATGCTCTAGAGTAGAGAAAAAAAGAAAAAAAAAACAAGGAAAAGGAAGAGCAAGCTTCTGCATTGCTGCATTTCTGCTACCACTCACAGCCCAGTGATTACAGGAAGTTCAGCATTTCTGAAGATGCTGTCAGGCATGATCGCAGAAGGCAGATGCTATGGTGGCTAAACTTCTGCTGGTGTTTCCAGGTTCACTCCAGAAGTTAAACATGACATGACATGGAACACAAAATACTTCTGTTAATAGCAATATATTTACATTTTGTCAATAATATATTTACATTTTGCAATGGAAAAATCATCCAACCAGCTGAACTCCAGCATACTACCAACTTAAGGTTTCATTTGATGATCTTGGAAGTATTTTCCAACTTCATGATTCTATGACTGAGCATAAGAATTAAAAATTAATGTATTATATAAATATAGTTCAACATCTTATTTTTGATAGCAATCAACAGTGGATATCTAAAACAAAACAATGAGAAAATATAAATAAATAGTTATTGATACTTCCCTAACTACTGTCCCAATGTCTGATTTCTGGATAGTTGTAGGATTTATATATGATTGAATCAGTAACTCTAATCTCTTAAAAAAAGTATTACCTTGGACTCTTGCAGTCCTCTTAACCAAAACATTGTTACTGAAGGATATCACAACATATGTATTTATGTACATCAATTTTAAAAAAAGAGAGAAATATTAATAATCTCCAATAATGTAAATATAGAGTGCAAGCTGTATCATAGAAGAGAAGAAGGCTCATAAAATGTCATAAAGCATAAAAATACTGACATAATTTTGAGGTCCAAGTCATAGGTAAATTCAGTAAATATAAGTTTTGCTCTGTATTTAAATCTATTTGTCATTTATGACCAAAATGATGATTATTTCATCTCTGGCTGGAGAAAAGGCCTAATGTTATGCAAGCATGTAAGGTAGAACCATGAATGATCACAGTTACCTTTGACAACTTTTAAAATGTAATAGTTTATAATCATACTTGTTCAAAGTTAGATATTAAATCTATGCTACTCATCCAGACTCAGTACAGAGAATAAAAGACAGAGATTGGGATCTCCAGAGACAGACATCTCAAAATGGGATGAATGACCTTCTGGAAGTGCTTATTTATCTCTTCATCAACAGTGGTAGAATTCTAAATGATAAGCCAGACAGAAAACATTTAGACAGTTAAGGTTAGGTAAGATTAATCTCTCACCTTATGCCTAAGAAAAAAATTTTATACACTCTAAATTTTATCTCTAGTCTCATCAAATCTAATTTCATTTGATCTAATTTAATATTTTTGTGTCTACATTGTCACAGATCTAGCTACCAGGTTCATAGATAAATTCTTATCTATTTAGAAAGATGCTGGTGTCAAACACACATACACAAACACAGTCACAAAACTAATAATATTCATCTTTATTTCCAATATGCCCATAACTTAATTTATGAACAGGGAGAAAATACTCATGCAACTATACTCACACTATAATATACATCATCCTCATTAAGCAAAATGGTTTTAAAGCTCCTGCCTCTCCTTTTTCTAGTAATTCCAGTGTTTTCAATACTTTCCCGTTTCCCAGTGCCTGAGGGCAAGAAGATGAGTTCTGTCACAGGAATATAAAATAAGATGCAAAATATTCTTTGTCACTTATCAGAATTTCCTACACTGTTAGACCTACCCTTTCCAGCAGGCTGAGGAGAAACTCTCCCGGGTATAAACCTGGCTATAGATAGACACTGTTGGACAGTGATTGCAGGGGTCCCAGGATGAGGAAAGAGACAAGAATCTTGACTCCATGTTTCAGAAGGCTTGATTTATTATTTTATGATATATATTATATTAAAAACGATACTAAAAGAATAGAAGAAAGGATTTCATCAGAAGGCTGGCTAAGAATAGAAAAGGAATGAATAACAAAGGCTCAGACTGACCGAGACAGTCCGAGACAGGTGGACTGCGATTGGCCATTAATTAGAAACAACCACATGAGACCAATCACAGATTCCCCTGTTGCATTCCACAGCAGCAGATAATCATTGTTTACGTTTTGCTCCTGAGGCCTCTCAGCTTCTCAGGAGGAAAAATCCTAAGGAAAGGATTTTTATGTCAGTGACACACTGTGTCCATTCTGATAACCTCTAGAGTACGTGAGCACTGACAGGAATCATTCCAAAAGTAAGTGTAGAAAGATTATGGCTTTGATTTCAACTAGAAATTAGCATAATAATAAAAACAGGCCAGGGTGATAAACAAAGATCTATTCAGAACTAAGTCATTTATTCAGGAAGTCAAGCTTGTGCTAATGCATGTATCTGACACAACAGAGATTAATCAAGGTCTGGTCTAATGATCAGCGGTGTTGCAGGGGTGTTAGCTTGGACCTTCTAGACCTCATGCTAGAGCTGCTCTTTGTTGCTTTGTTCCTCCTGAGACCCTCTAAGGAGATTTTTTTTTAAATGGAAATAGATATTTTGCTAATTTAACAATAAACTTGGGTTTCTGAATTCTACCTGTTTACATGCAACTGCAGAACAAGTTCTTATTATCTCATCTAAATTGGCAACATGTTTTGGGACAATCAATTCTAATGTAATACAAGCCATTATCAGTCTGACTTTGCCTGGGAGGTTTTCACCCCCACAGGAGCAACGCAGGAAGATTTGCTTGGAAAGTATTTTACCTTCTTGTTAAATTTGCAATTATGCTCTAAAATCATTCACTTCTGTGCTTAACAGGAATACAGGAAAACACACATTTTGTGTAACAGAAATATATATGTACATATATACATATATGTATATATATGTATATATGTACATATATATATATATGAGAGGATACCCTGCAGCCTGTTTCTGTTCCCTGACCAGCAGTCAGAATGTGTCACTGCTTCTGTCCAAGTCATGTGAATCTGTTATTTCTGCTTCAAATCCAGTGAGTCTGACAGGGCTGGTACCTGCCAGCAGCAGGAGTCAGGACTGGGACACTTCAGCCTGTGTGTAGCAAATCTGCATCAGGGTCTTGAGTCTCAGACTACTTCAGCCTGCCTGAGCTGAAGGCGATTACAGCAGTTCAGCTCCTTTGCAGAAAGTTCACCCCTGGAGATGTAATTGGTACTCATCTGATCCTGGTAAAGTGGTAGAAAGGTTTCTGATGTGAGCTCACACTCTCTTTCATGCATACAATTGATTCTTTTTCCTTTCAGATCACAGCTCCATCTCCCACCCCTTACTTTCTCCCATTTCCTCACCTACAATGAACATGAAAACTTTCTTCTCTTTCAAACTTGGAATCAGGATCTGGGGAAATTCTCCTCTTGCTCAAATGGGGTAAATACAGTCCTTACTTCTCTTTGATGCCATAAAGTAACAAGCAGAATTAAGACAAAACCTTGTTAAAAATAGCAATAATTGCAAACAATTAAAATGGTCAGAATAAGATTTACATTTGTCCATAGTACTAAAACCAATGCAACACTGTCACCTGGAAGAAAGTAATTCCAGATGTTTTCCCCATGACAGAGATACGCTCAGAGCTGAGGTGTGTTTCAGAAGTGAGGTTTTTTTGTACCTGAGGACGATGTCATATTTCTAGTAAATGCAAAGCTAGCAGTGCTTACAGCAGCACAGAACCAAGGAGCTGCTCATTTGTTTGAGTGCCCTAGACTATACATTAGGAGTCTTGGAGTCAAGCCAAACTACCCAGCAATAATTGTAGCAGTCATCTGTGAATAGTGATATTTGGCAGCGTATTAGTAGTTCATTTAATTTATTGTCTTCCCACCTTATTAGCAGTACATCACAAGGCTGGAAAACTTTCTAAGCTCATATTTCAAAAGCAGAACCCTTAAAGCTGCACCTTAAAACCAGAAATTTGGCTTATGCAATTTTGTTCAGCCATGTCAATATAAACTCCAGACAATGTTGTGTTGCAGAGCTCTCATTCATGCAATGACAGCTCTGTCTCCTCGGTGGCTAAGCTGGCAGTTAAAGTGATTCACTGCAATCAGCCTCAAAGGTTTCCAAGACAGACCCCAAGGTAACTTAGAAAGTTGTGGGGAAGTTTGACAGGATGCTTTATTTTGTTTTTGTTTGGAAATAATGCTCAGAAATCACAGCGAGCAGTGATGGAAAGGAAGGAACATCACCCTTTGTTTCAAACAGGTTGCTTTGTTGGCACAAAGCAGCAAAAAACAGGGACATCAGTCACACACAAAAGCTCACATGGGCTCATACACACTCAGCAGGAAGGATAAAGCTTTCTGTATACAATGCCAATCATTGCATTCTTTCCCTTATTCTTCAAGCATTTGAAGTATTAGAACTGGAAAGTTATTGCTCTCAGCCTTATTCTTTGACTGGTCTACACTTTTATATCCATATCTCTGAGGAGGTAAATCTAGGATTCCTAGTTTTACCTGAGACATTTCCCTCCTAAGTTCTGTATTCCAAGATTCAGCTCAATTACAAATAGATTTGTCTTGCAAATTGCATTATTAATATTGAGTCAGCCCATTGATTATCCTTTAAATGTGGGATGGCACACAGCCAAGATAAAAGTTGGAGGTAATTTGGGGAAGAGCACACATTGTTCTCTATGAGGCATAAATATCAC
The DNA here is from genome assembly GCA_003286495.1 of Chlorodrepanis virens. Lineage (NCBI taxonomy): Eukaryota > Metazoa > Chordata > Aves > Passeriformes > Fringillidae > Chlorodrepanis > Chlorodrepanis virens. The sequence continues at coordinate 150,748,758 of LTAT01000004.1, forward strand.
CAGCTGCTGTTCTTTAAATGATACAGTCTCCCATCCCAAGTGCAATCTGCAAGCATTTCTCTGTATCTTGCAAAATGGATAATAGAGAATAACTTATGTTCTTTCATGTTGGCTTATTACAAGAATAGTAGATCTACTGGGCCAGCATTTTTGAAGAAACAGGTCATGTTATTTCCAGCCAGAGGCATCGGAGGAATACATGATTTTGAATACATCTTATTTCTTAAATCAGAAAAACACTCTGTGTATTCTCAAATAGAAAACTGTTTTCAGGGTGTTTTATTGACTGTGGTGTTCATTGGTTTAAGCCTTAAAAGATACAGATAGGCAAGTGCTAAAACTGGCCACATACCTTTCACTGTGGGTAAGAATTCAATACTTAGAAAGGGTTTGCTGAATAAATTATTCAGACATTTGTTTATTCATCATACAAAAGCAGACTTTCAATGCTTTGTTGGGTTAATTTTTGTTTTTAGAAGTTTTAATAAATTTTGCTGAATTTAAAATCTTCAAACACATTGATGTGTTTCTTATAGGATCATTCAGAGGAACCGAGGAAGCAAAATAAAGGAAGTCGAAGGGCTCACCATGATCCTGTGAAATTCAGACACACATACCCATAACCCCAACAAAACCTGACAGACCACCCAAACCCAACAAAAACCTCATTATAGATCAATATAATGAGGTAACCACAACAGTCAGTGTTTTCAAGCCTTATGATGTATATAAAATTGTTTAACTGTGTTCTTCAAATCACCTGCTAGTATGAAAAATTGAACAGCTGACTGCTAAAATTTACAAATCCAGTGGCTGATCTTTGAAATAGAGCAAATAATTAATGATGAAATGAATGAGTAGACCAGAGGATGCTTCATCATTTGTAAAGACTGAATCCAAAGGTAATGTTGAAAAATCTGCAAAATATAGGTTAAAATGCCAGGACTCATTACATCATTAAAGATAAGCTAAGAACTATAGACTTCACGTTCTAAGATTGAAACAAGGATCAAATTCAAATTTACATTATATTAGTGAGATGGTTGTGCATCTGGACTGTTCTTTGAAAGCATAAATTGTTAAGATCCCGTTAAGACTGGTCCAGAAACTCCCCATCCCATCAGTCACCCAAGTGACACAACACATCCACCTGAAACAAGATAATGGGCTGAACTCTTACGTGGCTTCACAGCAAATCATTTGGCTCATTTTTAAGGACTTTTCGAGTGGGGGAACTTTTGTCCCTCCCACAGAATTCCCTCTACCAGTTGTTTGTTTAATTCAGTGCTGATTAACATCCTTGATGAGTAACCTGGCTGGTCCAAACTCTTGTGAGTAGCTCCTGCTGCAGAATCCACATAACTAAACACAGGTCTCCTCCTTGAGAATGATCAAAAGGAGTTGCTCTTGCAGAAGAGGAGACAGGCAAGCAGTTCAAGTTGTTAATCTAAGTTTTTAACAAGGCTTAAGATATTCAATAATGGTGTATTAGGTATGTGCTGGGTTGGGCACATCAGATCACAAGTCAGATGGAGAGAGAAATTCAGCAGAAATTATGCTTCAGCATTTCACATAATCCTCTATTCACCCACCTCTGCTCTTTTTTAGACACTTGTCTGTCCTCTTTCTCCCTATTATGTTACCAGCGAGAATGCTTGAACAGAAATTGTTTCACACAAACAAAACTTTGGGTGGTATAGACAAGCACAAGGTCTGCAACAGATTACTTCTTGAATGAGGGCCAAAGATTTTCATTTGGGCAGACAAAATTTTTTCTCCAAAATAGTTAAAAAATACATTTGAGATTCTGTTCACACATACTGTTAAAAGTCTTCTTTCCTGAGGAATGCAGGTCCAAGGATTTAGCCAGTTTTGTGCAGCTAAGGACAGCACATGTCCTTCCCCGTCAGCCTTACACCACAGCACAGGCTGTCACGGACATGAATGACACAAGATGACACAGGTGGAACAGGGACTGTAATGGTTATTTTGTTTCTGAAAATGCTACTATTCATGATCACAAAGAAAACAATTTACACTTGAAGGGGCAGGTACTTTGAAATAATAACTATTGTGCTTTTTCTCTACAGAGATTTCTCTGCAGCTTTTCAAGCAGGCAAACAAGGGGGAAAATAAGAAAACATGCTGTAAATGGTTCATAGAAAATGAAGCAACACTTACCAATGCTAATGATTACTATGAATATCCAACCATAAACATGTCACATGAGTGAGAAAGCAGATCAGATAAATTGGCTGTATGCTACTGATGGCATCCAGCATAAGCCTTCTAGAATTCATCTAGTCCCATCTAATTAAATACTCCTACACATGAGGATTTATTTGCAAGTTGCTATCTCCCCTTGCTAATGCAGGAAAGCATGAAAAGGTGCAGCTGCAATTAGTACTTATGTTTGGAAGGAAAACTGCTCATAAAGAAATAAAGGGTGCTTTTATAGGCACTCATCTCGTGCTTGCATATGAGGCTGAAGTTTGAGTCTGAGTTTCAGCAGATGTCAGACCAGTTCTTTGTCCAATAATCTAAATAAAGAACAAGCTCTATTTCTGAGCTCTAGTGAAACAGCACAACTGGTAACTTGAAGGGTGTTGTCTCTTTCTCCCTGAACCAGGTGACAGCCTCATACCATGGGGGTTCATGCTGCCCTATAAACTCTGCCCAGCAAAATAGTGTGTCTTGGAACAAGCCATAGCCATGCCAGAGATCAGGCTAGCAAGTAGTATGAGTGATCACAGACAATATTTAAGCCCATGCTCTAGTGCTACTAACTTACAAAGATAGGTGTAAACTCTAAGTGATCCACAGCACACTATTTAATCTCTAACTTTCACATAACTTTAACATAAAAATTCCTTTCTTCTTTGCCTGTGACAGTAACCAGCTCCTCCTATTTCAAGAGATTAATGAATCTTTTCTCAGGCTACAACTCTCAGGCACTAGGAATAACAAAAAAAACCCCCCCCAAAAAAAAAAAAAAACAAAAACAAAAAAAAAAA
>LTAT01000004.1:150751784-150769988 GCA_003286495.1 Chlorodrepanis virens
AAAACCCCCCCAAAAAAAAAACAAAAACAACAAAAAAAAAGAAACCAACCCAAAAACGAAAAAACAAAATGCATCTGTCTCACTGTCTCAAGACCATCACTTGGGGAAAATATCATCATGTATCATAGGGTTTTCTGTGGAAAGTTCAATACTGTCTTAATGCTTTAGATTAAAATTGTCATATCTTTTATCTCTTTGTACACATTTCCAGTTCCTGAAGCCCATTTCTGTTTGTTAAGAGCTGAATAAATTGACAGTCAGATAAAGTACCTAGTATATTTATTTTTACACACACTAATCATTTCTCAAAGAGAGTCAAAAGAGGGACCTTCCTTCTGACAAGAACGTTGTGCACCCTTTGTTTTCTTTATTTTTGCAGATTTGTTCTTTTTTTTAGAGATTACCATAATGACAGCAAAGCAGCAATAAGGAAGTCCACCTGTATTCTCTGATTTCCCAAAGGAATCTGTGCATGACAACTGGAAAACAAACAAAACTCTTGACAGAGAAACAACACAACACTTGTGAGCTAATGAGCAGCACAGAGATGGGTCGGGCGTGCAGACGTGCACTGCAGCCTAAAAACTGTATATAAAATAGGAGGGTAGGACAGGGAACTGGTCCTGTGTTATATCACACTGCTGTGCCACAGAGCCACTTTCAGAAACAGATGCTGCAACCTTCCAGGAGCATGTAGTTGTGCTTAAGGGAGAGCTGTGAGGCAGCAGGAGTCCTGGATTTCTGTTCACACCTTTTCACACAACCCTTTTTTTTGCCAAAACCAGAGAGTCTCACCCTGAGGCCTGCCCTACAGGTAGATCTGGTTTGTGTGCAGATGCACTTTGAATGGCCCTGCCATTGCCCTGGCATGCAAATACCTGATATCCCTTCCTGTCAATCACAGAATGGTTTTGCTTCCCAAAAGGCATCTTTATATTGACTTTTGTTGGCACAGCTTCAGCAGTAAGAGTGGCAATAGGGCTGACAGCTGACTGGCAAATGTGAGCTGGCAGAAGCTCCTTAGGTAAAGACAAGCCAAGTCCTTCTGTGACTGGCACAGTTTCTTTAGTCAGTGCTGTTTACCTGCATTCATATCAGGAATACTTTGCCCGTGCAGTATGTGAATATTCTGCTTTCAGGAAGGTAATAATACAGACAAACTCTGAAGCTCTACAAGGGAGATTATGTTTGAGTCAAAGTGCCATTTTTGACTACAAGGAGGGATGAAAATTAAGAAAGAAAGAAAGAGGCCTTGCTTGGCAGTGCTCATCACAGCAGGGTTGTGGGTCAAAACTATCTGTATAAAACCAGTTTCTCCTCTGAGCAAAGGCAGAAGCTGAAAACACTGGGGATGAAACACTGATATTATTGCCCCAGTAAGACCCTAAGCAGCTGCTAAACCATTTTGCCCTGATCTGCATGCAATGGAGTAGCTGGACTGTGAGCCTATAACCCATAATAGCCAAGAAATTCAACCCTCAGAAACAGTGTAAAGTCAATGGGCCAATTAGAACCCATGTGAGCTGTTTCAAAGAGCAAAGACAATTATCTACATTTTGCAGCATGTGGTTTAAACCTTTAATTAACCTTTGCTATAGGGGTTTCCTTTATTTCTTTTGTTTGGTTTATTTTTTGGGTTTTTTTTTCTTTTTTATTTCCTTTTTTGGTTTTTTTTGTTTGTTTTGTTTTGTTTTGTTTTGTTTTTTTTGCTGTTGCTGTTTTTGTTTTGTTTTAATTTCACTTCCTCTTCTCCATAGAGAAAAAACTTAACTGGACACACACTAAACCAGCTCTGTAAAGCTTGGCCACCACAGTGAACATGTGGCTACCCCTCATTTCTGTCATGTGTTCACAATCTGTCTGCTCTAATTGTGCCATGGATGTCATATTTGTGTCTAAGGGGCTGCTGGGTCTTGCTGTGTGCCTTACTGTGTCTGACACATGGCAAGAACAGATGAGCAGCCTGTGGACATTGCCAGGCAGTGCTCAGCTGTAGCTGCGTGGCACAGGGGGCTCTGAGGGGTAGGAGTGTCTGCACCTGTCTGCAGACAGCCACACTCTGTGGGTAGGACCAGGCTCCACTGAGACATGGGGACAGATACAGGAGAGGATTAAAAGAGGCAGAGAAGGTCAGTAAGATAACTATGCAATTTCTTCCTAAGAGAGACAAATATTGGGGGTTTGAGCAATGAATAACAAAAAGTGAATCTTTGGTCTATGTGTAGTACAAAAAATAAAAACTGAAAAATGCAACCCTTCTTACCCTGCAGATAATGGAGTTACTGTTCAGTCATCTAAACCTGAGTGCAGGCTCGTGACAAAAATCAAACCTGGATATTCCCTTCAGATATTACCAGCACATAAGTTTTGGAGGACTGAATGTTCCTTCATGCCCTTTGACCTCCCAACTAGAGAATGGAGGTGTCTGCTTTCTTGTTGGCATTTCCTTCTGACAGGTCTCACAGGATTCCAACTCATGAAGACAGGGAGCTGGTGATCCTTCACTGGCTGGTGATCCTTCATTCAGTGCTATCATGCAGGTAAGAAAACAGAGAGAGAAGGTCCCAGTTTCCAGAGCAGAAACACTTTGGATGGGAGGGTCTGCTTTTTGAAGAAAAGGACTTCTGTTTTGTAGAGAAATCCTGAATTCCTCAAATATAAGACAAGAGGCAATGGGCAGGAACTGATGCACAGGAGGTTCCACCTGAATATGAGCAGGAACTTCTTCATTGTGCAGTGACCAAGCTCTGCACAAGGTTTCCCAGAGAGGATGTGGAGTCTACCCCAGTGGAGATATTCAAGAACCACCTGTGAATGCAATCCTGTGCCTGTGCTCTGGGATGGCCCTGTTTAAGCAGGGAAATTGGACCTGATCATGACTCACTGTGGTCCTTTCCAACCTGACTCATTCTGGGATCTTGTGAAGTGTGAGGAAGAATACAGAAGCTGTTTTAAAACAAATTTTAAAAACCCCAAACAAATAAGAAACAAAAACAACCCAACCAAAACACTTTATAAAATAGTCCAGGCTAGAAAGATAAACAAATTTTGAAGCTCCACAGAAAAGGATGTCATTATAGAAGTTCTGATGAATTTCTAGTGACAAACAGTCAGAAAACAACCCTTTTTTCTTCCTTAGAATTCCAGCTTTAGGATGAATTGTATTTGTGGGAAGAAGTCTGTCTTCAGGATTCCTGAAGCTGCTCTTACTCTTTGAAGATTTCAATGTAGACTGGCTTTTGCAGCTGCAAGTAACAACTGGTCCAAAAACTCATCACATTTTTTTCAAATCTGTCTTCCCCAGCTAGTCAAAGAAGCTATGTCAAAGTCTAGTAAATACCTTTGGGAATTTTTCCCAGGCACCAAGATCAATAGACATGGAAAAGCCCACAGCTGTGCTGCTGGACTCCCTTAGCTTTCAAACCCAAGTCACCACCCCCAGGCTGTTTACTGGGAATGGTTCCTGACCAGGACAACATCAGAGTTGTGACCAGAACCTCTGTGACACAATGCTGCTTCTTGAAAAAAAGAGATCATTCTAACTGCTTAGCAATAAATTAAAAATAAAATGCATTTTACAGTCATATTATGGTATCAGGGCAATTTCAGATGTTATTTAATTTATTAGTAAAGCCAAAATCAGAGAGGATGCAGACAGTTCCCAGCGCACACACTGGGTAACAGGCAGGGAATTAAAAATATCAGTTTCAGACACTTCAGAGCAATGCTAGTATTGTCTGTCTATCCTCACAGATATTCTCAAGAGGAGTCATATATGACAGCAGCTTATCAGGTGGTGAAAAGCTGTCTTCATAACTACAGATCCATAAGTACTATCTTTACAGACAAATTCCTGACCAGCAGAGAGAGCAGGTACAGAAAAACTCTAATTTTTACTCTTACTCCAGGCATTTGGCATGCAATGAATACATAATATATACACTTCATTGTACCAAATAAGGGTGTTATCTGGTGAGTAAGATAATATCTCTAATTTCCCATGGTTACCGGTACTTCTGAGCCAACAAAATAGTGCTCATTGCTAGTATTGGATTTCAAACCTCACCTGAGTTTTACTTCTATTAACATTTTTATTAATTTGACTGCACTGATAAAATTATAGGTGAATGTGTTGTCCCCAAAATAGAAAAGGATATATGCTGGTAAAAAGGGGTTGAATATGAAATACCCAATAATTATATTTACAGCAAAGGCATGGGGGGGGGGAGGGGGGGGGAACAAAATTAAAAGAAGGAACCAGTTCTAAAGAATAAGTCAAGCATAAAGAACTAGAGCTGCTGAGCAGGATACCTATAAGAAAGTAATGGAAGTTCAAATGTCCTAAGAAATGCAAAGAAGGTAAAACTCAATGGTGTTTATTATATCAATAAAACATGCTCCAGAGGGCAGACACAGTGTGATTGTCAACACTACTAAACTGCTGGGGTGGTTTCTGTCGTGGTGTTAGCGTGGTGTGGTTCTATTGCACTTGACCAGAATTCAGCACAGATGAGAGATCATTTTCAAAAGGCTGGTCAGATACAAACTCTCTCTTTTGCAGAATAAGAGATTCTAGCTGGACTGACACAAGCCTATCATGCCTCTTGGACTCAGGATTAACAAACAGATCAATATCTCATATTACTGCTAGAGCTTGGCCTATTTTATCCCTGCCTGCTCTACCTTGAAGTTCTTCCTGAGCTAAGGAAATCCTAGGTCTTCAGAAAAGACCTAGTTTGAGAAAAAAAGTTGTGATTACCATATTTACAGTGGTTAATTGGCTGTTGCATTTCCAAAGATTTGCAATCTGTATTCCAAGTGTATTAACAAATGCAAGACATCTCAAAAGAGATTTTGTGGAAGCTGAGCATGTTGAACAGAAAGATTTGACAAGAAATACCTTGACAATAGCCCAATGGTTAGGACACAAATCCCCAAAAAGGAAAAACCATTTTTCACTCATCTTTAATACACATAGGCTTGAATTCAAGATGTTTGTGGTGTTTATGCATTTTTTATGAGTGAGGGACAAACAAAAAACAAACAAGCAAGCAAACAAACAAACAAACCCAAAACTAACCAGCCAAAAAAACCCTCCCCAAACACCATTATTAGGTTAGTGTGCAAGGAGCAGTGAGCTGTAGGCTCCTGAAAAAAGCTTAATTCTTGACTGAATGGGGAATCCATCTGTCAAGACAAATTAAATCTTGTTTCTCTTACTTTCTGCTGTTCCTCTATGTGACCTTCACCTTCATGACCACAGAGCTCTCTGTTGATGTGGGTTACAGTCCCTGAACAGAGCAAGGCCACGCTCTGTGCTTGTGCTCTTGCCAGAAGACTGATCTGCAAAGCACAAGTACTGCCAATTCCTCTGCTCATTTTTTACTAAGTTCATTTCTAACAGGACCTAATCAGAATTGATATTCTGATTTGGGTTCCTCTGCTTGAGTCTGAATTGCAACAGAGCATTAGTGCCTAAGCTGAGTTGAGTGTTTTGGAATGTGTGCACATGGGAATGAAGTTGTACAAAGCATAGTCAGACTCACCACGGAGGTTCTAGGGAGTTCCATGTGGTCTGTGCACCAAGGATGAGACTGTTGGGGTTTAGGTCATCTGACATGTTTGCATCAAGTCTTAAATCTCAAATCAATCATTTGGACTTCTCAGACCTTAGCCACAGGCTGCATCCAAAGTGGCTGCTGTCAGTGGAGGCACTGAAGTTGGGTGGCACTTAGTTTTATATAAATTAGTTATGGCAGGAATCTTCAAAAATCTGAATAATTTCAATACGTTGAGCATCTGTTCAATGAAAAAAGTCCTGCTGTGTGTGAATGATTTTAATTTCCTGTTTGTGGCCAGCTATTTATCTTAGTGAGCAAGCTACACCATTATTTCCTTTGGCTGGTTTCTAAGCTCAGAACTGATACTGGATTTGAACATAAGTCTGGACCATCGACAATAACCTTTTGTCACTGAGGTTGCCATTTTGATTTTTGCTTTCATCTATACTTTTAAAACTTTTGGATGCTCACAGATATAGACCTGCTTCACAGCAAATAAAATGCTAGTAAAATACAGATAAAAGTCAGTAATGGAACACATTTGGATTCCACATTGTTTCTTTTTTGAGAGCTCATTATGATGAGTGCATAGTCACATGCATAGTCTACCTCTATCTTTCATGGTTTCAGACATTTCTGTTATATCTCAGGACATGAGTAATATGCTTGTGCTGATTCAATCTGAAAGCATCTTGTACTGTTGTGATTTATTTCAGTTATTTTCAATAATGTCTTGCAAAAAATTCTCTTGTGAATAGAAGGTGGAGGGTGATAAACATTTCCAAAGATGTTCAAACACTTGTGGGGGACAAGGATACAGAGAGGAGGGGGGGAAGGAAGACACTGCTGTAGGGACAAATAAAAAGAGACTGTTAGAGAGAAAGAAGAACAGAAATCTGATCTGTTTTCAACAGGCAAACACAACTTGCATGCAAAGACCTTCACATACAACATTTAACACACTGTAAAATAACATTATTTATATAAACTTTATCGGATGTTTCATCTTTCAAATTTTATTTCACAATTGGTTTTGAAGTATCCCTAAGGTATTGTCTTACTTGCAAAATGTTATTTCAATTAGTTGAATATCATTCTTTACAGGATTCAGGTCAAACAAGGGGCAAAACTAAATCCAAACCAAACAATATGTGTCTGCAATAAATTTCTGTTCCTGAATTATTCATACATAATGGCATAGGTGACTCTTCAAGCATTTTGAATTAACTAGAATTGATTTCTTACTTTTTTATGCCTAGTTGTACAAGCTTTTTTGTACTTTTACTTCTCCTTAACAAATAAAGTATTGATTCAACTCCACTGAACATGCTTTATTTAAACTTTGCCCTTTGTCAGCAACTTAGTCCTCTACCCAGAATTCTCTTCTGTGACTTTCTATTGTCTCCTGATCTGGAAGGTGAAATGTGCTGGATAGACTCCTTGGTATGACATAAGGTATAAAATACATTTCGAATTTGCTGGGAACAGTGACAATACAAAGCTCATACCATGCACATTAAAGCACTTACTGCTCCTTTTTTTGACTAGGCTCTAACTACACCCTGGGAAATTCAGCAGCTTAAAATTCAAACAGACACACAAACTACAGACATATTTCCCCCTTTTTTTTTCCCCTTTGTCTAGTTTATTCTTATTTCAAACTGAAACTAACATTGTATGCTGAACTTATATCCATTCTTGCTCTCCCTCAACTGGAAGGGGAGACAATAAGATGAGAAAGTTCATGGGTAGAGAAAGGGCAAGGAGATCACTTACTAATTACCACCATGGGAAAAATAGAACCAACCTGGGCAAAATTAAAGCAATTTTCAGTCCATTAGAGTTCATGGTGAGAAACAAAAACAAACATTAAAATGTTCTCCTTCATTTCCCTTTTCCCCAGTCCCACCTTCCCTCCCCTAGCTCCTGACTCCTCTAACACCTACCAAAGCTAATAGGAAGTCAAGGTAATCTTGTTTGACAAAACCAAAAGCTTCTGGTTCCTTTTTCATATGACTTTTCATTCTGAATATACCACACTTCCTATTTTCTTTAGTCCCAGGTTATGACTATAGACCAGCAAGATCTTCCAGTGAAGTTTTTGTTTTTCTGTCAGATATGAGAAATGTGGATGACTGATTATAAAAAGAAAACTGGAATTTTGGTAAAATTAAAAATTACTACCTTCCAATTGGTAGAACATAATAACAATTTCGTTGCAATGCTAGAATCCATTTGAGCAATGTCATTTAGACTGCAGTCTAATTCTTAAATTTAAAGTTGTTTTTATATTTATGGCAGAAGTAAAATCAGTTTATTTCCAAATTTTATTGTTTGCAAATGCCATAGTGTACAGCAGTTCACCAACTTTTGATGCAGAGTACAAATCCAGCTTTGAACATGGCTGACAGCATTATTTCCATGATAGCTGTCTGTGTGACATCATATGAAATACAGATAATTATCATCATTACTAAACCACAAAAACCCCTTGTATATTCCATTTACTCAGGCAAAGATATTAGTTACATAATGTACCCAAAACATTATCTGTGTTCCATACAAAAACTTTTAATTCTGCAAAAAGCTAGACATGAACATAAATAAATTTCATCAGCAAAAATTACCTGATTGTAAATCTAAAGACAAGTGAGGATACAAAAACATACCACATTGACAGGAACACAAAATTCCTGTTCTCCACATGCAAACTCTTGTTCTTTAACAAGCACAGCTGTAGAACATTACCTCTAAACAATCCTCAGTAAAAACTGCCATCATTCTGTATTTGCACATCCCTTAATGACACTCAAAGAAGAGCCAGTCTTTACTGAGTGATGGTAGGCATAAGAATCAAGCAGAAGTTTATTTTAATTGGTAGAATACAGTATAGAGTTAGTTATATAGTTGTCATAGTATATAGTTGTACATATACATATGTATAACTTCAGTGTATATATGTAGAAATGTAATAAAATCATAGACGTAGCTATAATTCAGTATGCAGAAAAACCAGAATCCATACTTTATAAATTCTTTTTAAAATGCAAAGACCTGATATCGGATTTCAGGAGATCCCATACTGGCCTGAATGAGCTATGAATCAGGATCCAATCAGGTATTCAAGGTGGTTGGTTTTATGCTCTCACTTCCAGACCTGAGAATTATCTGAAACTGTAAATAAAGCAAGCAAGAAATTGAGTGATTATTTATTAGTTTTCCTAAATAAATTTAAAGCATACACAAGCTTTAACTAGTTTAACCATAGTGAATGCACAAACATGTATGAATATTTACCTCACAGTTGTTTTGATGAAGCTCTAAGAAGTCTTGAAACTCATTAAACTGTCCTCTTTCAGTGGTGCCCTGTGACAGGACCAGACACAGTGGGCACAGCCTGAAACACAGGAGTTTCCTGGATCATCAGGAAACACATTTTCACTATGAGGGTAACCAAGCACTGGGACAGGTTTCTCAGAGAGGTGTGGGATGTTTCTTCTCAGAGACATTCCAAAGCCATCCAGATGCAGTTCTGGGTGACTGTTTCTAGGGGGATCTCTTTGAGCAAAAGGGTCAGAAAAGATGACTTTCAGGGTCACTTCAAGCCTCAACCATTTTTGAATGTGTGATAAATCTTTTATCTATAATGTTAATCCATCAACTCCATTGGACTGTAAGATTCAGACATAGATAACCATAAAGTACATATGTCAGAATTTGTAATATTAATATTACAATAATAATATTAATAATATTAATTGTTAATATTAATAATTAATTTTAATATTTGAGATAGTAAAACCAGCTTCATTGCTTCCTGTGAAAACTGCAATATGTTTACATCTGTGCTGTCATCTTAAAACAAGCAACCAGCATACACTACAACAACTGCCAGAGGAAATCCTGGAAGTACATGAAGTTTTTGAAGGAAAGCATAGGCATTTTCTTTTACAACCAGCAGACAGAAATCATGGGATTTTTGAAGTTGTCATATCTTGCGGCTACCTAGAGTAAGTAACCATCTCATGAAGTGGGTTTTTTCATACTCCCACAAATTCCATTTAAACCTAGGTTGACTTGTGGCCCCTACACACCTTGTGGAAAATTATTTAAGATATCACTTAGATTACTAGAATCCTTCTTCTATTTTCCAGCTTAAATGTACTCCATTTCTTCTCATGTCAACATTGACAGTTAACTTAAATAGTTCTTTGCCCTCCTTAATACTTAGCCCTCCTGAGTATGATCCAACACCCACCTAATATTCATTTAGCTAAGCTAAGAGACACTTCTCCAAGCTCACTTTCTATACCATCATTTTGTATTCTTTGGGTCTCATCAGCAGCCTTTTTCTGATCCCTGTTGGAACATATCACTTTTGAATGCAGCTGGCCAGAAAAGCAGAGATGATTCCTCTGGGCCCTTCCTGATGTTTTCTGCAATCCACTTTAGCAATATGAACCTGGGTGCCCAACCTGATTCTTTCAGAGCTTACATCTGCATTTTCATTGACAAAGTAACACCCATGTCCCAGGGACATTTTGCAATTCACTCTTTAAGAAAGTAGTGAGTAGGCTGCCTGTTTTGTATCAGCCTACATCAGTGTGTGTTGCCTTGGGAATGAGGATGGCCCTGGAGTCAGTCCCTCTTCTGATCTTCCTCCATTGTGGTCCACACAAGCGACCAGTCTGCCTGATCTGAGTGAAATCTGAGATTGTGATTGCTAGAACATGGGGAAGTATGGGACCCATGCCACCATGAAAACAAAGCCACACAATGCTACCACAGAGTCAGGCAAAACAACTTTCCCCTGAGGCACAACAGGTCTGACCTTCCTCTTGCAAGGAAACGCCTCACTGGGACTCGTGTACGTAATGAACTCTCCATAATTTCTCAAAAGGCAAAAAGGGGATCTGTTTAATATTAGGTTCCTTGTTTATCAAATCAACTGGTGATTTTCAGGAGAAAACCCATCTTGGAGAAGAAAATTCCATATCATATTAAACAGTATTTTTTGAAATAGACATAGCTGAGACTGACCAAGTAGAGAATGATTTGCTTCAGGATGATAATACTGATACTCAAGCCGCATATTTCTCAGCTGCTTAATACTGAATATTTGTTTTCTTCTCTTTTTATGTTCAATAGTGGACAAGAAAGGAGCAAGACAAAAATGTGGGCGGTGAAGGTATCCAGAGCAGAGACTGATGAGGGTGGCAAATAGCACAATGTAATACTGAGAGCAGGAGAGAGAAGGCACAAATGTGGCACTCATCCCTTTCTCCTTCCCACGTCTTCCTCTGATGTTTTGATACTACTGAAGTTCAAAGAAAGTGCTGCTGAAAAGCTGTCATTGGTGTGCTGTGAAACCACAATAGGAAACAGCAAGAAGTGGGCAATCACACAGAGTTGCTAATTGACTTGATCCAGCTTAAAATAAACTCTGTACAATGAAGTTGCAGAGATTCCAGCAAAGAAATTAGCCTCCTATGAATATTTGTTCCTTGATGACAGCAGCAAAGTAGCAAGAGTAAGAGACTTTTACCCACATCTACTATGTGAAACTTTGGACAGTGCAACTGCCTTCCTCTCACTAGTCCTAACCATTACATTTGAATCCATGAGGTGTTCAAGTAAAGGCTTCATTTCAAAGAGAGAAGAAAAGAACTAATTTTTTCTTGTTCCCTTCCTTTGGATCAGGATCACTGCTTCAATAATAGCATTTCCTAGAAAATATTTAATTCTGTTAATCAGCCTTTGCAATTATTTCTTGTTCCATACTTCAGCTTCCAAAATATACAATAAAAGGCTGATATTTACAACAGTTGGTAATTCATTTTTAAAATAATTACTTCTTAAATTGAGAATACCGATTTGTCAGAACCTATATTTCTGAAGGCAAAAGCTATGTTTTGCCTGATATCTTTGGTCAAATTTTGGAACATGAAGTTCTGGTTACTGCATTATATTTCTTAGGATCTTTCCCCCCCCTGAATTTTTTAGAATTTTTGAGTTTCTGATTAATTTATATTGTCATGCATGCCAGATTGATAGCAAATACTTTCTAATTCTCAAACTGAATTGTTTTGACTTACCCATTTATATTTCTTCCTTTCCAGGATTTCAATTTCTTTAACATTTTGCACCTACTGAACATTTTGACTTTTTTGTCTGATTGTGACTAAAAGTTTATGACACTTTTTATTTCTGAAACTCCTGGTGTGCTAAGAAGATTGTTCTTGCAGTTGCCTTCTCTTTAAAGTTGTTGTAGTGCATTGCCCTTGCCTGGCACCAGGTGCCCACAAGGCTGCTCTGTCATCCCCCACACATGAAAAGGAAATAAATATCATGAGTTTGAGATTAGGACAAGGAGATCACTCACCAAGTCTCATCATGGGCAAAAGAGATGCAACTTGGGAAATTAATTTATTGCCAATTAAATTGAGTAAGATGGAAAGAAACTAAAAATACTTGGCTCTACCTCTCCCTTCTTCCCAGGTTTCACTAAACTCTTCTGCATCCTCCTTCCAAGGGGTACAGGAGGATGAGGAATGAGGGCTGTGTCAGACAAGGATAGCTTTTGGTGTCTTCTGACAGAAGTGACCCCTTCAACATTTCAATACCAAAATCTTGCCATGTCAATTCAATGCAGCTGCTTTAAGATCCATAAGCAAAGGCATTAAGAACTGTGCTTTTATCTTCTCACTGTGAAGAACATCAGGGAGTTCCAAAATCTTCAGTACATCTGGAGATGAATGGCGCATGTGTCTTACACACTTGCACAGCCAGTTAAAGCTGCAAAGCCCCCCCTGCCATCACCCCTGACACACATTCCCCCAGCAGCACAGGCACACTTGCATCCAGGCTAGTTGTCCAACTCTCCAGCTGAGGTGGCTTTGTCCATGTTCTCCACTGGGAATGTTAACATCTAAATTGTGTCTGGGAATTGTCTGGGAGTGTTGCCAAAATTATATCAGGGACCATTCCCTGAATTTAGCAACATGGACAATTGAATTCCAGTGCTTGGAATGGAGGCCAGTGAGGCCTCACTCTGTTCATGAGCTTACAAGTTGCTTTGGAGTGCTGTTTGATCTTCTCCTATCTTTTACTGAATGCTTTTATTGCCTTGGTGAGTGGAAGTGCTTTTTTTTTTTCGTGTTTTAGAGGTGAGAGACTAAAACATCACATACAAAAGAAATCTGACCTAACTTTAATGGATAGGATTTTGTCCCATCAAAACCTGAAATGAAGGGACTTAATAGTGTCACAGGGAGGTTTGTCAGCCTGCTGCAGAAGGAACTGGGATGACTGATTTAGTTTTGACTGCACTGGGCTATGTATGAACCACATGCTACTGGCTGGACCCTCACAGCTTTGATATCTGCGTGTTACATGGTGACAAATCCAAGACACCACAGAGTGATTTGGTCAGGCTCTGCACCTCAGTAGTGTCATTAGAGAAACACAGCCACATCTAGTTCTGGCAGCCATGGTGGGAACTCCAAATATGTTCTCTTTGTACCACCAGTACCACACAGGGAAGGCTCTGCTACTTGAGCCTGCCTAACCATTACCTGCTGCAGAAAGTGAACAGTTCCTCTATGACTTCCAGGTGCATATTCCCACTTCCCTGTTAACACTTGCTGTTATTTGTTTGGCCATTCTGTGACTGCAGTCATTAAACAGGCAGGAAAATAGCCCATCAATGCTAGAATAATGTTCTGTTAGCTTTTTTTTTTTTCTTTTTTTGTCAGAAGCTGAGAAGCCAGACAGTCATCTTGTAGTGTAAGTGGAGTACACAGCAACAAAGGGAAGAAGACAAAGTGCTGTGGGACTTTTCTGAGCATCAGCAACCACTTTTATCATCTCGTGTCTCTCCTGGCCACTTTGCCTGGCCTTGACTGCCTGATAATCAGAGCTGTCAGCACAATCACTTTGGTTGGTAACTGCAGAATTTCAAGAATTCTCTTTGCCTCTTTTTCTAGTTAAAAACTTTTATCAAGCAAACAATAATCACTTCAAACATCTTATGATTGCTCTTTTAGAAAAGTCATTTTTCTAGTCACTTAACTTCTCCTTGTTGGGGCTCTGAACACAGTTAGATGGGAGCTGTTCAGAGAAGAGCTTCATCTGGCTTCCCTATTATGCATGTTCAGCTGCTATCTTGGCATTACCTCCCTGCCAGCTTTTCTCACCTGCCTCACAGAGGTGTTGTGTGATGTAATTAGTTTTATTATTACTGTAATTACCATAAAATCAACCTGACAAAATGAGACTGCTTTCCCAGGTTTTTCCCAACATTTTTTGCTGAGCTTTAAGATTATTTCAGCTGTTATAACTTTCTCCTTTGCTAGTTCCCTGTTCTCACTACTTCTTTCTTTTGCTTTTGTGCCATTTGACTATGGGGGTGATAAAACCTGCTGACATATTCTGCTGTATCATTTTCTGCAGCTGGCTTGAAAGCAAAAGTCACTAATAAAATGCTGTTACTAGGAGGACCCTGATCTCATTTTGTGAAAAGAGAGAACAAATCAACTTTTTTTATTTCAATTTTTTTTCCAAGGAAATTGGGCACAACGGACACACACACTTTGCACACTCACAAATCCTGGAGAATGAATTCAATGATTTATGTAACATTTTGATCCAAGTTCCCTGGTTTTGTCTCAGTTTTATTGATAGTTATCACACTGAGCATTTCAATCCTTTACCATGACATGTTTTGTTCCAGGAGGCAAATTCACAGTGGCCAAGCACAGGTTCACGCTGCTGGAAGGGAGCATGACAAGATGTTTGACACAGGAGAGGCAAAAGGTATCGTGCTGAGGCAGTCTGTGCTTATCACACGGGGAATTTTGGAACTGTGTCTCTCCCAAAATCATCCAGGGAACAAAAGGAAGTTCACAGGCGAGTGCTATGCAAAATTTCTTTTTTGCACCACTGTATGGGCAAGTGCAACATAGTAGAAATTGTGTTCATCAGGAAAATTGTTGTTGGCTAAATTCCATCCATCCTCAAGGATATCAAGGGCTCAAGCCCACCTTTCTCACCTCCCAAAAGAGTACTGCAGATGGCCAACTCTAACTCAGGCTCCCCAAATCAATCTGCCTATTTATTGGGAGCTAGCCCTCAGCTTATTTAATTTATCAAAGGGAAAAAGGAGAAAAAAGGGCATTCTGGAAGGATAATGTTTACAGCTGCAGTCAAGCAAAATCAAATACTTTAAAGTTGATGCTGGAAATAAACTGTTTGGAAATGTCAATTTCTTTAAAAAATTTTATATTTCTGTATAAAAATATCACTTGAGCCTGGTGTACATTTTCCATTACTTAAATTCTTTCAAGTAATTTTGTATGCATTCCTAATAAATTATCTTCATTTTTCTATTTATCTATTTCTTTATTACAATTTGGGTTGAAATATTATTAAATATAATTTAAACATAATATATTGGTTATTTTCAGTTTTAAAGCTCTTTTGAATATATTATTTCAATTCATCATGAATTAAAGTGTACTATAAAATCTTTGCTTACTATTAAAGGTGACTTGAAAGCTTTATGTACAGCAAATTATTCATCACCTAAATGGTTCTTTCTTTCTAGTAACCTGCACTCTTTTGATTCATCAGTTTCAATACCAGAATTTAAAAATTTTACTGGTTTTGTTTGGATTCCTAATGTTGAGGGTTTTTTAGTTATTCCAAAATCCAGCATCCTTTATTAAATAATTATTTTTTATATAGTTATTAGTGCTTTCAGGGTACCTAGGCAATAAATGTATAACTATGCTTTCTTTTTTGGAACAAGAGCAACCTTACCTCACTTTGTTTTGAAGCAGCCCAATTGTTTTTTGATTTCACTAAAGCATTCTCTCATATTTCATTTAATACAATATTTAATTTTTCAGTGAATTTCTTCACAGTTAGCTGCATTATTCTCTCCGAATCTGTGACACACTACGAAGAAATTCCAGAAAATTCTAGTGTGATTCATCAGAATCTAAACCCCAGAGCAACAGAAAAAAACTCCGCAAATATAAAAGAAAATGTAACTTGGTGTCCAAGCCAGATATGGAGTGACCAGGAGACCCTCATTCAGAAGAAACTCCTCTTAAAAGCATATCCCTTATCCTGCTGGAAAATGAAAGGTTAAAACTTTGTTGTCTTAATTCCAGGTTCTGAAAGATACAATTAAAATGGAGAAATGGTGTAATACCATATGTGGCTTGAACCTTGTTCTGATGGATCAGATATTTTTCAGGATTTGAAAGGAAAGCCAATGCTCTGCACTTGTTCACATTCTCTTTTATCACTTTTTTTTGCTTCACTTGTTGATAATTATATTTGCAAATTTGATTTTTTTCTATAATATTTGGTGATTTGAAGGCAATAAACTCAAGAACTTCTGCATCTGAAATTTATGCTCTTAACAGTTATTTTCCTCCATGGATCCCATCAGGCCTTCACAGTTGTGATTCTGGAAAAGTTCCATGTAAGCAGTGAAATTAATGTGAATGTATCCTGGACTTCATTAAAGATTGTGTGGAATTTGAAAATTGGAATTTGAAATTGAGGAAAACCAAATAAATATTTTTCCTAAATTATTTATTCTTTGCTAAGAGGTGAAGACACTGTAGGTGTTAACTACTGAGCTGTTAAAGCGACTACTGAGACACTTTGCAGGTGCATCTGTGTCAGTGAAAAGCCTTTGATCACAGCTGGCTGCAGCCTCTGGTCACTGCCTCCCCACCAACATGTCCCTTTGATCTTTGTTCCTCTATTTGAAGGGTAGCTACCAAAATTACTTCAATCTCCATGACCCAAGTTAGCAAAGGTAAACTATTTTTAAACTTTCCTGTCCCATTTTTACTGAACTAGGTTAGATCGGAATCAAGGAAAAGCTCATCCAGCAGGTCAGAAGGGCTGCTGACCTTTCTGAGAAGAGCAGGGGTGATATGAATGGTGAGCTCTACAAATGGCATGATATGGCTAAACAGGAGAGCGGAAAAGAGTCTGGAGTATTCTGTCTGTGAATGAATCTCTAACAAGATCTATCCTGATCTTTCCCTAGATGCATATGTGTGACATTTTGTATGCTAGAAACTTTCTTTTCCCTTACAGAGGTTTCAAGCAGGATGAGAGGTATTCTGCTACAGGGATTACAAAGACTTCACATCCTGAGAGTACTTTAAAAAAATGCAGATCATCACAGTTGGCGGAGAAGGAGCCTGCAGCTTAGCTGCTTCTGGGGTCTTGGGAAGTCCAGTTTGTTGCAGAATCACAGGATGGTTGAGGTTGGAAGGGACCCTGGAGGTAATCTTGTTGGACAGCCCTGCTCAAGCAGGACTACCTAGACCTGCTTGCCCAGGACTGTGTTCAAATGGCTTTTGAATCTCTCTGAGCAGAGAAACTCCACAGCCTCTCTGAGCAGCTTGTGCCAGTGCTTAGTCACTGTCACAGTAAAAAGATTTTCTTGATGTTCAGAAGGATTCTCCTGTATTTCAGTTGCACCTGCTGCCTCTGATTCAATGACTGGGTACCACTGCAAGAACCTCTCTCTGACCTCTTTTCACCCATTCTTCTGTACTAATACACAATAATAAGGCCCTTTCTGAGCCTTCTCTTGAGTCATAGTCACAGCTCTTTCAGCCTTTCCTTGTACATCAGGGGCTGCAGCCCCTTAATCTTCTTCTGGGCCCTTCACTGGACTCCCTCCTGCATGTCCATGAATGTCCTGTGCTGGGGAGTTCAGCACTGGACACAGCACTTGGTGTGGCCTCTCCAGTGCAGAGCAGAGGGGAAGGATCTCCTTCCTCTGCCAAATATTTTCATGTAAGACTAACCAGCTCCTAGATGAAGAAATTGTTTCTTATCTCTTACCATGTAAGATGTGTTTTTTCAACTGCTTGTTGGACATGAAACAAGACTGTTCTGTAGTGGACACAAATTGTTATCAATGGACCAAATTCCTGTGCTGTTAAAAGAGTGTAAATTAAATGCTTCTATACATCACCAGTAGAATATAGAACAAAGAAATAACTCACTATAGTTCAGTTTGTACTTGGTGAGTGAACAAAATGCTTTTCAGACCCAGGATTTCTGACACAAACATGCATGTCTGTACATAGATTACCCAAACACACTGTGTTTTTCACAAAGTGGGACTGAAAACAGCTCCCTGTTCTTAGTCTGAAGACTCTAATTAATTGCAACTATAAATTATATTGTGGCTTTAAATTCATTCTGCCTTGAGAAAAAGTCAATAAATTAACTACACACACCATCAGTTGGTTTGGACAAGACTAAAGCCTACAAAAAAGCAAAGAGCTTTCAATAGTTGCTGTACCTGGTGCAGCTTGATTCAGTCAGGGTTTTTTATCCAGAAGCCAAAGTTCTGGCAAGCCAGCAGCTAAGATTTTTCTACACCCATGATCAGTTTGGACCAAATATTCTAGACAATATTGTCTGTGGATATTGTTCTTCTAAAATAATTTTATTATTCCAAAATAGTTTAACTAGTGAATAAGAAATTTTCCTCCTGAATAAGAATATATATTGATACACTAATATTTAATTATTAAACTCTAAATATATCTTCTGTTATTCAGATTATGTTTCACAAGTAAAAAGATGCTGATGGAAC
>LTAT01000004.1:150774385-150800961 GCA_003286495.1 Chlorodrepanis virens
AATACAAGCTCAATAAGCTTCTTTCTCATTTTGCACATTTACTGTCCTTAGGGGCAATTTCTTCTTACTACCACACCTCTGTTCTTACAGCAACTGCCCATATGACATCCCCTTACGGAGTGCAGGTTTCAGTTTAATAATCAGTTCCCTATCAATAATTCTACACATTCATTTAGTGACTAGAAATTTCCTAAAATGTCTTCTTATTATTCA
This sequence comes from Chlorodrepanis virens, assembly GCA_003286495.1. NCBI lineage: Eukaryota > Metazoa > Chordata > Aves > Passeriformes > Fringillidae > Chlorodrepanis > Chlorodrepanis virens. Next base: position 150,774,599 of record LTAT01000004.1, read on the forward strand.
AGTCTCTGTCAAATTGCAGAGAACTATTCTATTTAATATAGAAAGATTACATTGAACAAAAAAAAAAAAAAAATTAAGCCCTCCCAAGTATCAAATGAAAACTGGAATGTGAAACAGGAAAGCAGAGTATACATTTTGAAGGACAAATAGTTTTCTCAACAAATTAATGAACTGAACAGACCACTGATTTTAATTAGGGATTCTTTATATATATATAATAAAGAAAGGAATTTCAGTTTCAATTGCACTGACTTCAAAAGCAAGATCAAGAAGTCCAAAAACATATTACTTAGTAACCAGTCCACTATGGAAACAACTGCTGGGTGATCAAGGTCTGTGTTTCCTATCATCAGTATTTCCATATTTTCCTTAATTCACAAAGCAACTTTTGAATGTATTACCCAGCCTCAGCAAAAGCTTGTGGATTCATGGCTCAAGTGGTATCACACTCTGATGATTTCCATGAAAACAGGTGGCAGAGGAGAGAACAAACTTCCCACTGATGAGAAGGCTGAAGACATTATCAGATGTCAGAGAATCCACATGGGTGGGGGCAGCATCAGTAACTTAACTTCATTAATTTTACCCCTGACAGAATGATCAGTTAATTACCTCACTCAGTTCTGATATTCTCAGCATGGTTTCTTCTTCAGGAATCACAACATCCTAGGCTAAATATGTTTGAGGGTTTGTTTTGTTTTTGTTTTCTTTTTTTACAGAAGGTATATTTCTTTCTATTTATAGAAGGAGAAATTGTCTAAAACACCTTTCAAGTGCTCTGTATTTATCTGGTACAAGTCACATTCAGAGTATCAGGCTTACCTGCTCACACTGGTCACTCTTGAAAATCCTTTTTCATTAAAAACTTATTTGAGAGATGTAACAAAAAACCCACAGAATAAGCAGCTTCATGTAAATCTAAAAATTTAATTCTTAATTTCAAATAGAGAAATGTGGAAAATCTTGTGCTCAGACACACCCCTGATGTTAACTGGATAGGAACCTGCAGCTCGATGTGATGGTTGTGGCCAAGCTCTGTGCTTGTATGTTTGAGGGCTGTACAGCAAACTTGAGATTCACAGGGAAAATAAAATCCAGATAAACACTGTGGACATTAAGGAATCCCAGAGAGGACCCTGGGAGACTTGCTAATGGTAGCAATAAATTTTATTAAGTTATTTATATACTAAATCTTTATTAGTTACATTATCTCAACAAATTCATGCTTCATAATGCTTGCCTATCTTTGTCTTACAAGCTGTCACCTGAAAAGGATATTTTAGTGACAGACAAGCAGTAATCTGGGTCCACATCATGTGCTTTGAAGATGCAGGGATTTTTATCACCCAGTCAGAACTTCATGGAATTCAAAACCACCAAGGTCCTGAACATGGGTCAGGACAATCCCAAGCACAAACACAGGCTGGGTGGAAAATGGATGGAGAGCAGCCCTGGGGAGAAGGACTTGGGTGTGTTGGTGGACAAGAAGCTCAACATGACCTGGCAATTGTGCAGTCACAGCCCAAAAACCAAGTATGTCCTGGGCTGCATCCAAAGCCCTGTGGGCAGCAGGTGAGGGAGGGAGTTCTTCCCCTCTGCCTGCTCTGTGAGACCCCACCTTCAGTGCTGCATCCATGCCTGGCATGCCCAGAACATCCCCAGGAAGGATGGGGACCTGTTGAAACAAGTCCAGAGGGCTGGAGAACCTCTGCTGTGGAGACAGACTGAGAGATCTGGGGTTCTTCAGCCTTGAGAAGAGAAGGCTCCAGGGAGACCTTATAGCACCTTGGGAGGTTTACAAGGGAGCTGGAGAGAGACTTCTGGCAAGAGCATATAGTGGCAGGACAAGCGGAAATGGCTTCAAACTCAAAGACAGGAGGTTCAGATGGGTTATTAGGAAAAACCTCTGGACTCAAAAGGGGGTGAGGCTCTGGCACAGGTTGCCCAGAGAAGATGTGGCTTTCCTCCTTGGAAGTGTTGAAGCCCACGGTGGATGGGGTTTTGAGCAACCTGATCTACAGAAATGAGTTCCTGCCCATGGCAGGGGAGTTAGAATAAGATGACTTTTCAGGCCCCTTCAAACCCAAATAATTTTAAGATCCTGTGATGCACTTTCTATTACAGCACCCCATGGCAGATTTCTCTTTTTCATTGTCACAAGATACCTGAACAAGAGGGCTTGCTGGTATAAGAAATACAGGGAGAAGCTGGGTGGAGAAAAAAGCATTACAGGAGAGTGGAAAAGTCAAATGCTTGTGCTTGTTATTGTGAGGATGTCAGCCTCTGTCTGTGTAGCATTTTCTCTCCAGGTCATTGACAGAAAAAACTCATGCAGAGCAGCATGTGACAAATTGATTTTCTTTGCAATTTTCAGCTGACCTTTGGATACATAGCAAGTCAAGGCCACAATAACAGATCCCTTACCTCGTTTAATTTCGCCCTTTTTCTTAATAAACTGCCTATGAAACATCTGTTCAGTATTTCCTTATTTTTGTTTGATTGATTCTTTAAGAAAAAACAATCCCAGGTAGCTGCAAATCAGATTTCTTTGTGTGAATCCTGATTTCTACATGCACCTTATCCTTCTGTTTCCTCCCCTAGGTTATAATTTATTGAAGAATAAGAAATGTTTTGAGATGATGAAATCAAACCCATCCAAAGCAAACTTTTGGTGAGGACATTAATTTTTTTTTTTTTTTACAAGAGAAATACAATGCTGCACAATATGTCACCATTCATAGGAACTAGTCATGCAGCTCAATAAAAGATACTGAAATTAGATAAGCTATGGTTTTGGCTGGGTTTCTAATTACCCTTCTAAGCTTTGAAAATGCACTTTGCATCTAATTTTACACAGTTTCTTGTTGTTCTAGTATAGCAAGAAAATTGTCCTTCAGAATCATTAAACAATATTGTGAATTGAGAAATATTTAGTGTAAAAACCTCAGCTGCTGCACATTTCCTTCCAAAATCATAAAAGAGAGTCTGTTAAGACACAAAAATTTTCAGCATCTCCCCCTTTTCTGTCTGCACAAGTTTGCAGTACTGATATTGGGGAGCATTGCTATGACCATGTAGATGGGAAGGAAAACACAGCTGCTCACAGACTTGGGAAATATAAGGAAGATTAGCACACGATTTGGAGAACTGGCAGAACTGCCAAAAAATGAGGGTGTGTTTGTTTTTAGATTTCTGTTTTCCAGGTTCCCAATGGAGGTAGAAAATAAGAAAAGAGATACTGCTTATATCATGTGTTTCTTTAATGAAAGAATAATAGTTAAAGAAAGCAAAACTAGTAACTTTAATGCTGAAATTCACCCAGCTCTAACAGTTTACATTCAAATTTGCTAAACACAACAGCACATCCAAGAGTATTTTAAAATCTTTGCTGAACTTTCTGAATTATTATAAAAGGTATGAATGGAAAATGTACCTTAGGCACAATATTATCTATCATCTATAGACAGATAGCAAAGCTAGTATGTATGTGTATGTATGTATGTATGGTATGTATCTATCCATCTATCTATCTATCTATCTACCTATCTATCCTAAAATTTTTGTGTGAACTTTTCAAACAGCATTTGATCCTGTCAGTGTGTTTATGTACAAAATTAACTCAGCCCAAACTCACCCCAAAGATATTTGGCATTTTATAAAGACTGAAAAAATCACAATTTTGTTTGAATTTTATATTGAGTCCGAAGGTTTTCAAAATATGACAGCCCAGTCCTCAGAGCATTTTTGAAAGGGAGACTATATCATAACTATTTTAATGCACTGGGATTTTTTAGTCTGAATGATCTATACAGGACATCTGAGAAATGTTGTGAGAAGCAACTACTAAAAATACTGTGTAATGTAGTAAGAGTCATAATAACAATATAGGAAGAGTTGTGCAGTGTTAGATTTCAATTAAAAACACCAGATTTGTCATCTCCCTCAGCAGACTTAAATATATCAGAAAAATTAATTAGCAAATATTTGCCTTCATTTTAATGTTTGCTATTTGCTAATACCTGAAATCTTCATGTCAGTATTTCCTATGTGAGAAATGAGAGCTCTAAAATACACCCCATGTACACTTCAGATACTTTGGGATTTTGTTGTGATAAGGCATTCTTCCCACTCTTCACTTGTCACTCCAGGGAGCATCTCCCTCCATGGGTCCTGCTAAGTCTGCAGCCCCAAACAGAACTTTCAGATACTCTTGGCACATAATAAAATGTCAAATATAAAATGGCAGCAGACTTGCATATCCTGACAGTGACCTCTCCCTGTTTTGCCCTGCAAGATGCAGTGACAGACACTTCAGACACTTACAAATTTCCAAAGCATTGTTTTCAGTTTAAATACATTTTGCTTCACAGGAAGAGTACTTGAACAGTTTTATTTCTCAAAGAAAAAGAGTTTCTGTAATTTAATTCATTTAACTACTTTAACAAAATTATTTTCAACAACTGCCTTTGGAAACAAAGACGTAAGACTGTGCTGAAGTAGAGTTGCCAGCTTGGCAGCTGAGATTGTTCATTTTTCTATAATTTATTCTTTGACAAAAGATGAGGTCACCAATACAGGTGAGAAAACAAAATTAGCTCTTACCTTGGTAAACAGATTTGGAAATGTCCCATCCATTTCTTCCCCATAACTGGTGGAAATATCTCCCTGTTCTTTTGGACACATAATTCTACTCTTCCAGGATTAGGTGCAGAGACAGAGAATTGCATCCCTTCAGTAGCTGATGCAGCTTGATAATCTACTGAAATACCATTCACTTTTTCTGTCAAATTAGTTTTTTCCTATGTGTATGGAAACCAGACAGATACCAAAGCTAGCAAGAGAGAGTATGGACGGGAAAAGGGAAGGATAAGGCAGGAAACATCTCATTCTCTGTTACCACAGTTTCAAACTGTTATCTGTGCTTACCCCATCTGCTCTAACCTTGATGCACAAATTTTTCTCCTGAGAGACTTGGCAACTCAAAATTCTCACTTTCAGTGGAATACCTGAAATTCAGGGATCCCAAAAAAAAGTAAGTGTGCTTATTCACAAGGAATGTGGGAAGGTGTAAGAAAGTTATAACAAACAATAGTAAGGAGCAAAGGCCCAGGTAACAGCTCTGACAATTACCAGATGCTACAGAGATCATGCTGTTCCCTGGGACTTTACAAAGCACTGCAAGCAGACCTACCAAGAAAAATTTCATCTTTGTAGGAGGGTGTCTTGAACTAAAGACCATCTTTGCTGAATCATTCCTTTCCCCTCATCCAATCCCTTTCTCTCTCAAAATAAGAAGCTTTTCCTTTTTTTGCTACAAGAAGGGACCTTCCCACTTTTTCACTTCATGATGAGAAATCTCCTGTTTGGTTCTCTGCTACAGATAATGACTTCAGTCTCTAAGGCTATCTCTAAAGAGGTTGGAATGGCTCGGAAAAAAGAGTTGATCAGTCTCCAGACCATCCCAAAGCTGCAACAGCTCAGTGGTCTGGGAAAATAATTGTGGCTCTTTCAAAGCTAGCGCAGACCAGATGATGTCTATGTTAAAATGACTGATGGAGAGAGAAATGATTTCTGTGTGGCAGGCAGCTTGAACTTCTTGGCTTCTTGGGTTTCAGTGCTTTGCTGGGCCCAGATAAAGCCTCCTGACTCTGGTGATAAGGAAAGCCTTGATGTGATGAATCCCTCTGAAGATTCCTTCCCTGCTCTGATTTAAGCTGATTCAGTTCCAATCCCTGCAAACCTTCTTTCAAAGCCTATGATCCAAGCCCTGTGACATTCAAATAGTTCCTCTAAGGTGCAGTCCTTACACTTTGCTCTCACAAGGAGGGTCTGTAAACCTGGGGTTTCTGACATGAAAAGGTCTCCAAAATAGGGCTATTTTATAGTTAATTATTGGGACTACATGTTTTCCCAAGCCTGGTTCACCAAAAAAATGAGAAACAAAGCATAAAAACCTTATCTTTACTAATTGTGCAGAAAAAACCCCCATCAGCTTCTTAACTGTTATATTGGTTTTACATACAAGGTTGTAGTAACAGGGAGGCTGCAGGGCTGCCTTCTGTTGGAAAGAGCAGAAGCTGCTGCTCTGTCAGACAAAGCCAGACCCAGCCAGCCCCAAGATGGAACTGTCACTGCCCAGATTTTGAACAAAAGACTGACATCAGTGGAGCCTTTGTAATAACCTAGTTTAAAAAGGGTGAAAAATGCTGCACAGCGCATTGAAATAAGATGGGGACTGGTGACAGAAACACCCTGCAGAGACCCAGAGCAGTGAAGGAGGGGAAGGAGCTGCTCCAGGTACTGGAGCTGAGGCTCCTCTGCAGCCCCTGGTGCTGCCCATGGTGAAGCAGCTGTGCCCCTGCAGCCCATGGGGGTCCATGGGGAGCAGAGATCCCCCGCAGCCCAGGTAGGAGCCCACAGAGGAGCAGGCTCCTGGCAGGACCTGTGGCCCATGGAGAGGACCCCACACTGGAGCAGCCCATTCTGAGAGGACTGAAAACCACAAAAAGGACTCCTGCTGAAGTAGTTTTTGAAGAACTGCAACCCCCATTCCCCTGCACCACTTGGGACATGCTGGGGTGATGGAGACTTGGGAGTGAAGTGGTGTCCTGGTTTCAGCTGGGATAGAGTTCATTTTCTTCCAGCAGCTGTTAGAGTGCTGGGGTTTGGATTTAGTGTAATAATAATATTGACACCACACTGATGTTACAGTTGCTGCTCAGTAGTTCTTACTGTAAATCAAGGACTTTGTAGTGTCTTACACTCTGACAGTGAGATGCACCAAAAGCTGGGAGGGATCCTGGTCAGGAAAGCTGACAGAAACTGGCCAAAAAGATATTCCACACCATAGAATGTCATGGCCAGTAAATAAACTGGGGGGATTTTTTTTTTGAGCTGCCAGTTGCTGCTCAGGGACAGGCTGGACATTGGCCTGTGTGTGGTGAGAAATTGTACCATGCATCTCTTGCCTGTCTTGGGCTTTGTTACTTTGTTTCTTTTCATTAAAATTGTTATTGTTGTTGGGCTTTTTATAATTATTTTTTCATTAATTAGCTGTTCTTGTCTCAATCAATGTGTTTTACTTTTGCTTTTGATTTCCTTCCCTACCCAGGAAAAGGTGGAGTGAGCTGGTGCCTGCATGTACTCAGATTTTGGCTGAGGTTAAGCCATGAACCTGGAAAGAATGTAGGGGTAAGGAAAGGTATTTTTATTTTAATTTTTTTCTCTTTTTTTTATATTGTTTAATTGGCAATAAGTTAAACCAATGTCTCCAGGCCAGTTCTGTTTTGCCCATGATGGTAATTGGCGAGTGATCTCCCTGTCCTTATCTTCAAAAAGCTTTTTCATCCTGTTTTCTCTTCTTCCCTGCTGAGGAGAGGAAGGGAGATTGTGGCTGGGTGGCTATCTGGCAGTCAGCTGAGGTGAACCCACCACACCTCTCTTACAGAGAAAAGCTCATTAAAAGTAATAAGAATGAAGATGTAGATCCAATTTCTAACAGAAAACACCAAAGCTGTGGATGGCTGGATGATGAGAAAACATTCTCATCATCCAGCCAGTGGGTGAATGCTGGTCTGTCACAGTCTTCACAAAATATTTGGCAGTCAGAGAACTGTACCAATGGGGCCCAATTAAGTACTGCTGCTCTTACTGTCTGATGTTACTTTGGAATATAGTGATGTTTTTCAAGTCAAAGTGCTAAAATTATGTTTGCAATCTTCTGAAAGCATCAGATATTAGTCAAACATCTTTCTGGATCCAAATCTTCTCGAAATGTGTCACCATCATGCATGAAGTTGTCCTCACAGTAAAGCTGTGGAACATTAGTGTTTCCAATCATGTTTCACAGATGGGGCGTGGGTTTCCTGCCAAGATCAAAGGGACAATCTGGCAGACAAGCAGCCCAGCAGAGCTTTGGCTCTGACTCCAGTATATGCCAGTCTGGACTGCAAAAGGGGCACACCATAGCTGTTTTGCAGGAGAGACAAGGAAAAAAAAAATCTGTCATTTGTGTATTACAAATGAAACACCAATTTTTATTTTTCTCTAGGTATTAATTTGTGTGTATTAATTATCACTCAGCCCATGTGACTTGCAGTAGCAAACGATAACAACATAAACACTGCCACAGATGTGGTAGGACATGAAGCAAGTATAGGAATAATCAAAGTCCTACAAGTAGATGATCAATATACCATGTAAATAAAACAATTAAGTGAACTTTTTTAAAGTTCCTGAATCCAATGCAATGATAACCCTCTCTCTGGGATAATTGCTTAAATGTCAAATCCATAGCTTGCTTGGAAAAACTTAAAACTATGTATATATATTTAGATAGATAGATATAAATTCATAGCCTTTATCTCCTCAGGTGCATCTTAGGTTGTTGTAACATACTGTAATATGTATGTATAATGTAATATGTAATTTAAGTATGACAGCTAGTCTAAGGAAAATTACTTTATTGGATTGATCAGTAAAGTGTTTCACCCAGACAGTGTATGATTGCAGTTTAGTGTCAAAAAGGATGAACTTACTGTTCAAATTAATGAACTGAAAAAAACAGAAAATTGAAAGCCTGAATATTAAATGCACTCATTAGAAGTTTCTTAAGGCAGAAGCTGAACAAGCTATAAGTAATGAACAAGTGTCTGAAAACCATAATATTGGGACTGCAGCAACTGTCATTCCCTTAGTAACCACATCATAATCAACTACCTAAACATGGTATGCCAGAGAGGAAAGGAAGGCAGATCCTGCCAGCATCTGGGCTCAGACACTCAGTCTGCTGAGCCCCTTGATCTCAGCATTCCAAATTGCTGGCAACTGGACACATGAACCCACAGGACCACAAAAAATTGCTTGAAGAACTGAGAGCATTTCACCCTGAAAAAAAAATACTAGAAAGAGATTTAATAAATATACTGTGAAGATAACACTTTCACATGATCAATCCTTTCTATGCACCTTATCCCTGTTTTCACAAAATTTTTCCTCTTTCACACTACCTAGATCACTCCCTTTCTCCAACTTTGGCCATAATAAATCCTATCTAACCCCAAAATGCTTTTTCCTTCCATCCCATAGTGTCTCCTTGTACCACCCCCCCAGGCAGCAAGCCTCTCGATCCCAAAGATCTCCAGCACTGACTCCTCATGATGCATTTCCCATCTCAATGTGGGACTGAGGGCTTTTTGGGACAACCCCTTGGGAGGGGGTCAGACAGGGTGTCTCTTTCTCTGAGTCCTTAATTTATGCATGAAAGAAAAGGGAAATATCAAACCTGTTTGAAAAATGAACATTACAAAACTCAGTACAAAACAAAGGAAAAATTTGTTTCTGCTTTTATTTGTGCCCCTGTGCTTCCCTGGATTTGTGCAGGTTGGCTTTTGATGGACTGACGGCTCCTGGAATGGGCCTGGGGCAATCAGGGCAGGGTTTTATTGGGGAAACCTCTCCTGTTGTGTCTTTGTGCACCTTAGGGTGTGCCTAGGGGCTTTTATCACCATGCAGCATCATTGGTCCTCTCAAATCTCCATGGTGGGCTGTAAAGAGGGTAAGCTGATTCTGCACAAAACACATGGGACATTGATACCCCATATTTCTTTATTTTAAATGGTTAAAGGTACAGGATATTGAATCTGGCTCACATTAAAGGAGAGAGTTAGATGTGTAAGATGGGAAAAAGATAGGGAAGCAGGAACATATATAGTTCAAAACACTGATTCCAAATTAGAAAAGGAAAAAAGATCCAAAGGAGTAGGAAAAAATAGCCTGGAAAATGCAAGAACCACTTGCTGTATCTTTTTTTTTTTTTCCATAATATTCCATAAAAGATGTTAAAAAAAGCACACTTGGCAAACATGAAATCCTCTGGTTTAGTTTGCTTTGCTGCTATCTCTCTGTTTAAACTAAAATATGCAAACATTTGTGTAATGACTGATATGGCTTTTACTAGATGCTTCTAACTCTTTCAGGAGCTTAATTGCAATGTGATTTTAACCTAAAGTAATTAATTTCTTGTGAATAACAAATAATGACCTATGATGACTTAGCTCTATTTCATTAACATTTGCTAAAGGACTTTCAAGCCCCCAGGTGGAAACTACTACAGAGATTTTATAAAACACACATTCCAAAGCAGTTTTTCTCCTGTATTGAACTTCCACCTACATATTTACACTCACCTCATGCTGTTTACATTTTTTTCTCTAAGGCAAGCTGATATTTTAATGACCTGAATACTAGGATTACATTTTCTAATAAACATTTGATAAAGATTGTATTCCTGGCACATCTCCCTGTTCCTGTGCGTGCCCTTCCCTGGGCTGCAGGGAGGGTCTCTGCACCAACAGGGCTCCCAGCACTGCTGGGGGATGATCCCTGCTCCAAACTTGCAGCCCCTCCCACAAATCTTCTCTTCCTCCATCCCCCCTTGGGTCCCTCTGCTGCAGCTCCCTGTTTAGCTGCCTCCTTCTCTGCCCCTGCCTCCTTTGGTTTCTCAAGGAAATTTTCCATGCAACTGGAAAACCCTGTTTTGTGTCACATGCCAAATCACATAATCCATCTGAAAAAGCCACTTCTTCATTGTCTGAACTTTAGAGATCATAGAATGGTTTGGGTTGGAAGTGACCTCAACATTAGAATCATAGAATTGTTGAGGTTGGAAATTACCTCTGAGGTCATCAAGGCCATCCCATGACTGAACACCTCCTTGGCAGCTAAACCACAGCACTGAGTACCACATCCAGTCATTTTCTGAACACCTCCAGGCTGGTGACTGCACCACTTCTCTGTGCAGTCTGTTCCAAGACTTGAAAACTCTTTAATTACCTCGTTTTAACCCCCCAGCCACGGGTAGGGACACCTTCCACTGGATCAATTTGCTCAAAGCCCCATCCAACGAGATCAAGTCTCTCCAACACAACCCTGACTTCAAATGTTCCTCTGAGCCAGCTGACTTCAGTGGAGGCCAGGAACAAGACTGGCAGCAGAAAAACACCCCTCTGCTAGAAGAAACAAAAGAATATGGTGGAATTGGTAAATATTACAAATATTAGAATCTAAAACTCTGAACTTCTTACTCATCCTGTGGTGATGGTGGAAGGTTTCCATTGTAGGCATCACCCACCTGGTGGGTGGAGGGGTTGACAGAAAAACCTGAGTATCTCAATCGTGTTAGTGCTTCTTGAAATGGAGCAAGTCCTTGGGGTAAGATAAAAGTAAAAGAACTTTTGCCTTTGTAGAACTATGATAAGTACAAACCAAAGTCAAGCCTTTAACATTTGGGGGATGTCGATTTTGAAGACAATTCTGTGACCAATTTTCTAGAAACATATGGTGTATGAATGCCTCAGAGAGGATCCAGGCAGACATTTCAGCACAGTTGCAAATAGAGCTTCTCATTATCACTTACAGTTTCACTCACTTTTATAATTGTTTGCATTCAGTGAGGTGCAACTTGGGTGTACGTCCCTACTTTTCCAATTAACAAAGTTTAAAAAGTTACAAAACTGTGTATGTTTATTAAGATATTTCTTGTTAATTAAAACTTGAAAGTGAAAGCTTGTTTTGCTCCTTTCTTCTCACATTTTTAACAAAAATGGCATAAAAGGGAACATATAATATTTTTCCTATGTTTGCTTTGAAGTGAATTTTGTAATGTTCATTTTTCAAACACGTTTTATATTTCTCTTTCTCTTTGATGCATTTATTTTTCTTTAGTATTTTTTATTTCTTTCTTTTAGAGATCAAAAAGAAAAGAAAAAATATTGGAAGAAAGGTGAAAATAGAATATTTTAAAAAAGAATAAAAATGAAGTGATACATTAGCACATAAATAAATAAAAACATTCAAAATGGTACAGATGTTTCTAAATGTTTCTAAAACATACTTTTGAGAAATATGACACTATGCATATTTCAAAACTGGGTTCTGTACACTAAATATATAAGATCTCTTCAGAGGTGCTAAGTAGACCTAACTCTGATTTGAGTGTACCAAGCTCTGGTGGTCATGTTAGCTTCTAAAGCTAACATTTTACATCTTGGTTGTGTCACAGTGTTCAAGACCACAGAAGTGGTTTGGTTTGGAAGGCACCTTAAAGATCATTTTGTTCCAAGGCCCTGCCATGGCAGCAACATGTTCCACTAGAGCAGGTTGCTTAAAGCCCCATCCAACCCGGCCTTGAGCAATTCCACAGATGGGAAGTGTTCTGGCAACTTCTCTGGGCAGCCTCTTTCAGTGCCTCACCACCCTCACAGTGAAGAATCTTTTCCTAATGTTCAATCTAAATCTCCCCTCTTTCAGCTTGAAGGACCCCCTTTATCACCCTTGCCAGCTGTCCCTCTCCCCATCTCTTGGGGCCCCTTTCAGGTACGGAAGGTGCTAAAAGGTCTCCCTGGAGCCTTCTCTTCTCCACACTGAAATATGAGGATGAATAGTTGCTACCTCAAATTCATGATGTTTCCTGCACCCTATCATGTCCATTTAATAAACCGAGTGGGGAAATAATCTGTATTAAGCTTTGAGGAGGAAAAAGAGCCTTAATATTTTGTGTTCAGCGTTAAATATTAAATGCCTCTACAAGTTTGTTGCCAGACATTCTCCAAAGTGGTTTGTATTACCTGTACTACACACCAGTGAAATGTTGTTCTTTATTGCAGCTTTCCAATCTCATTAAAGAGCATTTTTGGGGTTGAAGAGCATAGTTTTCAAGCATGAGCATAAGGGCAATAGTAATTTCAGGGATTCTATGTATATAACTGAAATTTCTGGTGCTCACAAAGCAGCCCTCCCTTTCCCTGTTCACCTCCATAGCTGCAAGAAACGTGGGGATAGGTTAGAAGAGAGACAAGAGGGATTGGAAATGCTGTTATTACTTTAATAGCCCAAAAAACCTTTGTAAATGCTTCCCTGGATCTTCCTACTACTGGCCTACATTGCAAATTCTCCCCAACAGGATCTGACCTGCTGCATATTGTCTCTTTCATTCAGGGAACTCAAAATGCTTTAAAAGACATCAGTTTCAAGGCCCATTAAAATCAGTGTGCATCTTCTCCACTAATATCAAGAGGCTTTTAATCAGACTTTAAATTATTCCCCAGCTTCAACTGAGTTCTGAGCTGTTTCTTTTCCACAAATACAGTTTCTCTGCTTGAATCTCATTTCCTGCCTCTCCTTCTAATCACCTTTTTAGGGCTCTTCTGGTTTTTTCTCTCTCCTTAAATTTTATTTTGCAACATTTCCCATCAAAATGTCAGCTACAAGTCCTGCTCTGTCTTCCAGATCATTAACAAAGGCACTGAGAATAATCCCAGGTGAAAACTGCCCATGATAGCCCATAGCCATGCTGTAAGGAATAACCTGCATCTCTCTATTCCCCGCAGGATTATACAGGTTCTCACAATTCCTCACTTGTAGCTCATCAAGCTCATTCAGGTTCCTTTTTCTCTCTCCACAGGAAGACCTGTACACACAGAGACTCACATAGATAGACATATCTATATCATATTCATGAAATGAGGAATGCTGTATGGCAAAGTTACATTAAAATCATTTTTTCTTCTGAATCCAAACCACATCTCTGTGCCAGCTGCCACAAAGAAAATTAATTATATCCCAGTACCCAGGATTGTAATGCAGGTAGAGAATGCTCTCTCTATGTTTGGTATTTATATACTCCATATTCACCTTTAGTCAGATGAGAAATCACATGGTTATTTGCCATGTTCCACAGATAAACTCTCTATGATACAGATAAAACACTGCACTTTATTTTCTTAATTATTTATCTGAGTAGAGGAAATTTATCTGTAATTTTGCTGAGGAATATCAGTGCATGTGACCCTCAGAGCACCCTAATATCATTGAATAACTGGCACCAGAGAGGTTTGGGGGAGCAGTGGTGTTGTTTTGGAGGCATTGTGTATGTATGTTTGTACTGCCATGTAGATATGCAGGCACAGAGGGGTCTCTGCAGGGGTCAAGAGCATAAACCTGAGAGTACACCAAGGATCCTTCACCTGTACTGCTGGCAGTATGGTCTGAATAACTGCTTTGTTCATTTTCTGCTCATCTGTGTCTGCTCTGAGCTGAGAGCAATATCTCCACACTAGCTCTGCACTCTTTATTCAGTCAGTTCTGCTGCAAGAACTTTCTGCATACCATCAGAAAGGGGTACATTTGGATTTAATCTCCACTATCCATCTCATCCATTTCTAATTTAGTTATATGGCTATTACATGGGTTGTGTAAGTAAATGGCAGCAAAGTATTCCTGCCATGTAATTATATTTTAAAATCCAAGTAATAGCAGTTACTTTTATTAGCAAAAACAATTATCATCCCTCCTAGCATAGTCTCAGATAAAGAAATTCCTTGTAATGATCTTGTAATGACAGTCTTACATCCATGTCATATTGACATGAATAATAGATTTAATATTAAAAGAAAAATCATTAACTCTTTCTTCAATAAAAGAGCAAGGATTTCTTGCATCTGTGTTCTTACACTCAGCTATCTTGTCTCAGTAGCTGGAAAATATATTAGAATAATATAATAATTAACAAACTCCAGGTTTTAGACTTTTAAACAATAGAACTAAGGAAGAGAATATTTTTTTAATGAACTGGGTTAATAAGGGTTCAAGGCAGCTTTACAGAGATTGTGCAGAAGTAGACATTGAGTTAACTCCTAGGAAATTGGTATGTCTAGATTTATGAAAGGCTGCTGAGATCCCAAAAGCAGCAGAAATATGCCAATAAGGGCTTCCTAGTATCTAATGATTGCTGCCCCTGTGCTCACCTAATTAACTCTGACACAGCTCTGTTTATGCAGCTTGTGGTGGCAGAGCCAGCTTCCCCAGCAGGGTTTTGGGAACATCAGTGGCAGAATCACCTGCCTTACATCACCTTGTTCTTGGAGTCAGAGCCAAGGGATGTGCTGCACAGCACTGTTTGCATGGGGTTTGTCACACAAAAGGGCAGAATCTGATCCTGACATGAGGGATGCAAGGGGAGACCAAGCTCTGATTGTTTAGAAGCATGTTTCAGAGATGGGCATCCATGGGAAAGACAAGCAAATGGTGAAGCACAAGTGTGGAGTTCCAGCTTAGACAGTTCCCAAAGGCACACCTCTGGAAGTGACCTGGGCAATCTTCCTGCAGAGCCAACACTGATGTCACAGTACCATGAGCAAATTGGGTGTGCAACAACCAATCCTACGATTTATCCCTTTGGACAAAACTAAAGTTAGTATTCCTCTGATTCCAGCTCAAGAAGAGTTATTAACCTCATTATTAGCTATCAATATTACCTGTGAATTAGTGAATGACATGAAAGTGCTTTGTCTCAAAATTGTATCCTGGGTTGGATCAAAGGCCATTTGGGCACCAGGGAAGTGATCAAGTGAAGTGATTCTACCCCTCTACTCTGCTCTGATGAGACCCCACCTGCATCTCCAGGTCCCCAGCATAGAAAGGACATGGAACTGCTGGAGCAAGTCCAGAGCAAGCCACCAAGTTGATCAGAGGCCTGTTACATTCTTTAGATTGTATGATTCTTTTCTTTAGCACATATCAAATAACGTGTGAGCTTCTACAACTCCAAAATCCCAACAGTTCTTGCCTAACACAATCAATAATATTGAAATAACAGAAAAAAAAGAGATGCCTGTTTCCTACAAGATATGTCTGTGTGTACATTAATGCAGAAGAAAACTCACATAGTTTGTCTGTTTCCAAGAATAGTCTAATACTGCATAACTCAAAGTAAAACACAGTATATCATTTCTTAAACAACACAAAGTTTTTAAAATTGGAGCATTTAAAGAAAATCAAAGCTTGTAAGTGCCGCTATCTTTGTTTCAAGAAATTCTTGTTTAAGTTCTGAGCCTCATTTTTAAACCTTTGGGCAATTTTTCATTTACTAAATACTTCACTATCATCACACATAATTTCATCATTGTAATTGTTTTCATATTGGCAACATTTGAAAAAGCTGTGAGATGTAGTCACTTTTTTATTAGAACTGCATACATGCACAGTGCATTCACAGTCATGAGACAGAGAATAAAATTATTTTAAGTGCATAAAGCACAGTATTGAAACATTTTTCCATACATCACTTGTCTATTTTATTTAACCTATGGTGTTAAAACTTAGAGAAAGGAGTGCAATATATCTATGGAGGACAAAGTGCAGAGCTGTTTTAATTCATTTTATTAATACTTCAATAATAAAGCTCACTGTGGGGCCAGCAGTTTTGATAGATTTTTTCCTCATTTGAAGCAAAAGGTGAAATTCCATCCAGCAAAGCTCCCACTCCAACCTGTGCAACACGTTTTTAACTCCCTCCCTGATGTGCTTGCTTAGGCAGTCAGCTCCCAGAGACAGTGAAAGTTTGCCTGCTTGTAGGCTGGGAAAGAAAGGAGGAAAACCTTCAAGATATGGCCTCAGGTTATCAGCAGTGAAGTCTCTGCAGTGCCTTAGTGCCTCTGAAGTCTAATTATCCTGAAGCTAAGAAAAGTTCACAGATCTGGCACTGGAGCTGAGCCAAGTCTAGTAGTCCTAACCTTAGCAAAGTTCTTGCTGAGGCATGGGAGTTCCATTGGATTAAAAATTTCAGGTTCTGGCCTGATCTCTTTTAACTTTGTGTGTGTTCACTCACCTGCACTCAGGAAGCAGAGGGCTGAAAGATCTCAATCCCTTCACGGAGCTTCGGTTGAAATAAATGTGAGCAGCTCCTGTGGCTTGAAATATGGGACATAATCTGAGAGCTGCTTTTGAATTATTTTTTGAAACAAGGCAGCCCAGCACTGCAAAGATTTGGAAACCTTCAAATGAGAGCTGTTTTTAAAAAAGCTGCTTTCCTCACACTGTTTAGGTTTAGATCTGAATGCTCTTTTTTGAAAAACTAATGGGGTTAATCATGTCCAGATCCTGGGATCACAAACTCCTAGAAAGGACAAATCAACTGGTGATGAGGTTTTCTTTCTAGGGACAAGTGTTTAAATAGGCTTTAGTCAATGTTGCTTCAGCAAGTTTGTTAAATACAAAATGTGGGAAATAGCTTCACCGTTCCTCATGGAGGGATGGAGACACCAAGGTAAAAAAGCAGAATGACTGGAAATCTTTTAAATTTTGAAGAAATATGAGTTGTGCTCTCATTACTCTGTCAGAACCATCTTTGTCTTGGTTTTGCTTTGGGATTTTCTAAAAAATATAGTTAAAAAGTAAAAATTAAACATTTTTCTGAGGCACACAAAACTCTCATAAGATTAAAAACTTCTGCAGATCATTTGAAATTATCTATTTGGAACTCTATACTGCCCCAATTCACTTTTCATCATTTCCACATCAAAAAAATATATATTTTACTGCCTCCTGCAGTCCTTCAAAGGATTCCACTCTCTCCCTGTTTTATACATCACCACCAAGGCTCAGTGCTGTGTACTTACTTGTTAACTGGACCTTGATTGCATTCTTCCATCTATTTCTTGATTTCTGCCTGTCAGTGACAGATCTGTCATCTTTATCTGTGAGTGTGGTTACCTAAGACTTCCTGTTGCTCACACGATATTTTATGCTTTTGCTGTCTCTGTTTTATTCTCTGACCTCTTGAAATATTTTCTTTTTGTATGCATGAATTCTTATGGCAGTTTCAAATGAAGAGCTTTGCCACTTCAACATATTATAATTTCTTGCCTGAATTCTGGTAGTTTTTCTTTTCGTTTCTATTGATTTCCAGACCCCTTAAGATATTTCTTAAGTCCTTTTTATGAGTTATCCTCACTTCATAGCTCTTCTTTTTATTATTTGGCCAAACACCTTTTCAAAATGCTACCCAGCTTTTCATTCAGACCTGAAGTTCAGGTGGCTTAGAGCTCCACAGACACTGAAAGATCATTCTCAGAGTAGCAACAAACTCAGTTTTCTCTCATTCTTGCTGCTGTAAAATTGAAAGGAGAATGATGTTTTATTTGAATTGTAAGAGGCTCAGTCACAGTGATCAGTGTCATTTGTAAGCTCACACTTTGGCAAACAGTAGAGGACATGGATACCAAACCTTCAGTCCGTTTAAATATGAAACAGTTTGAAAAGTGACAGAAGTGTACAAACAGTATTGTTACCAGTCTTTTCTCATCCAAACACATATTCATTGAAATTTTCCCACATTCCTCAAAGCATCAGGCAAAAAAATTATGATTTAGATGAAAATCCAGTTTCATAAGTAAGCACAAGTTATAGTTATAACATTGGTACTTTAAATTAACAACAACAAAAAAAAAATCCAGCCCGTCTTCTGTTGTTTTCAGCACTTTATCCTACATGTTTAATTTTGTTGTCATTCTTTGTAGAGACCTGCTGGATCTGGCTTGTGAAATTAATGAGAAACAGGTTATGTATTGCACAGTTACAACTCTAAAATGTTATTTTCAATAAATAAATATTCTTGATATAATAGAGTAAATGTAAACAAAAAAAATCCCCAAGAAGAATAATACAGCAGATTCCATCCAGCTATGCCTCTGGTCTAGTATTTCATTATTGAGTGATACATATTCATATTTTATATTTAAGATACCATTAAATTTTAAATCAATTTAATGAGTTTTTTTCATGGCAGACCCTCAGATATTTTCTGATAAGATGCTGTTTTCTAAAGCATGAGACTTTCCTGACTTTAATCGTTACCCATAATCTGATTTATGATTCAGCTGAAATGATCCATCTGTTTCTGAGAGATAAACAAAAGAAATTCAAAATAAAATAGAGCTCTTACATCAACTGTAATAAAGAAGTACTTTATGTTTTGTAGGGTGCATTCTGGAGATAGTGAAAGAATCTTGAATGTCTGTGAAAATTAACTTAAAGTTGGGTAAGTTAGCCTGAAATCTCTCTTTGCCTGTGTTTGCATTTGATGTTTTTCACATAACTACATTAAAGTTTCAGCGCATAAGGAAGCTGCTTCAGATCTAAACCACCATGGGAGGTAAACAAAGCCATACCTGCTGTTGTAACCCTCTTCTGGCAGGAGTTCCAGGAATGCTGAGAAAAGGGAATCTATCCTCATGCAAGATGACAAAGATGGGTGAAGAGAAGTCAGGGAAAGGTTGGGAACAGAGACTGGATTTTGCTGAAAGCATGGCACTCTCTCCCAAGGCTGTACACCTGCACATGCAATCTGCATCTGCTTTGGGAGTCCGAGCTCCCACTGCAGCCAATCTGTGCTCAGTTCAGCTGATCACATCTCAGGGTTTTCTGCCATTTACATTCTCTAAAGACATCCATGCTAGCACTTCAGGCATGCCCAATACTTGGATCTATGTGGTAGATCCATGTCCTTCTTGGAGAAGCAACTAAATCCTAGTGATGGAATTCTAGAGCATGTCAAATGGCCAAGATGAAAACTTCTACATTTGAGCAGCTAGACAATCTTTCCTTATTAGGAACTGGAGTGTTGAGAGCTGCTCAGCTGATTAGGCAAAAGAATTCTGATTTAGCTGCCAAAATGTAGACACATAGCACCTTTTGAATTCTGTAGGTTACCCATGATCATAAAATGGGATATCCATAAGGGATCGGAGATTTCATGTTTATGGAGCAGCAGTTGAATATAAAGAGGAGCTCTGTAATGTGTCTGAAATGGGGTTAGGTGCATCTCTTTAAATAATTTAATGGGGCATCTGCCCCATTCCTGGACATCTGATCTCAGATCAACTATACTCACCACCAAGCCTCACTGGTTAGATTCCCACTGGCTGTAATGACACCTCCTTGCTCACATCTGACCATCAACACAAGCATGCAGCAAGCCAGGTGCTTTAACCTTTCCAGAAGACTCTCACCCCAGAAAATCTATGTGGTTGCTGACTTTGGAGCCCCTTGAGAAGCCCTAAGGTATCCAGGAGGCTGAGAGGGACGTGCATGAACACGAGGTGCACTTTCTCACTGGTATGTGCAATAGAGGATTGTAGGGAGAGGCACAAGTGTAAATAAAGCTGAAAAACTTATATCTCAGAAAAAAGATGGGTGTAAATAGGGAACCTTCCTTTTCAGAAGAGGGGATGTGACTGTATCCCACACTGGCTTAAAAGAGGTGTGAGCACAGCTCACTGTGTGTACTGGCACACTGAAAGGTGTTTAGGCATGTACAGTTTTATGAACATCTTATGAGTTTCTAATATTCCGATTCATTTGTTACATTGCTGTTATTGATCCCTAATGCCTGGTTCACTGTTTGTGAGTTAGTTAAATACTATTAACAGAGAAAAACTTTTTAAAACCTGATTCTGCTTAAATTCTATGAACTGAGCAATTTTTCCTTGATGCACAAACTCACAGAGGGGCATGGTACTGGTCTAAAGGACAGAATATTCTTCCATTGTGGATATTTATTCCATAGAAGAGATGCTCAGATCTTCTTTGCTTTCCTGGACCTCTGCAGCAGAAGAAGGTGTAAAAAGGTGCAAAAAATTGAGCTCTTGAACTATGGGAAACAACTGAAAAGAGGTTTTGTGGGGCTTTAATTCTGTTCCTTTTTAATTATTTTGCAGTATGATGATAGAGCTTTTAATTACCTGACAGATTTTCTGGAATACAGAGAGGTAGATGCTCGGCTTGTTTCTCAGAAGTGTGTTTCCTCCTAAGAAAATCTAAATCAATGTTCCTAAACACTAAATATCTCATAACCTAACCTGGCCCTGTGAACTGGCAGTGTAAACATCTCAGTGACACAGGGGCCAGGTCAAAGTGTAAATGCAGACAGCATCAACAACCTTTCTGGAAAGAAATTTCTTCCTCATCTGAAAACCTGCAAGTAGAGCTCTGAGTTCACACAGAGCACTGAAGGGCCATTTGTGCACTCAGTCTTTTATGATAAAGCACTTTCCCCTATCTTTTCATTTTGAATTCCCACACCGTTCTTTGTCCTTACTGTACCTGGTGGTGATACTCTCATCAGGGAGCAGAAGATTAGAGGCTGAACATATGTCACATTTTACATTAATAGCTGAGGTCTCCTTAAACAAAGCTGATATGTGTGACTTTATGTCTGCTTTTACCTTTGCTTCATACAGTGCAAAAATACCCAGGATACCCACAGAGCTTTGCTGTGTGTAAGAACTCTATGTTCTGTCAAAATAAATGCAGAGGAATTGTGTAAACTTCTGAAGGATAAATCAGAGCTCTTCTGAGAGCTGTTTTGTTTCTAACCCCTTGATAATTCCCTTAGTGGTTACCAAAGTACCTAAATGAATGAGAGCTATATTGAGACACGTCAGCATTAGCTGTGGAAGGTGTAGATTTAATCCAGGAATAAGTGGCACCAACTTCTACAGGATTTAGGGTTCTGTAAAGGACACCAGCTAATCTATGAATAGCTCCACAGGAATCACATTCTAGATAGCCTCCAGGGAATCAACTGAATTGGCTCTTGTTCCATTCAAACTGAAATCTGACAGAGCCATGTGAACCCTAGAAGCAGAAAGGATTTTTTAAAAAATAACAAAAGGAACCACAGGTTAGCTGCTTAATGCTTACATTTCCAGCTTTCTGTCATGTAGCTGCTGCATTTCTCCTAGGAAGGGAAAAGGGGAAGGAAAGAGGGGGCAGGGAAGCTCTCTGGAACAGATGCCAAAACACCATTAGATTTTATGAGATGTCTTGACTCCCCAGTGGACTCTGATGGTAGTTATGGAAAAGACTACATCACCTGAGCTTCTATTGTGTTGAAGAGAGTGACCTTGAAAAGTCTTTGAACCAGACACTCTTTTGGCTGTTTCTTGCCTGGAGAGATTCATGGTTTCTATGAGAAAAACTATAAACCTGTCAAATTCAGATGCAGGAACGCTGGAGACATACGATGGGATTTAGATAACATTCCTACTTCTCTCACTGGATGCTTGTGTTAATGCAATCTGTCTGCTGAATTGTAAAAATTGAGAGGTGCCAAATATTTTTTTTCCTTTCCTCCCCCCCCCCTCTTTTTTCCCCAAGGTGGAAATACAAGACCAGTGAAAGGATGTAAATTTGCTTCATTTGTGAATAGTGATTTCTTGGCTGATATTACCTAGCTTCTGCCTGTTGGAAACAGCATTGGTGTGTTTGTGTGTTTTGGGGTTCTTTTTTTTTTTTTTCCCATTTGTTGTCCACATGCTGCACAATATTTTGTTGATGAAAATCTCAAAGTATGTTGTACAGCAGAAGACTTGGCATTAATATGCTACTGAATGCTGATACTCTCTCATCTAAGGATATCTATTTCTAAAGAAGAAGGCTGTTTGAATCTATAGTCAATCAAGAAAATGAGCATGTGCATTTACCAAGGAGTAGGAGGATGTTAATCTACAGTGAAGAAATATAATTTTCAGTCATTTAAAGCCATACATCTGTTCTGTTCAGCTATGAAGGACTGATTCTCTTCTTACTTAATAAGAAGTAAGGAGTGTAAAGGATGAAGTGTTTTGGCATACGTTGTAAAATCAGGATTGAGGGAAAAACATTCAGGGTCTCCTATGCCATGGCCACAACCTTCCCAAAATGCATCCTGATCAATCCTAAACCAACCATTTCATGTGAAATTTATAGCTATAGATACACTTGCAATGCAGCAGATGCTTAATGAGAAAAAACATTTTTCTAACCAATTTCTCCAGAGCAGTAGGCTCACTACAGGATTGCTGCTGCCACTGATTTCAGTGGTAGTGGGAACAGTTCACTATAAGACTTCTACTCAATTTTTTTCATGGAAGAGACGAGTAGTTATGGTCTGAATTTAGAGACAAGAGTCTTCTCATCATGTTTCAGATGGCAGCATTTGCTGAAGGAGATTTTGAAGAATGAATTTCATTTTTCTAACAGCATCAAAAATGTATTTGAAATAAGAGATTGCATTGCCAATGTCCTGTCATCTGCTTTGCTTTGGTTCACAGAATCATAGGATTTTTAGGGTTGGAAGGGACCTCTGGAGGTCATCAGGTGAAGCCTTCTGCCAGGGCATGGTCACTTAGAGCAGTTTGTGAAGGGATGTGTCCAGGGAGGGTTTGAATGTCTCTGGAGAGGGAAACTCCATGACCTCCCTGAGCATCCACCCTCAACAGGTCCCTGAGCCACTGTGGGTGTGCCCCATCAGTTCCTGTGGATTTTTGGCTGTTACATCTGTCTAGCCAGCTCCTAACCCAACCCTCTATGACCCAGGGGAAGTCTCCCTTTCTCCAACCTTCCTCTCTTACCTCTAAGGTTCAGGATTCCTTAGGGCCAGTCTAAACACTAAAGTTTGAGGCAAAGAAGGCAATTAGTGATTCTGACTTTTTTTTTGTTTTTCATCACAAGGATGCACATCTGATTCAGAAGCAACCTCACATTTCCCCAGATGTGTGTTAACTTCAGTCCCAATTTCTCTACTTCTTTACCCACAGTGGCAGAGGGAGATGGGGAATGAGGACTGCAGTCAGTTCATCACAAGTTTTCTCTGCTGCTCCTTCCTGCCCAGGGTGAGAACTCCTCACCCTCTTCTCCTGCTTCAGTCTGGGGTCCCTTCCATGGGAGACAGTTCTCCATGAACTTCCCCAAAATGAGCCCTTCCCATGGACTGCAGTTCTTCGCAAGCTGATCCAGTATGAATCCCTCCCACTTGGTGCAGTCCTTCAGGAGCCAACTCTCCAGCATGAGTCTCCCTTGGGGTCAGAGGTCCTGACAGAAAACCTGCACCAGGATGGCCTTCCAAAGGGTTTCAGCCTCCTCCAAGCATCCACCTGCTCTGACATGGATCCTCCATGGGCTGCAGAGACAGAGCTGCTACACCATGGGCTGCACCACGGGCTGCAGGGAAATCTCAGTCCTGGTCCTGGAGCACCTCCTGCCCCTCCTTCTCCACTGGCCTTGGTGTCTGCAGAGCTGTTTCACTCACATATTCTCAGTCCTCTCTTCAGCTCTCCCTCAACAGTCCCCATCCCCACTCTCTCTCCTTAAATATTCCCTTCCAGAGGCACTTTCTGCCCTCCCTGATGGGTTCAGCCTTGGCCAGCAGCTGGTTCATCCTGGAAGCAGCTGGCATTGGCTGTCAGACATGATGGAAGCTTCTGCATGCTTCTCAGCGATGCCACCCTGCAGCCCCTGGCTACCAAACCCTTGCCACACAAACCCAATACAAAAGATATTTTTCTCTTCATGTGCCATTATGGAGAAAGTTATTCCTAGGTTACATAGGTAGCAGAAAGAAGAAAATCTGTTTATTGCATGGCAGATTAGAGTTGGAAATATTCAGAGTAAATTTGTAAGTGTTATATGCACTGATTAGAAAAACTGGAGAAAATTAATTTAGAGCAATCTTTTCTAGCAACAGACAAGGCACAGTTCTGCCTTAGCAGGACAGCTGGCAGCTGGGAGGATGTCAGTAATTCAGTGCCAGTCTGTAACAGCTTTCTTTCATTGAAATAAAGGTGTTACAACCAAACTGGATTTGCAATAGGGAATGCAAAATATGAGCATGTCATTGCCTCTGTCGGCATCACAAATGGAAATGCGGATGTGTTTCCCTCTTATTGTTGATTTCTCATCATTGAAGTCTTCATCAGGAAGTAAACCATTTTAGCAATCCTCTCTGGAGGTGCCTCTCTGGAATCTTCTCAGTTTCTTTTACTGACAGATCCTATAGCTCTCTGTTTAAGATGGTGCCCATCTTCTGATGGTTGCTACTGCTGGCCTTCTTTATCCCACACAGTGGAATTCTTTTCCATCAATCAGTGGTGCCATTTTCTGTTCATAATTTCAACACCTCACTTTCTCTTTCCTTAATTGATCTGAACTGCCATTAAAAGAGATGTCTTTTTGGAAGCTAATCAACTGGCAGTACTAGTTTTTCTCCAGCAGATAAACACAGTCATTTTTGTTGTTTGAGAATCGTGTTGTGTGTCTCAGGGTTAAAGACTTCTGACATGTATTATCTTTCACCAATCCACTAAAATTTTCATTAGCCTCTGTTGTACCCACTCCATCAGGCTTTTTTATATTTCTATGGAGGTTTTTTCACATATTGTATATCATTAATCAGTCTAAGTAATTTTAAATTCAAGAAAAGTACTAGCAAATGGTTTGTTTCATAAAAAAGGCAGTAGTGGGGAAGGTGCAGTCTTTAGAAAGCATGTGATTCTACAAGAAAAAGGTAGAAGGTTAATTATTTCTTTAATGAAATCTATTAGAAATAATTTATGAATAATAATTATAGACTCACAGAATCATAGAATGGTTTGGGTTGGAAGGGACACGTAAGACCATCCAGTTCCAACCCCTTGACATTGGCAGGGACACCTTCCATTAGACCAGGTGTCTCCAAGCCCAATCCAACCTGGCCTTGAACACTTCCAGGGGTGGGACATCCATGACTGTTTCACTGCTTCACCGCCCTCCTAGGGAGGATGTGCATAAGTGTTGCGCTTTGTAAAGAAGCAAAGCATAAGCCTGTGTTTACATCCAGATTTGTACAGCAGACAAATGCAAAGGTGCATCCAATGTTATGCACATTAAGTCCTTTAGAAGATTATCAACCCAGTTTAAATCCTCTTTTATCAGGGTTTTTACTCAATTTTTTATCTCTGGATTTATGTAAATGTAATGGTGAGTGGGGTTTTTTTTGGAGCTGATTAAGGCTGCCTTGAGCTGAACCGAATTAACTGTATGATCACTGGGCACAAATGTCATTCCAAAATTAACAATGTTTAACTTTTGTTTCTCCTATGAAATCTAGAATGCCATTTTTTCTAGTTTATCCACTTCTGTATGTGGGATAAGACCTCTAGTAGCCCTATCATCAGTTAAAATAATTTAATTCGTAGTGCTTACCCATTTGTTTTTTAATAGGCAAAAAACTTGTAATGGATAAAGTAATTTTTAATTTAATGGAGAGTAATTATTTTATGTAAATATATGGATTTAATATATACAGAATATGTAGCATGTTTTTGTTTTAAACAGAAAACTGATGAAGAAAAAATAAGAATCGAAGAAAGGACTGAAATATTGAAAAGAAAGTAAGTTTAGAGTAAAGCTTCTGAGCATTTCATACATGATTAAGAAGAAATTATGTAATTCACCATATCCTTGCCAGATATAAAAGAGATTCAGGATAGATTAATATGTCCTGGTGTCACTGGCCTAATGACAAGGTTGCCATTTCCAGCTTACCTGAACAAGTGTCACTCTGTAGTTTTACAGTTTTTAATCTCCCTCATGCTCAACAACCACAGAGAGAATCATTAAATTTTGAATACAGTGAGTTTCCCCACCAGATCAAATGGTCACAAGACCTAAGTATTAGTGACAACTGCATTTAATTCTAACTGTTTTCTTTGAGTCAAGCATAAACA
>LTAT01000004.1:150807886-150826651 GCA_003286495.1 Chlorodrepanis virens
AAAAAAAAATAAAATGTCACAATACCAACTTTGACGAGGCTGGAGCCTGATGTGCAGCATTTACAGAGCTAGACATCCCCAAGCCAGCTGCATAACCATCAACATCCTGGCTGATAAGGCTCCTAAAGTCAGACATTATTCAGGCACTGCCACGATTTTACATTGTCTTCCAAGGAAACAGACTTTATGGAATCACATTGCCCATCTGCTTCTCCAGTCCTTTTCTGTCTGCCAGTCTGATCATAAGACTTTGATTATTGATATATTTCAGCTCAATTTTATAGAACGAAAATCTCCAAACTTCTTAATTCCTAGGTATTCTTTGACAGCGAATGTCAAGATTGTGGAGAAAGCCCATAATAGGACCATATTCAGACAAAAACTGGATTTTCAGTTTAAAAGAGTTTCAAGTAAACATTTTCATTCTTTTTTTGTTAGTTTTTTTCATACTTGGCTAGCAGCTTATGAATAATTATTATTCCCAAGGAGACCATCCCATATGATAATGGACAGCAATACTCCAGAATGCACAGTTCTGAGTTTGTACTAAAAATGAGAATATACTGGAAAAATGCAGCCAGAACAGAGCCAGAGATATGAAATTGCTTTTGGGTGGGCTGAAAAAGGTGATGGACAAGGGAAGAGAAAAGAGGAGGATCTTTAGCCTTGGTAATGGAGCCAAAAAGGAACATAAAACACAAGCAAGTAATTCAGAGCTGTCACAGCCATCAAACACATCTGTTATAAAGGTTTACAGAGCATTTGTCCAGCAAGTTTGAAATTGGTTGCGAACACCCATCTCCAACATAGGCCCTCTTACAGCAAGACACTGAATGTCCAGATGAACTGAACAGAAAGACTAGAGAGAGAAACATGACTTCCTGCCTTACTGCCCAAGGCATTCACCATCGGAAATCTGCTTTTTTGTCTTTCCTGCTTTAAAGAGAGTTGTTTTTTTTTTTACTTTAAGTAAAGCAATAATTGGATCTGTGGAAATGTTCAAAGCCAGCTTGGATGGGGCTTTTTGCAACCTGGTCTAGTGGAAGGCTCTCTGCCCATGGCAGGGGACTTGGAACTAGATGCTAAGATCTTATGGCACCACCCTAATCATTCTCTGACTCTATGAAATACATCTCCAAACCATTCCAAAGTAGGTGTAATCTCCATTGTTGCATCATTCTCTTTCTCTTGATAGCATCTTAATAAGAAAGTTACAATGAAAATAAGTATAGCACTCTATTACACCTGCAAAGACCTCAGCTTTGTGCTGACTTTGTGGTGCTATTAACTCAGAGATCCCAATTGGATAAACCCAGCAAGGGAAGAAATCTAACATCTACAACTTTTTGTATCCATAGGGCATTGGAAATGAGAGACATCTGAGCTCTTCCATTCTTTCCAGTCTGGACAGTTCTGGGTGTGTTCAAAATTAAAAGATACACACATCCTTATGGCAAAAATAAAATCCAGGCATTTGTGGAGACCTGGACCATGTTTAAGTGTTTTTAAAGATTTTTTGAGCATGGCTATATTAGATAATGGAAGTGATCCTTGACATACAAGAAATGCTTTTGATTAAGCCACAGAATAGAATCCAATGTCCTACTGATGCCATTTGGGGTAAAGATGGAAAGAAAAGTGGAGGACACTCAACCACTTCCATTAGATAATCTCAACAGTTATTCTCATGTGAAAGAAAAAAAAAAAAACAAAAACAAAACAATTATTTATGTAGTACTTAAAAAACTTTTCATTTTTCTCCAGCATGGAGGGAAGAAAAATCATAGAAGTAAATCTGATGAACATTCAGTCAATAAAGAAAATTATTCTCCTTAGTAAATCAGTATGTAATATAGATTGCTATTGAAAGAGTTGATTTCGAAGATCTGAGAAGGTCCTGTAGAGACAGATGAGATTTTGTTACATACCTGCCTTTAACACTTACCAGGATGAGAGAACAATTCCTCCCTATGTCAAGATTTTTCTATGCTGAGAGTGTACATGCCGAAACATACTTTTTAGTTTTTCTTTAATATTTTTATTTCTTTAAGCAACAAAACATATCTCTCTGCAGATGTAAAGATTCAACCTTCTGTTTATTTTTATTTCTCCCCACTTAATGCTAACCTTCTGAACACTTAACCTAATTCTACCAGGTATTAATATCCTTGAATCACCATGGGTAGTAAAAAAATATTTAGATACCAAATGGAAGTTCCTGCCCCTTCTTTCACATCTTCAAAACTCTTATATATCATCAAATCACAGAATGATTAAGGTTGGGAAAGATCTACAAGGACATGGACTGAATACCAACTTGTTCATTAATCAATATTGGGAAGTGCCACACACACCTGTTTTTGAGCAATTCCTGTTGGAAAGAAATGGTAAAAGATACACTTCCTTGTCATCCTTGCTGGTTAGCATAACACCTTATTAGAAGCTGACCTGCAGCATCTGAAAATGATGCACATCAGGTATGCAAATAGCATAAGAGAAGCTAAATGGAGCTTTTTGATGTGAACCTGTGCAGGACTGAACTTTCCCCTTCCAAATCAGAGAAGCTCTGATGTGGATTTCAAGCTTCCTGTCATCTTGTGAACTGCAGCTCACCTTCAGTAGTATGTCATCATTAACAGTATGTCTTCCCTCTTTTTTAGCAGTATGCCATCATCAATTCTGAGCTGATGCATTCCTCAAGACGCTCAGCTTGAATACAAGTTTAATGAGGTTGAGACACTTAAAGTTAGACAGTTGTGTATGAGGAAAATGAAAATGGAGAAGGAAATAAAAAAGAAAAGAAAAGAAAAGAAAAGAAGGGATGGAACAGCAGAGTTTTGCTAATGTGTTTAAGGAATAAATTGAGTTTAAAGACATTCCAATCCCTCTCCATTTGCTTTTGTCATTAGGGCACCCAAGACTGAGCTTGAATGTTTCCCGCTGATCGTGATGAGTTTTATTTTTTTTTATGAAGGAGTTGATGAGGCATTCCATCATCTGATAGAATCTGATGAACTCTGATGTTCCTCCCCAGAACAAGTGATTTGTAAGGGACAGGTTGACCTGGTAGGTTAAACAGTTAAGTGGTTAACATAAGCCTTCTACAAATGTCAGGAAATGGAAAAGGGGTATTTTACATTATTTTAAATATTCTATATTTATTTCTGGCAGTTGGAAATAATTTAGACTTATGCATCTGCTTCCTAGATGTAGAAGTAATTCTTTAAGCTCTTTTAAGCAGGATTATTCCTGCACATTTTTATATAATCTAGTATGCTTTCAGCATTAATGGTTAACTAATAGTGATAAAAATATTTATTCATGACATGGAAAACTACCAGCAGTGAGTTTAACTTTTTTTTTTTCCCAGAAAGACAGAAATAATAAAACAATGAAACAAAATGGGGAAAAATTGCCTTGCCAGTGTAATTAACTGAGTTAGAATTACTATAACAACTTTCTCTGGGCTCTCTTTATTTTCAATTTGATTTTATTGCTTTTAGCTCTTCAGTACTGCCTCTGCTGAAAGAATCTTAAACTTTCTATTCTTTGCTTTAGGTTGAGTTGATGAGGAAAGGAGACTTTCCTCTGCCTTCTTTTAAGGGTGGCCCCCACCTTGCAGCTTCACCATAGTAAACATTCATGGTGGTGCATCTCAACTCCCGCTGTCCTTCCATTTCTTTTCAATCTGAGACAAAGGCAAATTGCAGCTTGCCAGCGGTGGTACCCTTACAAATTTTTCTAAATTCAACATTTTTATTTATTTCAGGAAAATAAAGTTTGGTAATGATAAAGGAGGAAGGAGTAATGCAAAGTCATTATTAAAATTAAGCTTGATTTTCAACATCTTTGCTGCGAGTACGTAAATACATTTTATTTAAATTGAAGTGTCAAAATGAAGTCCTTAAACAAGAATTCTATTCATCCTTGGGAGAATTTGATTCTGGTAAGGGCTTCATAGTAATAGGAGGGTTCTGCAGCATTTTAATAGTTTTGATATTATTGCTCATGCAGAGATGAATCTCAGTGCCCAGAAAACAGGTGTTTCTCTCCTGTCCAGTTAAGACACTCCTTTAAATGCTTGCAAGTTGCTGGTAGAGAACTAAAACTTCTGATTTTTTGGAGTGTGTAAATAGTTCATTCATTGTTGTGTAGACAATTCCCAGTCGAAGCTCCCACCTGAGGGGTGTCACATCTTGTGGGGACCAAAAAAGCTGAAGCATCCCCTCTTCTCTGCTAATGATACAAAGAACTTGCAGTGTGCACACCTTCAATTTAAGCACATTAACCAAATTTCAAAATGAAAGAAGGAGTCATGGGGTCCCTTCTGTTAAAGTTTGGAGGAATTCCTGTGTATTTATTTTGCTGTTATTTCCTGCTACAGTTCTCATTTGTCCCTCTTGTAGAAACATGTCATAGTCATTCATTTTATGACACAGAATTCTTTCTATCCTCTTTTTTCCACTATAGCACCTCTGCTAAAAAAAAAAATAACTTATATATAAATCTATCTGGTTTATGTGACAAGGTTAAATCTATGTCATTTATGTGACAAGATTTTGGTTGCAGGAAGGCTACAGGGACTGCTTCTGTGAGATGCTGGTAGTTCTCCCATGCCCAACACAATCAATACCAGCTGGCTCCAAACTGGACCCATTGCTGGGGCCAAGACTGAGCCCATCAGGAATGGTGGGAGTGCCTCTGAGATAACAAGGGTAAGAGGGGAAAAAACCCTGCTGTGCAACAGCAACTGGATGGAATGAGAATTTATGAGAGAAACAGCTCTACAGATACCCAGGTGAGGGCACAAGGAGGGGCAGGAAATGCTCCAGGTGCCAGAGCTGACGTTCCCCTGCAGCCCCTGCACAGCCCATGGTGAAGCAGCTGTGCCCCTGCAGCCCATGGTGAAGCAGCTGTGCCCCTGCAACCCCCCTGCATGGGGGTCCATGGGGAGCAGAGATCCCCCTGCAGGACCCCACATCAGAGCAGGGTGATGCCCAAGGGAGGCTGTGACACTGTGGAAACCCACACTGGAATAGGGTCATGGCATGGACCTGTGACCTCTGGAGCAAGGAGCCCACACTGGAGCAGGTTTGATGTCAGGACTTGTGAGCCCACAGGGGATTGACTCTGGAGCAACCTGCTCCTGAAGGACTGCTCCCCATGGAAAGAACCCATGCTGGAGCAGCTCCTGAAGAACTGCAGCCCAGAGGGAGGACTCATACTGGAGAAATTCATGCAGGATTGTCTCCCATGGGAGGAAACTCACACTGGAGCAAGAGAAGAGTGTGAGGAGGCATGAGCAGCAGAGGTAACATGATGAACTGGTCATAACTCCCATTCACCATGCTCGGAATGTGGGGAGATAGAATGTAAGAGAATAGAGATCGTGCAGAAGGCAATCTCACCCCTGAGCAGCTGGAGCTGTACTAATTACCAAAGATTAAGGACAAGCCTGCCCTTAATAGGCCACAGCTGTGTCCAATAGGGATGAGTGCTATAAAAGAGTGGGTTAGCTGGATGAGAAGAGTGCTGGAGTTTGTTGACTGTGCTGTAAAGGAAGAAGGAGTTAGTGCTGTGAGGAGCTGCCTGTGAGAAATCACTGAAGAAGGCAAGGAACTTCTACAGTAGGATGACAACAGCTGAGGCAGAGGATTCAGGAGTGAAATTGAACCTGAAACAGGAGGCAGGGGGAGGGAGTCAAAGAAAGGTGTATTTAAGATTTGATTTGATATCTCCTCACTATACTCTCAGTTCTTTGGTAATGAATTAAATTACTTTTTCTAAGTGAACTTGGAATGATGGCCATTGCTGACAGAAATTTGGACATTTTGAGGATTTCTTCGTTGAAAAGGCTGTGAAGCATTGGAACAGGCTGCTCAGGTGGAGTCACCATCCCTTGTGGTCTTCAAGAAACAACTGGACGTGGCACTCAGTGGTGTGGTTTAATTGACAAGGTGGTGATCAGTCAGAGGTTGGACTTGATGACCTTGGCAGTCTTTTCCAACCTAAATGGCTCTGTGTGTCTTTGATCTCTCTTTTCTTCAATTTTTTTTTTTTTAATTTCCTCTTTGTTCAGATGAGGAAGGGAGTGACAGAGCAGATTTGGTGGGCACCTGGTGTCCAGCCAGGGCCAATCCACCACAATGAAATTTTGGAAAATGTTAACGTGAAAGCTATAACCTCAATAAGATCCATCTATGACATGAGCATGGTGGAAAGAAGAAGAGAGAAGTCACAGTGATCACTGTAGCATCATTTGACTTGACCTTTCTGGACCTCATGGGCCACAGTGTGTATGCATCAAATTTTTCTTCAGATATATGCATTATACTCTACAGTGAGTTGTTCTTGCTTAAGGTATAACACCCTTTGCACTCTAGGTTTATTGCCTGAATTCAGTTTTTATGTCTCAATATTTACTTGGTTTTGGGTTTACATAATTTCTGAAGTGTAATTTTCAACTAGAAGAACCATTTTCCTACAATAGCTTGCAATACTCGAAGACAAGTAATAGTTGAGTTTCCATGCTCTTGGGTTCCCAGTGGAACTTAATAAAACTTTTTGAAGAATTCAGTCAAAATTAAAAACTTTTTCATTAGATACAAGAGATGTAAAGTTGCCATATTTGCTGTAAATCTTTGTGTATCCTATTGCCCTTAATAACGACTAAACCTTTCTGCAGTTCCATGGGCTGGGAAAAACTTTCTCTTCAATTTGTCTGGTTAAGTAAGCTGAGAAAAGAGCCTTTCGTAAAGAGGATACCAAGACTGTCTGTGGAATAACAGGAGAAATGCAAGGAATGATGAAACATTAATTACTCATTTGCTCACATTGCATCTTTTATGAACACTCAACTTACCAATACTTTCTTTTCTCATTTAATTCCCCCATTGGCACTTCCATCTCTAATTTTTGTGAAAAGAGGAACAGGTGGGAACAAGGAGCATAATTTTTAGGATTTTTTAATGACAGAACAAGAGAAAAATTGAAATTAGTTAAATTTTTTTTTATGTGAATATTTGACTTCAATTTTTCATTTTGTTTAATAATCTAAATTTTAATCTCTATTCCAGCCATTGAATGGTCTGCTCATCTTTAATGTATCAGAGAATAGTCACACTCCTGACTCTAGAATAAGATTACAACAAAAAAATTATATTTAAGATATTCGCTATATTTGCAGCATTTGGAGGAAATTTTCAGTTGCCTAATATGAGAAGTTTTTTATTGTATATCTGGTATAAGAACTTCATGATATTTGCCTCTAAAGTTGAAAATTTGACTTGCATAAAGGATGCATGGGATTGCAAAAAAAGGCACAGAAAGCAAACGCCAAGGTTTTCTTAGATCACCTACCACACCTGCAGAAAGTGACCTTTTGTAGTTTTGATTTTGCCTGTATAAAAAATGCAAAGCAGACTCAGCAAAAATTATGCAAGAACAGAAGAGCAAAGATAATTCAGCATAGAGGAAGGGAAGCTCACTCTGTCCTCATTATAAATTAAATTGTATAAAAAAGAGAAAATGCTCTATATTCTTTTTTTGAGTCCAGAGATAAGTAAGTGATTGTTTCTTCAAAGGGTGATGCCCTATGGAAAGTTGAAGTAGGATTTTTTTTTTCTGTTAACAATGTTTTTCAGTTCCTCATTTATTCCAATTGTAAAGTATGTCGTTCATTGATATGACTCCAAATTTCAATCCCGTGCGGGCCTCTCATTAATGTGAAAGCTGATAAATTAGTGAACCAATGACAGTAAATATTTTTACATTTTTATGGAAAGGACACCAGGAAAAATGCCAAGCATTTGTCATTCTTGTTGTGATGGGCATACTTTAGCTATAGAGATAGAAAGAAAGAAATTTTCCATAATTTGGAGAAGATTATGGGTTGCAGAACCAAACAGAGATCAAGACATATTCCCTCAGACTTCCAAAATGTATGAAATATGTCTAAAGTAATGTGACAACCAGGTAAAAAAACCTCTTTATCTCAGTGTGAAAAATAGCAGGGAAATTGTGCTTTTTCTGTATCAGACCTGTACTGTTTTAACACCTGTAAATATTTTATAAGTCAGTAGGTTTTCTGTTCCTCACTGTAATTTTTTAGAGCTCTGGCTTGAATGAAACCATTCTGTAAATTGTATGATATAGCAGCTGCCACTTAGGATGCTCTGGAGCAGGAACAGAGAGTCTGTGCTATGGATGATAACTCATGCAAAACCAATGTTGCTTATCCTAAAGGGAGTTGGTTTCCCTTGCACATTCATAAGATCAGATGTGACCTTCAGAATTCTGTAACACAGAGCTGTATCCTGGTCCACCTCTCAATCCACTAGAGACATCAAGGGTGGAATAAAGTTCTGACTTTATTTATCTGTGGAGTAGATATTTACATCTGAATTAGGTATCCGGATTCTCTTCCTGAAAAGTTGAAAAGAAGACTTAGCATTTAGGCAAAATCCATCTCATTCAGGACTAGACATCTTCAGCAGATTGGGTGAAGCATCCTCCACGGTTTCTTATTTCACTTCATGGATCAGGGAAATAAGAGCACCTTGTTCAGATATTCTGATGCAAAAGCCTTCACAGAATCCACCTCCAAGACAGCTCAACGCAGAATCTACCTACAAGATAGGAAAAATTTTGCCCTTATTGCACATCAGCTTCCATGGGAAACAGAGTTCTATTTGAAAAGACAGTAGAAATTTTGAACCAATACCAGGAATTTAAACACTCAGCAAGATATTTCCATAGAATAACTATTCCATGATTTTTGTATCTGAAAGTCTGAACACATGGGCCATGCATCATTATGTAGATCAATATTAGTCTGAAGGGCTTAAATAAATTTGTGGGGTTTTTTTCAGAAGCTTGTAAACTGATACAGGAAACAAATGAACTAGGCTAAAAAATAATGTAAAATATTGTTGCAGACCTACTATACACACATTAACTATAGCTGCAAAATTTATGCAGTTGCTATTTTTTTACTGCTCTTCATGTCAGGATAAAAATCAAAGGGTCATGTTGGAACCTTATGTTGAATAATCTAAAAATGTATAATTAAAAAATAAAGAAAACATGCATTTCATTTTATTTTATGTCTGCTTAGATGGCTTTAAGATAAGTATGTTTTAAATCATTACCAAAAAACCTGTTTCACTCTTCCACTTTTTCATTCTCTCTTTAAGTTCCTTCAAGTAAAAATCAGCACTGTGTTTTCATGCTCAGCAGTTCTCAAAGAATATGAATCGCAGAATTACAGAATCAATCTGCTTGGAAAGGACCACAGTGAGTTGTCTGGTCCAATTTCCCTGCTTAAACAAGGCCATCCCAGACCACAAAGCACAGAATTGCACCCATAGATAATTTTTTAACATCTCCAGTGGGGTAGACTCCACATCCTCTCTGAGCAACCCGTTCAGTGCTTGGCCAGTGCACAGTGAAGAAGTTCCTGCTCATATTCATGTGGAACCTCTTGTGCATCAGTTCCTGCCCATTGCCTCTTACTTTGACACAACCAGGCAGATCCTGCTCCATCCAAGGAGTTGGACTTCATGATCCTTGTGGGTCCCTTCCAACTCAGGAGATTCTGTGTCTGTAGCTGGGAATTTCTGGCATAATCATGCTGACAATCACTTTGGAAGAAATCCCAATGAATTCTTGTATTTTTCTTTTGTCTGAAAATTTTGTGCCTATTGCAGCAATAGCTCCTGTCAAGATGGTATCCTTTGAAGAATTGCACAATTTTTTCATCTACCACTTTTTCCAAGATTTTTCTTTCCTGTTCTAATAATTTTTCTGCTGACAAATTTTTAGTTTTATTTCCCTAGTTCCTCATTTCTGTTTCTCACTTTTTAAAGCTCAGCAATGCCAGTATTTCAAGATCCATGTGATTTTATGTTAGATAAACATTTACCTTACCTTGTTTCTTTCTCACCCACCATGGCAATATTTTTCAGGAGTTTAACTTTGCTCATCCTCTTTGATCTTTGCTTGATTTTACAGCTTGACTATTTGCAGTGGGTGATGTCTTAGTCATCACTTTCAGGGGTTCTTTTCAATTTATGTGAGCAGACTTGCCTGAAAGATTTATCATTAGTGTCCAGAAGAGCTACCTTCCAGAGTCACCCACTTTCTATTTGCTTTCCATTCCTCTAAGCAGTGCTGTAAACTTCTCAAACAACCTTTACACTAGAAATCATGGAAAAATAAACATTCTTCTGCTTTATTCTATATTTTCATCTATTTAGCAGGGCTGCAAAAACAAAAAGTGGTTTTATTTAGATCCCCCTGGAAGCCATTATGTCAAAGTGAGGGCAGTGAAAGGAAAAGGTTTTAATTGCTAGTTTTTATGGGGTTTTTTTTGTGTGGTTTATGGGTTTTTTTTTAACCAAAGTGAAAACTTTTTATAAGAGATTTTATTCATGAGAGGAGAAACTTTGACTTTTCTTTATGGCTGTAGGATCCTAGTAACTGTCTTTCTGAAATGACAATATTCCTTTTTCAATTATTTAGGTCATTTGCCATATAGTACAAAGTGGACAATCCAGAAGTCTTTCAGAATACACACTCAGAGAAATTGTTTGTAACAAGATCATATCAAGATCTTATGTTTGCTTCTCACAATTTGCTTTTTGGCACCATGTTCCTTCTAAAACCTTTCTTCTCACCCAGATTTCTCAACAGCCTTTCTAGTCTTTCCTAGCTTTTCTCAGCTGGGTTTTGCTCATTCAGTTTGGAATCAGGACACCCACATTTAAGTCTGTGTCAGAGATGGGAGGTCTCAATTTCAATGGTGATCAGTGGAGTTCAGGAAGTAAATTAAATAAAATATAGGTAATGCAGATCTCATTTGTTTCTCTAAATATCTTTGTAAAACTTTATTATTTGCAAATTATTTGCTTAAACTCTAGTCCTATTTGAGATGTTACCATGTACTGGCATAAACATTGAGGGTTGGAAAAAACCTGCTTGAAGAATAATTTAAAAATAGGCAAAAGGCACAGGAGAGAGACTGTATGAGCTTATGCCCCTTGGGTGTTGGGAAACCTTCATGTTTTCAGTGCTGGATGGACTTCTCTGTCAGGTGATGCAGAATGCTGGTCAGGAATCTGTCTATGCTGCAGGAAGGTGAAGCTCACATCATAAAATATGTGGGACACTATTTCCCACTCTTATCTGTCCATACCCATTAGTCCTGTTCTCTTCAGTGCCCAGTATTTTGCTTTATTTGCTGTTTTTGCATTATCTGCCCTTCTTCAAATAGTCAGACTTATTTCCCCTCCTATTAATCTACAAGCTGAGCTTCATTTTCTCTCACGCGACCATGAATAATCAAGTTATAGCTTGAGCTGCCATTGTCTGCAGTGTTGCTGCTGGGTTCACATTCCTGCTGGAGCACCACATAACTCTGGAGGATGGCAAAGAAAACAAAAAAAGCTAAAATGCCTCAAAAAAATTAAGGGGCTTCAGCATTTCTTGGAAGAACACACCCAGCGCTCCTTTTAATAGGAGGGCTAAAGAGATAAATCTAACAGGGACACTCCTTGTGTTATGTTCCTGCTCATCTCTGAAGTAAGAAGTCAGCAAATCAACCTGTGAAAAAGTGGGGCTCTTGACCTTGTATCTAACAGATGTGAAGACTTAGCTAAAAAGTATAAGTGCAAAATTAACCTGAGGAAGCTGGCATCTGGGATATGTGGTCCTTGATAGCTTGCATTTTGAAACCAAAATATCTATCAGTGAAGCAACTGTCAGCACAATTTCTTTTGCTTGATCTATGGTTTTTAGACCTGTACATGTCTCTTGTGTTTATCTCCAGGATTCATGCTTTTAAACTTTTTTTTTCTCATTTCTACAATGGCATTTCAGAATGCCATTAAAAAGAATGATTTTTCTTCAAGGCAAATTAAGAAGAGCTGGGAATAAACAAAGAGAGGAAAATAAGGGCATGAAGTGGGAGAAGAAAACAAGGTTTATTTAACATGCAAGGGGCAAAACCAGCTTTCAACATGAGGCATTTTTCCTACACAGAGTTACAAAGTACCAACATCAGTGTTAAAGAATGATCGCAAATCTGAAATATGTTGTTTTTCCCCCACAGAAATCTACTTACAGTATTTTTATTTATTCTCTTGGGTTCTTCAAATTAGGGTAAGTCATCCAAAAAGTCTCATGTATAATTCATGCTAAGAATTTGTGCACTGTGTATTTGCCCTGCTTCAGTAAAATCACATTATTATAATTTGACTTTCGATATAGAGTGCTTATTTATTTAAAATTTTAATTAGAGTCATAATTATGTCTAGTGTTCACAATAGTCAATTTTAATAGTAGACCTGGACAAAAACAATTAGATCAGGACGATGCCTTTTTATAGATTAATTTTTACCTCCCCCATGCCCTAAATTAAAGTGAAAGAGTATATGGAGAAAAAGCATATATATCCTGTTTTAAAGATACAATAACATTAAATGAAATTAAAATTAAGGAAAGAGTCACTAGGTGTTGATGGGAATTTCTGGAAATACAGTGTATTATCAGGATCTTACTTCCATTCTTAGTAAATAGGTAAATAATAACTCTATTGAAAACATAGCAATTTTTCTGGTATGAATTAACAGGAAGTCTGAAACAAAACAAATTCACTGAATCTGTAAAAGCTGTAGGGAAGGATTTTCTGTGCTGCCAGAAAGTAGAACTAGTAAGGTTATTACTTTTCCTTCTTCAAATATTAATTATAAACTAGTTCATATCTTAACTGAAGTTAAGAGATATCTATAATTATCTCTCCCGTAACAATAGCAGAACATCATAACAGTAATTTATTATTTCAGCTTTGTATTACATGAAAGTGATGTTCAGACTAATCAAATACATACCAGGAAGTTTCTAGATTTTGTCATCCCAGTATCAAAACAAAAAGCATCCTCTTATCAGGTTTCAGAGCACAGAACAGCTTTCTGATAGTAGCCAGCTGAGTTATTCAGAGCATCCTCCTCCTTGTGAGACTATTCAAATCAAACATTTCACAGAGCATCTTAATCAACACATTCAAGCCTTTCCTAAGGGATTCTATCCTGCATTCTAACTAATGATTACTCACTTAACTTTAATCAGCTGTTGACTAAAAAATAATGCTTGAAAATAAACCCAGCAAGCTCTGATGATCAGCAGCTTGACCACCAGGTTATTAACTGACACCTGTGGGTAAGCCTTAGTGCTGAGGATGGAAGGTGTGGGAGAATGACAAAGCAAAGAGGTTCCTCTGGCAGATTATAGCTTCAGATCTGGGTTTTCCACACCACCCTGAGAGCCAGTGAGAGGCAGATTTCATGTGTGCTGGACCACAGAAGTTTTCAGAATGCATCTGCATTTTCAGAATGCATTACTGTATAAGAGGGAAAGTTATTCCTGTCTAACAGCACCTCAGAACAAGTAGGTGATGCTCCATTTGTCACATATACAAAACCCATGGTTCCCAACATGTTCCAATTTGGTCCCTATTCCTAAATGGAACAGGCATAGGGGTGACTGCTTAGGGAACAGTGCTGCTGATTACTGACATGGCAGACCATGTGCTGAGCAAAGCCATTTGAAGATCACTCCTGGCAGCAGCTGTAGCACCCAGCTAGAGACTGAGAACAGGACAGGAGCAAGGGAAAAAGAGAATGATGTTTATATCCAGCTGTCTGGCATTTTGTGTCACAGGGTGCTCTCGAGCTGGAGTGCTTAAGGATTATGCTTAAAAGCCTTTCACTGACTTCATGAGAACCCTTAATAATTTTTTAATTCAATTTTATTTTTGGCCTTTGCAGAGGCTTACAATGAGTTCCTCAGTTTAATTATTTTCTCTTTGAAACAGATTTCCTGTCATGTTCCCAGTTCAGTTCAGTGTTCTCATAGTGTCACTATGCTGCTGCCTGCACTTATTTCATAACATTCATGGTTTCCATTTTCTTCTTCCAAACTGAAATCTATACAACTCCTTGAATGGTAACTCTTCTGCATAGTTGAGAGTATTTTTAAATTTTTTTTCCTCCTCATAACTTTGCTTTTAACACTATTCCTTTTGAGATATAGGAGTATACATTATGAATTCACTGGACAATAATAATAATAATAATAATAATAATAATAATAATAATAATAATAAAATCCTGTATTTGTTTCTAAAAAGGTCCTGTATCGTATTTGACCTCATTAATCAACATCATCATTTATTAATCAACAATGGCAAACTAAAAAGACTAAAGCAACCAGGAAGTCTAAGTTGGTTTTCCATTGTTTGAAATTTTTAATTAAACAATTCATTCTCACCTAAACTATATGCAATTTTTGCTTTTCTGGGTCTTCCTCATCAGCTGAAAAAGCAGAGATCTGTATTATTGAAGAAAAATGCCCATATCTTCTGCTGTATAAATGCAAATCCACACTTTAAGGATCCCTTAAGTCTGAAAAGCCTATTCTGAGTACAGAAATTTTTTATTAATAGTAAAGGGTGTCCAAACTTACTTGAAATAGAATTTTACTCCTGTTAAAAGTCAATGAAGTCAAAGAAGTGTCTCAGAAAATTGACTGAATAAGAGACTAACACATTTTAAAGGTTTGTTGAGAACATTCCACCACAAAGACAGCATATGTACTAAGCTAAGGAGAATTACAGTGCCACAGCATTTGTCAGCACAGATCACTCCCCAGGAGCCAAAAGCATTAACAAGGCAGACTGTGTCAGTTTTGAGCTAATCAGAGGTTGACGATGAGAGGATTACAGAACTGAAGAAATATCTTGTTCTCTTCCCTCTTCCTCTACAGCTCCTTAAAGACATTTGCTAGACCAAGGCAGTTCAGGAAACAGCACCATCCCATTTCAGACGGAAATGCCAAAAGAACTTCAACATATGTTGTCTAGATTTGTTGTAAAGCTCTGACAAGGGATTTTGTTAACATTTTCCTTTTGTGATTACACTGGTTTGTTGAAATCTTATTGCAATTTCAAACACTAACAGTCTTCCCTGGTAATCAACAAACAGCTTTAGACTCTGGGAGAAGAGATACAAGCTGACATTGATCTAAATTGCGAAATAATGGTATTTATTAATTTGCTTGTTGTGATTTTATCTTTTTTTTTTTTTCTTTTCTGATATGGCTTTAGATATTTTGCCAGATGATGTTAGGATTATTCATGTTTACCCATGTACAAAATTCTTACAGCTATTAATGGAGCACCAGATTAGACTATACTTAAATAAAATTAATTATCATCTGTAAGTGTTTTTTTTCAATTATCTATGACACACTAAATTACAAACCATGACAAAAATGTGGAAATAAGGTACGTGTCATACTCTAGACCATTTCACTTCTCAGCATAGACAATCACTAAATTTCTCCTGAGAGGCATGAAAAGGACATTTTAAAGTCACTCTGTCAAAGTTTGTTGTATTACTGTTCCCTTTATTTCCTGGTTGGTTTTATTTTTTTTTTTCAAATTTCTCTTCAGTTAAAAGTTATTTAAATTAAGACTTCATTTCTTTTAGCTATTTTTAATTATTTTCACTTACCCAAACCAGAAAACGATTATGATTAAACTATTGCTGTAACTATTAACCTAGACCAGAAATAAGAAATGCAGTTACTGAGATACTTTTTGTTGTTTACTCCTGACAACTGGGCTACTGCTAAACAGTTAGGGATTACAGGGGAGATTCTGGAGATGAAAAGAAGTTTCACTTATCTAATATGACTTATGAGGAGGATGGGGGACATGCTGTAATTCTACGCAATATTTTGTGATACACTGAAAGACAACATATTACTCTTGTGCTGAATTAGCAAATCTGAAAAGCAAACCCTTTTGTTTTACAAAAAAGTTTTCTGCCCTTAGATAGCGATCTATAGGGATGGTTAGAGAATACTACCTGAAAATCAAATTTCACAAGCAAACAAACATCAGAGAGAAATCTTATAGGTGACTTTTGACAAAGCTTAAGTCAAACACAGGTTGCAAAGGCCACCTAAGAACATTTCTCCATGGAAAGGTGAGAGCTTTTCTGCTTTTCCTAAGGACTTTCAATCTGCCTATTCTTTTGCAGAATAAATTTCCTAACTCTCACCAACAATGGCACAGAATACAGATCCCTGTAAGGTACCTATGAGTCAGACAGAAGGTTGACAGGAACATAGAAAGTGAAAAACTTGCCTCAAATATATAAAGCTGGCTCCCCACCAAATCCATATTCCTACCATGGGTGACATAAGGCAGTAAAAGCAACAAGGTTATTCACAAAACCTTTCTCATGCTGCTATTTAATTTTTGATAATTACTATTATTCCCTTGTATTGAATACTTCTTGCAAATCCTCAATGCTTATCCCATTCACATGCAGACACTCACCTTGAGGATGCTCTTAACACTCAGGGCTAAGTCTGCCGATTGTCAGCAAAT
Source organism: Chlorodrepanis virens (assembly GCA_003286495.1). Lineage (NCBI taxonomy): Eukaryota > Metazoa > Chordata > Aves > Passeriformes > Fringillidae > Chlorodrepanis > Chlorodrepanis virens. The sequence goes on from LTAT01000004.1 coordinate 150,824,340, forward strand.
TTGCAACCTTTCTAGTCCTTTTATTTCTAAGGACTGTGGAGCCCTGCTCCTGCTTCATTCTGATAATGATCCTTTAGAGTCATCAAAGCCTGCACCTGAATAACATGACTCAGAACAAATATCATTCAGGGAAATCATGTGAAATGATTGTCCAGAACAAATAGAGTAAGATTCATATTTCCTACATTTAGACATCTGCCTCATTGCAGACATCTGTGCCAGAGGTAGGTAAGCCCTTCATTGCAGTCAGTACAAAAATAGGCATTTCAGGATGAGATTCCCATCTCCTGAGGCATCCTTTCTAGCACAGGTTGTGTGAATGGGTACCTGGAAATGTCTACTTCTCTATTAGAACCCAACAAACAAAAGAGCTTTGACAGGATGGAACAGGTCGTCCAAAGAGGTTCAAACTCAGACAAGGCAAGCCTTATCAAGAAATCTGTCAAGGACAAATTTAATGACAGAGCTGCATTCTGTGGTGACTCTTGAGATGAGAGGCTTTGTCATTACATATTCAATGTGTTAATGTTAGTGCTGCTGAGAGGGGAAATAATTAATGTTATAGACTCTTTCAGCAGCAGAACTCAAACTGTTCACAAATATTACTCATGGATTTTATTTCTCTGGAGCTACAATAATGAGGAAACATTTAAAAACAAAAATAAAAGCTAGAATACATTAAAAAAATGAATGAAACCATTTATTTTAGTTCTATTTTCCTGTTATTAGTGATTTGCTTTTTATGATATCAAGGCAAGTGGTTTATTATGAACAAGTCCACAGATTTCAATAGCTTAATGCATTTGAACACATATTACCGCACTGTGCCAAAATGTGCATCCAATACACATTATTCATTACCCATTTGTTTGTTATTATTCTCTTTAATAAATCTCAGTTATGTAGTCAAAGATCAGAGAAACTTTCACTTATCTGACAACTCAAAACACAACATGAACAGTAAATACTTTGATGTGCAAATTATGATGAAAATTATCTGGATAAATTATACCTGTATTCTAATAATTCTGAAAGGAAATAAGACAGGTTTTCTTACAATTTGCTTAAGACAGGGAATAAAATTATAGAAAACATTAATAATAAGTATAAAAGAATTAATTTTAGTTCTTCTAAATATTTCACAATTTGAGTTTGCAAAAGGTTAAACTGAGATGCAGAACATTATTAAGTCCATTCACTATTGATTAAATAGTAACTGTGAACAAACCCAAAATCTTAGTGTGCATGACTCTGCACAAAAGCATCTCTGTTGTGTCAGGCACACAAACCAAAGACAATCTTTACAATAATAAATATACATTTCCATGTTATTTTTCTAACGGTGTTGTGCTTTCAGGTAATGTAAGTTGCTTTCTTATTGCAATGATCAATTCTCTTACGCAAAGACAAGAAATGCTTGAGAGTTTAAATTATCACAATAGTGTTTTGCTAGTATGAATAATTAACTTCTTGCCAATGAAAATCACATCTTGACAAAGAAATAACATTCAAACTAAATATTTTAAACTAATATAAAATATAGAATGAGGCTTTTGAGACAAATGTACATAATCTTATCTGGTTTCATCTAGATCTAGAGGCACTTTTTCTTTTGTACAAGTTCAAAGATAATGCCAGTGAAGTGGAACCAATGTCTTAAGCCTTTGAGAAGTTGGTGCATTTTATTCAAAATCAATTAATTAATGTATTTACATACAGGTGGGACCAGTCATTATCTGTGGCATAAAGGTTATTTCAATAAAGCATAATAGAAATAGACATGTATGTTCACATGTGACCAAGATCAAAAGGATGAGAAGAGTAGGTTTGCTATCTGTGAATGGGTAAGATAAAATACCCCGGTATTTTGAATTCTTGAGTAAAGGCCTTTTTTAGTCCAAACCTTTCTTTCATCTGTCCTTTCATCTCATCTCCATATTACTTCAGTCAGCATCAATTTTGCCTGAAAAGTTATATAGTGTTTAAATATATTTGTTGAAAAAAAAATCAATTAATATTGTTCTATATTTATTTTTACAATAGAGTGTTACCCCAGCCAGAGGTACATGTAGGCTTTTTACTCCTTAAAGAGTCACAAGCTGGAGCACATTTCTCTCCAGAATTTGCGAACTACTCTGTCAAATAAAGTCAATCATTCATCTATTTGGTGAAACCTGTATCAGTTTTCAAAAAAACACTGTCAGTAATTTGCACTCACTTAGCTCTGCAGTTTTTAACATTTTATTGTACACTTTTAACCAGCACAATTCTGTCTAGCTTGCTTCCTAATTTTTTTTTTTTTTTTTTTTTTT
>LTAT01000004.1:150826664-150839973 GCA_003286495.1 Chlorodrepanis virens
TTTTTTTTTTTTTTTTTTTGGTTTTTGGGGTTGGGGTATTTTTTAGTTTTGTTGGTGTTTTTTTCTTCCTTTTTTTTTTTCCTTTTTTTTTTTAAATATTTTTACTTTCATACTGTTCCTTGAAAGCTTTTTCAGCAGGAATGTCTTTAAAACTGCAGCTTCAGCAGTTGTCCCAAGACAAAGATGGAGCTATGAAATGATGAAGCAGGCCCTTCAAAAGGATGAATGTTACTAAACAATTTGTTCACATATATCTTTGCCTAGCTGCTTAACTTGCTTTTAGAGGGGAAGACTGACCCAATTTTTTCTTCATTTGTATGCCTCTAGTGCACTGATTCATGCATCATAGAATTTAAATTATCTTCCCTCGTACTGCGAGCAGAAATGTTGTCTTATCTGAAAACCCATTTCTTCTTAAAATACTCATTCATCACATATACCAGTGTATTTCTAAAAAAGCATATCCATAAAATAGATATAATGGACTCATGTCCTGTTATTTCAGAGAAGTTAATTGAAGCATTGTTCTGGCTTCAAAAGCTATGCTTTAAAACCTGGAGTTCTGGAACTATGTTGCAAAACCTACAGAAAGATAAGGGGGTCTTCCTTAGGCATATTCCAACCTTTCACAAGATCTTGGGAGTCTCCTTGAGCTGGGAAAGGCATTTGGGGCAATTGCTGATAGAAAGACAGCTCAGAGCTGGTGCTGATCATGGGCCTGGTCTGAGCAGAGCAATGTGCACAGAGCAAGAAGAAATGGAACCTGTGTTCACTCTTGTAAAGATACAAACTTGGATTCAAGTTGTTTTTGGGGCACAGACTCCAGGAAGTTGGAGGCCTGCCTCAATGGATTCCTGTGACATTTTTTCTATTCTTTTCTTCACAAGACATCACCTTTTTGGTTAGTTATGGAGATGTGAAAGATTGTAGATAAATGGACAGTTCTTAGAATGTATGGCCACTCTTCTGTGCCCTAAACAAGGAAATTGAGTTTATATGGTGTTTCATACATGTTGCCTTGTGCTGTATTTCTAACAATGAATGCCTAGAAAACTAAAGATTCTGCACTTTTAGAGTTACTATTTAAAGCTAAGTTTTGGGGGGTCAGGTCCATGCAACTTTCAGACTTCAAGTTTACAGCATTTCTAGCTGCTGAATTTGTCACAAATTATTTTGCAGCTTTTAATGTTGCAAAAGCAGACAATTATCTACTTACTGAAGTGCTTTCTAGTCTGGAATAAGTTTTCTCCACAGAATCATTTTCACAGAGGGCCAAGTGAAAACATACTTCCTTCTCACAAGCAGGAGGTAAGGCTCCCTGAAATTTTTCTTTGGTTCTTTTGGCTATTTGTTTTATTTCTTTGATTTTGAAGAGGAAGAGGAGTTAGCCTTGTAGAAACCAAAGTTTTGTACTGACAGTGACCCAAAGAAACAGTGCAACAGTTAGGACATGGCAAAGGTAGAGCAATATATAAATTTAATATTTAAAGGGGGCTGATAAGAGCTTCAAGTAGAACCTGTAGTAATAGCACAAAGGGCAATTGCTTTAAGCTAGATATTTAGATCAGCATAAGGAAGAAACTTTGCATGATGAAACACTGGAACAGGTCACCCAGAGAAGTGGTGGCTGCCTGTAAACACTGAAGTTCAGATTGGATGAGGATCTGAGTGACCTGATTCAGTTGAAGAAGCCCCTGCTCATTGCAGTGGGGTTAAGCCAGACAACCTCTAAAGGTCCCTTCCAATCAAAACTACTCTATGATTTTATGAATCAGACAAGACTTTTCTCATCAGTTTTGTGCATCCTTCTCTTATTATTCTTGTCTTTGCCTTGAGGATCTCCTGTATGCTGGTACAGCAACCTTAGATACAGAAAGAAGTAGTTTGTTGCTAAAGAAGCCACATTTGTCTCAACAGGATAGAACACTCAGATTAAAAATTGCTCGTTCCCTGCTTGTTCTTAAGGTTACAAACCAGCAGAAATAGTCAAAGTCAAAAAGTAATGAAAGGTCAGAGATATCCCAACTGTTGTGAGAGGGCTTACTTCAGATTTCATTTCAGATTAATTTAAAATCAAATGAAATGAAGCACTTAATCTACCCTCAAACACCATTATAGAAGACCAAACTTACATCTTCATCTGAGTACCTGAGAAACACAAGATATGAAGGCAAAAAATAAAACCAGTAGAACGATCATATGAAACCAGATATGTGGATGTAAACAATGAGTGAACGCTGTTTTACCTGGAATCCATGAATGTTTTTCCAGTGCTGATTCAGTTTATTAGCTCCCAACTATGTTACTTTGCATGAGTTTCTCTCAGTATGTGCTGTCCATAGACCTTTTGTTCTAATATGTATTATCAGCATTACAAGACTAGATTTTAAGGTTTAAAAGAAACAAAAGCTATACAGAAAGGAAGAAAAAATTTTTTTTGCTTGCATTTTCTTCTAGAGATGGATAGAAAATGAAAAAATGAAGAAAATATTCTTTAAAGTTGTGTCCTAAACACTTAATGTCATATTTCATATGACATTTGATGTCATATTTCACCTCAGTTAGCTGAAGTAAAATGTGTGAAATACACAAAAGGAAAAGAATAGGGAGCTGCCAAAATGCTATTCTGCTGGACAAAGGAACATTTTTCTTAGAACTCTCTCTGCAATGAAACTCATAATGGATGAGAACTGTGAGAGAGGAATTTACTGTCATTTTCTCCAGTCAAGCAGAGGAACAAGGTAAAACTGACTACTCTAATCAGTCCTGTCTCATTCAAATCATCTGATCGTGTTTGGTTCAGAGCACAGAGCCTCTGCAAGAAAACACACAGGGAGAAGATGTCATTTTCAAAGAACAGTTTTCTTCTTGCACACCCTGCAGCAGATTAGCTTCTCTCAGCTAAAAGGGCACTGGGGCTCTTCAGTTGCCTCTCCCAGCCCCAGAGCTGGGTGTGCTATTCCCTTACTATCAGCTTTGTCCTCTAAGAAAAGTTTTCACCCAGTCCTTGAGAATGGTAAATGATGGAAGAACAAGAAGTTACATCTTTATTCTCTGTATGAACACCTGACATAACTTTGTCTCTTGTATTCAATCTGCTACTTCTGGCATAAGAAATTTGAGCAGTGTATTTTTGTCATCTATGTTTTTTCAAGATGCCATTATTGCTGAAGGCAATCAGCTTTAACTAAAATGTCAAAATGTAAGAAAGGAGCATATCAGAAGAAAAAAGAGGGGAAAATCCATGTTTCAGGATAAGGACATCTCAGATGTCAGGGAAAAGTGAAATCTAACTTCACACATATCTGTAAAAAGCATTTACTTAGGCATTCACTAGGATTCATACCAAAGAATCTTTAACTCATCTTTCAGGAAGCAGCAGGGCTAAGAACTGAAAGAAACCATATCAAAGAAACATGCTGTAATGCAGGGACAAATTATCTTATTTGAAAATGGGTATAGGATCTTCCTACCTGCTGGGTTTAATTTAAAAGTATAGTGATGCATTATGGCAGGAAAAAAACAGAGCAAAGAAAGAAATTAGCTGTTTGGCTATATGGTTTTGTACTGCTTTATTTTTATTTCATCAATAACTGAAATAGCAGAAAAAATATTATGGAATGTCATGTCTTCTCTACATTCTTGGAGTTATTATTTTAAAATGATCCCTTAAACATGCTGATTGGGCTGTCTGGAGAGACTTTGCCATGTTTGCTTACAGGAACAATGTCACAGTGTCTGCTCACTGGTTGTTTTAGGTAAGGAATACTCTTCCTACTGAGAATTATTATTCCTTCATCTATGACCAGTCATTGGGTGTTGAGGTGGAATATTTTAGGATACATAAAATAGCTCTAGACTGTCTTTATTTTACCAAAGAAGCTGCAAAAGAAGTCCCTTTAGTTACGAAAAATAACAATTATCTCAAAAACTCAGGGTGCTTGCCTTCAAACACATTTTAGAAAAATCAGTTTTCCTCAAATCAGGGACTGCCTTTGAATGCCGTTCAAAGACAACTAGCTGCAAACGAAACCTACCACAATGCATTAATTCCTGCCCTGCTGAAATGTGAATGCAGTTCAATGGGCCAAGATAGAGAACTGTGCAATGCCTTCTCTTTAGGAGTTTTTCAGTTGTGCGCCTTCAGGAGTTGCAATTTGGCAAGTGGCAGTAACACTGATGCATTAATGAGCCGTGCTTTACTGGCAGGCAGTTTCAGTAGGAGCTGGTGGTGGAGGGTGGCATGTGATACACTGAACCATAGCTAGACTAAGAACACAAATCTGAAGCTGGGTTTCACTGAAAAATTCTGATTTTTCCAAGTGGAAATTTTAAGAAGAGCAGCCAACACTGGAGAGCACTGGGAATTTTCTCAGCCTCATGATAGAAATGATCAAAGCATAGAAGTCCTGAGATTAACTAACTACACAAGTGCCAGTGTATTCAGCCATGAGAGACCTCATTTCAAACTTCTGCTTAATATGATTCAGATCAAAGTCTCCTTCATTCTAGCTGAATGCCCTGAATTCCATATTATAGAGTAATTCTCTCTTTACCTAGGTGAATTTTTAATTATTCTATATGGAGAGAAAATCAGAGAAATTCAAAGTATAAAATACTGAAGAGAGCCTACACCACAGACACCTGTGAATATAAGGACTATTTTTTAATGAGACTTCACTGTGGGTTTTCCAGCCTGTTTTAGCATTCTGGAAATCTAAGATCTTGTCCAAAGAGTCAGTTTCACAAAATAAGGGCTTGGCTTCATCCTGATATAGAATGAGATTATTTTTTTTTTTTACTTTGATGGATGGGAGGTGAGTTTACAACCCTGCTCTAATTTATACATATATATATAAATGTAATTTTTTTAAGATAATCCTGAAAACATTAAGCAAAATGGTGCTCATTATTGCAAACCAATTATCTACAACCTCAGACAACTTTATGAATTACATTTTAGTTTAATCTTGCACTCCCTAGCTTTCCTTCAATTCAAGTGCTAAATGGAAATAGTTTTCCACTCCTGAATTATCCTCAGCCCCCAATATCTGTGTAACTTGTAAAATATTTCCTGAAAAAGAAGTTTTGTAATTGTCTGTTTAGCAAAATAAGTGGTTACAACAAAATATTTTTTCCTGCTTCTTCCTTTTTTCAATCTTCCCTTAAACCATTTCCTTTAATCAGAGTTAGTAACCAGGACATGCAAACAGCAACCTACCTACTTATCAATGGGGAGTTCTAACTATACATTTACTTAGGCATTCAAGCTACATGGCAGGTCTCAGCTGCTTATTGATTTTACTGCATTAAAATAGATGGTTTTGTTTAGCATTGAAAAAGTGAACAATTTTTCTGACACCAACCACTTGTTTAATAGTCTTGGAATAATCTATATTTCATTAAAATGATGACTTATAACACCCAAGCACTCTCCTGTCTTCTTAACTATTGATTTAAGACAGTTTAACACTTCTGCACCATATAATAAATTGGTCTGGACCAGCAGCACTTTGTTATAAAGTCATTCTTAACTATATAAACACAAAATTGGCATATTTTAGAGATGTTCCTCAGATTAGTTTCTGGGAAAGGATCTTTCCCACCAAAACCAAGTCAGTATTTTTTTTTTAAAGCCTCATAAAACTTTTCAGTAAGTAAAAGTTACCACAATCAATATTCATAGCATGATTTATAGGAGAAAGCAGCTTTCCACTAAATCCTGACCGTAAACCCAGTACTGTAAAGTATTTAGCACAGTAATCTATCTCATAGATATTTTAAACTGGGCATTAATGGTGCTCAAAAGTCGAGTGACACTGAATCACTGTATTACAGAGTAGTTAGGAACTTTATTACTGGAAATGATTCAAACATACCTAAGCCCTTCACCCCTTTATTCTCCAATCAGTGACTTCTTATTTTCCCATATTTTTTCCTGATCACTTTTTTAGCTCCTCAGATCACTAAAGCTTTGCTTTGACATGGCAGAATAGATTCACCCTCCTTGAGTTTATGAGAAAGCAAACAGCAGAAAGAAGCAGGTTTGAAACTTAATCTGGTTTATGAGCTGCCAGCAGGTACTCCCCTGCTATTGTCATTCCATTCCAATTCACCTGAAGAAATCAAAACAGATGCAATTAAGAGATTGCAAAATTATTTTCAATTAAGTCTTAAGTGAAAACACAAAAAAATGCACAAGAAACTCCACTGGAGGAGTTACTTGATCCTACACTCACAACAGGATGAAACACTCCAAAAATGTTGCTGTCTTCCCTCAAGGATTCATGTCTTAATTCAATAGCAGGATTTAGTCATATTAAAAGGGCAGCTACAAATCTGCTGCTCTTTCATAGGACAGCCAGTATTGCAAAGGAGAAAAATATTCACTACAGAATAAGGCAATATTTTGCAGATATATACTTTTGCTACTTCTCAAGTCACACAAACAGTTTTTGCATCCTTTTGCCCATCTAGAAAGAGAAACAAGGGGAAGAAAACAGCTCATTTTAAGAAGAAAAATGTGATGACCAAAGTACAGAAATGTTCAGGAAGATCCAGATGTGCTTTGCAACCTTTTGCCTTCTAAATTGGACTTCAAAATGATGACAGCCCTGAGAGACAGTAGAGTGATATTATTATTTTAGCTTTTCAGAGAAGAACATCACGAGTGCAGAGACTTGAAGTCGAGCAACAATCACTTACACTTTGATAAACCTATAGACAAAAAATTGCTGCTGTGCTCTATCATACAGGTTCCATTTTCAACTTTCCTGGACAAACAAGCACACACCTTTCTCCTGTGCAAGGGAGAAACATAATATCAGCAATTCTTCCACATAATCTTACTCTTACACTCACGTTTGCAGTAGGTTTGATGTCACATTACTGCACAAGATTTCGTCAGATAAACAGTGCTGTTCATATAACACAGTTTGGAAAATTCTAGGAGGAATTAGCCCTGTGGCACAAGAGCCAAGGAAATGCAGAAAGAATAGAAAAAAATGGCACAACCAGTGTGACTCATGAGATTCACTCCCATACACGTTTTTTGCGTCCATCAGCTGATCAGAGCAGTGTGAAATTCCACCCTTAAGTGGGTACTCAAGAACTGTAGATGTTCATGATCAAAAGGAATGACAAAAGTCAGAGGGTCTGCAAAAGCTTACAAAGTTTTATTAATAAATTATGCATTTACCATGGAAATTAGTAGAAGTTACTATCTGTTACTATAAGTACAGAGCAGTGGGTTTTGGGTAAAGGAGTAGGGTGGAAGGAAATAGAGAGGGATGGATTAAAGAGGGGAGGAGAGAGTAAAAGGAAGAGTAGAAGAATGAGAGACCACCAGTCCTGGCTCCAGCATCAACCCAGTTGATAGGGTGTCCAAGGCTCCAGGTACCTTTTATAGTTGTTTTTCCAAACCTCGAGATAAGTTTCTTTTTTTCTGTGAAAATCAGTTCTCGTGAACTGAAAAAAGTCCATTCTTCTGGACTTTTCTGGAAATGGATTTGAGAGTTTCAGGGGTCTTGGGTGGCCTTAAACTCCACTTACAGTCCATGCCCAGTTCTTAGCCTCATTCCTGCACCTTCATTGTGCTGTGTTATCTCCAGGAAACAGAACAAGGACATTTGTTCTGGAAAAGTGCTGCTCTGCCTCCATTTGGCCCCTGCTCCAGCCACATCCTGTCCTTTCTCATGTTCTCAGCATGTTCTTACCAACAACGTTTGGCTGGCTCCACAGCCACCCAGCTGTTTTGGACATGAGCATTAGCTCCCTTGCCTTCCAGGCTTCTACAGAAGGCCACAACCAGTCCTAGTTACCCAAGTGGTTTTTTATGCAATTCATAGATATTACAATGATGACCCCTGTATTAAACTAATGTAATGAAGTTATTCAATATTACTTCTTTATTCAATATTACCTCTTCAACCAATCACAGTGAGAATTATCAAAATCAATCCATGTGTTATCTACTTACTATAAGGAAAACATGTATTGCTGAATTTAGCTCACTAAATGAGGTATAAATTAACAACAAGAGAATAACACTTAATTGTGTTTGCATATATGAAACATAAGAGTAAAATATGAAACATAAGGGAAAAAAAACAGGCAAAGCACTCACCACCAACTTGTGCAAAGTGTAGAAATATATTGTTCACTGTATATGGACATTATATGTCTGCTCTAATGTATCTAGTCAGACATTATAGACTATTTACATATAATATATATATCTTATAAAAGTTTAGTTCTTTCTTTTGGCTATTTGATGGTAACTTTCTCTACACTCTCAGACTCTTTCCTCATCATATTTGCTTGGTTTTTCTCATCTACCCTGTGCAATCTGCTATGGTGTCCACTCATTCTGGCCCTCACTGTCAGGCAAATCAGACATCTCTTGGCCCTCAGCAGAACTCCTTTTCCATTTGTGTGGAGCCACATTTTATTTGGTGGAAACCTGAGGTGTAAGGAAATAATGGGACAAAGTTTTGTATGAGCCTTGGCTCTAGATGGGGAGAGGAGAGAAAAGATAAAAATTCTACCTTGAGGTCCTTGCATTTAGATGTCTGCAAAGGAATGTTGACATGAGCAAAGAATCTCCATTTGTGTCTCTGCCAGCGGACAGCCAGGGTTTGATTCAGCTCCCTAAACATCCATTTGGGATGGGTAATTTGACTAAGGGTTTACAGGAGACCCATATGGCTCTGAAGCTCTGTCTGTAGAGCACATAAGTTATCTCAGAGCATTTCAGATGGCAACAAAGGATTGTTTTTAGGCAACTGAATACCACACCTAATTAGTGAAGCCTGGGGCACAATTCCAGCACCCCTAAAATAAACATCAACACTTGTCTGAATCATTATCCAGACTCCAGTGACTGAATAGATCTCCTTTGAGTAAAGTTGGAACTTGCACATCTGGTACAGAAGTAGGTACCTCATCTTAGATGTCTTAATCTCTCACTGAATCTGCTTTTTGTGCGAAACATGGCTGGGGAACATGAGGATTTTGTAGATGAAGCAAAGCCTACATGCATACTACCCAAAACCCTTTCTCCATGACCCAGTGCAGTGACCTGAATGAAACCATATGTCAGCTCTGAATAATCTCCTCTGGGACCCAACAGTAGGATAACCATAACAGTATTGTGCTCTTCCGGGGCTTAAATGTCAAGTTCCTCATTCAGAGCTTGTTCAGGTGCATCTCACATTACACTATACCTTTCTGATATACCCTGAATGCCTTTCAGTGGTGTGTTAAGTGATGTAGCTAACATCTGTCACATGTAATTTGTCCTCTCTTTTTAACTCCCCAAGGGAGGCATTATGCATGCAGTGTAGCATTTTGTTTTAGTTAAGAATTCCTGCTTGCTGTTTACACATAAATGATGCTGGGGCAGAGTTGCTGTAAGATGAAGGTCTCCTGCTGTGAATTCAAAGCTTTGAGTTTTTTACCCTATTTTGAACCTTCACAAAAGGCTGACCTTCTGCTCAGCCATTTCTGAGTGACTTCCCATGAACCGTAGTCAAAAGTGATTTACTACTCACAATGTTTTCTCTGTTTGCCTGACTGAGAACACTAATATGCCATTAATTAGCAGTTTGCTAGAAGGTGGTAAGACCTTTTGACTTCTTGATCCATCTGTGATAGTTGCTGTGCATACAGTGGGAAGGCAGGCGCCAAAACTTGTGAAAGGAAGAGAGAACAGCAAGCTTTGTGATGATCCTAATTTTCTGTCACGGCTTGTTCCATGATATCACACTGGGTTTGAAAACAACTCTGCAAAATGTACATCTTAAACAAAATCTTTACTCCTTTTTTTTTTTTTTCTCTCTTTTTGCTACTAGTATGTGTAACATTAAAACACATGGTCAATGATAGAAGCAGAATTTAAACAAATGGTAAATATGGTAAGTACAACAGACCAAAAGGGAGAAAGCCCACTCTTCTGAGCTCAGCAAGTCAACTTAGAGATTCTCATGCTTTCCAGAAACTGCATATTATGTGAAATTAATTTCCGATCCATTTCAAACTTCTTCTGCTAGACATCTAAATTAACTGGAATTTAACAAAGTCCGGTGTAACTCTCAGGAAAGTGCAACCACATTACTTGGTGTTGGATCCTGTCCTACCTGACACAGCTTTAGTAGAAAAATAGAATGGTTTGTGTTGAGAAGAATCTTAAAGATCATTTTCATTCCAACTCTCCTTCCATGGGCAGGGACACTGTCTACTTGACAGGTTGTTCAGGGCCCCATCCATATGCTTATATACATGCATAACCGTACCTGAAAGAATGAGGTTCCAGTGTCTAACACTTGAAACTTTCTTGGAAGCTTCTCTTTTGTATCTATACAAGTTCTTTTTTCTCTGCATGCCAGTGAAATAATTTCCCACTAGTCTACTGTTGTAACCTGTTCTTTCTGCCTTAGAGGATGGTTTGAGAGAAAAAGAGATAAAGAAGTTTATTATTGTCTTTTTGTATATGATTCATGGGCATTTATAATATAGTTTGCTGAAGTGATAACTCTGTCCTTTAGAATGAGCTGACATTTAAAAAATAATAAAAGTTAAATTCTCCCACATCCACACCTACCTGTATTCCAGGAAAAAAACCTCAACTTCTGCAGTTAAGATTCATATCAAAATTAGACCCCATCAACTCAAAGCCATTTGCTTTTTTTAAGAATCCATAATCAACTCTGCAACTGAGTGTAGGCAGCAAAATCGTTATGCAGGTCTGCTCCATCTCTCTATACTGAACTTTTTCCTACCTTGTAACCTCCCTAAAATGGGAAGGGAGGCGAAAATACAGTCAAGGTCTTCTTCCTGCTTTTCTCAGCGTAATGAATCCTCCCCCATGTCCATTTAGTTCATCCCCACTATAAAAATGACTTTTTCAATCAAAGCATTGTACCCCTTCCAAAGACATTAAGCCAAATGACAGAACATGAGCTGGAATGACAAGGACAAGCCAGCTCAGTGCAAGGTAAGGGGGGTTTATAAAGTGAATGACTGAAAACAAATACACACCAGCACTTTGCTCAAGGACTCTTAGCAAATTATTCCTACAGAGAGCCTGATCTTGGATCAGGATACAAGAAAAATTAGGTGTTGAAACAGAAAACTACCCTTTGTTACTTTGCTTTTCTTGCTCCCTTGCCATGACTGGTTCTGTTCCTTATTTATGTGGTTTTGTAACTTTGAACATGTGCTCAAAGCCCAGAAAAATTCAGAAGTTGAAAATAAAAAGTGAAGTTTAGTCTACAAAAAAAGGAGGGACTTTGGTATCTCAGAATGAGAGTCATAGGAATAGCCATAGGGAATGGGTGGATTAATAAACAGAATATCAAAACTGCCTTTAGGAGGAACATGCTTGATATCTACACACTGCCAGAATTAGGAACTTATCTAAAGACCTGAGGTAAATGCCTACGCAGAAATTAGGACTCACACACCAATACTGCTGTTTTTTACCAGATGACATTCTCCTACGTCTTCTATTTGTTCTGTCCTAAATAGATGATCAACTGATTTTTTTGGCCCCTCCCTCAGATCAAGAAATGCTGTAGCACATCTCTATAAATTCAACAAGATTCAATTTTTGCTAAAAACCATAAAATTCTGTTTCCTTTCGCTATTACAAAGCATTTTATTATCAAGTCTCATATATTAAACTTCTTCTTTTTAACTATAATTTATCATTTTCACACACTTTCTCTCTTCTTCTCCCACAGAAATCAAGTTTCTAGATCTTTGTGTGTTCCTCTATTTCTCTATTTTTAAATATCACTTCCAAAAGTGTTAATTGCTTTCAACCCAATTTATTATAGCTGGAGTTCTCAAACAAACATTGTATTTAGAGTTTTCTTGAGAAAAACATCCAGAGGAGCAACAACAATAAAACCCCCCACCCTCAGAAACAGCTTTATCTTCTTAGAAAATAGCATCAGTTGATCAAAAGGTACAGACCTCTAAGTGCAGAACTGATTAAATATAGTAAAATAAAATTCCCCATAAACAGACTAAATCATGGGGCTTTAGCAACTCGCGATCTTCGAAGGTACTTGGTATCAGCAGTCCATGAATGAAAATACCAAATATTGTCTCCTTCTCTGAATGATTTCTTTTTAATTTCCATTGCACTCATCAGAGTTCTGCATGTTCATTCATCACTTTACAGACACAACCTGAGACCCTGATTCTGTCCTTGTACTTCAGGACTGTCTCCTTTAAAGGAGACATTTTTTTCCTGAGCTACATGAAAGCAATAAGAATTGACAATGAATGGGAAAAGGGTGACACTTTGTGGCTATGCAAGAGAACTAAGGTCTCTTCATCCTTTTATGTATCATTAATTTTGGGTCCATCTTAATGATACCATTATAATTTAAAGGTGACAAAAGCAGAATGGACTTTGACCAATATGATGCATATTTATCTCTAAAAACTAAACAAAATCTTCAAACTAAGAACATGAGAATGATTTTGAGGACATACTTCTAAAAACACAGCTAAGAAAGTCATAGTGAAGGTTACTACAAGTTTTCTTGAAAATCTATCATATGCTATTTAGGCATGCTAGCAAAGTCAGTTTATGAAATAAGACTTGGGGAAGATTTTGCCTCTCCCAAAACCAACTTAACTCCCTTTATTTCTACAGAAAATTATTTTCCAAACAACTTCCTTTGAGCTTAACCACTTTCACCAGATCTTTTATTTCATGAAAACTAATGGAAGGATCACTCTTTCTGCTGAAAGAAAGATCACTCTTTCTTTCTGTTGTTGAGTTTAAAAACAATGTACAAGAAAATGAAAGTAGTGAAGTCTAAAGAAACCTATTAGTCCTATGCTGAACTAATCCAATGTTGAAAGCCTTCACCTTGATCTTGATTGCAGATTAAAATTCTAGACAATCTAGAATTGTGAATTAATATTCTACATCCGTAGGAGTTAAAAAATGCCAATAGTGTGAAAAGGAAGAGATGAGCTTTTCAGCTTCTTGCATCTTCCCACATCTTCTTTCGAACTGATCAGTGCACTAAGTGCTGTCTCTATGCACCAGGGTGCCCAGATATTTTCACTTTTGACAGTAAACACCTACTGGTGAGTCCTGCTCTACTTCATGTGATAGGATCAACCTGGAATGGTGCAAGTCACATTCACTGTGTACTGACTGCTGTGAACAGCATTTCTGTGAAAGAGTAACTTTCCAGTTCTTTGTGCCACTGGTAGGACCATTTGACTTGCATTCGGTGCAGCTTTACTGGAAATCTCATTTGACTCAAGTAATAGAACTGCCTTC
>LTAT01000004.1:150839983-150856542 GCA_003286495.1 Chlorodrepanis virens
CATACATACATATATATATACACACACATATATATACACACATATATATATATATATACACATACATATATATGTGCATACCAAAAAAAATAAATAGTATTTGCTGTCAGTGACCCTGATAAAGAGAGAGAACTCACACTAAATTGATTTTCATGGGTCTGTTCCTTCTAGGAATAGTATTTCATACTTCTTTACTTCACAACACCCATGAAATTAGTAGCATAGTAAGTCCATTCTCCAGGGATAAAAATTTGGATGCAGAGTGATTTTAAGTGCATTTTACAATTAACATTGTGGAAAGAAGCAGTAGCTGGGAGCCCTACTTAAAGAGCTGCCTTTTAGCAGAGTATTAACTTTTGAGTAGAAATAAAAGAGCATTTGCATAATTATTGAGAGCTAGACTGGCTCCTTGTAGCAGGCTTGGACACCAGGCAACAAAAGAGTGCAGAGCACTAAATCGGGGGGGAGCAGTCAAACCCTTCCATGTGTACACCCATAGAAGCATTAGCATTGCTGAGAAAAGGGAGATTAGGTGCCATTCAATCCAGCTACCATCAAGCCCCAGCTTTACCCTGCTGAACCTGTGACTGGCTGATTTCCCAGTGCTCCCTCTATTTAGTCAAAGCATGAGAGGAGCTCCAAGACAGGAGTCATTCAGAGATGCCAGGATTGTGTCGTTTTTCAGTGACTCTCTCCTGTGCCGAAGTACAGGAACATTTGATGTAGGTAGCAAAGTGAATGAATGGCTTCAGGCTCTGAGTCCCAGTTTCCCAGAGGGATTTAAAAGACCATTTATTTCTCCTCTTTGCCCTGAAGAATGATTAGTTACACACCAGCTTCATTCCTGACACAGGCTTTTCCAATCCTGTTTAAGGACCTCCAGTGATGGAGGTCCTCACAGTTTCCAGGCAATCAATCCTAGTCCTAAATTGGAAATTCTTTTTGCTATGCTGTAATTCACATCAAAACTTTCCATGACTGTACTTGGGTATCTGTAGTGCAGACATGTCTTCTTCTGAGCAAGGTAGTTAGGAGCCCATTGCAGTCAGCAGAGCACCTGACAATTTTAATTTCAGTAATTGAAGAAGCTGTTCAGTCTTGGTTTACAGGCTCATGTTTATTCTTGTCCCAGCTCTTGAGGTTAATATTTAATAACTGCACACTACTAGGTCAAAAACCTGAAGTTCCATCATCCCTAACGTAGTACCAGACCTGAAAGAGAGTGAATGAATTTATATCTTCTAGAAGCTTTGGGGATTTCTGCTATACAAAATAAAGTTTTCTATTTTGATTCTACAATCTTTTTGACTCATATTTGACCCATATTGTTCTCTAACTCGCAGATTTCTTTTCTACAGATATGCTACAGTCATACCCCATGCTGTAATTTTATACTTGACTATTTTTTTTTCAATTTTGACACCTAACACTGTCTCTGCTCACTTAATCTCATTCAATCATTTCTTTCTGCAAGAGTGTTTTATGAACTTTTAAATTTACTTTCTATTCTATTTATTTTAGCATATGTGTTTCCTCTCTCAGGTTCATATGATCAGCAAACTGAATCCCACTTTTAAAATTGTTTGCACAGTTAGTGAATGCATTGACCAGTTTTCTGCAAGACTCCACAAATATATTCTTTCTCTTTTGAAATTGATAATTTCTTTATATGAATGGTTATCAGACTCATGTAGTAGTGGTTCCATGTTTTCATGTTTCAATTCCTTGTTAGAATTATCCTGGAGCATGAAATAAACCTTCCAAAAATTAAGGTTTGTTTTTCACTATTTACTTTTACCATTTTATTCAAAAGACCTATAACTTTGTCTTGAAAGAAAATTGCAGCGGTTTGAGGTAATCATATAATTTGGTTTTGTTAGCTCCTACTGGTTTAGCCCTTCAGTTGTTAAGGTAGAAATAGTTACAAAGAGTGTGAAATTATTTTAGCTGAGAATTTCTAAAGTGTTTGCAATTACTTTTTCACTTCTGTTTTCCTTATTCAAAGTAGAAAACTCAGAAATTTATCCTTCTATCACAACATAAGTATTTCCAGACATCTGTTAGTCATTGACCTTTTACAGGGAAACTTAAGAATGACAAGAACTTGAGTATCAGATCAAGATTTTCCATGATGTTTCACTTACTCTTAAAGAATTACATCTTGTTACCCTTGATGTCTCTTGCGCATTGCACTCCATATTTTTTTGGTCTAACTCTCTGTCTACTTGTTCATTTTATTTTCTATTTTCTTATATTTATCTTCATTTTTATGAATCTCAGTTTCTATTTCTTGTTTCTTTTTGTATCAGAGTCGAAGCTTAACCACTGTGTTTCTTCATTAAAATATTGGCCTTCATGTGCAATGGAATTGTTTGCTTATGTCGCTGCTTCACCTTTTTTTCAAAGAAATGTCACACTTCCTTCAGACATTTCCCTTCAATTCACCTTTACTGGAATTATAGCTAGAAGTCATCAGACACTACTAATGACAGAAAAAATCTTGGCACACAGGGCTCCGTCACTTACTATTTTCGTTTTCCCTTTTTTCTTTTGAATGATCCTCAGGCAACTCCTGCTCATAGTGCAGTCATATGTAATTGCGTCAAAGCTCTGCTACAGTAAATGAATTGCATTATTAAAGTTTTCTAATCTTTTAGTTTATCTTCACACTTCTCATGTCAGTGTACACATACCCAAGATACTCAGCTGGTTATTTTCCTTCTGCCTCTGATATTCTAAATCTGATGTAAACGAGTCCACCCTCATTTTCCATGAGGTGAACTGCTCCCTAAGCTAACTGCTCACGTGAAGTCACCACACAGAGGTAGAAGGTGCAAGTCTTCATTAGATGCCCCCACATGTGCACCCTTGTACCCAATGTCATTGTTTGACTCTAGGCTTTTGCTAAAGGAGGTCACACACTCTCCTGGATTTTCCACCCAGCATCCAGCATTAGTTCTCTTCCATGTGCACTATTTGTTCAGAGTCATGCCCATTCATGATTTCAATAACTCCAAGAACACATTAAGAGAAAAAAAGAACTTTTGGTAGAGTCTCACACTGAGGATCTTGGGATTTCAAGTTCTGGGAAAAAGGGTCTTTCTGAGATCTAAAATATTTGAGCTGCCTCTTTGTGTTTCTTCTCAAAGACAGTTGCTCTGAATCTCACATTTCTGAAAGAATTAAACTTTTTCTACTGTGTCACAAGGACACAATTTTAATCTTCTGTCAGAATGGGCATATCCACTCTTGATCTCAAGGTTGATGATAAGGACAAAGTGCACGTTATAGATCAGGAAAATTAGCATTCAGCTCCTTTTTTGGGGATTGAGTGGGTATATATGATTAGATCTTAAGCTCATAGTATTGTTTGATCTACTCAATTCCCAGAATATGGTAGCTAGCTTTAACATCTTGTGTTACTGGATAACCGACTAAAAGCAACCTGTCCCAAATATTTTAAAGCATCACTTCCCTTTCAGAAAGAAGTTCTGGACTGTGTGATTGCACCATTTCAAAGGAAAAAAAAACAAAAAAAACAAAAAAAAACCCACCTCAACACATTATGAATCATAAATTAAATGAGTGGGATCTATTTCAAATAATGGTGTTTGCAAAATATGCCATTATGTAAAAAAAAACAGAAATAAAAGTCCCAAATTGAAGATATGGTTTGACTGTCCAAGTAAATCCTGATTTGGATTGCTCTGATTATTTGTACAATCTATCCTAAAGTGTCAGATTATTACAAACTTTGCTGGCAAGATGAAAGATGATTTTTGATTACAGAAAAAAAAAAAAGAGATTAAAAAAAACAGGTAAAAATTTTCCTTTTATTTTTTTTCTGCACAAGTGGACATTTGATGTTAATAAAGCAAGAATTTCTCTTTATGTCACATTATGACTCTAAATCATCACACTAGAAATTATTCACATGATAAATACAGGTAGATACAGGTGTTTAAATTATGCAGCTACATCTCCATATTATCCTTTGAGCAGTCTTCTAAACTAAACACTTTCATTTGGAAGAACTTTAGATCAGTGGTATTAATCACTGTAAAAATATGCTAACACACTAACAGTGGCAAGCAATGTAAAGAAATAAGTAGCAGATTTTTAGCTGCAATGATCAACAAAAAATTATGGTTCTAATAGCATATTTGCCTGCTTTTATATCAAAATTTCATTAAAATATGTACTGGCAAGATTTGTCTTTTGTTAGCCTCAGGCTATGTTTCCATGGCAGCCTCACTGCTGGTCATTGCATTTCCCCTGCCAGCTGTACATTTTCACCTCTTTCCTTACAAGACTTTCTGTAAAGGTCTTATGGTTTTATATTACAGAAGAAAAAAAACATTAAAAACAGTATCTTCCTGTAAGATTAATGCTCTGGTGTTACTCAAAGAGTTCAACTAGAACAAGAAACAAGAGAAACAAATGGGAGAATGAGCCTGGATCATGTTCATAGGAAGATGGCAAGGACTATGGCAGTCAGGAGTTTGAACTGCCACAGAAACACAGATTCAGAAAACTCACAGAGTTCAGGTCAGTTGCTGACATTTAAATTCTTTGTTTCATTTAAGATGCTTGCACACCCTGCCTAACCTCCAGAGATTTTACTGTATCCCCCAAGGGTCCTGCTGCCGACCAAGTGTGAACATTTCCTGCACCCCAGGCCCCCTCAGACAGCAGAAGGCCCACATGTGTCAGCAGCTGAGTCAGACCCCAGGTGTGCAGGCTGTCCTCTGCCCTCCCTAAATTACTGCTGTCTTCTGCAAGCACCTTCTAGGCAATAGTGCTGGCTGCAGAGGTGAGCATCTACCACTGGTACACCCAGCTTCAAAACTTCTTCCCATCTTAATTTCTGTTAGGTTGAGTGTTGATCTGCTTGAGGGTAGGAAGGATCTTCAGATGAATTTGGACAGACTGGAATAGGCTGAGCAGGGAAGAGGTGGAATCACCATCCCTGAAATTGTTCAAGAGATATGAACAATTTGTGGATTTAGTGGTGAACATGACGGTGTTCTGTTAATAGTTGGACTTGATCTTAGAGGTTTTTTCCAGCCTTAATGATTCTGTGATTCCAAAGAAGATCCTTGCACTAAAATAGAGTGCATGATGTAACTGATCACATATCCAGTGTAAAAGAATGTATAGCATTGGCAGCAGAATGCTGCAATTTCAACTGCATATACTCAACACTATTTACCTGGTGTGCAGAGCTTCATGCAACCAGCATTAAACAGTCATTTTCCACAGATGTTTTTGAAACAAATATTTGATTTTCCTCCTTTCAGTTTTATTATAATGAGCACTGTGACCACACTCAGACCAGGACATTTAATTTTATAATATAAGTGAATGTAGCACAATCTAATAATAGCCAAACAGTGGTATTTAAAAAGATAAGACCCATTTTCATTAAACATTAGGAAGAAATTATTTGTAGTGAGTGTGATGAGGCATGGGAACGGGTTGTTCAGAGAAGTTGTGGATACCCTACACCTGGAATCATCCAAGGCCAGGTAGGATGGGACTTTGGGCACCCTGGTCTACTGGAAGGTGTCCCTGCCTATGACAGAAGGTTGGAACTAGGTGATCTCTAGGGTCCCTTCCAACCCATGCAACTCCGTTATTCTATGATTCATGTTTGCTGTGCACTTAGAAGAGATTTAAAAAACATCTCAGAGAAAAAATAAAATAAAGCACAAAATAAAACACGGGAAGAAAGGTGCATAAATTGCTAAACAGAACATATTCAGAGTGAAAATCATCAAAAGGCCTAAATATAGAGCAGTGATATATCCTGGCTCTAGGAAATTTAGATTAACTTGCATGTTATTGGAAAGAAATAAAGTGGATTTTGATGGATTTAGTCACTGCACCCAAATCATTATTAAATGCAAATAACGTTTCATCACTCTAATTCTCTCTGCTTTGGAGTAGCTTGCTCTGTGATCGTGTTATAGTTTGACTCCTCGTGCACAGTCTATTCTAATCTATTTTACTTCCTCAGGAGATCTCTTCCTTTAATGCAAAGGAAAGCATTCTAAGAGCAAGTCATGTAGGGTTTTTCCCAAGGTATAACCTTCCTCTACATGCCTGATCTATTGTAATTCTCTGGCCTGTTCCTTCATTTCAACCATCAAGCTAATTATAGTCCCATTGTACCTTACTGTATAACCCTGCAAGAGTCTGTCACACTCTGCCTGGCTTCTGACTTTTTCTGGCACTTTTTAATCCTCTGCCTGCTTAACTTGTGAGATCTGAGCCTTGATAGGAGGTCACTCCCTAGACAGCAGACCTCTGAGGAGTGTTGAGGTGTCAGAAGAAACCTTTGCTGTCAGCTGTGAGCAGCCTGGTACTTTCCTCCATCACTCAGAGTCTGATTCCGTGTGGCACGAACCCTCTTTCTTCTCCTGAGCTCTGCAGTGGGATATACAAACTTCTCAGTATCAGATCCCACAGTTCAGGCCTGTCAAACTTCATGCACTAAGCACCCAGCACATATTCCTGCCTTTTTTTCACAGTCCAATACTTCCCTACCTGTAGCTCACACATAACAACCTGCAGCAATCTGGCCTCTTTCCTGTCCCATATGTCCATTCCTCTGCATAGAACTCACACAGCCAGGAAAAAAAATTGGCTCTAAATAAGTCTGAAATTACTCTGAGGAATTAAACCTAAAGGATGCTTTGCAGCCATATGATACTATTATTCAGATGCTGCCAGAATCCCATGATAGACCACAGCTTTATCTCATTAATTAGGTATGGGTTATGTTTTTGAGATTTATGCTAATTCTTTTGCTAGGTCCATGCAACTTCTTTCTGCTTCATTTTTAATGTGGCACAGGACTTACATGACCTGAAATAAAGAAAACAGGATGTGCAATCCTGCCAAGTGTTCCCCAGCAAAGTGGCAGAGAAATAGTTGGTTCCACAATAAAGTGGAACAGAGCAAAGTAGGGACTGTGCTAGGCAGGATGCAAGAGAAGAATAGAACACACAGCTTTAAATGTTGGAATAAAATAAGATTATAAAGTAAACATTTTCATGTAGCATGCCTGAGCAGAAGAACTGTGGAAAAGGCCAGATCACTGAGACATATAGGCTTATAGTATCCAGTATATCAAAATGAACCATATCAGAACTAGATAAATTGAAGTAGATGAGATAATTGAATTGATTTAATTGATTGAACTAGATAAATTTACTATATCTGAACCAGACAAGAGAAATTGAAAGATGTTCATCTTACAGGATGTAAATATTAAATTGATAGCCAGATGCCAAATATAAAAAAAAAATTAAAAAATGCTAAGCCAATTATGGTGGATCTAGAGACAACAGTGTAAACAAGCAACAACAAGAGCAGAAAAAATCAGAATTGCAGAATTGTTGAAATTCAGCAGATATACTGGATACATCAGATAGAGCTAATAGAAGGGAAGATATACAAGATACTGAAAACCAGACTCAGTCTTTGTTTTGATTTTATCAAAGTCAAAAAAAAAAAAAAATAGAGTTTAGTGTAACAGATAGAAGGTCATGAGATTTCTTTTCCCAAAATCAATAATTTCAGTCACAGTGTGAGGAGAGACAAGACTTTGAAATGTAAAAGAGACAAAGTGGTGATGGCCACACAGGAGTAACAGCACTGCAGTTGATCATCTCAAAAGGTTTGGGTTGAAAGGGAAGTTAAAGACCATTTGCTTCCAACACCCCTGTCACAGGCAGGAGCACCTTCCACTAGACCAGGTCTTTCAGGGTCCCATCCATGCTGGCCCTGAACATTTCCAAGGAAACATCAGGATTCACATGGGGAGGTGTAAAAGAACATATCTTGCAGGTATTTTGTGTTTCTCTCTTGAGTAGAAGATAAGTGATGTTGCTCAAAGGGGTTATTTTGCAGGTTTTGGAGAAAAAAAGAAAAAATGTGTCAGCCTCTTGACCAATGGTGAAGGGGAAATCAGCGTGCTCCCTTGGTCTGTCAAGACTTCCATCTTGACAAGAGAGAGTGGCAAAGCAGTGTTCTTTATTAAAAATGCCAAATATGGAAACCTGCTTTTAATTATCACATACATGGAAAGTCATATAGCAATCCTAACTACTAAAAAGTAGAAATAAAGACTTTTGATATCTTTTTTATCAGCACAAGTACTGGTAGAAGTTAGATAGCTATTGCTGTGTGAGAGCTGTTATATGGCTGTTAATGCACACAATAGTTGGTGTATGTTTTGCAACTAGAAGGTTGCATACTAATAACTTTACAACTTATTTATCAGCTCTGGATGATTTTGAGGTGGGATTTTGTTAACTCATATTTTCTCACATTTCTCAGAATATGGTGTACATGTGATAGGGAGATTTATGGATAGGAATAAAATGTCAAGGATCTGTGAAAATCAATATTCACATATTTCATAAAAAAGTGGGACATACTCAAGAAATATTTTTGTATGTATATTGTGTTAAAGTATTTTGACTACAGTGAATCAAACTTTTCTGTAGTGGAATTCACACCATTCTTGTTTATCTATGATCTCTTGCATCTTTCAGCAGTAACCAGGCCATTTTTAAATTCAAAAAACTACAGTGATCTCAGCCTTTGCAGTTTCATCATAGCATGACATTATTTAATACAGCACTGCTGTTTCCTGGTAGCAGTGTTCCTCCTGCGAAGCAGGCAGTAATTAAAAAATAATTCTGTCTGTGGTTTAAGTTGTTTGGTTAGATGCATATAACATTTCAAGAAAGTAATCTGTTACAGGAGGCTGAAGGACTTGTTTACATGCCTGCTTTGCAGACACCAACTTTCTGCACAGGGAGTACACAATCAGGTCTGGCCTTTTATCAGGGTTCAAGTTCGTTGTGTCTTGTCACTCTCTTTGTGTAATTATTCCTAATCTGCCCAGATTACCCCAGTCTGTTGTACAGACACTCTGATGCTTCATTTTCTTTCTTCCACATTGAATTCAGTTTCAAGTTCTGTATCTGGCTTTCATAAAATCATAAAACATCCTGAGTTGGAAAGGACTCGCCAGGACCATTGAGTCCAGCTTCTGGCCCTGCACAGGACAACCCCAAAAATCCCAACAAGTGCCTGAAATCATGCAAACACTTCCTGAACTCTGATAGGTTTAGAGTCATGACCACTTCCCTGGAGCCCCTGTTTTGTTATTCTATTTTTCTTTCCTACTCATCACCATTCCTGAGCTGTCTGCATGACAAGTAGCTTGCTCCTTATGTGATGTGAAACTGGCTTAAAACACACAGAATCCTAAACCAACGCATTTCCAGGACACTGGTTCTCCAGAGTTCAGACATGTGCCAGCCAGCTTTCCTCTCTTCTGATTCCCATTAAAATGTGCACCACAGAGTGTTAAAAGATGTCTGGACCCTCACACAATTGTTCAAATGAGCTTCCACCAAACATTTTTTGTTTGTCCACACACATTTAAATCCTGCCAGATGGGAATCAGCAAAGTGATCATTGTCATCACTGATGCCACACATCACAAAGCCAACCTAAACTCAAACCTTGTGATTCTTGATAATTAGGACTACGTTATGGAAAAAATATGAAATAAAAAAAAAGCAAAAACAAATAGCAGAAAATCAAGTAATGTATGGTTGTATGAGAGACAGTTGAAATGTAATGCAAGCAATCCATAGTCGTCAAAAAGCACTGGACTGGTCAGATCCAGAACTATGGACACTACCAAAGTGATGTCTCTATACAGAGGACTGTCAATGTGACAGCTGCTTCTCTGTAATTTGAAAACAAAAAAAATTCCAATATAATTTATGTCCAACAGGAAAATAATTGTAGAACTCTTACATTTTTAAAAGTGTGTGGAATTTTTAGCAAAAAATATCAACTGGAACACTTCAGTTTTCATTCAGTCAAGGCATTTTTTATAAAAAACTTTTCTTTTAGTAGCTTAATATGCACTAGGTACCTAAAGAAAGGAAAAAAATGAAATCGCTCCTATGTGACTCTTCTAAGTTTATATGGAAAACAAATAGCAACAGAGGTTAGAAATAAAGAAAAAAAAAAATTAAAAAAATGTTCCTTGTCTCTTGACTAACAGTTTAACTACTGGTCTTATCTTTTCACCTTGGAAATATGATTTAGATGAGGAAGACTCTTTCACTTGCTTGCTGTAGGATAAAATATGATTTTCCAGTGTTACGGCCATTCCATTTGAATTTGCTAATTTATTCACACACACATACACACACAAACAAAGTCTCAAAAATTTTACAGAAATAAAATATAGTTTTTAAGTCTATAAAGAATATTATAAATAAATAATTCACTCACTGCCAAGATGAAATTACTCTCCTGGGAATAAACACCTAGGAAGGAAAGCTCTCTGACAGGTAAAAGAGAGAAAAAGCTGTTTCTTTAGTCCAAACCTCCTAATAATTTTCTTTCTGTCTTTCACTCTGAGTTCCCAAGCTGGTTTTTAAAACCTCTGGCAGAGCATCAACAGTGCAGTGGTAAACTAAACCATCCAGTCACTTCCATCCAATTAGACCTGATTTATTCCCTTTTAAAGGGCCAACTATGACAATCTCAGCTTTGGGGGCTGATGGATAATGACTCTGATGCAGTATTTGAACCATTTATATTGTATCAGAATGTTTCACAGAAAAATCAGGGGTAGTCCTATTAGGATTTTCCTAAAGAGATGAAAATATCTTTGTTTGGTTGGGGTTTTTTTCAGACTTTTTTGGTATATTCTTTTCTGAGGGAAATTCCTTTTAATCAACTTAGTTAAATGTACTTTTTTCATATGCTTTTTTAAAATTTATTTATCCTCATTTGATATCCATCAAAGATGGACAATATAACCAACTCTTGCTTCGTATTTCCCACATTGGACTCTAGATTTCACTAAAAATGTGCTTTGTCTTTCAGAATTTATCAGTATCTTCATGACAGCCAATGAAAAACAATTTTTAAGCTTTTCTGCAAGCTGTTTTCATGACGCCTTAGACTTGGCTTCTCTCAAAGGATCCTGTCTTCAGAAGGATACATTGGGAAAAAAAGTTCAGACTGGTTTTAAGGAAAAAGCTTTTCCTCATAAGGACCATCAAATATCTGAACAGATTGTCCTGGCAAGTCATGCTGCTGGCCATCCTTGGAGAATTTCTAGACCAGAGTGGACAATGTTCTAAAAACTTGGTTTGGCCTCACATCTGGCCATGATTTAATCAAGAGTTGGACTAGATGTTTTCCTCAGGTCTCTTCTAAGCAGAAACATCCTGTGATGTTTCTGATGCAAATGAGGGTCAGTAAGACCAGGGGACAAACCTCGGAGTTATTTTTATTGACTCTGCCTATGTTCCACGAGGACAAAAGATTCCCTTCATCTAAACTTATTGATTATTTTAAAGCAAAATCGGTGGGAAATCTCACATTTTTTCTGTTGGATAATTTGCTAGTAACTGTGCAGGAGTGTGTATTTTCCCATTGCCCATCTCAAGATAAAAGTCAAACTGGAAAAATCTAGGGTGAAGCAAGACATCAAGATGGCTAGTGATGAAAGAGGTGAAGTTTTATTGAAGTGCTGTCTGGAACAAAGAGGTCTAAGATGAATTCTTTTCTCTCAAGTGTGATACCAGTGCAGAAGCTTTTAAATGACTCTGCACTTCATAAAGCCACCTGTAAAGCAGAAACAATGTACCCTTTCAGCATAACACAATGAGACTCTTCACACAGGCTGTCTTTGTCCACTTGTTTGCAGGGTGTGCAGCATATTAAAGTCTGCCCCACCCCTGTCTAAGCACTCCAAATGCTGCGGTAAAACTCAGAGCCAGGAACTGGGGCAGAAAGGGGCATTGGGCTCAAGCTAATAGAAAAAAAGCAAAAGTTTTGATATGAACCATCATTCTTTTCTTGGTGTATTACAGCATTTCTAATAGGGAAGGGTTTAGAAAAGTTAAAATGCCAGTACCAGTTTTCTGGCTGTTAATTGTACTTTGTTGCTACTTTTGTGAATACTACTGAAATAAAAATAGAAGGGTAAACAGGGAGGTAGAGGTCAATATGGCCTACATGATCCTATTCCTTTCCTCTAGAAACAATGATTATTTCTCTCAAAATATTCTTAAAAATTCAACAGAGACTTTTTTTTCTTTTTGATCAATAAATGCATATTAATCTCGGATTAAATAAAATAATACCTTAGTGGTGATATTCCAGAATTGGACAAAAAAAATCTGTGAGTATTTAATTATTTGCTGTTACTATTTCTCTGTAGTTTTTCGGAGTGAATAGATTAATAGCACTGATCTTCACCATTGGGGCTTGGCAATGGAAATCAGTCATAGAGCTCTGTGACCTGGAGCTGACATTAATTATCATTAGAGTCTAAGAACTGCACTGACAGGAAGAGGGATGCTGTAAAGTAATTCCAGAACCAGCACCTTTCTTAGATCTTTTTAGACACCTTCAACAAATTTTTGCCCCACTCTGAACCTCTCACTGCATCCTTTTATCAGTTCACTTTGTATCATCCATCAGAACCCAGATGACACATCTTTCTTCTCCCTTGTTTTCATCTGGATGACCCTGGTTTTCTCTTTCTTCATGAACTAAGACTCCCATGAATTCCTCCAGTCTTTTACTGCAAGGAGATGATCTTTAGCAAGCACTTGGCCTTAAGTGGAAACCTTTCACTTATCTCTAATGGTCTCACTGCAGAACACTACTCTTCCTCTCCTGAAGTGCAGAGTGAAGAAGATTTTTCAATGCCCATTTCTATCCTCCTTAAAAGTTTTCTTTCCACCTTTCCCAATCACTGGATTGGTAACTGAGGATGTTTAATACAGCATAATTGTGCTGCATAAGAGCGACACAGGCCCTAACCAGACTGTAGATTATGTTTTGGAACTCTAAAACTTTTGTTGGGTCAGGTCCTTCAGGCACAAACTTCTCAAATGGACAGTGGTGTTCTGCTAGGTGTTATTTTCTATCATTAACCTCACCAAGTTCAGGGCCAAGTACAAGGTCCTGCACCTGGTTTGGAGGGATCTTAATATCATCACAGACTGGAGAAGGAATGGACTGAGAGCAGCCCGGTGTGAAGGATCTGGGGATATTGGGGAATGAAAAATTGGACAAGATCCATCAATCTGCACTCACAGCCCACAAAAACAGCCTGGTCCTGGTCCTGGACTGATCCCACAGGTGGGACAGCAGCAGGTGAGGGAGGGGATTATGCCTCTGCTCAGAGATTGGAGATCCCATGGGTAGTGCTGCATCCTGTGGTTTTCCCAGCACAGGGAGGACACAGAACTGCTGCAGTGGGTCCAGAGAATGATCACAAAAGTTATCAGAAGGCTGAAACACCTCTCCTGTGAAGACAGGCTGAGAGAGTTGGGGCTGTTTATCCTGGAGAAAAGAAGCCTTCTGGGAGACCTAATACTAGCTTTTCAATTTGTATAAAGGATTTATAGCAAAGAAAGAGAAAGATTTTTTTTTTTTACAATGTTTGTAATGATAGAATGAGGAGTAATGGGCTTAAACTAATAGAGCATGGGTTTAGATTGAACATAAGGAAAAAAAAAATTTACAGGGAGAGGTTACCCAGAGAAATACCTCACCTTAGTAGCACCCATGATCAAGCTGGACAGGTCTTTGATCAATCTGATCTAGTGGGAGTTGTACCTGCCCAAGACAAAGGAGTTGGAATAGATGCTCTTTGGTGGCTGCATTCAACCAAAAACATTCTATGATGATTTTCTGCATTTGCAACCTCAACCACAAAATACTTCACAGAGCTATGTTGATACTTTGCCTTTAACCACACTAAAATAGTATTGAGGAGGTTACTAAGACATTATTTCTTGGTTTTGGGTTTCCTGCAGTGTTTAATGAACCACATTAAACCTTCCAGAAACTCAGATTAATACACAGATGCACATGGGTTGAAAAGGTAAACTCACATTTAACTGGGGATCTGCATATCAGCAGTGTTTATTGTGAACCCTCTAGGACAAGGTTTTCAGTTTATGCACAGATTATTAGAACAATGCTTACTGCTATCTCAAGTAGGCAAATCCAAAACGTTTCACATAAAAAACACTCTGCAGCTCTTCCTCTGCATTTGCCTTCTTTGGATTAACAAGTACTGCTGATCTGTATTGAAACAGAAATCCTCAGAGTCCACTTTAATGATTTGCATATGCAATACCCCACTAAAATCAAACACATTATTTTTGCACTCAGAAGTAATCTAATATCTTGCTTCTTTGACCCATATTCCACATGTGTTGTTTAGTGTATGCTGTCACAGAGCCAGAGCCTGTGGTTAGTAGTTAATTAATATGCTTCTGTTATGCACTCATTAGCACTTCAGTTTAAATCTCCAGATGCTGGAGATAAATAGATCCATGAAACCCGTTGCAGTACATGTTCCAACCAGCCAAACAGTTGTATACTTCTCTATATAGGATAGCATTTAGTTAAAAGCTCTCATCTCTCAATTCTGGAAAAACTGCTTTCATTGTCTTAAAGTGGTGTTATGGATAATGATGGATGGGAAGAGGAAGAGAGAAAGGAAGAAGAAAAGGAGTGAAGTACATCTTCAGTTTCTAGAAAGTCTGGGGGCTTCCTCTTTGTTGTTTGTTATAGGACAAAATAACAATAATAAACAATAAAGTTCCAAATAAAGTCTCTATTAAGATTGCAGTTTTGCAGCAAAATATAGCTAACCTTTGAGTTATGCAAAAAAATACTGCCTTATTTGCCTTTTTTTATTTTTTTTTTTTTAACAAGGCTTTAATGTAATTTTCAATGAGATGGTTTCAAGAGTCTGGGACATTTTATGTTCGACATTTTATGTCAAACCTTAAGTTCGACTCATGCATTAACTTTTTGAAAGTCAGTGTCCTCCACTTCTTTATCATCAACTCTGTGAAGGAAGAGAAGGATGACTTTTCAAATCATAGTATATTATGTGTCTCTCTATCAAAATATTAGTTTTTTAAGATGTTCCTAAGGCAAGAGTTGGTAGGAAAAATGTTGAGCATTTAAACTCTGAGATGAAATAATCTGGTCCTAGTGCCTTTAGACTAAACTCAAAGAAGTGGACCTGCCTGTTCCCTCTGATGCAGAGACAAAAACAGGGTAGTAAGATGGAGTAACAGTTTCACTTTGTGCAAAAGAAAGAAACTAGTCTTTGGAAGCAAAAATTTGAGAAGGTGTGCAGAGCTGAGCAGACATTGGTCCAACCCTGAAAACCACCACAACACCAAGACTGAACTCAGCAGATTACTGTAAAATGCACCAGATCACTTTGAATGTGGTGTTTAAGAGCAACAGAAACAGAAGAGTGCTAAGACTCAGTTTAGAGTGGAAGTTTCGAGGACAACTGAAGGAGAGGGATGTGTGATAGCAAAGACTTTTCCATACATATTAAAAGTGAAATGAGGTGTCAGAGAAATATCAGGATTTCTGGAAGCTTTTCCAAAGCTACAGCTTTGATCTGTGTAAGGCTGATCCCTCTCGAGCTCTTTTTCTTTTTCTCTAACTCTACATTCTTTCTCAATTAGAATATTTCAACAGGCTTGTTATCAGACAGTTCTTCCCAGAGAAGATATTTTTGTACTTAATCCATGATGTCAGGTGACTGAGCAAAATGCTTAAGGGAATTGATTACCATTTGTTAACTCTCTGGTTTGTTTTTTCCCTTGGTCATTCATTCTTGCCAGAGATAGACAGATATATTTTTCATTTTTAATCCTTATATGTATTCTAGCAATGTCCTTTACACTGTCATTGTATCTACAAGTTACACTAACTAGGCAGATCAGGTCTCAAACAGACAGAAAAATTTATATCTATTAGCCTTTGGTTTTCTTTGATATCCATGCATAATTTTCAATGGGAAAATATACAGATCAAAAGTAACTTAAAAATGGGGAAAAAAAGAATTTTTAGGTTTGGCCAAACAGCAACTTTAAAAATTCCCTTTCCACTGTAGTTTTAAATTTTAAAAAGTCATAGTTTCTTTGGGGCCTCAATTATTCCCAAGTAACACCGTCTTAACTCTAGTTCAAGGCTTCTTCTTAAGCTTATTCTCTTTCAGACCTCTTTTCTCTGACAAGTGTTCTCAAACTGTATTTTCTATCCCAAAGGTTGAATCATGCTTTGGGCTGGGTCCAGTGAGCCAAAGCTGCTCCAGAAGGTTATCAATAATTTACTTGCAGCTCCTACTCCTTTGTCTGATGGTGTAAATGCACTGGAAAAGACCAAATTTCCAGGTACAGCCAGGAAATCAAACCTTCCTGCTGGTCATGTGAAGGCTGCTGCTCCAGGGCTGCAGGAAGCTCCGCACCATAATTTCTGCATGACAATGACATTATAATTTACTTCACATTGGGATAAAGAATGGATACTCCTAATGACTTCTGGCACGGATAATCTGTAGTAAAATAGAGGTACATACATTTATGTGTATATATATATATATATATATATATGTGTGTGTGTGTGTGTGTGTGTGTGTGTGTGTGTGTATACACACATATATATGTGTG
>LTAT01000004.1:150864873-150881515 GCA_003286495.1 Chlorodrepanis virens
TCATTCACCAGGGCCTGGCACAGTGAGATGGTTTAATTGTAATGGGGGAACAGTGTGACCTAACCCAGTAGGAAAAAACCCCACTTCTATCCTCACAAAGAAAAAGAACCCTGATCAAAATACTGTGTTTATTGTATTTTTTTTAATTCCACTCAATAAGTTAAATCCTGAGATTAGATATGCAAAGCTTGTACAAGAAATGTATGCTTAGAAAATGGAATAAAAATTTTATCTCTAACTGAAACTCATATATGAAAATTTGTGTTAAAAAACAGACAAAAAAATAGTTTTTGTCTGAAAAAAAGAAGTGGTAAAAAAAGCCCATCCTCTTGTTCCATTTAATGCCAATAAAAATAAACACCATCCACATCTAGAAAAAAATCCATCCTAGAAGATTTTAAAATTGCAAGTTAAATTTGAAAATGAGAAGTTACTTTTTGTGTATTTTTCTTCTGTGTTTCTGTGGGAATAAGCACAAGGGAAGGAGTGTGAATGTTTGCCTTTCATTTTTGGGTATGGCTGGTGAGCAATTACAGCCTTGACTGTTGTTTTTCAGAGTCTGAATGTCTCATCCCACTGATCTTCAGTCACCCGGGACTGAGTGTATATTGATAAATAAAACAGCACCAGGATGTAGGCTCAGGTTCTAGACTGTGTTTATCTTGAAATGACATCATGTTCCAGCTAGTATGTTCCCAAACACTGCTCAGTTGGCTCAGAATCTATCAGGAACCAGAAACAAGACTCAAAAGGTCAGTAATGCACCAGGTTTGGCTCTTTACACTGTATCTAACACTGACCCATCAGGATGTGCACTCTCAAACACCATCTGCTGTGCCCACGGGGCTGTAACACACACTGTCAGCTTTGTGGTGTGAAAACACTACTGTGAGGGGTTGCTATACAGCTGTCACATTATTTATGATACTTTGAACTGGGGAAAAAAAAAGATAAAAAAGAAACTGAAAAAAATATGTTTCTTTATGACTCTAAAGAGTCAGTCAGTGTTTCCAGAGAAGACCTAGTACAAATTACTAAGCATTGAGATGGTGTGTCAGAGTAAATATGCCTCAGAGGCAGAAAACTATCCCTATTCAGCAGCATATATAGAATAAGAATGTTATTTACCTGGCCATCACAGTAATTCTGTAATGAATGAGAAAAGAGGAACTTCTAAGTGATCACATATATCCTATCTATATCACAAGTATATCTCAGCATGGGATCTATCATTGTTTAGAGCTCTCTTCAATCTGAAATTTTAGATTGACAAAGTTAGCAGATACAAGTTATCTAGTTTTGAGCAGTCTCATGATGTTATTGGTTGGTTTCCACTTTCCATTCATATAATGAAAACTTCTCCCCTCTCCCCACATCTATGAGTTCCTACTATTCTCTGCATGAGTTACCTTTCATCTGGCATTGTTTGACCAGATTATCCTCTAAGCAGAAAGTCAGTAGAAGTCATGTTTATCACATAAACCCCAAATATACACCACTTCCATACTGAGAAGTTAACATATCTATCTTCTGTGTGTGGAACCACTCAAAAGGCAGATTCTTTTAATCAATAACCTGTACTTAAGAAAGTTTGACATTTTAAAGAGTTAGCAATGCAAAATTAGGCAGTGGCTTGCATGGGTTGCATGGTAAATTAAATACAGCTTTTTTTTCTCTATGTGAAATTCACCCACTGATGAACACAAAACCTCTTCAAGTGCTTGAAGGGCAATGGAACTGCTTCATAAGCCAGGTTTACATATTATTTAATTTCATTCCAGGCTGTGATCCTTCTGCCCAGTGAGAGTAAGATTTCTTCCTTCTTTGTGGTTTCATTGAGTGCTTTATAATTACTCCATGAGCTTATTTAACTATTTGTTTTTCACAGAATCCCAGAATGGGTCAGGCTGGAAGGGACCACAGTGGTTCATCTGGTCCAACCTCCCTGCTCAGGCAAGCTCATCCCAGAGCACAGGCACAGGATTGTGTCCAGACAGTGCTGGAATATCCACTGAGGGAGACCCCACACCCTCTCTGAACAATCTGTTCAGTGCTTGGTCACTGCACAGGAAAGAAATTATTCCTCATGTTCAGGTGGAAATTCCTGTGCATCAACCCATGCCCATTGCCTCTTGTCCCATTGCTGGGCAATGCTGCTCCTGAGGCCCCCAAAGTGCATTTTTTTGTCTTCCATTTCCTTTGTTGTCTCATGTAGTGTTGTAGTTTCCAAGCCCCCCTATGAGAGCTGCAGCACTTGGTGATACTGAGCTGGGAGAGAAGGAGATTCTAGTCATGTAAAAAAATGGGAATGGCAGTCTGCATGGTGTGAAGTGAAACATCTTGTAAAATGAAACATCTTTTTTCTTCACTTTGAGCCCATGTGTGAGGATTGAAAACATAATCATGTTATTGAAATCAGGGGAAGAAACTGCACATCTAAGATTTGACTTATGACAAAAATTTAAAAGATTACATTGTTCTTGCTCTGTTTCTCAGTGTCTCAGGCAGGTAAACCTGCTGCTACCCACACATATACATATTTCAAATGCAGATGAAATTGAAGGAATACTGAATGCACATATCTGATAGCAGACACTGGAGGTATTTTTGTCAGCAATGGAATAGAAAAAGAGTCATAAATGAATAATAAATGTTGAAAGACAAAGCATTTAAAAGACTGGAAAAAAAGTTCAAATTAAGGACCATACTCAGCAACTGATTGAATGGAGAATGGATCCTGGGATGTGAAAGTGCTGCCCTGATATAATCCAGAGGCTGATTTGTGAGGTTGCTGAGCAGATTAATTGTTCATTTGTATTACACATCCTGCTTACCTTTGTGGTGCAGAATGTGAACAAAAATAGCAAATGAAAGTTCATTATACCTAAGGACATAAAATGAACTTGCTTTGTGAATGGAGTCAAGTCAATCTGGGGTTTTTCACGCTTATTATTGGTATTTCCTAGCATTTTCCCTATTCACTCTTGTGGCTGTTTTTGAAGGCAGGACCCTGAGGTAAAAAGGATGCCTTGCTGTATACAATCTTACTGAGATTGATTAGGAATGGGGAAGGTATCAGCTCACCCTTCTTATGACATCAAAGTCTGACTAAACCTCTGCCATAGCTCTGTGACTCATAAAAAATCCTTGTACGTGGAATGTAATTGTGGAGGATGGGAAAAAATTGTTTTTGTGTTCCATTTACTTTCCCTGATCTAGAAATATCCCAGAAGGATATTCTGCCCAATCCAGGGGTGTGAAGTGTTCCCCAATTATGCCTATAGCATAGTCACATTGTAAAGGAGCTAGATCCCTGGCTGTAATTCATAACTATTTTCTTTCCAGCCACCCATTTTCACTAAACTAAATTTTAGCCTATGTAGAAAGGTTCTTCATGGTTATCCTTTTCACTCTGATAGCTTCCCAGAGGCTCTGCTGAGGATGCTTCCACAAGAATAGAGCACATGGCAGAGCTATTTGCTGCCTTGAGATTCCAGGACTTTGAATTACAACTTGGGGCTCCTTGTTTCAGATGCAGGGTCACTCAGTCATACCACCTCTCTCAGACCTGACTCATAAATCTCTTTGTCAAAGGTCACTTTGCTTTAATTTGTCACAGGGTATTGGGTGATGTTTCAGTAGTGGAGGAGCTTCAGGGGTGGATTCTGTGAGAAGAGACCAGGAGCCTCCCCCCTGTCAGACAGAGCCACATCCATGTGGGTTCACCCACCAGATGTCCCCCAGCAGGTCCAGTGCGCCCACATCCATGGAGGGAGTGCCACCACAGCCCTGGCTTCATGAGCTCCTTCAGCCAGATGCATCCAGTTATATTGTTAATTGTTTTTCACAGTGTAGCTTGTGATATTCTTCATCTAAAAATATCTAGAAGCAGTAATCAACATGATATTTTTCACTGTCCTACTCATCCTGTAAAAGCTTTTATCTAGTTATTTCTTCAAACCAGCCAGTGATGGGTGCCAGACCCTTCTACATCTCTGAAATCATTACCAGCACTGTTAGATAAATGGCTAAATACTTAATCTCTACTTTCTGGGTAAAAGTTTAAATTTTAAGACATAAACCATTTAAGAAATAGAAGTGTTAAAGCTTTGACATTTTATTTTGTTATGGAAGGGAAAAAAAAAAGAAGAAGAAAAAAATTACCTTCCATTTTTTACATAGGTTGTATGAATGCAACATCCATCCCAAAACATTTTCAGTAATTTTTTTCATTAGATCATTTACACATGTAATACAGAGAGAGAAAATATTTAACAATTAAACATATCATACATATATATGAAACAATCTGTGTATATTTACATAGTGAGAGTGGTTCAAATAGAAATCAATGGCTTCCTGTAATGGTTTTGATTCTCCTTCATTGTATGCTGAAATATTTGACCTATTTCTGGGAAAAATCACTGTCCAGAGAACAAGATATTAACATTTTTTCTTAGTGATATTGCTCGGTGGGAGAGTTAAAATTCCTATTCAAATGGAAGGCAACACTAAGCAACTACTCAGAATCCAGAGAAAAGACTATTTAAACACTTTCAAATGAAAATATGTTACTATAATTAATGCAAACATTCTGGTACACATATGAGATTATTTATAAGATGTTATATCTGTCATACACATAAGTTTGGAGCTGTTTTCTCTTCAACTGTCTCTTTCCTGCCAACAAGGTTCCCCACCTGAGCTAAGTTGTGCTGCCATATCCTGTGCTCATGCAGCAGTTGCCCTGGGGGAAAATGACAGTTTGGTACAGAAACACAGTCAGGGACATGAGGGTGGCAGTGACAATGGCAGAACCATGTCTCAAAACAGAAGTCAGACTCTGAATACCAGATCAGTGATCATATCTAAAAATATCCCTAAAATATTCAGATGAATATATGAATGTATTCATGATTACTTCATATCAAACTTGTTGCATGTGTTTTTATGTCTCTAGCCATTTTACTGCTTTGGCAGCTCCTTGTGACTGAAGAGAGTGACAAGTTGGAATGTGCTTATTTCCTGGTGTGTCAGACATTGAAAGATCTGCTTAAACTCATCAGAGTATTGGACTATTTTCTGAACATCACATACAAACATATGTACATATGAACATAAAGATTTCCTCCATGAAATTTGGGAATGAGAAATAGATTGGAATTCAATTTTCGCTGATAAAATTTGTTTTCAGAGAAATTACGTTCCAATCAAAACGGTCAAATATTGAAATAGTGATTTGTTTGACATATTATCTTTTTCTGTGATTTTCTTATTTTATTTTTAAAAAGTTTAATAATACATTTAGTTGTGACTGCTGCATCCTGGGGTCCAAAAAGTGTGAGCTATATCACAAGAGAAAAGCAAAAGTATGTGGAGGTGTACAAGCAGACATGGTATCTTGAAGAAAGTCCTCTGTCCCACATGGACAGAATTTCTCTGTCCTCTGTCCATAATTCTGTCTAGATTGAGATGTCACTGTTGAAGAGAAATGTGAACTGGCTGGACATATTAGGAATAAGAACAAGAGTGATCCATAACCCATTGTAAGGAAAGAATTAAGTAAGTAAAATTAAATGGGGAAAAAGTCTTCAGTGATTAAAGACATCCCTGAGAAATAGAGAGGGAATAAATCAGTTTTTGTATCTGCCACAGACAGGAGAAGAAACAATGGATTAAGATACAAAAAGAGACAGTAATAGTGGTCATTATCAAGGTACTCGGTGGGCACACAGCAAATATTGCCCATAATGGTTGCAGGATTTTTCAGTGGCTGGAAGTTTTTAATTAAATTTGAGCATAGTTGTGTATAGAATACTACAGAGACATCTCTCCATAGTTTAGCAGACGGACAAAAATCTATTTGTTTTCTATGATTTCATAATGAGTTTAAGTACCACTTTAAAAAGTCAGCTGGTTGCTATGAATGACTTAGAGGTGATAAAATGCTAATACCAGTCCAGCATGATATGTTGAATCCTACTAAAATAGATTTCACTAAGTTCAGCAATTTTTAGCAGCACAAGAGGCTGGAATGAAAAGCTTTTAAATGTATCTGTTCAATGACCTTTTAATCAGTTGTAAAAAATCTAAGCAGCTTGAAGAGGTTTCACTTCATGTTTATTCAAGAGTCAGAAATTCTAATCATCCTTGCAATTCTGACCAATAGGAAAATAAAAAACGAGGAAAATATATAAAACTTTTTCCTTAAAAAAACTGTACATTTTCATTGGATTTTATAGATTGCTATTGCTTTACTGGAACACACTTTTTCTTTCCCAATAGATTGTACTGAAGGAAGAGTAACATAGAGATACAAATACATCCTGAATTTCTAGAACTTCTATTTGAGGGAAGAGCCACTCAATCATCTCCAGAAATAAAGAAAATGCATCATAACTAATAAATTAGTAATTAAATTCTTTTGGAGGGGATTAAAAATAATATTGTCTAACAATATTACAATATTCAGATTGCATTTAATATAGAGAGAATTTTTTTTTTTGCATTTTGTCAGTTATAAATGAAAATATTTGTAAGGAAAATAGTTTCTGTGACTTCTAGAATTTTTTCACAAATGTTTCAGATTACTTAACCAGAACAGAGACCAAAAAGAAACTCCTGAATTACCAAAACCAGTCAAAGTGCTATCAGAGACAACAACGATATTCAATCCCTTCACTTTATTGATAAATACCTGTTTTAAGATTCAAGTGAGCTTTTTATTTTCAACTATCCTGCTGAAAAGCTTTTTAGGACCTCACAGCTGTGATAGTTAGAAAATATCTAATTTGCATTCCGAATATATTCATGGCCAATAATAAAGAGCAATCTCACATTTTATTGGTGAGATAATAAATGTCATTTCTCTGTAACAGGATGAAAATCAACAGAACAGATTATGAATCCCTTAAGATCACCAAAAAATGAAAGCTCAAAGTAGGTAGAAATAAAACTTACCATTAAATTATTAAAAATAATGTTTTTCATTTTCAAAATATTCTTCATAGTTTTTTTCAAAGTCTTATTTTGAACAGTTAAACTTTTATAAGATGAGATGTTTAACCTATGATATTGCTTTCCACTCTCTATAACAAGTCAGAACATATTCCTTACAGGAAGAAATTTAAATATATGTAACTTATTCCCAGTGAATAATGAGTAAGTTATCTGACGATTTACTGCAACTATTTGTATCATGTTTTGTCTTTTCTAATAAATTTCACATCATAGGGCTCATGAAATGCCTTCAACTATGGAAGCAAAAGTGCATATAAGAAGGAAATTAAATTCAGAGGGAAAATATATCTACAGCAAGTGGTAGCCAGTTTTAAGCCTCTGGTTCCAAAAGGTTTGTATTGGTTTATATCAGATAAAGCCAAAGCTTGTTGTTTTTCTGTCTTATTTATATCTTGCTGCATTATGTGTTCATCATCCTGATCTTCAGGCAGCATGAGGAAAATGAGAGCGACAGTTCTATAAATCCCTGGCTGCATCTTGTTGTCCACCTAACAATGAAGTGTCTTTTTCAGAAAGAATTCATAATATTGAGTGTTTTCCATAAGAATATTTGCAGGGCAGTTCTCATGATTTTATTATTTGAACACTTTTCACCTCAGAACTGTTTTCTCATGTGGTCAAAGCAAGGGGCCAAGATTTTGGAGACATAGATTCCTCACCATATAATAGCTTTCATGGCTTTAAATTATATAAAGAACATTTTCCTTTTGTCACCTATAAATTTCCATCATTATTACTTTGTAAAGGGCAAATTTTGCCGTATACAATAAATGACATTTTCCACTGTGTTTCCCTAGAATAAAAGACAACAGCAATTACCATAATGGAAAACCAAAACATTTAGGTCCTAAATTAGACAGGAGAGATTTAAGTCTCTTGTTTTAGATTCTCCATTGATGCTCCATAAGGCACCAGTGTTGTAACAGGTGCTTTCCATATTAATTGCTGCTTCTGTTCAGAGCAACAGCTGCCACATGAAACCTTGTTCAGGCGGCTGAATTTGTGAAACTATCTGGTAATGAACTACACCTCTTCATGGTGATTTTAAAACTTTGTGACTTTGACCATTCCTAGCATACTCAGTAGGTGTGCCAAATTTTTGATTCCTCTTGTGTTCAAGTTCTGGTCCCTTGCATTACTTTTGTCATTTCAGAGAGGTTCATAGCAGAATTTATAATTTCTAATTCAAACAATATGAAAATAACAAGAGGGGTTTTTAGTTGTCAACTTTTTTCTTCCCTTACAGGATATAATATATGATGTCCTGTGTGAGGATGTTTAAATACAACTTTTTAATGCAAATAATTGAGCGTAACCATTCTTCATTTCAGGGTTTGGTACTGTTTGCTGGTTGGATTTGATTGATCGATTGATTTTTTTTTTCAAATGTCTCTTTTTAAGAACTTGGTAAAATGCTTGAAATCTAGATATTTTGCCTCAAAAATATTTAAATTTTTTAAAAAATTCTGTGACAGTATCAGGAACAATCTGCATTTCAGTAACCTCAGAGGAACTCTGACTCCCAAATTTATCCCAAAATTATTCACCAAGGAGGTGCCAATGCTCTCTTTTAAAAGTGGGTCTACTTTTAAGTTGTGTCATTAGTGCCAAATTGCTTTCTGAGTGAATGACAGCAGCAGCTTAGCGGGAGACTGAGGGTCACCACTCTGGATAGTGTACAATCTATATTATTCAAATAAATGGGGGTGTGAGGATAATATCTGCATAACTCTTCCTGTGTATGCCAAAACATTTGTACAGACAGCTTTTTGCTATTCCAGGAGTCCGTCCAGCAGTTCCTATTAGGATATTATAAGGAGCTTCTGTAAACTGGGAATTCCTTCCTCAGGTACTCTTCCTTGCACTGGAGAGGAAAAAAAATTCCCAGCTTTGATAGGAAGAGACTAGTTTTGCCAATTTTTTTTGAGCCACAAAAGAATAATATGGTACAGGGTAAGTGGAGGCAGCATAGCCTTTACTGAGATTTATAATCATAGAATCTTATATGAAGCTGGACTTTTAGATTCTCTTTCCTTGATCAGATTTTTTTTTCCTCCTAATTTTTCACTTGTCCTTTTTAAGGACAGATATTTGGGTTTCACTTCTGGTGGAAACCAAGGCACAGAGGATTTGTGTGGATATTATTTTTGGAAGAAAAAAGGTGTCTGGAGCTTGCAGTTAAATCTGGGATTAGGGTGCTCACCTGGCCACAAGGACTAGACAGAGTCTAAGGATGGCATGTAATAATTATCACAAGCATATTGATAACTGGTATAAAACGACTGCAATTTTTTGCCAGGATGGGAAACTCTGCAGACTCATCCCACAGCATTCAAGAAAACATTAAAAAGCTTTCCTTGTACCTAATCTGCTATTTCAAGCACAGTTTCTATCCAGGTGATAGAAATGAGGAATTGCTGGAGCTGCAGCTTCCAAAGAGTGAGTGAGTATAACCAGCTTGCCAGTGAGCAGCAAGAGTCTGGGGCACTGACACTGAACAGAATTGCATCAGCTGGCCAAAATCCAGCTACCCATCAGCCCCTGAATTCATACAGGTCTATATACTAAGTCAAGAATGAACTGTGGTGACCTTCCATTTTCATCTTTGTATAGCACACACGACATGAACTAGAAATTTCTCCTCTGAGTCTATAATGTGTAGTTAAAATAAAATGGGTATTTAAAATGAGAAAAAAATCACCCCAATCTTGATTTGAAGGTTTCAAGTCATGGGAATCCTCCATGCCCTAACATGATCACTGGTAAAAATAAAGTTCCTTGCTTTTCGATCAATTAATTTCAGATCCAGCTTATCCACCCATCCATTTATTTCACTTTGGAAATGTTCACTTAATTGTCAAGTGTTTATGGGTGAAATGTTGAGTTCAGGCTTTCAAAGTATTTGCCTGTAACTCAAATGTCCTAAAGATCAATGAAATTTCAAAGTTATTTTTAAGCCTGTTGTGACTATCCATTTTTTTAATATGTAGA
Source organism: Chlorodrepanis virens (assembly GCA_003286495.1). Taxonomy (NCBI): domain Eukaryota; kingdom Metazoa; phylum Chordata; class Aves; order Passeriformes; family Fringillidae; genus Chlorodrepanis; species Chlorodrepanis virens. The sequence goes on from LTAT01000004.1 coordinate 150,874,885, forward strand.
CATTAAATCAATCCCAGAATGATCTCACTACTATTTCTCTACTCTTACTTGATGTTTTTCAGTTAATGTATTCTGGGTTCAAGTCAGTCCCCTTTGCTACAACAGCAATTTGAAATCTTGATTCAGCTAGCTACTTCCATAATTTACAAGTTGTTTCTAATACTTCATTCCAAGACCTTGTTCATCAGCCTGCAAATTTGCAAGTGGTCTGCAACATGGTGTATGGCTTTTTTCTTTTTCCAAGTGATCTATCTTGGTTTTACACATTTGTCAAACATTTAATCATTGACATTTTTTTACCAGAAATAGTAGGATGTCACCTCTAGGTCCTCATACAGCCTCAATGTTAATAATTCCTCCCTGAAACTGCTATATCTTTTAAACAGGTCCATCTCACCGATTATCATAAAATCTTCGACTCATAGAGTGGTTTGCGATGGAAGGGACCTTAAGACCCTCCAGTTCCAACCCCCTGCCACGTGCAGGGCCACCTTCCACTACACCAGGCTGCTCAAAGCCCCATCCAGCCTGACCTTGAACACTTCCAGGGATGGGGCATCCACAGCTTCTCTGAGTAATACCATACCATATTTCACAGATGTTCCTAAGTACAACACCTGTTTTACATGGCATTAACTGCTTCTTCAAAATATCACGTTGAAGGAACGTACAACACCAGAGACAACCGGAGGCAAGCTACCAGCTGGATGTGATTAAGTGCAGCACTTTTTCTGTTATCAATCCTAGCAGTGGTTATCTGGCAGGACAGCTCTAAGTATACCCTGAAAAGCATTTATTGAACTTACTTTCAACTGTACTGAGTTGAATCAAAAAACAGGCATTTCCAAAATCCATCTACAAGAATGTGTGCTGAGTCTTTTTGCATTTCTTCCACTCTTTTTTTTTTTTTTAAATTATCCATGAGACAAGAGAAGCAAAAGAAAGAAAACCCTTCCCCAGTAAATGCTGCAACTCGTGGTTTTTAACAATGGGTGCTTCCTTTGCAATTGGCTTCTCAGAAGTCAGTGGGTGTGAGGAGCATTCCCATGGGAATCTCATGAAGTTTAACAGGACCAAGTGCAAGGTGCGACACCTGGGTCAGAGATATCAGCAGAGTCTGGGGGATGATATTAGGAAGAAATTCTTCACTCAGGGTGGTGAGGCCCTGAAAAGCTGCGGCTGCCCCATCCTTGGAAGTGTTCAAGACCAGGTTGGAGGGGCTTGGAGCAACCTGGTCTCCTGGAAGGCGTCTCTTCCCAGGACTGGGAGTTGGAACTGGATGATGTTTAAGGTCCCTTTGAACACAAACCATTCTGTTATTCTATGATTCTAAGCAGAAAACTGAATGATCAGATTCTGCCTCCTGATATCTGTTTTATCTGCAGAACTCATACTCCATATATATTTTATTTATTAGAGAGGATGAGGGCAAATTTTGTGAGAATTATTTGTCTATACAATGATGGCCAATCACTGAAAGGTGAAATCCCCTCTCCCTTTCCCCAGATGTCTGTCATTTGTCAGCTAAACCATCTTAGTATCTCCTGACATTTTCTGCTTTCTGCTTTAATATGATTAAACCTATGATACATTGTCAGAAGGTTTAGCCAATGGCAGGATTACAAAATGCCAAACACATCACTAGTGTCCACTAGGTCCACTCCAGCTCTCCTTAAATAGCTTCCTTTTTGATACAAATTGTGCATGATCTGTGGGTGGAAAACCATGTCCTATCAATTCCATCAGCTCCTGTAGCTGGAAACAGGAAAGCTGAGAGGTTAATAGTTCATTTAGTATTTGATGAAAAAATCTAGCCAGTAATCAAGCAAACCCTTACTGTGAAACTTTAAGTGGTGAAAATAAGTAATGGATGTCCCCATGTTTAATACTGGGGTCATATCCATGAAGTCAACAAATGAATATAATGGAATATATACACAAAGTCAAAAAATATTAGCTCAGAAAATTATTCCTGCCTTCTACAACTACAACATAAAACATATGGTTTTATGTGTGTATATTTATATATGCACACATTAAAACACTGTCCATTCAGACCATTCAGACGGATTGTCTCATTGTTAGGAACTGAAAGGCACCACTGTCTTCTCACTAAAGAAAGGAAGGTACACTATGAGAAGTGTCCCAGATGCTTTCATGTTACTAGTACTGAGTAAAAGGTATTAGTTGGTTACATCAGACCAAATTCACTCCCTTTCTCCTGTGCCTTCTTAAGCTGAGGTGGGAGCTCAGTGAAGTCCTACCTGGCCATCTCCTTTAGGCCTGCCAGCACTGGGGGTGCCTGCTCTGTGGGGTATTGTGTGGTGTGCTGCCAAATCAAACCTCACCCATCTCACCGACTGCTTTCAGGTTTTTTCCTAAAAGGCCACCTCAATGAAAATGTGATTGCTCAATAGCATGCAGCCCTGATATGGCTGGAAATGGGTATCACTCATTTATATCACTCTGGGATCTGTCCTGAGTAGCAACCCAACCATATCCCTTTTTTCTTTTATTCTTTTCACTTTCATCACCTGTTGCCGCTCCTTTGCATGTGAGCTAATTTCACATTTTCCTATGCCTTTTTTTCTGTATATCAGACCACTTCACTGGTGAAATATGTGAAATAGGTGAAATATGTGCATCCAAACATCTTGATTTTAGATGACCCCACTGTGGTCCCTTCCAACCTTCCCATTCTGTGATTCTGTGATTCTGTTTCTGTGATCATGAAGTGTGACCTACTCAAGGAGAAAATAATCAGTTCAGGGGTGAAATGAAGAGATCCTGTATCACTTGACCCAATAAGATTTCATATTTCCAGCAAATAAGAGGGTTGTGAGATGGTGGGAGAGGGAGAGCAGGAAAGGTATTTTACCAGAAGATTAGAAGGCTTGAAAATTCCACCCTTTTGAATGAAAGGGCCATTATGGAAACCTGATGTTTTTGTACTTGCATGATATTGAGGCCCAACTGAGTGGGACAAGCAGTTGTGAGGACTGCAGGAGGTGGGGTTATGCCTGGGCATCAGAGCCTTTTGTAGATTACAAAGGACCTCAGGTTTAGGCCAAGAATTCTTCCAGCAGTGAGACCAACAGCTAAGTCTGAATCCTGCACCAGATTTTCACAAGGGAGGAATCCTTCACACTGCCGTGAAAAAAGGAATTATTATTAATTCAAAACTAGATGTTTTACTGCTATAGCTTCATCAGTCCTCACTGCTTGTAATAAAAAGGAAATGCAAGCTTCTCTTCTAATGTCTTATCTCTATGGTGTTGTTCTATGTGCCAGTGATTTTCACCAGATCTTGCAACACTTATCAGAATGGACTTTCTCTCTCTCACCCTGAGGTCTCTGATGGGACAGATAAGGCAGCATATCAAAGTATTCTTAAATAATGGGTAGTGATTGGTATGAAATGACTTCATCCCACATGCTCTTTGGCCACTACACGGGATTTATCAAGAGTGTATGACTGCCAGAAGCCTTGAAGATCCGGTAAAAATGGTCTTTAATTTATCTGGAACATAAACAAACACAAAACTACAGCAAATACCCACCATGTTTATTTGTTTGGTGAAGAACGATGTTTGGTGAGAACATAAATATATAGAATAATAGAATATGGGTGGGTTTGGAAAGGATCATAAAGATCCCCTAGCTCCAATCCCACTGCCATGGGCAGGAAACCTTCTACATCTATTTTAAAAACCTCAAACTATTGCGTTTCTCACCGTTAATCTCACTCCAGCCTTAGAAAATTGGAAACTAATACAGGATTAAGTACCTCATGCCATTTACTTTATTTCTATTGCCTTTTTTTAAAATATATATTCTATCAAGATTTTTAAGCATACTTAGTCAATACAAATCATCCAGCTGGCTTGGAGAGTATTTATTGAAGAATATTATTTTTCCTTTAATTTATTTCTATAAATACATAGCCAACTGCTTTTTAGGGAGTAAAATGAAAAGAAAAAATCAGAGCTTCAATAAGATTATACATTTACTTATAGTTTATAGTGCTGATTTTTTCTTAAGTGTCAGTTGAGGAAAAGGACAGCTTCTGAAACATTCTGGGAGAATGAGATCTGCTGAAGGATAGAGAAACATGAAGTGGGGATGCAAATACAACCATTGAAGGGGGTGCTCTTCCTTAAGGAGAACGGAACCATCCCAGTTTCTTATTGTTTCTGAGCTGTCCTGTTTGATCAAACAGGCAGCAAGCTGGATAAGGGCAGCTATGACATCTGCATAGTCCTACAAGTTGTTTATGATCACCTCATGTGCCCTTAATTTCTTGAGTTAAACTAGAGATAAACCCATAATTTTTATAGCTGCTCTGCCCAGCTCTTCCTCCTCACATCCAGTTGCTGTTGCAATCAGATCTGTGACTCACAAAACATGCTGGAAGGAAAGTGTGAGCTGAAAAAGAGGTGAGTATCAACAGGAGACTGTAGGAGATCTGAGAGCAGCCTGATTGTGAGACTCACGCCAAGGTGTTAGTCATTAATGGGAGAGAAGATGAGCTAGCATATGGCTGTGAGAGTGTCCTGCTCTTTCCTTCCCCTAATAATTCTAAGGCCATCTCCCACACTGCATCCCAAAGCTCTCTCCCCATCCCATCTCTGTATATTTTCTTTATTGACTACTCTGGCTTGTCTAATATATTCATAGTTCCAAAATGATGCTCTTTCTAGTAGTGATGCCTGCCCCTGGCATGTCTTAGGCTGTCAAATTTCCTCAAGTAAAGCCTGTCCTATATTTTTGTAAAGAAAAAAATATGCTACAAACAGCAGGGAGAAAAAGACCCATAAAAATGTTGAATTACAGCTATAGAAGAAAACATTCTGTGATTTCTTTATATTAAGATGTCACTGCCCTTTAAAACCTTTCTTCCTGCATGCTCCTCATGCCCACTATGAAAACCATGTCTGCATGAAATATGGCATACGTATAAGTCATATGACAGCCTTATAGATATGGTATGAAAAATGAGATCACCTCATCCCTAATGAAATCCAGGATATGAAGGACAGAGACTGAATATTACAGGATCATAGAATCATTAAGGTTGGAAAAGATATTTTACATCATCGAGTCCAACCCTCAACCCAGCACCACCACCACATTCACCATTAAACCATGTCCTCAAATGCCACATTCACAAGGTTTTTGAACACTTTCAGGGATGGTGACTCTGCCACTTCCCTGGGCAATCTCTTCCAATGCTTTACAGCCCTTCAAATGAAAAAAAAATTCCTAATATCTTGTGTAAGCCTCCCCTGATGTTACTTGAGGCTGTTCCCTCTTGTCCTGTCACTTTTTACCTGGGAGAAGGGGCCAACCCCCACCTCACTGCAGCCAGACCATGTCCTACCTTTTCCCAGAGCCATCCCAAGAGCCATCAGCCCACCAAAGTCCCATCTGCACAAGCACAGGTGGGAACACAATTTAGGGACTCAGACAGAGTGGCACCCTCTCCAGTCACTCTCCCTGTTGTTTTTTGTACATCCAGGTGCCAGCAACAGGAGAGGCTGGGACTCAGGGGCAGCTACTGGGAAAGACAAATATCTGAGCTCTGCTGCTGGAGGGATCCACCTTGTATGGATTTAGATCTCTAAATTATCATTTAGTGGGCCTCCATCCTGCTCATCCAGAGAAAAGAGCAGGATGAGGCTTGGTGCTGTGTGTTCATGTGGGTGATCTGAGTATGTGACCTGTGTATCAGCCAGGTACATCTGTGCATGGAGGGTGTCCAGGTGTGCTCGTTTCACCTGTGCCCATGGGAATGCACAATCAGACTCACTCCTGGTTGGACCTGGGCACATGGAGTTGTGTCAGCCTTGCTTCTCTTGGGCTCTCACTCTGGCAGAATATATTCTCCTAGTACATTAAATGTATCTACTGAATATTTTAGTCCTGCTGCCTAAAGAAGTTTAGGATAATGCATTAATTTGGAAAGAAAACAGAGTGCTTTGTAACAGGGGGGAAAAGATCTCTTTGTGTCAACAGATCCCTGGCACAGTCATAGCTTCAGTGAATATGAATCAACTCACAAATCATTGTTGATGCCCTCATCTGCAGTGTCACATCAGCTCAAAATTGTGTTTGGGTACTGCAGCTGCCTGTCTGTCTGCCTAGATGTCAGATGTCAAAATATTTTTTTTTTATTTATTTGTCAAAAGGTGCTGGCAGCTGCCATGATGGAGGTCTCTGATCTAAAAATACTCCCACATCTTGTGAAATATATCAAGCACTTCCCTTCAGACTAATTGGAAGCAAAAGTCAAATCCTTTATGTCATAATATTTCCAATGAGGAAGGGAAGCAACTGCCCAAGGAACCTGTGATTTATCCAGAACTTGCTTTGGACCACAAATAGGTTTCTCCAGCTTCCAGCCCTGAAGGATTTACAAAGGAATCTTTTTACAGGAAAGAGTAAAACAAAACTTACTGTTAAATTTAGAAATACTGAAGATATAAGGGATTTAAAAAAAAAAAAAATTGTATTTCATCGAGACCTTAAGCAACATTTTTTGCCTTTTCATTTTATTTTTTTTCTTCCTATAATTTTGTGCATCTTCCTTTCCTTCCTTCCTTCCTTCCTTCCATCCTTCCTTCCTTCCTTC
>LTAT01000004.1:150881536-150909606 GCA_003286495.1 Chlorodrepanis virens
CTTCCTTCCTTCCTTCCTTCCTTCCTTCCATCCAAACATCCATCCATCCATCCATCCATCCCAGGAAAGGGACCATCAGGATCATCTTGTTAAAACCACCCTGCCATGGGTAGGGACACTTTCCACTAGACCAGGTTGCTCCAAGTCCCAGCCAGTCTGGCCTTAAGCACTCCCAAGAATTGAGGCATCCACAGCTTCTCTGGGTAACCTGATCCTCACAGTAAAAAATTTCTTCCTATTATCTAATGTAATCCTACTTTATTCCAGTCTGAAGCATTGTCCCTGGTCCTGTCATTTCAAGCCCTGGTAAAAAGTCCCTCCCCATCATTCTTGTAGGCTCTCTTCAGGTACTCCCTTCAGGTGAAGGAATGCAATTAGGTCACCCTAAAGCCTTCTCTTTTCCAGGCTGAATAATCCCAACTCCCTCAGCTTTTCATCACAGGAGGGGTTCTCCAATCTTCTACTCATTTTGGTGGCCTCCTCTGGATTCACTCTAAGAGATCTTCCTCTGCTGGGGACCCAGAGCTGGATGCAGCACTGCAGGTGGGGTCTCACCAGAGCAGAGTAGTGGGGCAGAATCTCCTCCCTTGACCTGTTGCTCACAGTGTTTTGGATGCAGCCCTGAACGTTTGGTTTTTCAGGCTGCAGGTGAATATTGTCAGCTTATGTCCAGCCTCTTGTCCACCAGCACTCCCAAGTCCTTCTGGGCAGGGCTGCTCTGATCTGTTCATCCCCTGGCCTGCATGGATACCAGGGGCTGCCCTGACCCAGGTGTAGCACCTTGCACCTTGTGGTCCTTTCAGCCTCACATACAGCACTCCTTGTGTGGCCTCACCAGCTCAGGATAATGGGGAGAGACCCCTCCCTCGGGCTCCGGGCAACACTTGGTCTGATGCAGCAGAGGATTCCATTCACCTCCTTTGCAGCGAGGGCACTTTGCTGGCTCATGTCCAGCTTGGTGTTAACCAGAACCCCAGGTCCTTTTCTGTCAAGCTGCTCTCCATTTGGGTGTCCTCCAGCAAATCCTGGTGCATATGCAGGTCTGTATACAGTCCTGAGATCACCTTCTTACCTGGCGAGAAGAGACTTAGACTCCATGACATGCAATGGTTAAATTCCCATCATAATTTTTTCTCACTGTCACTGGAGCCAGGATTCCTTCCTCGTGGTTGTCCCATATGGTTTTTAATCAAAATCCCCATTAGTAAACATGAGGTATGTGGTCCCATGGGATTCAGCAGGACTCGACATGACTGTACCAGCATGTAAATAGCAGGATTAGTGTAATAATGCTTAAAGACAAAATATGACACAGTGGGAGATAGCAACAAGAGAAAATGCAGGGGCTGAAAGAAGACAGCAAACCCAGTGGTGATACAGCACTTCACAGCAGTGTCCCTCTCACTGCCAAGTCTCCTGCTTGTTTAGAGCCCTGCGTGTTACTTGGTCCAAAGGGATCGGAAGATCTGTGTTAAGAAAATGGTAGGCATTGAGGAACTTTCAAATTGTTGTTCTCAATTTAGGGAGCAATTTGGGATTTAGCACTTGTAGGGGGATCTTATTCTGATATCCTTATGCACTATTTTCACTCCAAGAGTGAAATGAGTCCTGCTTATTTCCTTGGACAGAGAAAATAACTATTTAACAAGAATGGAACTAAGTCAACCCCCTGTGTGTCAGCAAATTAAAGAATATCATAGCTGATTCTTTATAGATGCTCTAAATTCAGGATAAGGAAGCAAAAGGTTGATAGAAGGCAGCGGGGAGTTTCAAAATAAAGACTGATGACTTAAAAAAATAAATCCTTTTCCATAGTATTAGTTTTGCATCAATTCATTTTAATGGTTTTGATTGACCTTAAGAGGTCTGACTGAAGCAATGGAAACTAACTCTAATCACAGAAAATTTATGTTGCTTAATTTTGACCTTGTTCAGATAGCAGAGGCTTATGTGTCTGAGTTTTCTGACCCATCTAGGACAGGCTCTGGAAATAAAAACTAGAAGAGATAACTGACAGACAAATTTAGTCAGAAACACAGAGAATAAGGAGAAAATAGAAAGTAGAACAGAGGTAAAATTATACAGGAAAATTATAGCAGTGTGAAGGTCCTAAAAATAAGGTATTTTGAGTTCATATAGTCTAAAAACTATGCCTTCAACATATAGGAGTGAATAATCTTGGCAACATGTTAGATGATCGGTTGTTCAAGAAGACTTTCCATAGCTCTATTGAATCACAAAAAATAGCTATTTCTGATATCTGGAAGGACAGAGATTTCTATACTTCCCTTTCACTTTCTGTGTTTTCTTAATCACAGGGCATCAAAGAGCTTGCAAAGCAGTGAAAGTCTGTGTGACCTGTGCTGGGAATAGCCAACCTTCATAAAGGACTCACCTCCTCTGCTTGATGGGAGGCTGTAGCAATATCCTGTCACTTTTACATTACCTGTAGAAATGAGGAGTGGGAAATTCACCCACATGGAGTAAACAGCCACTGCAGTTACTTTGTACCCTGATAACAGCACAGAGCAGACAAGGCAGATAGAATTCTCTGGGAAGGGGATGAGCCCTGCTCTTTTGATTCCTGAAGAATCCAGAGAGGATTCTTTCATTCTCACAGTCCATGCCAGGGCACAGTTAGGAGGCAGTTTAGGAAGCAACTGCTCCCAGAATGGGGATGGAGCTGCGGAAAACAAGGTTTATCTTGTCCTTAACCTGTGCTTTGTAATTGGATTTCAGGGCCGGAGACCAGATCTTGATCCTGTTCTGCAAATTGAGACACAGCAGCTTCTACTTCAATCCAGACTTGTTCTTGCCAAAGCTGTGTGGCATCTTGGTGTCCTAAAGCTGTGACCTTTACTTCTTTCCATGAATTTGCCATTTCATTTATGTCAGCTTGATTCTGAGCCACTATAGAGACAGAATACAGATTAACAAGTAGGTGTTTTCTGTCAGGAGCTCTCCTGACATAGATGCCCATCCCTGATGTGCCTCAGAAACATTGCCTTCAAGGTGTAATCACCCTCATTACTCCTGTAAACACCACTCTCCAGGACATGGCCACTTTTACCCTGTGAATGTTCTCTCCTTGCCTTCTCTCCATTTCCAGGGGGCTTTTTTACATTCAAAACTGCATTTTCATTCCTCACCAGTTAAAAAAAAAAAAAAAAGAAAGAAAAAGAAATTGTCCTGGCTAAAGACCTTAAGTGAACTAATTTTAAAACCATAATCTAAACGATTTGCTACAAAATGGTGTTTCAATCCAGAGTGTCATGTATTTAACAATGTAAGTAATAGAAATGATCATGTGACATATACTGTGTTATAAAATCTTATAGCACCACAGTTTGTAATGAAATGTGATTTAAAACATTCTATTCTACTGCCTATGAAGTTATTATATAGGGAAATAGATCTGAGTAGATATTGGAATGATTTTCAGCTCATTTTTGAATCATGCCCTCATGCTTGAATAAAATACTTGGATGTCTTTGATATTTCCAGCAAGAAAATAAGTACCAAATGCACTCATTACAAAGCTAACTCTTTTAAGCCAGCTCCTCACATTAGATACGAAACACTGGTTCCAGGACAAGACTCAAATTGCAAGAAAATCACCACTGGTTACATGTCTATTGTGGAATCTGTCCAAATCAGTTTCATCCAACTTATTTTACTTATCAATATACAAAATTTTAAATGAAAACTGTATCTCTCTTTTTGCCCACAAGTAGCTTAATGATTTTTTTCTTGAGACCTGTTTTTTATAACAAATTCACCCTTTACTATTCAAGATTAAAAAAAAAAAATGTGGATTCATTAAATACTTTATCCTACAGGGATTTCTTTATTAAGCACATTGATCTGTATCTTCCCTGTTTCTTTGGTAGTCAGATATCACAGCTGGGATGCACATGCATCTGAGTTAAGTCACTTGGATGAACAAATATTCTGTGAGCACTTTGTCAAGGATATCAGTGTAAATGAGGTTATACTACCCAATCCAAATGTCTCTGAAAAACCATCACCTTGAGGATCAAATTCTGTTTATGTGTTAACCTCAACATTTACTGCATGGCACAGAGAGCCTCTGCAGCTGCAAGCAGTTTAAAGTCAATGACTCTGGAACATTTCCCCCTATTTTAGTGGAGAACAGAAAGATCAATGCACTGGCTGTCCTGTGCTATTCAGTTGAGCCTTACTTAGGGCTCGGAACAAATTGCATTATGTTATGCTGCATCTTCTTTTCTTGGGGTTTTGTTGGTGCAGGTGGCTTTTTTCCAGAATTATTTTATTCCAGCTGTTAAAGAGCACAAAAACCTTGTAAACAGAATTAGATATTTTTCTTTCAAATTTCACAACAACAACAGTGACAAGAAGAACAATAACATACTGTATGCTTTCCATTTGATGTGTAAGTTAAATCACCAAAGAAGTAGAAGACTGAAATTTGGCACTAACAGCACACACCTAACAGCCCAAATCTAAGGTATCAGGGAAGGTCTTATCCTCAGTATAGAAGTTTCAATCTACCAGTTATCTTCCCAAATGGCAGCTTTTAACCACATTTCATAATCAGGTTCACCAGCCATTGACTAACTGGGGACTATTGTGGTGGGATGAAGCCAGGGTATCACTTTAATTTTTATGTTGCACAAAATATTGAAAAGGAGAACAATCCTACTGGCCAGATTGGAATATTTCTGTTCTTGCTTCAGTGCAGATTGAAAGATACAATTCAACATGCAGCATTTACACTGGGAAAACAGAGAGGACTTCACACCAAATGTCTCAGAATGTAGTGAGATGAAGTGAAATAATGTTCATGTGTCTTCACAATTTTGTTCTTGGAAAGAATTTTCTCACTAAAGGCAATTAAAATTTCAATCACTGCCAAGAAAATTTGTGTTTAAATTAGGGGCCAGAGGTCATAATTCACTAAAATATTTTGAACTTAATGTCTGAGCCACCAAAACTTAGAATAAAATAAGAATCTAAGGAGGGGGGAAAGAATGAGAGTAATTTTTTTTTTTAAAGCACTAACTCCACAACTGTTTCAGAAATGTATTAGCCATACTATATACCTCAGAGGGAATGGAATGGAAACCCAGAGTACAGAAAGCTGTTTACAGGTATGCCACCCACTAGTCATAATGAGAGACTGAAATGATGTGGAGAGTGACATTCATGGATTTATGCTAAGTGACAAGCAATTTTGAAGTGAAAGGTCAAAATGCCAATCACTTATGGCAAATAACCATTTTCAAGGACTCTGATGTCCATTACTTACAGATATTTTGGGATGGAACCCAGGCAACATAGGATGCCTAATGATCTTAGGGGTTTGATCTTTGGTTATTTTTTGAAAGAAAAATATTTAATGGATTTGGTCTCAGAGGAGGCATTTCATTACAGAATACACTGGAAGAAAAAGCTGTGTACAGGAAAAAGTCTGTCAGGAAGCTCAGACTCTTCAGCCACATCAGCTAAGACAAGGATATAGCAAAGAAACATTTGCTTTGTGTTATGCTAAAATCAAACATTACTGCTTTAAAATGAAAAAGAAATAGGTCTCTAATAAAAAAAATACTTAAAAAATATTTTTTAAGACATTCTATAGCCTGCACAACCCCTACAGCACTGGCTGTTTTCTATGCCCACTAGACTTGTAGTTTGAGTGGGCAGGTGGAAAAACCAGACCAATGCCCCAAATAAAATAGCATTTTTATTGTCTCTAGCTCTAATAAAAGTCTTGGAAGAAATGTCATACTTGTCCCTCAAATAGAGGATTGTCTTCAAATTCTCCATTACCTATTTTGACTCTCTCATGACTTAATTTTTGAGAAAAATCAGAGCCTTCCTGTCTTCCATACTGCTGACCTAAGGGACAATAAACAAGCTATTAAGCAGGAATGAAGATGACAAAAATTCACCATCATCCACTGCAAATCTGAAATTTCTATGGTGAATTAATCAGATCAACCAGTCTCTTTCCTGTATGTATTAATGGCATGCCCCAGGGTTTTGGGCTCTAACTCACACATAAATGCAGCAGAAAATTTGCCAACTTCCTCTTCTTAGGCTGTTTTACTGAAATTGATTTGGAAACACCATTTCCATATATTGCTGAAAATTCTCACATGCACATTACTAATTTTTCTTCCGTAAAAGAAGGAAAAAAAATACATGAAAAACATAATCCCAAGTTAAAAAAAATCAAAATCAGAGTGGCCATTTTCTTTCCTTCACAGTCTCATTTACTGCTTCTTACCACCCTCCCTGTCAGTGGAGTGCAAGTATTACAGATTCTTTTAGAGAACCTTTTATCTGAAAAGAGTAATGTCTCTCCAAAACTTGAGGAAAAGAGCTGAAAAATAGTTCTGTGCAGTCAATACTCTTGAGCAATGTGGAAAAGGCTGTGCCAGACAGTGAATGTGTGAACTCAGAACTCCACATTCCTCCATTTATAACACTTAACAAGCATCACAGCACTCCACATGACAAACAGCCACAGCAACCCTAATTACTCAGTTCTGAATTTACACCATTTTTTGGTTGTTTTGCTTAGCTCTTTGGAACAGTGGGAATAAGAAGAGTGGCCACCTCCTCTATCCCAGATCCCTGCTGGAGCCCAGCCCAGTTCCTCAGGGACCTGGGGCCTCTCCCAGGCAGAGCTGCTCCTTTCCCTTCTGCAGGTCCCACCAGTAATGGAGCTGAGCCCAAGTTCCAGAGATAAATGTCACTGTTGGGATGGACACGCCACACACACACACACACACACATTTGTATAGAAATAATAATGGCTTCCTCTTTATTATGAGTTGTTCTTAAATTTTTATACTCTTAACAAAGCATGATCTTAAATCATTAGTTACATCAAAACAGCTCATTGTATTTATTGGACAAAGCAATAGTTTATTGTATTTTATTAGTGCAAAGCAATTAATGTCAATAATTAATTGGCAAGGGTTTAAAACAAATTATTAAGGCATGCTGCTCACTATAGCATATACACTCTAACTGCAAGTATCCCTTATATGTCTATTTCATTAGTTTCTATGCTAATGGCCTTGCTTTCTTCCTTGCTATGGATAAACTCCCATTTTATCAATTTCTTCTTCTGCTAACTCAGTTGTTTAACCCACAAACCATCTACTAAGCCTGTCCACAACAAACACACAAACACACACCTAGAGCACACTGACATGAGCAGTCTCACTGGCTGCCACAGGTAAGATGCTGCTTTAACAGCACCCACAGACAGGACCCAAATAAAACATAGACAGCCAAGTCCTCTTCCTCTTCTTTGGCTGGTAAAGACAGAACTCAGTAATGAAGGCAGCTGTAGACAACTCAGATGGTCTCATAAGCCAGTGTCTGTCCCTGGACTGCTGCTTTAGAATATGGAGAAGACACTCAAGTTGATTTTTCTGTAAAATAATCTTGTGGCTCATAATTTTGTCTGATCAGCTTAATGATCTGCAATACTTCCACTTTCACCAGAAATATTTGCCATCAGACCTTTACCCTGTGACAAAAAGAGCAGTTTGATCTGGAAGCTGCCCATATTGATCATTTTCATATTCTGTTACTTCTACCAGAGCTTATGAGTATCTAAAATTTCTTTTTCTTTGCTTGAAACTGTAAAATTTGCGTTGGATTAAAATTATGGACTAATAGCTGTAATTTATATTTTAACTACTAAATGTTAGTTCTTTTTCTGACATTGTTGAACTTGTTTATGCAGCTTCAAAGGAGACAGAAAGGGTAGAGGTGCTTTAAAAATAGGTTAGCTAAGTAATACTCTTGTTCCCCAATGGGAATATCACAGAATAATATAAATTGAATTCTAATATATCGACTTCCTATGGAGGCCTAAAATGGCATGGTGACAGATTATAAAAGATATGACCACATCATATCCAAAAACACTTTGCCCTTTTTGGATGGAGTTTGAGAAAAGGTTCCCACTTAAAAAGGAAAGTTTTGATCAGTGCTGAATGGGTTGCAAATGCCACTTCTGTTGTAAGAACAGAAAAACTTTTATACAGAATATGGGTCCTGTCAATTTTAAATTATAGTTCCTTAAAAAAAATGGGTAAATTCCTGTTCCCAAAATAGGTCTCTGTGTTGTGTGCCACAGGTACACTGGGGCAGATTTTATTTCAAGTAGTCTATGACTAGACACACCCTCCTGAAACAGCTACATGATCTAAATGTGAGCTTCCATAACACAGACAAATACTTTATCTGAATATTTAATCTATTGCCTTTGGACACTTTTTTCATCCTTCTACTTTATTTTAAAGCATTTAGAAAGGGTGCCTGAACAAAGATACATGAACCCTTCTGACTGTGAAATAATCTGGGTTGAAAAAAATCTCAGGAATTTTTCAGTTCAATTTCCTGTTCAAACAAGGCTGAGCTTTGGGATTGAATGAAGTCACTCAGGGATTAATCCAGATGAAAAATATCTATGTTGGGAGTACTACCAGGTTTCTTTTGACAGGTTTTGCAGTCATACTTGAGGAGTTACAAAGAATTACCAGTAAATTTGGAAATAATGTAAGTGCAGCAAGAGTATGAATCCAAAGAGGACCAAGCCTTGGTTTTTCAGAGACAGAGGAAATTCAAGAATACAAAAGGCAGCTTCTGCGACACAAACTGTTATGAACGAACGAGGCCAGATTTCAAAAAGGGATGAAAAAGATTCTTGTTTATTTAAAAAAATAAACCAGAAAGAACGGAGGGTCCAAGATAGGCTTGGACCCCCTCACAACATCTCAAAATGACAACGTGTACAGAACACGCTGGGTTCTCTCCCTCACGAGCAGCTCCCCACTCGCGGAACAGAAATGAACCCCGCCCAACTGAAAACCCCTCCCTTTATAACACACCTTGGCCCAGGATTGGTGGGATTTGGATCCTTGCCCCGACTGGTGGAATTTCGGGGCTTCGATTGGCCCTTAACGGGGTTCATTCTGGGCCAATCGTTTCCTCAGGGCGTCGAATGATTGGTTGGTGCCTTTGTCCAATCACCCTTCACCCAAATGGTTTGCCCATTTGCCCCCACCAAATCCTGGACCTCCTCCCCATCCACAACACCCTCTTTTCCCAAAACTAACAGAACCAAATCCATAACAAAACCACATCTAATCCAGTAATAGGAATTTGATCACACAAAGATAAAAATGTCATCTAAAACTCAGAGTAGAGACAGCAACATAAATTTGTCAATTTTGTGCCTGATCTATAGCTAAATGTTACTCTTCATGTATAGAATATCTTTCTTTGAATCAAGAGCCTGTTACAAGAAAATCCAAATAGTCTTTTACTTGACCAAAATCACACTACCATTTAACCTCACCTGAACTTTCCATTTATTACATTTATCTCCCTTCTTGGTACCAACTAAATTGTTTCATAGAAATCAAAAAAGATATTTTCAGGTTGTTTTGCTGTACATAAATTTATAACTTCAGGTAGGCACACATCTGCCTTGGAAAGCAATATGTGCAATGAGTATGTTTAATTAATGAAAGGAAGCTTAAAGGATAATGCAAAAGGCCTTGAAGATACTGTGGGATATTCAGAGCTCTCTATTTTAATGTTCCTACACAGTGCATCCTCTAGATATCACGTTGGCCTGGCACATCTCTTACATCACTGTGGGCCACTGTGTTTTCAGTTTTTCAGATCCTACAACAAAATCAGCAATGGATATATCAGTTGTTGCTGTGTTTCCTTGTCTTATCTTTCTTTCTAATTGTTTACAGTTGCTACCCTTTTTTTGTTTACAGTTTTCATGTTCAGAAACCTTTATATATAAAGAATACCGAAATAAAAATCACAGTAGAGGCAATATAGCAAATAGAAAATGATGTGTTCATTCTGAAAACACTGCCAATCCCCCTGTCTGTAGTAAGAGAAACAGATACATGGTTCTGTTTTGTGTTTTCCTTGAAATACAAAAATTTAGAAACTGAATTTCTGGATTTACATGCAGTCTGTTGAATCATAAAACTTGCTTTGACTTCAAAAGATTAAAAACTTTTTGAAGCTTTCCCTCACTCTCCCTGTTTTTTTCTTTTACCATTACATCTCTGAGGGCACAGTTTTGGGTGTAGCTTTGCTCTCAGGTCCTCCAATTTCTCATTTGGTTTCAAGAAGGCAACAAGAGCAGATGGTCCAGTATTATTATTTTTTCTAATCTAGGAAACTAGGTGGTTTGCAGAATCTATAACTTGTCTTTTCCACACAGGAACATGTAAAAATCAGAAAGATTAAATATTCCTAATATTTGATAGTATAATGGATAATGTAATAAATTTTATTGAGTATTATTTTTATTTTTCCTTACCAACCTTGATTTTCTTTTTAAATTTTGTATTTGAATAGTGCTGGTGATTTGAGCATTGATATGCTGTCCTCAGGGAAACAGAAAAGTGCTAAAAGAAATCCAAGATTAATAAAAAGGACAGTGAGAACATCTCTTCCATACTCCACACAATTAGTTTTTGGGGTGTCACCACATTAAATGACTCCTGAACTGTCAATATTCCTTGTAGTCCACTTCAGAGATTCTGGTCAGAAATATTGCTCTCACAGTTTATGTCCTTTTGATAGGTCAGCTGCCAGCATTTTCAAAAAAAAAAAAAAAAAAAAAGGGAAAAAAAATGCATCATGCAAATTGCAATATACATGTTTCTTAAGAGCCTGCATCAACTGCAGCTATAGGATGCTTACATTGAGAGAAAATTTCCTCTTTGACCTTTCTTACTCTCCTCCATTTTGAAAATAAAATTTTTTTAAAAGCTCTGGGGGTTCCCTTACTTGGTTACATTTGCTTTTTATGTAGCAGTTGATGTAAGCGGCCAGGAAGGTGACCTAATTAAAAACATAATTTTTCTGCAATTGATTATTGACATACTAGTGTATGATTGATTTCTCACAGCTTGAGAAAGAGATAATCTATCTACGTTACTATTTATAGTTATACTTGCTAGGGGTGATTTTTTGTGTTTGTGGTAATTTGTGATAAACAATAGCAATTTAGAGGAAAAAAGCCTCCTTGTTTTCATGCAGTATGTAATCCTAAAAAACCCATCATCACAAACTCTACACACCCACAGAGTGGGTAACCCTTCAGATCAGGACAAGAGTATAATCTGTATTTTTTATCCATTAAGAAATTAATCCTTTTACTTTCCTCCTCCTAAATCCCTTCAGTGCTGCACCTGAAAGAGCCAAGTTACCTATTCATTCTAGACTGGTAAGAAGTGAGACTGTGCAAGAATTAATCTTCTGCTTCCCAAAACATGGTGACTTAGAACCCAGCAAGACTAAGAAATACAGCAGGAATTGAGTTCACTGACATTTTGACACAAATCTACCAAGACCAAGATCTAGAATATTAGTTACAATAAGTATTTGAAACTTTTTGTCTTTCCCCAATCTTCTATCCAAAGAGGCCTATGAACAACTTCAGCAGAATTCAAAACCTGGAGGGTTAAGAACTCTTTATAGTCTAAGATATCAGCTTTAAATTATTAATTTCTATCTTAAGGAAAAAAATAGCAAATAATTATTATTTAAAAGGAGTGGGGGAGTACTTTGTTTTTGGTGGTGGTGGTTGTGGCAGTGGGTCTTTTCTTAGGTGTTTTTTTTTTGAGAATAAACTGATGCCTTAAGGTTTAGCGTTCATATTTTCCAGATTCTGTACTGCATTAATATATAACTCTGAACTTCATATAAAGTGTTAGCAAGTTCTCCTCACAGCTTAGTCAGACAAAACAATCCTTTTCCAGCCCAGAACTAAGGACACCGTTGCAGCTTCAGGCCCAAAAGATATAAACATCAAATTGAGGAGAGCAAACTGGGAGGATGGGACTTCATAACCTGAAGCTGTAATTGGACAATTACTCCAATATGTAAATGGACCAAAACTTATAAAAGTGTGAAATCTCGTGAACCTGAGTCCATCTTGGATGGAGCCATGGCCAGGCCCTTGTACTGCCCGAGGTGTACACTTTGAAGGTTCTTTTAATAAATATCTATTTATGCCTTTAACACTGTCTAATCTCTCTTCTAGGTAGCCTCTCAAGGCACCAAAAGAATGAAACTAGTTTTGGACTTAATGCTTCTGTAAGAAATTCTATTTAACATATACTTGACTGATGCATGGGTCGCCCATGCATCCAAACCTTATCTCACATGGTTCTGCTTTTCTGTGGGGGCTTCTAAGCTGCTTGTGAAGGACCACCTCCAGTTTTGTACTGTACAAACTGGCAAAACATGGCCTTGATTTTCCTAGTGCAGCAGCTGTAACATGCAGTGAATCAGAGTCTGCGACACGGACAACAGAGCTGTTCCTGCTGTGGAACAGGCACCCGGGGATGGAGACCATGCAGTGAGCCCTGTGTAAATTGTCCTGCCTCTGAGTCACAGTCAATCCTCAGACACACGGGCACAGTATAAAAACCTGGTTGAAGCATGTAGTTCATAGTTTGGGAAGCTTCTGACCACTGGATATTTCAAATTACAGGAAATTGCCTTTTTTTTCTTTTTAATTATAGTTTGGTGACACGAGTCAGTCATTTTGAAATGGTCTTTTAACCTTATAAAAATGATGGCCAAATTTTATGCACTGATATATTCCTGTATGCTCAGTGAGTAGTCAACATAAGTACACAGATCTATGTCCTCAAATAAATGAGCCAAGTAGACACTGATAATCATGATAATGACGCCAGTAATGCACACACCAGAGAACTCTAAATGCCCAGCTAGTGCAGAAACAATCCTGATTCATAACAGCATGCTTTGAAAAGTTTCATTCTTCTAGCAGCTGAGGCATTTTTCTACTAGTTAAATGCAAGATCATTCTAACAGATGTTAAATTCCTTCCAGTGAGCAGCAAACAGCCTTGAGCCAAACACCAATGACGCTACCAAGGACTGTTTCAGTGCAGATCTGGGTGGTGAGATCAGCTTGTGCCTCTGAACTGAGCCTCTTGGATCACACCACTGCAGGCACCAGGGCATTTAATTTTGCAGCAAGCTGCCATCAGCACGTCCTGTTGCACTGAATTCCTGTTGCCATGTTCCAAACTCTGCCAGCCTCCATTACTAACTGAGTCTGAGTCATTGCTGGGTCATGTAAGCATCAAACTGTGAACAGCAGCTTCTCCAGTTATGAATTGTATCTTGGGTTTCTACCAAGCATGTCAAAAGCTCTGGTTTATCATTTATTGATACTCTTGGACAAGCTTTCCATTAGATAATCCCTCCCAGCTCAGATTTTCATCAAAAAAAAAACCCCAAAAAACAAAACAGGCTAGACTTTTAAAAACTAATATTTGGTAAAATGAGTAATAACTACAAAATAGCAGAAACAGTCAAGAAAAGAACTACTAAAATGGTAATGTTTACTTTATTGCTGGTTTTCTGTGGTTTGTAGTACCCAGGGCCTTAGGTCAGCATTCATCAGTAATAAATTACAGTCAAGATTCACATAGTGTTTGGAATCAATGATTTTATAGTTTTTCCAGCCTTAACAATTCTATGATTTTGTGATTAAATTCTCATCTCATTGTTGGGAGCACTGAATTTTTGTGGATTGATGGGTCCTGGATTTTTTACCATTCACATAAATTTGTTACTCCACTTACAGTCCACAACTCTATTGATAAAAAAGATGAAATTGAGTACAGTTATGGAGAGAAGAAAGTTCTTGAATCAAGATTGTGATCAAAGTACACATATATACATATAAATTCATATTCAGGGAACGCTTTTGGTGTTGTAGATTAAGTTGGAATTCACAAATCTGCATATTATTCTGGATCTGGGCAAATAAATAATTTTTTTGTGCCTGCCACTCCTAGCTTGTCCCTGTTCATGAGAAAGCCAGAAAAAGCTTGCTTTTGCTTTTCTTTTTAGGATTTTCTACTCAGATCACCCCACAAAATGACATTTATTAGGCTATAGAGTTTTCTGATATGAAGTTTTCTATCAACTATTGCATACATGATATGAAGTTTTCTATCAACTATTGCATACATGACTATCGGGGAGTTTTGCATATAGAACACAATTCCTGTCATCCTGCACCGTGCCTCATCCACTTCTACCATCTCTTGCCTTTGGTGTGAAGGAGATTGCTGTAAATTTTCTTTTCCTTATATGGAAACCTAAGCTTTTCTTTCACTAAGACAATATTAATAGAGCTTAGCTGTTATTAATGAAAGCTAAATAGTCACACAGCACATCCACTTACTTGTTCGTGGTGCTCAGCAACACACCCACATTCTTTTACTTGCAGTTATCCATTTGGAGGGCATCTCAAGTGCAATCTCAGCAATCTCAGACATGATTTGACAATAGAATCTGCCCTCTCAGAAAGGGTGGATTGTGCTGATTTGCCGGCAGCTACTTTTTAATATTTTAGAAAGTGTCCTGCAGTGCTCCTCCTTCCCACATTTGTCCATGAATTTTCATAGCCTTCACCCACAGCTGCCTCCCCTTTGGGTGCAGTCTGAGCTCCAGAGCCCAGCTGTGGCCCTGTACAGATTGAGCAGGCTCTTGGTGTGCTGATTTTGCCACTTCTTGCAGAGTAAACATGAGCCGTGGTCGCAAGGACTGCCAGTCCTTGGGAAACTTCCAAACACAAACTCCTGGGCATCTCCCTCTCTCCTGCTAGGAGTTTGCCAGTAGCTACTTCTACATCCAAAACTGTTTATAAACACAGAGACCACCCAAAAAATGCATACAGAGAGTGACTTTCTGTTGTTCCACTTCAGAGGAAGAGTCATGTTCTACAGTATAAAATGTGAAAAAAAAAAAAAAAAGTTTAGTAAATTCAGCATCAGTATTTCTGTGTTTTAACATTACTATTTTGTTTTGTTTTCACCTCAGGCTTGTTCTCATCCTAAAAACACATCTCAAAGAAAGTGAGACAATAGGAGTTAATAAAATTTATAATCATTTTAAATTCCCTGTTGGTGCTTATTCCCTTACAAGATGTACAGTAACAAAATCACCTCCTGCAATGCAGAAACCAAAGGACATTCTCTGTTATGCAAAAGACTTTCAGCTGTCTTCTTTTAGTTGCTTCATCCTTATAAAATGATGGGATGCAGATCTATGCTGCTGTTTTGGGGAATACAAATTTTAAAGGAGATTCTGACCTTGGCTTAAAACAAGGCTGTAATTTGTAGATGGTATTTCATTAACTCTGAAACTCATGTCATTTCAGTGTAGACACTTTCCAAGAGGCTCATCATTAATTATACTTATGGAGTGCATTGTGAATTATCTCCTCTTGAACACAGGACTGCATAGCCTGTGCCACATTGTCATGCCTGCATTAAATAATGTGGAGTTTCATACCTGTGTATCCAAAATTATATTGTTCTTTGATTGTTATGTTTGTCTGCCTATTTTAGAAACAATCCCTGGTTCTGATGTGTTGCTAGCTGGGGGGAAGAAAAAAGCCAACACTAATTTATTTATTTCAACATGAAAAGATTTAAATAGGACAGTTCCTTTCTTGTTTACTCAAAAGAATTGTTCAACCTAGGAAAAAGAAGAACATCTGCTGAATTAGTTTGCAGGGAGAAATACAGAGTTGCTGGACATGTCTTCCTTTCTGTGAGCTCAGTAGTGTACATTTTCCAGCTAAAAGACTTTTTTTTATATAAATAGTGTATGCTGAAAATATGAGATGGGGAAAATGAATATCTAAAACAAGAAACTAAAAAAAGGTAATTCAACACTCTTGATAACCACAGAATTCCTACACTGGCTCAAAAGAGATCATTTGGAATTTATGGTAACTCTATGGAGATTGCAAAGAAAAAAAAGGTTTAAATGGATTCTCCATCCCTATTTGAATCTTTATAATCTATGCAGTCTTCTATGAGAAGGTAAAAATACTGAAAAATTCTGCAATGATTAAAACACTGAATCTAGGTTTCAAATTCACGTGGTAAGTAAAATATTCAGGTGAAGATTCCTGCTGTTAACTTAGGGAATTCATTTGGAAGGAAACCTACCAAACAAATTAGAAAAACTCAAGTATTTACATTCAGAAGTATGAAATTCATCTTTTCCTATTCCTATGTGACATGATTTCATTATGCACTTCTAATTCAACAGCTTTCCATGTTCATTAGAAAGAACTATCCAACATTGATTAGTTAGACAGAATCTGCAGATAAACAACCTGCCTCTGGGCCTCAGACCTTTACCCAGAGCAAGAAACTTACATCAACTTTTTATCTTATTCACCAGTAAATGTTTAATGTAGAGTTAACCACCTCACAAAATTTGCTTCTCAGATTTGACCATAAGGATTTTAAGACATACTCAGAAAAATTTGCAGATACTGAAAACCTCAGAGCTATGTATGATAAATTCCACTGTAACTTCTGAAATTTTTGGGCTAAGTTGTATGAGGTATTTAGTCAAAAGGGTTCTGTTGAGTTCTCAGCTCTTGATCCAGGCATTTGTGAACATAAATGGCCTTACACTACCATTCTCTCCACCAAAACCGTGGTGTATCCAACACAAGGGGCTGTTGTGTTGGCTATTGAAGCAATAATTTAAATTAAATGCCATGGGTAAGAGAATTACACATTCAGGGACAACCACTGCTGTTTAACATTTTTTTGATGATATGGACAGTGGGATTGAGTGCATCCTCAGCAGTTTCATAGATGGCACTGAGCTGTGTGGTGCAGTTGACACTCTGGAGGAAAGGGATTGCATCCAGAGGGACTTGGGCAGGCTGGAGAGCTGGGGCTGTGTGAGCCTTGTGGAGTTCAAGGAGGCCAAGAGCAAGGTTCTGCACCTGGACCAGAGCAGTTCTAAGCACAAACAGAGGGGAAGAGCATGGATTGAAAGCAGCCCTGAGGAGAATGACTTGGGTGTTGGTGGATGAAAAGTTGGACGTGATCTGTGAGTTTGCACCTGCAGCCCAGAAAGCCAAATGTACCATAGGCTGCACAAAAAAACTGGGGAAACATGATTTACTGGATATCAGTCCTGCCCATGGCAGTGGGGGTAGAACTAGGTGATCTTTAACATCCATTCCAACCCAAATCATTGTATGATTCTAATTGCTTGGGAGTAATTGTCAGTAGCTGTTTAGAATTTAATGTTGCAGGCACACAACAATTTTTGTAACTATAGAAAAAAATTAGGAATTTTTTAGCACCTGTTGTTTGGGGTTCTTTTCTCAGCCTACCATTACCTAATAAAGTTATTTTTTTCCAATAGCATGCAAAAATTATTTCTACTGAATTTAGACTGACCTGAGTAGGTATCATTCTAGAAAAATGCTCTTAGTGCATCAAGCTGCAAATTTATTTCCTTACACTAATATATGCAACACAGATAAGATGAAATTTAAAGATAAAATGTATTTGTTGAATAACTCCTCCTGGACTGCTACGTTTTAAGTTTTTAAAGGGCTGTGAAGAGAGCACAATTGGGTTAGCCACTGAACGTGTGTTTTGATGTACTGAAATTGTGTAGTTGTTCTCAATCACTGGAAGAAATTCCAGAGGACAGGGAATGTCTGGAAAACAAAACAGAGGCTTTCTTTCTGTTAGAGCCAGTTTATCAAAATAGATTCGATGAAGATCCAGAAATTAACTGAGAGGCCAAAAATTATATGTTTATAAATGATAGCTTTCTATCTTAAAAAACATCATGAAGCTGATCTATTTGAAGTCATTTGGTCCCAAAAGTTCATTTTACATGGATAAATCTTCACTGTGATAGGTAACTCTTGCAATACCACTTTTAGATCCTTCAGTTACATACGAATTTGTCTCAATACCCAAAAGAAATTGCTTTTGTGTGTCCACAGGGTTATAATCTTTAAATAACAAAATAAAATGCAATGCTCAAGGATTAATCAAAGCTGTGTAAAATGGCCTGACCATTTTCAGCCATGCAGACACATTTGGGACTGATTAGAAATAAAACAAGCAGCAGTTAGAAATGGCTTATGTCTCTTAAATACATCACAAAATAGAATTAATTTTTTTAATGGGCAGCTATTGAAAGAGTGCCCAGTTTAGGGAGAATCTGAATTCCCCTCTGTTTAGCAGTTATCAGCACCAGCAACTCTTCTTTTTGTGTTTGCATTTTCAGGAGTTAACGTGGTTCATTTCTCCCAGGGAACACTTGTAGACATCTACTTTGAAGACTGATTTCAAAGGTCTGAACAGAGCTACCTCTCCTGAAATCAAAATCCCTACAGGGTTACACATTATGTGCTTCCTATTCCAGCTCTTGCCCACAGTTTCCAAAGTATTGCTCATTTTAAGGCTCCAAAAATTCTTCTCTTAAATATGGAAGGCCTGCTTCTGGGTTTTGCTTGGAATTCACATAGATGTTTAAATTAAATACAGGAAATGCAAACCTCATTAGCAGCTTTTTAAATCTCTGTTTGGAGAAATCATATTAATTGGGCTATATTTGCATAAACATGACATGGATTATTTCAAAATCATACCATGAATATGAAAATATATCAAGTTTGATTGGATCCTACAGCAAAGAAAATTAAATAACAAATTCTAATTATTTCCAGCAGCTGAATTTGGAAACTCTTTGCCGGTTTCCAACTTAATCAAAATATTTGATCTCTTGCTTAGTTTAGCTAATCGCTAATTCATTTTCTGTTTATGTCTTCATATTATATTTACTGTCAGAGTATCAGTCCCTTATCTCTTTGGCAAAAGGTTGTATTCTCTTAAGTCTCCTTTACAGAACAGGTCTCCTGGGGAAGCTTAATAATGCAAGGCCTCTAAATGCTGAGGTGCTTGTGCTGGTTTTTTAAGACTGATAAACAGAATGGTTCATCGTTATTAAGGGCAATTGGGAAATAATTGCTTATCTACATTTTTTTTTTTCAGAAAGAAATTGTATGCAATAGCATTATTCTTCTCTTGTCCAGAAAATCAAAACTTTCTTTTTTTTTTATCATATCTTATCCTCTACCTTTTCTTGGCTGTTTTTTTTTTACCTTTTCTGGTGAAATGCATGCTCCGCTATGCTCAAACTCAAAAGAAAAAGGACAGAAGTGACCAAAGAATAAAAATTTTTGGTTTCCCAAAAAAATACCCAGAGGTGAAGGTCAGAGTGAAGGAGAAGAAAAAAGAAAAAAAAAAATCTTAATTTCATAGCTGATTCTATAAGGAAATTAACATGCAACAAAGCCTCTCTATAGCAACAATAATTGAGCTGCTATCAAATGCACTCAGGGAGCCCCCACCACTGATACAATTCTGTCTTGAATAAAAACCAATAATTTGAATTTAGAACCTCATTGAATTTTATATCTTGTATGGTCCAGAGGCATCAGCTCATATTGAACAAGAAGCTACAAATACTGAAATGATGATACAGACACAGGACAGATTTTAAATAATCCTTTTTTCCAGAAGACTGCAATATTTTTAGCTCTGAAAGAATATCTTTTTTTTTTAATTATTTTCAAGTATAGAAAAGTTTTTAGCCAAGGAATTTATTCTAAAGCTTCTGTTTATGAAAATTTCATTCCTAATGTTTCCAAATTAAATAAACAGTAGTACCCCTTCATTATAATTAATAAGCAGTAAGCATATTGTTTGAGGATGCTAAATGTTTAAGTTTTTGCCTTTCCTTCTCTCACTTGTTTTTCAGCAGCCTAATGTATCTGCTTAGACATTAACCAGGCAGAAAGCTTTTGGCTTTATTGTTATTACCAACTGCATTCAGTTTTGACTAGTCCATTAAAACACTTTTGATAATTGATGCATTTACTTGCTGCTGTGGAAGAGGCAAATATTATCCCCAACAGAATCTGACCCAGTAAAGTTATTGCTCTGTTCTTCTGCAACTCCTAAGAAGAAAAAACTCCGGTACTTAGAAGTAAACACATTGAAAGTGTCAAGGACCATCACTTCCTCAAGTTTCTGGATTCTTACTCTTATTATTGTTATCTTGATTAATGTTTTTCTTTCTCTTTCTCTTCCCACACCTTCATTTGAATTCTTCCATCAGGTAAGTAGGAAAAATTGTGCTTCACTGAGAGCAAATGGAGTTCTACACTCACAGCATCTGAGGGATCATAAGCTCATTATTCTGTTAATTGCCATAGCATTTGCAATCACAAGAAAATAATTTCTAATAAAGTCATTAGAGGCACTGAATGCCCCAAGTTACTGAGCAGAAGTTCAGAACCTCTGAAAATCAAATTCCCAACTCTGTACAGCAACTCCAGCCATCTGTGAAGTATCTGCGAATTTCAGTAAAAAACTTGGTGGGGAACTTAGTGGTGTTTGAGAAAATGTTGGACGTGTTCATACAACACCAATGGTCTGTTTATATCGTTATTCCAACTTCTTTTCAGTGCCCCACTCATGTACATGAGGCAAGAGTAGGAAGATAAGCCATGTCAATGACTGCTCCTCTTTGATCACTGGCAAAGGAATTGTCTGGATTTACAACAGTTTTGTGAAGAGTTTATGGGGTTTTGCACGCCAAGCTCATTGTGAATTTTCACCCAATTTACTTTAGAACAGTCCTGCTGGAATAAGCCAGGCAAACAGATAATATTCTTGAGCAATTCAGAAATTGGCAGTTTCTACTGGAAACTGTCTTACAGTATCAGGACTAGCTTTGGTTCGGTGCAAATAACATTGGTGTTCTATAGGCAAGAGTCTATGTTTCTAAAATTCCCAGCTACTGAAAATTAATACAGCTGCAACATTAAATAGACCTACTGTGATTTGAACCACCTGAAAACATGACCTTCATTTTTTATGCAAGTATTCTCTACAGACATCCTTTGAAAATGAATCTACTTGAAAGTCTGAGTTTTTGCTTAATAGTATGATGAATTTTACTCTGGGGTTGAAAGAGAAAACTGATGTAGGAGTCCTACAATGTCCCAAGAAGAAATAGACACACAGGTTATGCATTATATAAATATGATGAAGTAGAAATGCAAGAAGAAATTGTGCAACAAATCAGTAGTCATTTCCCACTGCTCTTTTCAACTGTAAAAGCATAACACAAACAATGAGGGAGGTATATGATTTCACACCAAATAAAAATTTGAGGCAAACACAAATATTTGCTTTTAACAGAAATAGTATTTCTACAACAAACTTACACAGTATAAAAATACCACTCTGGAGATCTCTAGGAAACACTCTAAAGTGATCTCATCCTTTCATTGCACCAGGTGCTCTGTTCTGGCTTGTGAATTGCTGGACTCTCTCTCTTTTTTTTCTAAAGAAAGAACCAGGTAATTAATAAGGAGGGGAGGGTTTTTTTTTTTTTCTGGAATTTGAGTTCTAGAGACATGTTTTGTAGCAGTAGAAGATGAAGAAGCATTTTTTCATTGCATAAATCGTCAGTAATCAAATGTTTGGAGGTTCAGATACCTGAAAGTATTTACACAACTTCCCATTCAGTCACCCTTCTGAGGATCCCTGTCTATCAATGACAAAATTGTCCTTTTTTAAGAAAGAAAGATTTCATAAGAACATACAAGCTTTAAATAAATTCCATATAGTGGTTTATTTCCTACTTTTAGAGCCCCTTTCTGATTGTTTTATGCTACCGTTAGAGTGGAAAAAGTGGAATTATATTAAGCGTCAAATTTAATTTTAATCCATTTCCCTCGGTGATGAGTCACACAATTTTGCTTTTGCAAAAAATCAAAAAGAACAAAAAAATTGAGATTGGGGCTAGGAAGAAACAGCAGAGTTGAGTTTTGTTTGTTTTTTTGATTGTATATTTTTCATTCTGATAAAGAAATATGCAAGACTTCACAGAAAGGCAAAAAAGAAAAAGATTTGTCATAAAGTCTCCCAGCCCATCTGCAAGGAAAGCAATTTCCACAGCTCTAGGTTTACATGTAAAATAGTTCACATAACATTAATCATAACCATCTGATTCCCATCTCTCATTTTCCTAGGGTCAGGAATATTCATCTCATATATTAAGAACAAATAGCTTTCTCAGACACGTGTTTTGGTCAAACAGATTCAGGTATTTGTATCTATGAACTGTCAGCCTTTGCATCTTTTATCATCTTGTTTTGTTCCACTGCAAATACATTGTTAGGAGCATAAAAGTGGCTCAAATTGGATTCTGTTCTAGTCCAGTTTTGGAATAATGTAGTCAGTGTTGATATGAGTTGCTGAAAATGAATACCTTTTTATCCAAAATTCTCTTTTTTAAGCTTAATATTAGCTCAGAAATAAAAATATGTACATTATACATGAGGGGGGAAAGAACAGCTGAAGCTGTTTTGATATGGTTACATTGTTTAGGAGTACCTGACTGAAAAAATAAAATTAGGAAAGACTGAAAAAAATCCAAAGTTCAACCTTCTCCACAACTTATGTGAGAATTAAGAGTCATGCCTAAGTAGGGACACAACATTCACCTAAAACAGACTTCACATGAAGAGGTCTGAAAAGTAACAAGTTAGTTCAGGCTAGCTTGTGATCTTATTTACATCCATCTAAATGTAATATCTGGTCAGAGCAACTACACTTATTCCTAAAAAAAATTAAAGCAGAATTTGTCTTGCCTACCCCTTGCACAGTTCTGATTTCAGCTCAGATCAGCATCCAGATCATAAGCATCTTCCTGGTTGCTGCTCCTCTCTGATGTTTTTCTGTGGAGTTGTCCCTTCATCTTTCTGATGTAAATGCCACAAGGCAAATCTCTTTCACAGGCCAGCCTTCCCTGCCATCACCTGTTACACCTATTCTGCCCCAAAAGCCTCTTTTCATCCCCAAAATTATCTGAACTCAGATTTCCTGCTTTATTCCCACCACTGGAACAGCTTTGTTTTCATCATGGCCAAGTCACTAAAACGCCTCAAAGTCAGGAGGAGCAACACATCTGTTCATTCTCTTCTGTGGCATTTCTCCAGGCTTTTAACCACTTAAGTACCAAAAATTATGGGTTTGCCACACTCAGGGATATTGCACTGTATTTCAGACATGGTGCTGAGGCAACTGCTTTGTTTGGTCCCAGCTGTGTGGCTGTGGCAGTGCAGAGATAACAGCACAGCTATAAACAGACACCAAAAATGAACAGGGACGTGGAGAGCCCAAGCAGAAATTTCTGCCATTAAGGTGTCATGAACAATCTCTACAGAAACCTGTATCACAATTGTAATGATAAGACTGTACAGTACATTGCACAATTCTTCTTTTTGGTTATGCATGCAACTAGAAAATTGTTAAAAAGGAATGAAAATGCTTTTCTTAGCAGTTATACTTCCTTGGAAGAAAAATAAACAATTTGCAGACACATGCTTGATGCCAAAAAAATCTTCAGGTATTTATTTGGAAAATGCTATAAGGAAAGTTTCTGTCTGCAATTCAGTTTAGCTGCTGATGGAAGAAACAAAAAGGGGTAAAAAAAGAGGTACTTTAAGGCCCCATTTTTATTCAGGTAGGAAATTTAATCCTGAACAAGCTTAAGAGGATTCTATAAATTATTTTAGACACAAAGACCACTGAAAAGCAAGGGAAGAATATAAAGAAGGACTCTTGTTTATTCAAGATGTAAAAGTAGCCATAAATACTCCATATGGAAGAATAATTTTATAAAAAAGAAGCAAAAAAGAAAGAACAAAAAGAACTCTGGTGGGAGCACACTGGTGTCATCTTCAGGCTGCAGGGTCGGTGCCCAGGAAGGGAAACTTCTGCTCCATGGCAGAGCTCTGGGAAGAAGTGAATAGGTTAAGGAATACCATAAAAATCTTAGAATCAGAGAATGATTGAGGTTTAAAAAGGAAAAAAAAAAAAATCAGGCAGTCTGAACAGAGAAGGAGTGGCAGGTGGTGTGGTAGCTGGAGCCTGTCTTGGGCGCAGCATAAAAGGATTGAGTTGCTGAATCTTGGAGAAGTGAGAAGGGGTCAGCAGAGCTCCTGCCCTGGACTTTTGGAGGGCAGGCTTTGGGCTGTTTAGTCACACTGAAAGAAATCCAGCAAAACCATGCTGGAAAGAATGAAGGGGTATCATCAAGATGAAATTCCCAGTGCTAGGAAGAAAATCTAAAGAAACTGGAATTCAAGGCATTTTAAAACCTCATTCCTCATCTCAGCTGTCATATGCCAGTTACAAGCTTAAGGATGCTTGAAATGCTTTACCTGGACATTATCTGTAGGTGCTGATGAACCAGCAGGTGTTAGATGTCTGCAAAGAGTTCTGATACCAAAAAAAACAGAAGACAAAACTAGAAGAAATATGTTCATATTTTATGATTTGCCTTCCTTTCATCATTAGTACAGGAAACTAGAAAACTTGACACTTAATTTCATCTTTCACCTGTATTTGCAGAAGCTGAGTTCATACTGTGAAAATTAACAGCACAGATGATACTGTGATATGAAGAATGAACTACGAACAAGAAATCCTTCAACAAAACAAAGGTGGCTTTTATATTATATATACATATATTCCTTATGTAATTTTACTTCTACTACACAAAAAAATTACTTACAAATATGGGATAATTATCAGATATGGTAGCAAAAGATATTCAGAAACACTCTTTAGGAAGCATGCAAACAGAATTGAAATAAATCCAAATTTTTTGTCATGAAGAATTGACAGTTTGATGTTGCAACCCCAAATAAGAAGTGATTAATCTTTAAAATTACCAGTAAAAGTACATTTCCAGGATATTTGGTTTTAGATAAAGATTCCATATGAACGTTTATATGTTAGTAAGGTATTTTACCATGTCATTTCAAATGTAATAGCAAACTGATATTTATATTTTATTGGCTTATTA
The DNA here is from genome assembly GCA_003286495.1 of Chlorodrepanis virens. Taxonomy (NCBI): domain Eukaryota; kingdom Metazoa; phylum Chordata; class Aves; order Passeriformes; family Fringillidae; genus Chlorodrepanis; species Chlorodrepanis virens. The sequence continues at coordinate 150,906,361 of LTAT01000004.1, forward strand.
TACCAGGCAAGATACCTTGCCTATTTTAGAAATAGGCACAATGTGTGGATGCAACTCTGCACTAATAGAAACATCATTGCTTCTCTACACCCGAGTATTTCCCATACTGTTAATAGGAAAGTTTGTCACTCCAACAGGGTTTGCCATTCAGTACCAGAACACCATAAAACACCAGCAGGATTTCAGTGATTCCTGGTGCACTTTCTCACCCCCTGCTGCACAGTGCCCAGCCCACCCCTGGGCAGGGGCTGCCCCTCCTGTGGCCAGCTCAGCCCCGTGTCAATTAATGATCAGCCTGAGGTGGGATGGGAGGGAATGCCCCTTTTGCCCACTGGGGTCACCTGTCCTGGCTGAGTCCCCTCCCAACTTCTGGTGCCTCCCCAGCTCCTTGCTGGCAGGGCAGCACAGAACTTGGAAACTCCTTGACGAAGTGTAAAGCACTGTTCAGCAACAAGCAAAACATCAGACTGATCTCACCATTATTTTGTCCTAAATCCAAAACATAGATCTTTTCCAGCTACAAGGAAGAAATTAACTCTATCCCAGCCAAAACCAAGACGTAATATTGCCTGAGTCTCGGACTTCTCATCTAACAAGCCTTATATTTGAATTTTTATTTATTTACTTTTCAATCTGAACTATGGTTTAGCTGGAAGATTTTGAGATATTATTCTGTAGTGACATAATTTATAGCCTAAGTGATTATGTTCTAACAAGACATGAGATTCCAATTTCCTTTAATTCCTGTCAATGTCAAGAACCATAGTGATCTGAAAAGAACAGAAAGTAAGCTGTGTCAATTGGTAGTAACAAATAGATCTCCTCAATAAACCAAATATCAAAATAAAATAGAATAGACTGGTTAAAATACTATCATGATGCATGAGCAAGTTATACACAGAGAAAACAATGTAACATAGAAATGGAAATGTTGTATTTTAACTACTGAAGTATTGATGAGTAATTTTAAATAAAGAAAAAAAAACATTCAAACAAAAACATTGAAACTTTATTTTCATCCTTTACAACTAAATCTGATTAAATAAATTAAAAAAAAAATCCATTCCAGTTTCAGGTAGAAATTGAGACAGAAAATCCAATGCAAAATAAATTTAACAACTTCTCTTAAATACTTTAAAAGTATTATGTCCCTAAGTAATTCAAAAGATAACATCAGAAATTAGTTCATTAACTCCCACCAGATAAATCTTTCCTAAGAGCTGTTCTGTTACTATGGGGATCCATTGCTCAACCCTTCATTCATTAGTAATTTCTGTGAAATCTCATTAGCCATCACTATAAAATCATTTTTTTATCTGTCAAAAGAATCAAGGAGTTGTGGACTGGAAGGGTCTGTCTGCAGCACTGAGGCCAGTGCAATGTTCCATGAAGTCTCATTACATAATGGCATTTTGGAAAATAAATTTTCTCATCTCTGCAATTCTTCCTAAAAGGCTGTTCCCTAGTGTGGCAACCCTGAGATTTGGGCATTGTGTTTTGAAAATCAAAACACAATGTTTTCATTTGCCATTGTACCAAAGTTGTGTTTCATCCACAGCCCTGCCTTCCCATGCACTCCCACACATCCTCCCCTATAACCTGTATTTATAGATGGCAATCACATCCCTTCTTAGTTTTTGTTATACAAGGGTAATCAAGCCAAAATATTCTCATGTAGTCATGGAATACAGCCTCTTCCTTCACTTGATTACCCAAGGAATATTTTTTCCCTGCATTTCAATTAGTATTTATTAAACACGTTGAAGATTACACACATTTATTACACACATTTTCCAGATGCATCGTGTCTGAGATTTCATTCTGACAGAAATAATTTTTACTTCCTTAGTAAATATTTGTGAAGCTGCATTACACTTGCATTGCTCATGGCTGTTACCAGATGTGTCACCCTTTAGTCCTCCCTGTATTGCAATATTGCCATTCCCACAGGTGTTGAGTAGATTAATCTGTGTTCAAAACCCCTAAATTCTGCAAGTGACACCTGTCAGGAAGCAACTGATCAGCTGGTTCTTCTTGTTTCTTAATTTATCATTCCTCGGAAGCATAGAGGAGAACACTGTTTCATCCTTGATACCTTAACCTCCAAGGGCCCTGAAGACTCTCTTTACTGCCCTGAGACTGCTTATTGCAACCTCATTGCTGTCTGAATGGGAAGCAATAATGGATATTAATCCTAGGGCCCTGCCAAGGACGAAGGTTTTGTCAAGAATTGGGTTCTGTCGGTATTTTGGACCTTCTGTTCTCCTCAGAAGGGATCTCCTTAGACAATGGCCATCTTTATTTCTTTATGGAAGTGGCCAACTTAACCTTGGGGTCACTTCCAAGCTGTAAGAGACATCTTGCACATCTTTGTTTGGTCCTATTTGCAGAGTCTTGTCCTTGCTATACCAGGAAAGGTGGAGATGTGCCTGCTGCTCAAGGCAGGAACTTGTCACAATTGCCTCCTGTGTCTTAACTCCTCAACCTACTCAGCTCCCCCCAAGTTCTATCATGGAGCAGAGGAGTTCCCCTCCCTGGGCTCCATCCCACAGCCATTCTCACTGCAGGAGCTGTGCTGCCATAGGAGCAGGGCCCAGCCTGCAGCTGGCACTGGATTTGCCATATGGTCCCAACAGGGTGCTGTCTGGGCAGCTACCTCACTTGTGGTGGGTGTAGAGATGAGAGAGGTCTTCTATTCTCCATAGCTCAGAATATTCTTCATGAATCTTAGTAGAAAAGACTGCATCTGAAAAAAAAATAAAAACAAAAAACCTCATGTATTCAGGATAAAACTCATCCCATCCATTTCAGTGTGCTTTAGGATGAGACAAAGGCATTGCAGAAATGCACATTCCTTTCTTTTGAATGCAAATGTAGCCAAGGTAACTAATAAGTCAGGTGATATCTCCTAGGTTGAAATTCTGCATCACTAAATCACTGGATAATAAAATACTTTTAGTTCTTGAGGTCCCCCAGCTCTCTACGAGAATGAGTGAACTCCTTCTACGAGTGAAATCCTCTTCTTTCTCTTGTTGCACACTGCTCAAAACGCCCTAGTCTTTGTGATGGTAAAGGCCTTTCTCCTGCAATTTTGCAGCCTCTCTTTCCATTGCAACTCTTGAATCCTTTCCTCAGTAACTGAGGCAGTTTTCAGTGGCTCTTGGGCAGTGTATTTCCTTGTGTTTTCATGCTGCTGTCACATGGTTGTTCTGTTCATTGCTTCACACCTGCAATCCCAGATATCAC
>LTAT01000004.1:150913839-150938136 GCA_003286495.1 Chlorodrepanis virens
TCACAGCGGCTTGTGAGAAATTTTAGGGAGCTGGAAAGATGTGATAACCTGCTGACTATAAACAATTTGCAGGTGCTGTTTTTCTACTTTGTTTTTCTGTTCCTCTCAAGGACAGTGTGTGAGAAAGATGTTTCTGTTAGTTAGCCAATAGAACAGAATCTATTGTACCACTCTATAAAAACCGCGCGGTTCTTTTGAATAAAGTCTTTCTTCGCCTTTGCTACGATCCTGCCTCTCGCCAGTTCCTGCCCTGACCCTGGTGCACGAGTGACAATGCCCCATCCCTGGAAGTGTTCAAGGCTAGATTGGATGGATCTTGGAGCAACCTGGGATAGTGAAAGGTGTCCTTGGAAGGATGACTGGAACTAGAGGATCTTGAATGTCCTTTCCAACCCAAACCATTCCATGTTTCTGTGATTTTGTGCTTGCCAGAGTAATTCCATAAGTCTGTCCCCTGGTATAATCCTGCATCTCAGCTACAGCTACTGCTGTTCCTTTTCACTGATTCTCTATTCATTACATTGGGTTACTTGACATTTCAGATATTCACCATCTCCTGGCTCAGGGTAGAACTTAAGAAATCATTGTATAAATAATTGTTCTTATTTGGGGAAAACAGTGACTTTCACACAAAAAAAATGAAGCCTTTGTACATCAAATGGTGCATGAAGGAAAGAAACTGCTGATAAAGGTGTTTAAAATGGGAAAAAAAAATAGATAAACCAGAAGCTCTAGGATTTTGAAACCTAACACTTTTTTATAGGCTGTATTTTTTTTTTTAAATTGCCTTTCTCTGAAGTCTCTCTTCTTAAATTCTGCTCAGTATGACTTTGACAGGGTCAGACTTTCAGACAGCTCCACAGTGATCTCCGTTAGGAGTTGGATAGCACAAACCCGGGATTCAGGAAAGAGACTGAACTAATCTGATCTTACGTCTAGTACAGCACAGGACACCAAAAAGAATGGTAGTGATGACATTCCTAGCGAAAAATTAAACAGTACCTGGTCTTAATATTCTAACCAGAACTGTCTCTCAAGTGGTTTTAACCTGTGATAACTAACACATTCCAAGAAAGTTCCTGGACCTGCCTCAGAGCTGGTAAAAGCTCATCTTGGTTTTAAATCTCCCAATTTTGATCTGGTTAAGTAATTCTTTTAGAGTGACTATCTCCTACCCCATTTAGGTACAGACTTCAGTATTTATTATTCAGGTTTTTTTTTCACCCTCATGTTTTGTATTTTCTTTTTCTAATCTGAATCCATCTGACATGACAGTCTTTCTCTTTTCATGGAAAGGTGTAAATTTTAACAGTCAATAAGATAAAGAAATAAAAACACCAAAAAATATCAATATTCTGCCATTTATGATTCTTCAGCTTAAGAAGGGAGTCACCACGGGGGGTCTTTGCAGCTTGACCATTTTAACTTTAGAAATTAGTTGATTGGATGAAACACTATAATTTGTACTGCTGGTAAAAGCCTTCCATTTTCAGGGAGAGGATAATAAACAGTCTCTCAGATTTGTACTAAAAGGATATTATTCTCACACATAAAATTATTTGTTCCAGTATAGTTTTTCAAAAGCAACATTTCTACTTAATGTGATGTTTGCAAGTGGAGTTAAAATAATATTAACTCTAGGTGTTTGCTTTTTTGTCCCAGCTATTTTCAAAGGTTTACTTTGTCACCTATTAGCTCTTGGAAGCAAATCTTGAACAGCCCAAAGTTGTACAAAGTCTAGAAATAACGTGAAATAAATTATTAGCAAACAGAGCCAAGGAGTTTTGACCTCTCAAAGCACTCAGCCAAGGGAGTTGCTAGAACTTTGATTTTTCTGTCATTTAACTGCTGTACTAGATCTCTATCACCTCCTGTTTCTTTGAGCAAGCCGATCAGTCAAGTGAGTGACTGCAGGAGGAAAAGAATCTTTAATTCAAGCATGAATGTGATGCCTGGTAAAAAAACAGAAATCATACTGGAAACTTAAAATAATTCCTTTGAAAATGGTGTCTGTTACACAAGAAAATTTTCTGTCAATAGTCAGCAAAATTCTTACTCCCACCTTCGTGACAATCCCTGTATTAGAGATAAATATTTTATATGAATAGCAATAGAAAGGTAAAGGGAGCTGTAGGCATGCTTGGATCCCATCTCATTGCAATGTAACTGGTGGGTTTGTGATACATTCAGTGTAAATGTGATCTAAAATGCAATGTTAGGGAATAATGAGCTTAAATCCTTCGATATTGGCTGGGATTATAAATTGGCATCTCTAGCTAATTAAGTTTTCATCAGTCATGTTGGTAACACTGTCTTAAGAAAAATAAGATCTTTAATGGCTTAGAGAGCTACAGAGAGACTAAATTTATCTACAAAAGAGAACATTAAACTCTGCAGTATTTTGCATTTAGTTGTGGAAAGGGGGTGGGAGGATTGGATCAATAGGATAGTATAATTTTCCAGTTCCTTTTAGCCTTTTTTTTTTTCTGTAGCTTGTACTTGATCTGCATTTCTGTAAAAGAATCATTTTATTGAGAAGAGCACTGTCAGAGCCTGAGGTGATGTGCCTCAAGATTGACTGCAGTTCATGTAACAACAGAGCTTTATCATGCCAAGTTCATTGAGAATGAATACAGATCTACTGCATTTTAAACCCATGAATATGAGCATTATTAACTCTAACCATGAACTTTGCTCTGAAAAAAACCTCAAAAATCAGCATCAGTTGAAATCTCTACACCAGCAGCAAGGTTAATTAGAATAATGAATCTGAAGACAGAGATCACAATTAAGAAGATTCAATTCTAAGAAAAAAAAAAAGACAGCCAGCTAATAATATTAATGTTTTATCAAAATAACTCAGAGGAGAAACAAACAATTTTGATTAGATTAAAAAGAAAAAAGATTTTTCTACATAGTTCTGTTTAGCTGCTACTTACCAAATTTTTATCTATGTCTTTTTTCTGCAAACTAATTGAACCTGCTTGAAAGTCTAAAAAATCTCAGGAAGGTGTACAATATAAATAATTACAAATAATATTAAGAAAATTTTATATAAAATCCCTATTTTATATATTTTTGTAAAATTTGATGCCAGTATTCTGTGGCAATTCTCTAGGCCTCCTATCTAATAGTAATTTTCTCTTATTTTTGCTGAAGATTTTCTCATCACATACACATATTACAAAAGCATTTCAGCCTCTGCAATGATATTAGAATCCACACACATATATACACCTGACTTACAGGAGCACATTAAAATACATTAAAAATTTCCCATATGACTATGTCATAGAAACCAGGCTGAATATATTAAAAAAAAAATGTACTAGTTAGCAGGATCTAACTGATAAAGTTTCATGCTAACTAGTTTTCTTCCCCTATCAGATATATGCCCATACTAAAAAAAACTTAAACAAAAGACTTGGAGTAATTTTAGCATTTCTGTACTTTTCCTCTGTTTTTACTGTGATTGATTGTTATTTTGCATTCCAGATTAGTATTACACAAAAAAGGCCAATTTTTGAAAAGCTTGAGAAAAGTTGTGATTAGCAAAAGCAGCATAATTTATTGGTTTAGACAAACTGGCAATGTGCATTAAAAAAAAAAAAAAAGTTTTCATGATATTCTCCATCTCTTTCTGCGTTTCTTGGATTTACAGAACTTGGCACAGTGATTTCTCAGTCCTTGATGGGATGTACTGGGGTCCCAGCACATCCCAGCTAGTCACAACACATCACAATTAGTGACATTGAAGATTTGCTGTGAATGTTTATTTTTGTACAATTGCTCAGCCATTAAGGTATATTTAATATTGCTTAATTTGTTTTAGTTTAGAAGAAGCTGGTTAAGCTTTTGAAGTTTTTTGTATTTTGTGGTCTGGTGGAAGCTGTAGCAGAGATTATTCACTATTCAGAGTGGTGTGCCCAATACTACATGATAAAGCCCTGTGTCAAACTGTAAAATGTCCCACAGTTCATTGATTCCATCAATCAAAACCTGAGGCTTGTAGAAAAAACCCTAAACAACAAAAAACACAAAACAACAGAAAATGTCAGAAATCCATGTGATGGATAACAATAATGGTCAGGGTGGCCTAGCGGGCATGGATGATGCCATTCTGCCTCAAACTGGAAAACAGATGTGTGTGCACATTTATAAAATGATTTCATGAAGATGATTTACAATAAATCTTCACAACAGAGCTTTACTGAGATAGCCAAGTGCCAAGTCTTTAATCAGAGAAGGGTTAAAATAATGTTTCTGAATGAAATGGGAGTGAAGTGTACAAATAAATCAGAAAGAATCCTGTTCTTTTGTTGATTTGGTTCTTTTGTTTGTTTGTATTTTGGAGGAATTGTTTGTTTGTTTCTTTCTTTCTTTTTTAAAGAAGTTTGAAGCTGGTCCTAAAGTGCACCAATGTCCTAATAAAAGCATCAGAATGCTAATAATTCTGTGCTGATTGAACAGCCTGTCACTGAATTTGGCATTGAAAGAAAAGTCAGTGCGCTTAATTGTCAGATTTATGCCATCTGAAATTGCAAAACTAATAGAAGCAAAAAGCTAAGAAATAAATAAGCTTATTTATATTTTATACTCTTATTTCCCTTGTAGTGTCTTATTTAAAGACCAATAGTTATCAATCACGGAAGCCAGAAAATTCTGTAAGGCAAAGTGAAAACTGGGGGAAATTAATTCCTAATAAACATTTGTCAGATGTATTCAAAAAGCTCCTATACATGTTATGTAAGACATAGACTATAACTTATGTAGTTCTAACAAAAAACTGTTTCTCAACATTTTTGTTATTCTGTTAATAGATGCAAAAAATCAGATAGGTTTAAAAATAAAAGGGCTCACATCTACACTTATGTATGTCTGTATACTTATATCTGTATGAATATATGAATATATATCTACTTAGACACAAAAAACTATTGGTAGATTTATTTACAAAAAAAGGAGTTTATGAAGCTGACAGTTATTTCAATTTTTGATTAGGCTTCTTTCTTTTGCTCATTTGGAATTTATTTCTAAGTCTGCAGTCTTCCTTTACTTATTTATTTATTTTTAATTGATTTTAAAACATCTTCAAACTGTTTGGCTGGATTCCTCAGGCTAACTGTGTATGTCTATTGTAGTTAAATACAGAAACAGTTTTTTAAATGGCTGATATGAGTCAAAACAAGCATGATATTGATGATGACCACTGAATTCTTGATTAATCTCTAATTTAGTCATCTTGGTTGAGTTTATCTTACCCCTTAACTCACTGCACTTTCCACCTTCTTTTACCATCTCACATTGTCAGAGGGGGAGAATTCCCTTCAGTTGTGTTCTCTGCAATCACAATTTTTTTCTGAATATTTCTCCATCTTGGTTTGCCCAGCAATTCTTGTCAGGAAACTAGACCAATAATTTTTTTGTCAGGAAATTGTCTTGCACCATGCATTCCCTGGCTTTAAAGAAGTGGTTCTCACACTGGTCAGATATTTGGGGGAGCAATCTGGCTTGGATGAATGCGAAGTCTAAGCACCCTTATGGAATAAGTTTAGTGAACTATTTAGCTAACATTAAAATGAAGTATTCTCTTACAATAATAATTCAATTCAATTAAATGATTCAAGCAACTTCTGACAGCTCTAGAGTGGGTCCAAAAAGAAGAACTTTAAAAGTTGAATCTAAATTAAAAGGCACTGAGTTAATTTGAGAGATGTCTAAATGCACTTTGACTAACCTTATGGATATTTTAATTTATCTGAGCTTTTGTTCTTTATCTGTGGAGACTTTCGGGCAGGAGTGCTGTTACAAAGATATATAGATCCCTACAGTGAGGATTATCAGTTTCTAGGTCACCTTTTGTGAATGATTGTACTAGGAATAAAAATTTTAATACCATAAAATAACTGAAATTGGTAGAGAGCCATGATGTTAGAAGAAAACAGTTTAGCTTCAAATCTAAACAGGTTATTAATGATGCAGGCCAAGAATTAACCAACCTTTTACTCTTCACAAATCAGCAAAGAAAAGATATAATTTTTCTATAATAATTAACTAACCACTTGCCATTGTCATCTCCATATTTAAAAGCCCAAAGCACATAATATCTACTTTTGATTAAGCAGATATTCCTGTTTTGAATCTATAATAATAATTGTATGGCATTTCCCTTTGTTATGAAAGAGTGCAATCAAACATATTATGAAATTAATTAACCTGAAATTTTATTTCTAAAGATAAATAAACTGTCTTCCAAAGCTTAAAACTCTTAGATGTAAGACTTTCTTCATCATATAAATGACCCAAAGGATAAAGACAATAAACAGGAGCAGATAATATTTTCTGGCTGTTCCTTTAAGCAAAAATTCTAGGACCAGCAACAGGATAGTTTAAAAATTCAAATGTTGAATTTCAGAAAAAGGCTAAGATGGCCATTAACTAACATCTCATATTGGAGCGTTCAAGAACGCAAAGGTAAACTGGAAAGACTTTTTGCTTTGCAAATCACTGCAAAAACATTCTTTAAAACAATCTGGAATGGATTCAGGGTCATAATAAGAGGCTTAAATATGGGCATCTAGTGATATTTGAGATGCCCTGGAGTTTCAGAGGCATCTTCTTGGGAGTGGTAATTACACTGGAACAACAAGAGACATAAAGCCTTAAGCAGAGAGAAATATAGATAGAAGAAATTTTCCATGTATCTTGCATTCCACCATATATCTGCATTTGGAAAACTGAATCTTTTTTTAATATAACAACAGCAAAGTTGCAACAAAGATATCTTAAATCTCATTTACCCCATTTGGCGTCCTTCAATTCTGTTTCTTGTCAGGAAAGAAAAAGGGCACTTCTAAGGGTAGAGTTTCTCTGACTTACCGTGATATCATCTTTTTTAGTCTCAAATCTAGATGCCTTTGCTACAAATATTTATATTGTATCTCTTGAATCATGATCTGTGACATTTACAGCTGATGTCTTGTGTGTTGAAAAAGGTTCAGAGAAGATCCTGAAAAATGACACAATGTGTAATACAAGTCAGGAGGTTCTCATCCCAAGCAATCATTAAAAAGAGGCCAGAAAATTGCCAAAAACGGTATGGTCCATCTGATTTAATGGAAGCATCTGCAGGGAAAACACAAACAGATGAAGGGAATAAGTCTAAACAACCTTTATGGTTGATGCAGTTTTGGTCAACACAGTCAAGGCAGTCAAGGATGTGATTTGTTCCAATTGAAAACCTGGACTCTCAGTCATTATAGGAATTGCATCATGAATCCTTTTGAATCAGTCAACACGAACTTTTTGGACCACAGAGGGGGACCAGGGCATCTGTGACATATCCAGGTGTGTGCTGACACAGGCTGCTCTCAGGCCACATGAGGAGAGCAGCTCTGGCTCTCAAAGCCCCACGGTCGTGTTTGGAGTAAACACACATTTTTAAACTGGTTTCTACTACTTACTTCATAATGCACCCCTTAACCAGGATGCAGCTTTTCTTTCCAATAAAAACATAATTTCAGTTATCTACTTTGCTCTGTTTGATGGCTTTTATTAGTTAGAAAGGGCAGGGGGACAATGCAACACAAATGTTTCTTCTGACACAACAAAATGTGTGATGCATTACATAGGGATCAGCAAAGGCATAATTATATCTGTACTGAACAAGTCTTTTTGTTCTTCAGCTTCCATTGTTTTCTTTCACAAAATAAAATGTGCTGATCCATTATTAATAATATTTATTCATGGTTATTGTTACAAATTTCATACTTTTCTTTTAAAATGAAAGTTCTCATAAAAAACACAGAATGTAACATAGTCAAAAGTGGTAGAAGTTTTCTTTCTAACTTAATAATAAGTTATGATTCTATTTATTTATCTGCTATGCAAAAAGATTTTAGCAGCTTCAGGTATAAACAGCAAAAACTTAAATATTTTCTTCTCTTTTCATTGCTCTGAAAGCTTTTTTGTGCAAAATGAATTTTTGCAAGGATATAAAATTTATTGTGCTAAATTAACATGCTGTCCTTGTATCACAGTTTCTTGAGTATTTTGTTTCTGGGCTTCATATGGGGATATTTGGGAGACAGAATAACACATTGCCTGCCACTCTTTGAGAAAGAAATATTTTGACAACTAGCCTAATGAACTCGATTTTAATTTCATTTAATATTGTGTCTATGTCTTATTAATATCTTTCAATACAGACATAAATTCATAGATTATGATTATTTGATTATGCAAGTAGTAGAGTATATGTGAAATACTCCAAACTGATGCCATAAAAAATATTCTGTTGAATTTTGAATATTGAAATTCTAACTAAGGGTCTTCATGTTGAAATTCAGAGATGAAATTCTAAGCTTTCTAAACTTTGTGTTCTCTCAGTTGCCACCTGACCCAGCTGTAAATGGATACCTTATCTGTCAGGCTGAGCAGCCAGTCAATGCCACATTGTTCCTTTGAATGCCACCAGAATTTATGTGCCATTCTCAAGCTTGCCAATGTACTCCTGACTCAGAATGGAAATTTTAGCTTATGAATTGTATGTTTTTGATTGTTGTTCAACAACGTGCATGTACCAGGGCCATTGAGTACTACTCTTGGAGGTAAATAACATTTTCTCTTGGATAAGATGATATTGACAAAACTTTTTGATTTAATGCATAGGGCTATTACTTGTAGAAGAGTTTCAAGAAATGTGATTAAATATCTGCACTGAACGATATAATACAAACTGTCACTGTTGCTCAGATAAGAATGAAACTAAAATGCCAATATCTTTTCATTAGGCTGCACCAGAAGACAAATCTTCAGACCACCAGATATTCCCCAGAGCCTCAGAAGAACATGGCAATCAAAGACAAGTTCTGTCAGGAGTACCAGATAACTCATGTTTGATCAGTTTGTCACTTGACTTTGTGTTTTAGCAAAGTTCAGTCCACATGGTATAACTAAAAACAAAGCCTGTACAGAAAAGTTTAATGATATTTTTATTTCAGACAGACTGAACTTGCAGAGGCTGCAAACACTTGATACAGCAATGGCAGAATACATTGTGGTCACAATAAATGGTTACCCAGGTGCTGTCATCTGTTAGATGTCCTGACAAGTTGCTCTTTAACACAAGAGTTCTGAAGAAAATGACACAGTGATGACCTGTGTCATTTCCATACTTGTCACAAAAGTAAATCCTTCCAATGAGATTTTATCTTCTAATTTATATATTTTATCAAACCAGAATTTATCTTCCCTTTTAGAAGCAGATATGTGTGCAGATCTGGTATCATCATGAGTAGTGTTTTGGGTCACCTTTGAAAGCAGAAGTGAACACTTGAAATTTCTGTGAATTGTCAGCACTTCCTACTCCCACTGAAATGCCCATCACATGTGTTAGGAAGAAACACACTGTGATATTTCTGTAACACTTGGCAAATTCTTTGTGCATAAATTAGTTACACCCAGTAAACTAAAACAGTGATTCACATGCCAAACCCTCAAAGTTGAAATATTTTCAGTGTTTGGGGTTAAAAAATGTTAAAAAAAGCAAATGAGCTTTCAGAAGGCACATCCTCAAATTAGTCCTTAATTTTGAGAAGGGTATTTTAGTTTCCTTTATGTAAAGTACCCCAAATATTTACTATATCTACTTAGAATCATCTTTGAAAACTACACTCAGATCTAAACTCCCTCCAAGATCCATTTTTTATGTACATGTATTGATTAATACAATGAGCAGAAAAACAAGAAGAAAGAAAACAAAGTTACTACAGTGATGTTTACAGACGCCTGCCTCAAGACAAATATGTTCTTGCATCAAATGCAAGCCAAAACATGTGAAATACTTATGAATTTATTTGATACAAATCATAGAGGAATTCCTCTATGATTTATATCAAATAGGAACAGGTTTTTCTGTTTCTCTTAAATATCAGTCAAATATTTTTTGTGAAAGACTACTTTCTAGATAATTTATAGGCTGAATAAAAATATTTCACTTTCAAAAATGTAATCTTAATTAGTGCATTAATGAGTGTCTGTTAAAAATTTTAGGGATGTCAAAAACTTGTTTTCTTTTGCCTTTCATCTGACATACTTAAAAAAAAAGCCATAGAAAAAAGTCCTTAAGATTTTTGTGCTTAAGTTACACACATAGAACGTTGCAGAAACAAGGTTTTGTCCTTGAATCACATTATGCAGTTCAGGAATTAAAACATCAATCTCTCATAACTCATAAATATGCCATGAAAGCAAATAGAAACTCTTCCATCTTTCTGCTCAGAAGCCACCCAAGAGCCTCTGAGCCACAAAAATTCCATCAAAAAAAACCTCTGACCCACAGAAATTCCATCAAGAGTATCCATCTATGCTAGTTATATGTGAGAAATGTTTCTTTCATTAAAATAAAAATTTTTAAAAAGAAAAGAAAAATAGTTCTAGTAGTGGTATAAGTTACTGGATTTTTAACCTGGAAAATGCATGTTTCATTTCCACCCGTTCACCTGTAAAAGTACAAATCACAAATCTGTTCTGTGATCCTTGACATAGAAAATCCAGAAATCTTAGTGACTATTTCCAGGAAAAGAAGACAAAACAAACCCCAGGATTCAGAACAGCTTAACCCAATTTATATAGAGCAGGTTACAGCTCTTCAGGCTTTGGGGAGTGCTTTGAGAATGAAGGTAGGGACAGAGCACGACTTCTCCTGCAGCCTGCACAGGAAGCACCAGGAAAGACATTCCAATGTCTTCTCATTAAGGGATGAAGGGATGACACAACACACCAAATGGAGATATCAACATCTCCAAGGAGATACTTCCTATGAGAGTGTCAGAACCCATCTGACTGTCCTGCATGGCTCAAGCCCCTGCCAGGGGGCTCTGAGACATTGGCACAGAGCCCAAGACACCTGTGACTTTGATTTTGACCCATAGAAAAAATTACCAACCTAATATGAGGAATTACAAGATACAAAAGTTTAAGTAGAATAATAGTTCGTTGTCACAGGGTGAGAAGGTAGAATTTTAAGGTTTTTAGAATGGAGGTTTGGGGTCCCAAGATGCAAGAATTTGGGTGTGCCCTGCCCTTTCTCCCTCCTACCCTCCATGTTCGTGTGATGCTGGCACTTTTTAATTTGTTTAAAGTAGAGACAGACTGTCTAACATAGGTAATAGGTATTGGAAAATAATTGTAAATAAAGTACACGTAGTTTTTAGTGTAAAATGTTGACCCCAGCCCAAGGGCGGGCAGAGTGCCTCTGACTGACCTGCTGAATGGACCTCAGCAGGCTAGAGAAAGAATGTTATAGACAACAGAAAAATAAACAGCCTTGAAAACCACAGCCAAAGAACCCTGACTCCTTCTTTGACTGCTGGGCTGGGAAAAGAGACTTTCTAACACATCTCAGGGGCATCCTGACCAGCAGAGATTCTGAGATGAGAGGTGTGGAAGAGACAGGCAACACAACAGTGCCTCTCATAGGCACCTTAAAAACAGCTCTGTGGACATTGAGTTTCTTTAGGAAACAACACAAAAGGGATATAAGGCAAGTCTAGCAACCAAATAGGTTGAGGGAAGGATGTCGGATGTCAGCTTTCTTGGAGGGATTCACCTGCAAAGAGCACAGGTTGGATGGTCCTCATGAGCTGTGCAGGCTGCACAGGTCCTGTCCATTGTGTCACTGAAGATACCCAGAAGGATAACACTTCTTGTGTGAAAGATCCTTCTTAAAACAGCCAGAAATAATTTGTCACAATTGCAAACAAAGTTTGTAGCTCTCTTCAAGTCAAGCAAAAACCACAGCTTGCTACTTTCATTTTCCTTTACCATCTACCAAGCCAGGGCTCCCAAAGGAATGGCAGCAGGTCTGCATCCCATCTTGCCAGAACTGGTTGATAGCCATTTACCCAAAGCCTATCAAAAGCTGTGAGTCTTTCCTTTGGTTTCATTTACCTTGCAGTTCCTTGCAGTATGTATTCACATTTCTGCTTATTTCCCTGTCTCCTGTCCCTGACCACTATTCCACTAGAAAACCTACCTAGAGGGAAAAGAGCCTTTCTGTGTCAGGACAGAACTCAGACCCATAAAACTGGGATATCTCTATCTCTTCAGACATGTTTATAAAATACAGAGCTTATTGAGATTACTCATGCAACTTCAAGGAAGAGTAACCTAAGTAAATGAGTAACAGCCAACTTGTATTTTGAATATAAAAAGCAATTTTTATTATACAGCCTTTGAATGTGAATTATACATTATGAGATGAGTTAAACTAACATCACTGGGAAGAGAAGATTTATATTTGTCTCTAAAATATACAGTTAGTGATTGATTGGCATGAGTACTTGATTTCCCTTTACTTTTCATTTTCTTATCCCTTTTGATTCCTATTATTCTGCCATCATTGAAACTGTGGCTAGAAAAACAGACAGGTAGAAGCAAAAACGAAGTTCATTTAGCATCTAGCTTTGGAAATAAATGTTAATAATGCCAATTTAAACTGCTACATTTACTGCTTAGCATTTAAGTGACAACACAAAGACAGGCTTACACTGCGAAAGAATCTATATGAAAAATGACACGTCTTTAAGCAACTTCTCACACACCAGTAAATCCCCTTTCAGTTCTTGAAAAACCCACACTGTTACAAGCTTGCAGACACAAAGTCCTTTTATGTATTTTTGCTGCTTTGATTTTTTTATATGGTAGGAGAGGAGAAACTCAAATACTAATTGTCTTTTTCCTTCAGATAATATTCCTGAAAGCTGCCAATAATTTCTCAGTTTAAAGCCCTGTCAACATTAATTCCTAATTGCCTCTCAGAAAGGCTTTATTTCTAATAGACTCTTTTAGCACTTAACATTCCTACTACTAATAATATAAAAAATCAGGACTAATGTTAAAAATAGAAGAAAATTAACTGAGTGCTAATATGACATGGAGACTTTTTTGTGTAGCCTGTACCCTGCACAAAGGGTCTCATTTATTTTTTGAAGGACATACACACTTCTGTAATGTAAACAACCAGTATTACCCATTTGAAAAATGTGTATTTCCATCATTACTGTGTTTTCAAGAGAAACATTTTTGAAATGAAAAACCAACCTATGTCCAAACCCTGTTTTTCAAAGAATCAAGTACCCTGTTATTAGAAGCAATTTTTGCAGGTGTTGAGACAACACAGTGACAGAAAACAAAAGGTAATAAGTACTCTTTCTAAATCAATATTCGAGAATTTTTTTCAGTACAGTGTCCCACAGCTTTCAGAGAAGAAAAAAAAATCACCTGTTTTGAGCTGCAGAAATAATAAATTGAAGCAGGGCATCTGACCAGTAAGCACAGAGCTGTTAGTAGGGGGTGACAACAGCACTTTGATGCAGACATTGATTCAAATGATAGCTTTGGCTTGGGACTGCAGATTGCACCCCAATAATTTATCCCAGACAGGTCATGAAACTCTGCAGTGGCCCTTGATGGTCTAAAAAGAGGCAGTGCAACATCTTGAAAAACTGCTGATCAAAAGTGCCATTTTCATGGATTTATATGGCCATGCATAAGGACAAAGACAGTTACCAGAGCAAAGTGATAAGAAGTGAACAGGTGAAACAGAGTTTATAAGTGCAAATATAATTCTGGCCCTTTCTTGTCAAGAATAAATTGTTTTTCTATGAAATGCTGAGCAGCAACAGAAACTGAAATTGCATGATAATTGGATATCCAGTATAGAGATGTTACAAAGTTCTCATGTGTTTTTCATGCATAGGAAAGGCAGAAAGATGCTCCAGCCCACACTGGAACACTTCTTTTACCAGTGCACATTTCTAGAAGATATTATTCTCTATCCAGATTTTTTAAAATACTGGAAATTGATTGAGATCAATTATAGATGGTATCAATAATGTATAAAGATGCAAATATGGCTTTCTTTAAAAATAAGCAGAGCCTTGGAAGCTTTTGAATACTGATTAATTCATATGGGGAATACAAGGATAAGGTAATTCAAATTATCTGAGCTGTCAAACAAAAAGAGTATTTGATGAGAGTGGTCTGGGTGCAATGCAGCAGCCTGGAACTGGAGCACAGGCATTTAAACACTGATTGGGATTACCAAAGTTCCAAGATAGGCAACCTGGAAAGGCAAATCTAGCAATTGCCTATCAAGACAATTTAGATCCACAGTCCACTCTCCAGGAGCAGAAGAAGTTTGCACACCAAAAATTATATTCTGTGGCATTGTGTATTTTTAGAGAGAGAGGCTACAATATTCAAACAGGTGAGAAGGTCAAAAGCACCAAGATACTTGGTACTTTTTTTTTTTTTCATTTAAGGATTCCCAACTTTATTTCAAATGCATTTACCAGGCTGTGCATTTGATAAAGTGCCTTTTAAAGAAATTGTTTTGCAACACAATACCAATTGGATTACAAATTCTTCCAAATTGCCATTCATCTTACAATAATTAGTTACTGGTTTAAATGCAGTATAACTAGCCCAAATAACAGGTCAAGTCATGGTGCTAGAGGTTAAGGCTCTGTTTTGCATGATAATAATGAAATATTCATCTTTGTTAGATAGATATGGCTTATCAGCTAATCCCTGATAAGCCATAAAAGGGATCATCTCTTTGAAGTAAACTGTCTAGTCTCCTAAAAGACATATGGAATTCTGCACCTTTGAAAAGTATGGGACACCTGTAAAAGATCTAAAACCTAAAACACCTTTTCCTTGTATGAATTCAATAGAGCCAACTTGGATGTTAACTTTAATGAGATTTTTTTTAAAACTCCAAAGCTCCAAATACATAACTGCATGTAATACATCTATCTGAAGTGCTAATTAATTAGGAATTTTTTTAATTTCTGAAAGCAGCATGATTAACCACAATGGACATATTGTTAAAGGCAAAAAATACTGAGAAAAACATTAAAGATTATGAGAATGTAGGTGCCCAAGACTAAAATAAAATTTAAAAGTATTTTAGGTCTTTGGTTTTTAAGCATTCACTTCATAGGAATCACTTTGGATTCTTTTTTTCTTTTACATTATGACCCTGCTTTTTCTAGACGTTTAAACACACGGTATAATTTAAACGGGTATATAATCTCACAGAAGGTAATAAAGTTCTTGGGTATTTTACTTTTTTTTTTGTTTTCCACTAGGGTGGCAAAGTCTCAGAGGGTTTTTATTCCCTATTTTTTCATTTCTTTGCTCATACCTACTTCTGCTTTCAATAGAAACAAAGTGTGAGATTTGGGTCCAGTCTATATTCAATTATATTTCGGTGTCTAAACATGACAAGAGTTTCTAAGCTACCACTACAGTAAGCAAAAATCAAGTTACTATGTTCAGTAGAGTCTGGAGAAGTATTCACCTGAGTTGATCTAATACTTCAGTTCTCGTCAGAATTTTTTTTTTTTTTTTGGAGTGGATACAACTGTCTAGTAGTAAGGCTTCCCATAACTTCTGAGAACCCCGGAACACCCTACCTGGCCTTTGGGTCCTAATTCATTGAGGAATAGGATCATAGAATCATTAAAGTAGCTCCAAGATCATCAGGTCCAACCTTTAACCAAACAACATGTTGGAAACCCAACCATAGCACTGAATGTGCACAAGTCCATGAGCATCTATCCCTCCTTTCAAAATTCCTATTTGGAATTTTTAATATGTAAGCAAAATGTAAGCAGGGTTTAAAAAAATATAATAAATCTGCCAGCTGAGACAACCATAACATTAGAGCTGTTCTATAATATAGAAAAAAAAAAGCTCTACAAAACCTGGAGGAAAGACCTAGACTTAGTAAAAGTTTTTCATATTTTTCAGAGTTGGTAAAAGATTTCGCTGAGAACTGAGACTTTGTTTGAAAGGGGATTTCTACATAGGGGATTTTTTTTTTTTTTTTTTTTTATTCCTGATCTATTAGAAAGGCTTATTAAATACCAAAACAGCAAAGCAGTCAATCACAAGGCAGATACTAGTAGGAAACCACATTTTATTAAAATAATTGATAGTACATCACGAATTTCCTGATGTACTATTGATGCATTTGGCAACTGCAGGTGCCTTTTTCTCTCTCTTTTATTTTTCCACTGCATTTAAAGCTGATTTTGAGTTTGTAAAAAATTTATGTCTTGGCTAAAACAAACAAACAAACAAACAAAAAAACCAAAATAACCCAAACCTAGAAAAACCAAAAGAAAACCAAATAAAATTTTAGGAAGAAAAAACCCCAAACTATGTGTCATTTTCATCACTAATTTTAGAGTAAATATAATAAAATACAAGCAGCCCTTTCTTTTTAGACAATTCTATTTAAAGAAAACCCTGGGTTCTTTACTATTCCCTAAGTTTAGACTTGATGCTGTTCCCTTCTCTTCTACACTGAATTCTTGCAAATGATCTTGCTTGCATTTTTGCTTCTGTCTGTGAATATTTCTAGCCTCCTTTGCTTAGTTGCAGCTAATTAATTTTCCTGCTTCCAGTCCTCTTGTTCTTTCTGTAGGTTTGTACTCAAACACATCCTGTGAGCACTGGAATCATCTCCATCCTTGTAGCGTTGTCATAGATACACACAGAACCATTTATTGTTGGAGGAATGCAGAAGAACAGTCACCCAGTGTTCTGCTCTTTCCTGTTTATCTTTTAATTCAGGCTGCCCCTGGTCATCAATGGCTCACTCCCCTCTTGCCCATCACCTCTGCTCATGAGGGGAACATCTGTGCACTGCCAGATGTGGCCCAAAGGAGACAGGGCTCGTTCTATCCCTGCTCAGAGCCCAGCCAGAGAGACAGGCTGGATCTGTCTCAGAGAGACAGTCACTCCCATTATAACTGGTCCCAAAACCTGAAGATACTGAGTTTTAAGTTTTGAAACCTTTGTGTTTTCATTATCTACAGAGGGAGGGCAGAAACTGGAGACCTGGAGCTCTGCCAGTCTTTGTTGTCTGTGTTGAAACCATGCTGTCCTGCAGAAAGGACTTCAAAGTTCTTTTTTTTAGGTTTTTGGTTTTTTGCATTCGTTTGTTTGTTTGTTTTGTGGTGGTTTTGTTTGTTTGTTTGTTTGTTTGTTTTGTTTTGTTTTTCCCCAAAACCAGCAAGAGATTAATAGTTAAAACATTCCTCTCCTACTTTAGCTGGAGTGACCCCCGGTCCTATTCTCAGCTGCAAATTCAGAATCTGTTTTACTGATGCCTGTTACAAGTTTGTTTTGTCCATTTAGCCTGTATATTGCTTGGAGTGAGAGTGAACACATTTTGGAATTGCTGTTGTTGTATAAATATATTGTTGTAGTAGTAGTTATTGTTATTGTTATAATCATTTTTGTTATTATTACTACTATTTTGTTTCTCTATAGGATTCAGTACAGTCTTGCCATGACATAAGTTAAAGCCTTAGAAATTTAGGTCAAGATTGGCAAAGATCCTTTACAAAGATCCTTTATTAGATCCTAATAAATTTTTTTTATGGACAAACTTCCAACAACCCCTCAATTACTGCAGCTGGTAACACATCACAGCTGAATCAGAGGAGTAAAAATTTCCTTTGGTACTCTGCAGAAAGGAAAAAAACCGCTAAAAAAACTGTATGATAGGTAAATCCAGATTCCATGGACATAAAATTTTAACATTGACTTTCATTATAGGGCAAGTTTTTACTCTTTATTGCTGAAAGTAATTTAATCTTACTTGAAGACCGCCTTCATAGTGAGAGAAGGGTGAAAAGACTTCTGCTTAATGGCAGACAATGATTTCCTTTCAGAAAAATCTCTAGCTTCCTTTGATCCAGACAATCTTAAGATATTCTTATATTTAAAAAGCATTAACTTTTATAAATTTCAATGTAACATGTTCTGGTTTTAAGCTTTGTCTCATGCAAAGCCTGCAGCTTAAATGTTCAGGAAGAAAACTCTCAAGTTGCCAGAAAGTCCACAACTGCTCTAAGAAAACAAGATTTTAATTTGTTTTCAAACTCCTGAAGGACTGCCTTTCATGTGCATTTGGAATAACTAACTTCTGTTTCTCTGTGAGCTGGGATTGACTGGAGTCTTTAGAAAAAATTGTTTTGCCCAACTTCTGAGGTAAGTATCCTGTATCAATGGGATACCATCCTCCAGGAAGAGTTGCTGGAGAAAAGGTTCTCACCATGGAGACACTCTACAGTGTCTATATATAGTTATAAAAGCTTGCTGCAAATGAATAGCGCTATAGAAATGTGAAATATAAATAATCATCATAATTAATGGGCTGTGTTCTTGCTGCAGCTCTCAGTTTAAAAGCTTATCTCATTTTGGTTATTTCTCCATCCCATATTTTACTCTGTTATTTCTTAACTGCTCTGGTATAGTTGTCTGAGTCTGACTGTTTAGGACTGAAACATTTTCTCACCAAATATAAGTAAAAGGAAAAGATTAAAACATTTTCATTAAATCTATTAGATGTATTTTTTAAAAAAGTCATTTGCTTTGTGTGAACTGTTCCTTAGCCATTTTCAAAACCCTTTTTATATAGGGAACCCCTCCCCCCCTTTTATAGATAGGGAAACTGAGTTAGACTGTAGGGAGTATCTGCAGTTTTCTAGAGGTGGTACAAAATTGGAAAAAAGGACAAAGAGTGTCCAGTTTTCAGAGCTTTTAAAACCTGCAGCAGCTATTAAACTGTATATAAACTTTTCAATATTATGGACAACTTGAACATTAGTTCTTCCAAACCTGCTTATCTGAGTATGGATGAGAGCAGCCATGAGCAGCTTAACTCACCTGAGCTGGAACTCATGGCATTGATGCTGGATTCAGCCCCAGCACTTGAACACACACTCATCACACCAATCTGCACCCTTGTGCTCAGAGGTAAGAAGGTGCCCACACCACAGTTCAGTACTCAGAATGAACAATTTCACTGCACCTTATGGATCATACATTCCAATATATTAGAGAAGGCAATGTGAATTGTGATCCTTCCTTAAATCCATCTAGGAACATGACCAGTGACCCATGTGTATGCAAAAAAATAGTCTACTCTTCAATTCCACTCTGTTTTATTGGCAAAAGTACTCAATCTTCCTCATTGTAAATTCTATCTCTACAGAAGAAAAAAAAAAAAAGGGCTTAGGCTCAACCTGTTAGTGTTGCTTCATGCCAAGTAAATTTACCTCCCTCAATTTATTACATTTTTTTTCTTGAACTGCTCTGCCCAAAGCCATTCTTCCTTTTGCCATTGATTGCTATAGCAACCATAAAAAATGGGAAGAATATTTCCATATTTGCATTCATGAAGAGGAGTAACTGGGCTGTTGTTTGAGCCAGGATCTCCCCAAAACAGATGTGTACTGGGGTCCAAGAGCACAGGATGAATAGCAGAAACCCCTGTGAATTGACTGGGATTTGAACTGGAGCTTTGGAATCATAAACACTTAGGAATTAGAAAACTCCTGTTGGAGTATTTAATGTACTGAATTAACCAAGACTCAGCAAGCTTTTTAGCTGAGAGTGAGTGTAAAGCCCAGGAGATGGTAGAAGAGGAGGCAGAGGCAGCCCTGGAAAGTATCCAGGGTCTGGATGCAGCAAACCAGTGTATTGTACCCAAAGGTACAATATTTGGAAGATGCAGATAGAAAATTGGAACTGAAAAGATCCACTTTTGGTACCTCAGTGACTTGCTTGTTATGCTTTAATTCTTAAATATATTCTCATGTCTGGTGACTTGCTCATTTCTTTCATATTTTCTCCTCTGTTAGATTGTAGACTTCAGATACTTGGTGCAAAATAACAACTTTGCTTTCTTGCTTTTCAAACATACTGCATAAAATTAACATCCATATCTTCACGCAAGAACAAAGAAAATATTTTCCAAGAAATTTTCGCCCTAAAGAAGGGGAAAATCAAGGAAGTATCAATGATAATATATAAAAACTTAAAAAAAAAATTAAAACTGCTTTTTCTGTCCACTTTTAAATGTTCATTTAGAAGATGCTACTACAGTGACACAGTGTTAGGAGACACTCTTCTGTCTCTGGGGGAAGGTTCAGAAAGGAAAAGATGACCTTGTAGCCTAAAATGCCTGAAATGCATTCTTTTTTTCATTATACTGCATTTCATTGCAGTAATGAAAAAAATAAATAGTAGAAAATATAAGGACATGTCATTAGGACCTAATAAGAACTTCTGGTAGTGGCTGGGAATTCAGCACACAGATAAGGTGACAAGGATCTGGATGTACCTGTAAATCACAGGATGACTTTGAGTCAGCAAGGTAACATATCCATGGAAAAAGCTGATGGGATCCAAAGTTGGCTCAGAAAAAACAATGTCAGTGGAGATCAAATATCATATTTATCAAGCAGCTCTGGTAAAGCCTTGGCAGAAGTAGTAGGTACATTTTAGAAAATGTGATCTTGAAATGGAATAAATAAATATAAGCCTCATGGAAAACAAAAGAAAATAAAAACAATAGCAATTTACTTTTAAACCAATAACCTCAAACACATTTAAAAACATTTAAATAGTTTGTATTGTTTAATATTTAAACAAATAATTCAATATCATTTGAAAAAAAAATAACGCCAGAGATTCTCATCCCAACAATGTAGACATTGGGATTGGACAGGAATCACTGACAAGAAATAAAAACTACAATATGATAAAGGTTGGCATAGGAAATAGACCATAACATTGGCTCAGAATAAAAATAATGGGAATTTCTGTCTACTTGAGTGCTGAGGTTCTGAAACAAATTTAAAATAGGAGGCAAGGAGTAAAAAATGCTTTGTGATGTATTAATCCTCTGTCAAATATAATAAGATTTTTAACCCTAGTCAGCCATACACTTTCAAGAGGAGTTGTATCCATGTCTGGAAAGGATGTGTCCACTGCTTGCCTGAGGTTCCCTGCATTTTTCATACTGGGAGCTGGGACAATTACTTTGTCAGACTGTCTGGATCAAATATATCATGGGTGGTGTCAAAACCTGGCAAAAAAAGCTGAAATTCTGAGATTTCTAACCCTTTCTGAGTCCCTGAGATTTCTTCTCCCACTCCTTCAGTCAACCTGGGTAAGTACTGCTGTTTCTACTTTCAAAGGTGGTGTCAACTTGTCATTTTCTGTCTGGAGATAATAGGGATTAAAAATGAAAATCAAACAGGCAAACAAAGCAGGATTTTCTGAACCAAATTGCTACTTTGAACATAGTATAAGTCAGTGATAATGTACTTTTAAACACAGTAACAAGCAATGAGCTTCATTATCTGGAGAGAGAACAACATGTGGATGTTTCAAGGTTTCTAATGTTTTGCGGAGAAAATCAAAAACTCCACAACTTTTACAAAGTTGTAAAGCCGGTATGTTTATTGCAGCGCTGGACGCATGCGGGGATTACTCCCCTAAAAAGGCATGCGTACCCCTGGATCTTCAGGTCCCTTTTTATCTCTCTCCCCAAATACATATGCATACAATTTCACAATAGGTTCATACATATTCATTTTACAGATTTTGCGTAACATTTAGCGCTAGTTCTTTTGATATCAGAAAGAATTCCTAGGCCAAGCTGACCTGTCTCGCCCTTTACCTGTCCTTCACTGAAGCAGTTTTTCTGAGCTCAGACTAAACAGCTAAGATTCCGAGGCTTAACTAGAAGATGTACATTTAAGCTTAATCAAAATGGATTTCTACCCTGGAACCTGGAAAATTTCTACTCTGTCTCACTAGGTCTATGAAGAGAACTTTTAAGAGACTTCAGTAAAAATCAAATCTCTCCTTGAGAAATGGGAAATTAGACAGAAGAGCTACTTTGCACTTAGTGTTTGTGGTCTTTTCCTTGATGTTTGCTGAGCCAAGGTAGAATTTTGAGTTGATGGGGAGGGAAGTTCTATCCCAATTACTCTTTCGCTCTTCACCAGACAGTTGGTCAGTCCCTTTTCTGAGAGCAAGAGGGTGTGTTGAGGCTAGTCCCAGCCATATGTAACAGAATACATGACTCCTCCTCACTCATGCTGCCCAGGACATGGTCACCTGCAGCCATTTTCTATCCCATCTAAAGCTCTTCAGTTCTGTGTCCCAGCAGTTAAAGAAATCACAGGTATTTCAGTGATGTTGACTAAAAATAGCATGAGGACTGAAATTAATAGCTACATATAGATAGTTATAGATATAGATACACTTTAGATATAGGTATATCAGCATAAAGGCATTTTGGTATATCAGTATATAGGTACAGATGAGACATCACACTAAAGTTGGAAGTTTCAGAATCTCATCAGGGTGAGACCTGACAGGCAAAAGGATGACCTTAGAGTGGTGTGGTTGTGCCATAAAAAAGACAAAACAAAAGAAACAAAGAAAAGCAATTTATTCAGGTGCCAGACCTAGTGAGGGGCTGACTGAGAATAACACCTCTATTTTTTCAACTCCTATCTCCTATTTTCATTCTGGGTATCTGGTACTTTTCCTTTTTCTTTATTTTTTTCCCCACTCTTTTTAGGCTCCTAATCAGAGCGAAAAACAATTACATCTACATTTCAGATTTACAGAAGGAAAAATGGTCTTCTGAATAAGGATAATTTAACTGTAACTTTTTTTCCCTAGTTCTTAGGGCTCATTCTGAGGACTCACCACTTTTTGTGTCATAGTGTATATTAAATGCAGGAAATCAGTCTGAGATGTATTATTGGTTTAGGAGAATCCATGTACAATTACTTTTTAAAAATTACAACATACTTCAAACTGCAATAACTTTGCCTCTTTATAGAAATAGGGCTTATAATCTAGCCATTAAAATTCCATAACCAGCTGCTTCCAGCTATTCACATGTGTGAAATACTGCCCTGCTTCCAATTTATTTTTTGGGGTGTTTTTTTTTATAAATTTGCCACTTTCAGGCTCCTACAGAGAGTAATTTCCTTGGAAAGTGTCTTCATATAAATAATGTTTAAGTATGTCATAAAGAATATCAACAAAGACAAATTGTACCACATCTCAACATAATCAAATGCTTATTTATTAATCTGTTGAAAACCTGATCAAGATGGAATGAGCTAAAGTTCTCTCAAAGCAAACTAGAAGAGAAAAATGAGGGGAAGCTCTTGGCTGACATGAGTTTTAAAATGTACAAGCGAGGCTGATCTGCATTGTTGCAGCCACACACAATATTCTGAAAATAGAATTGGGCAAAAGTTTTTTGTGAGCACAGAATGATTCATAGCACTTATGGTTGTGTAAAGAATCACCTATAAGAAGATTACTTCACAGTATTTTTAATATATTTAGAGAACTGACCCAACACCTGGTGTCCAGGGAGGCTGTAGCTCCAGTCTTTGTGGTGTATAACACCCTGATCCTATCCAGGTGTTTCCCAGAAAGAGTTACATTACTTTATATATAATACTCTATTACATTATCCCCAGACAGGATTTGTGTGCTGTACACCATAAAGAGATTATCCTGAAGAGTTTGAAATTTAAATACATTGAAATTCTCAGTACTCTCTACAGAAAGGTTGGCAAAATTCCTACCTATTTTGACAGACTTGAGAACATTGCTGTTGTATTTCTGAGCCAAGAACATCACAGGAAAATAAATTCATAGGCAAATGAATTATCAGACACATGGACAACGTTAATTTGAAAGAAACTGTGGGCTTTACATAAAGTGCACACAAAATGCCAACAGGATTTCAGTTTCACCTTGGAATGACACTTTCAGAGCTGGAACAGCCAACCTAACTGCTGTGTTAATCACACTGATTTTCTCCTGCACTTTATTTCAAACAGTGATATGTGAATGACTGATGCCCATAAAACAATAGAAGGAAACCCATGAAGTGAATGCATTTAAGGAATGCATTTAAGATAAAAATAAAGTATATTCTGCACTCAGCAAGCACATTAATTGAATCAAAATGACAGGAAAATTAAGAACAGGAAAGATATAATCTTTCAGCAATTGCAAACGGCTTTTTTTTGTGGATGTTATTTTGGTTTACTTAATGCTGCAGTGGTAACAACCTTATGAAATCATTTATGGCCTTCAGAAAATATACAAGTTCACTTTATCAATTTTTCACTCATCAAGATAAGGCATGTACCTGTAACTGGACAGGGTTCACTAAAACATGATCACTATGTAAGGTCAAATACCACTACACCAACTTTACTCCACTCTTCAACATCTGGAAGGAGCCCTGTAAATTGAATAGGGCTTAGAGTTTCTGTTTGTACTCTGCACTGCAAGTTCTCCTCTCTCTGGAAGGAAACAACTCTCTACAATATCTGTTCGTGGGCATTATTAAAAAAAAAAAAAAAGAATATTTTA
>LTAT01000004.1:150938148-150960904 GCA_003286495.1 Chlorodrepanis virens
ATTAAAAAAAAAAAAAAGAATATTTTAGATTTCTGAGGAAAAATACAATTCTGCATCTTACTGTAATGACTACATGTTGTGGAGGGGAAGTCATATCATGAACCATTAAAAATTTGATGTGTAATTTGTGATGTTATCTACCTTTAATTTCTGGATTTTTTTTTTCTTCTCCACCTTATCTAAATGCACTCTGCCACAAATGCACTCATGTAACATTCATCTGGATTATGAACTATAAATTCAATATTCATCCTGTATTGCAAAAGATTTTTCTTTTCCAAATTAATGTGGTGCAAAGTCTATCCTGTGCAGGCCCAATAAGAATCTCTATATGTTACACATCCATCAGTGTAGTTTCTAAAATGGACAATCAATTAATCCTGCCTTCATTCATTAAAAAGAAACAAATAAATATTTTTTTTTTTAATTCAAAGCACAGAAACTATGCATAACAACACTGTGAACTCTTGTCTTGATACCAACACTAAAAATTCTTTCCCAGGTTAAGTAAATTGGTTTCTAGTACTTCTTCTAGCACTAATATTTCTCATGTGAAATATTTGAAAGATAGGATAATGTTTGGGTAAATGTATGGTATTAAAGCTTGGAATATATAAAAATTTTTCCTATTTCTGGATAGTTGCTTAACCTGCATAAAGTCTCCTGATTCCTCTATCCAATTGCAGCTGTCTGACTACCATTCATTTTAGTTACAGCTATGCAGTCATATAATCTTCAGGTTTTCTGCATAATTTAATTTAATTTATTGTAAGTTTGACAATAATTTTTCTAGCTGTGAATGTCTGACTGAGAACCTGGAGAACAGGGACTATCTCATATCCTCTATTTGCAGTAATCCTACTGTAATGGGCTTTCTAGTGGAAAGAGACTTCTAGAGATGCATTTGTAGGAATGATAAATACCAATAATTTAAAGAACTTAATGAAACTATCCATTTCAATGAGACATTGCCACGTTAAAGAGAAAAGTTAAGCTAGGGAAACATTTATGAATCAGGACATTAAATGCAGAGCTGAACTTTCCATAATGTAATACTGTGTAACAAGACTTTGATGGAGAACTGGTGTGGCAATGTACTCATTTACAACAGTGACCAGTTTATCAGGGGGAGCAGAATATTCACTAATTTCAGTCTTTTAACAAAGTGTGGTCACAGTTTTCATATTTTAGTTCTGAAGGTAAGATAACATTATTCCTATTAAGACCACAATGATGATGATGATGATGATGCTGATGATGATGATGATGATTATTATTATTATTATTATTATTATTCAGAAGTTTTGAGGACCAAAAAATGAGTTGTATTGAGAGACAGTAATGAAAAGGTAAAACAGATGCAGATACAAGAAGACTGATAAATCTGTAGTGCTGTATTGAATTGCCATCAATGAAGAAATGTAAATTACACCAAACCTTGAGACAAACTGATTTTTAGTCAGTTTACACAGTCTTATTTAAGGGTCATCTTGAAAGCTGATGCTCTACAAATCTGAGGTTTGGCTTACTGGTCTGGGCTTCACTATGAAAAATATTATCCAAGCTCAAACACTAAGCTATGACAGTGGCATTGCTCCCGACTGGGGCATTCAGTGCCTTTCTAGGAAGGTTCCTGCCCATGGCAAGAGGTCAGAACTGGGTGATCTTTGAGCTCCTCCCAGCCCAAACCACTCCATGATTTTGAAGTGGAAGACATGCACATATCAGTCCTGGTTCAATCAGTGACTTTTTATAGCCCTAAAATGTTACTCTGGGGTCTTTTTCCAACATAAGTTCCTCCGTTCAGTCTGACTTTTTAAATATTTATGCTCAAGATTATTAAGACAGCCAGATGCTGTAAAAGCTTGCCATAACCTGTATTTCTGTCCAAAATCTGTGACTGAACCAAATTAGGACACGTTTTTTTCTCTGAAAACCTGCAACAAAGACTATGTTTTCTTTTGGTTTTGCTTGTATATTCGGTTTAGGAACATGATCTTCAAGATACTCTCTGGTAGATAAAGAGTAAAACCATACAGCAAAGTTTCAAATATTATTCTGCATTATAATAGATGTACTTTGAATAGATTAAATATATATATATAAGAGGAACACAAGTGAATAAGCTGTACATCTTGGGGGTAAAATATAATAAAAAACCCCTGAAGTGTCAGGGAGTGAAAACTGGAAATAGAGGATTTTTTGCCCAATTCAGCACAGGCTTTTTTATAACAGTATGATTTCAGGCTCTTTAACTTTTTAAATGAAATGGTTTTCGATCAAATGTAGCACTCAGGAAATGTGAGATTAATGCCTTTGACAGAAGCAGAAAACAGAGTAAACAGGCATTACACAGGTTTCATGAGGAAGCTCAGCTACTGCCCTTGAATGTGATTTTTTGACTTTTATTATCGACTCTAACTCCTCAAACTGCCAGCTATGTCATTTCTATTTTTTTTTTTTTTGAGCCATTTTACAAGGACTATGAATGAGGCCACCTCAGTCATGGGAGGTGAAAGGTAAGGCTGAGTTCAAATAAGTGTGTTCACTTTTGCCTGGTTTACCAAACACACAGTCCAAAGAACCCTGTATTAAGTTTGAAACAATATCCTGAAAAATACAAAATAAAAACCAAAATTATATTGTTTAAAAAAATATATTTAGAGAGCAAACATTACCTACACTTCATAGAGTTTCATTTCAAACACCAGATCACCATTGGAAAAATCTTTCTGGGATGGAAGTGGGTTCATTATTGTTATTTCCAATCTGAGACAATATTAACTCATGATCTTCAGTTTAAAAATCTGTAACAATATTAACAGGTGTAGATAAAATGTGGGTACAAGCAAGATAGAACTTTGTAGAATTCATAGAATCATCAAGGCTGGAAAAGACCTCTAAGATCACAAAGCTCAAACATCAACCCAGTAGCACCACACTCACCACTAAACCACATTCTCAAAGAAGGTACAGCAGATCTTGAGAGATCACCTGCTTTGTTTGTCCACTTTCTATTTGGAATGGAAAAGGACCCAAAACTCCCTGCAGCACTTCACTTCAGTGATGATGGTTCAGCAGCCACCATGAATTCATCTGAGAGAGTAGCCCAGTAACATTGTTTCTTTTGGGAATTAGAATTAGAGTCAGTCAGAAATCTTCCAGAAAAAGCACGTTTTTCTTAAAATGACTTCTAAAATGACTTTCTAATAGAAACAAACAAACAAGAAAAATCACAGAAATTAAGCCAAGTCTTGTAACAAGCATTTCTTAAGACTATATCAATGGTCTGGAAGAAATCTGGAACTGAAGATATTTTCTAAATAGTCTGATGTTACAAGCAATTTCCTAGGTGATAGGTGACCCATGCCCAAACCTGCTATTGTCCTGACTTGAAGCTGAAAACAACTGTCACTTTCATGAGGCAGAAATGTTGTTTTTCAGTTGGCTTTTGCACTAGCTCCTTGATAAGATGAGAAATACTGTTTGCTAAAGAGCATGACAAGATTGAATCACTTTTTGGAAAAAGAAACGATAACTTACAACTCTCAGTGCATTTATCTGTGACTCTTGGTTTATTTTCTCAAAGAGTAAAAATAGTTTATCCAATGAAAGAGATGTCAGATCAAGTGCCAGGAGAAAAACCCACATTAGTGTTGTGGGTCTCACCTCACAGACCAGCTTTGGATCTGAGACTGAATAAAAGTTTTAGCTTCTGCTTTATCTGAATTTGTCTGCTAGTTTCTATTGAAGAAAGGATTTTTTTTTTCTTCACTTTTTATGAACCTCTTATTGTATCATTTTTATCTAATATTAAAGACCTGTCATTTTGAATTTTGGAAGCAGCTACAAATCAACAGTGCAATTAAGGATTTCTTTTCCCCTTTTATTTGCAAGTAACACTCACTTTTGAAAGCATTCCTTACTGCAATTGCATCACAAGATATATTTACTGTACACTCATTCACCTGAAGATGGATAAATGACTTGAAGATGCCCAGTGCAAAGAGGATAAACAGTTGCAAGTGCTTATCTATACAATTAGCAACACTTAGTTCTAATTAATAAAGTACTAGCTAAAATCTTTGTTTTTTTAAGAAATTTCTTAGACCAATAAGCTGCCTTTTTGAGAACTGTATCTACTACACTAGCTATAGACATGTAAATTTGAGACTGCAGCTGCATATAAAGTATTGAACAATTTATTTTGCTCTTATCTCTTTTCCCACTCTTACATAACTATTTTTCATTGGAGACTGGCAGATTTTTAAAGCTATGGTATTTTTTTAAAGTTATAGATTTTATAATGCGATCTCAAGTTTATGCTGAACAATTAAATTGTTCACTTGTTTATATAATATTCAACCCAGAAGTCATGTGATATATTCCAGAAAAACATTCAATCTTGATTTTTACTGCAGGAGCATCTACCATTGTAATTTATCCAGTAGTTATTCACCCCAATGTAGAACAGGTATGATGTGAATATTTGCACAGAGGGACTGTGTAAGACTGAGAGCTGATAAACCCAAAAGAAATTCCAATGAGGAGTTTTTAGAGTTTCAAGCCCTGAACTTTCCTCATAGATGCAAGCAGGCTCCACGGTTAGTAATTTACAATTCTTATCATGACCTTAATCTGTGTTCTTTTCATATGTCTTTTTACTTTCTCTTTGTGTGTTACTCTGAGCAGCAATACAGGCTTTATTTCTTTTTTTTCCAAAATGGACTGAACATATTAAGAAGAGTTTCTTTTGCTTACAGTGCTACTTTCAATGCTGACATCTGTCAAACTATTTGTCGTTTGAAGGGTAGGGTTGTTTGTAAATGCATAATTTACACAGTATAATTTGCAAATAAAATCAGAAATATTGTCTTTAATGTGTCAGTTATGTAAGCGATGTCAGATTTCAGATCAACTTCATATGCTGCCTTGTTGAATAAATAATTCACATTGAGATAGTGTTTATTTTTACTCCTTTCCTAAATAGCTCAAATATTTTGCTAAAGTAATCTTCCTGTAGTCTGATTATAAAGAAGATTTGGTTTAAGATTTAAGTATTTTGTCTAACATCTCCAATCACATATAAACAAAGTTCAATTTACATGTTTTTTTTCTGAGCAAACAGATTTTAGTGAGGGTATATACATTTTTTTTAAGTGCTGAGAGTTTTTTGATCCATATTAATGCACTGCATGCTCCCAAACACCACACCTGTGCTCACACTGAGTTACTCCTCACATGCAGTGAGTAGAGGAGCCTGGGAAAAAGCTGGTCCTTCTTTTACATTCTCTGGGGCCCTAGTCTCCCCAACTTAGTAACGAGGTTTTTGTTTTGCTGTTGCATAGAAGATCCAAACTTCTACCAGGACTTCAAACTGCAGGAAACTGTGGAAGAGCAGAATGAGAACAGGAGCCCCATCTTGTTTTAGTGACGACACCTCATCACAGTCATGTCTTAAGATTTTAGCTTTTATATTTTTCAGATCCTGTGCTGCATTAGTGTATACCTCTGAAGTCTATATTGAGTGTTAGTTAACTGTCTTCACATTTCGGTCTGACAAAACAATCCCTCCAGCCTGAGATCCAAGGACACCCTCTGACTCAGGCCCCGAAAGGCATAAAAAACCATGAAATTGGTTGGGGGGGGGAAGTAAACTGGGGGTACACGACTTCATTACCTGAAGCTGTAATTAGAGGATTAACCCTTGGCATGCATACCTACGAACATACCTAACTCATGATCATCATCCATTTTGGGTGTAGCCCATGTACCTGAAGGCCCTTCATTAAATATATCCACTTTTATCCCTTTTTCTAGCCTCTGTTTCTAGGTAAGTCCAAAATAGGCATCAACAGAGCCATAAGCAGGGCAGCCACTGAAGATGTGAGGGTGACCATGTTAACTACAGCTACAGGTGTGACTATTATTTATCAATCAGTAATGGCAAAAAAACCCGCCAGTGAATTAAAAATATTTAGACTCACTATCTCTGTGGTACTTGGAAACCTTCCCACTTGATGTAGCAGATGTTTAATCGGAGTTTTCAAGAGGCTGATGCAGTGTTTTTACCAATGACTGCCTACAAGAGCTCCAGATGAACCAAGAAGTACCCTTAGACAGCCAACACTGCACTCTTCTCCCTCCAGATTCTGTCTCATACCTTTCAAGCAGGTACACAAGCCCAAATGTATATGCAGACAAAGGTGCTCATTTTTGACCTGCAAACTGTCTGTTTGGACATAAAGGTGTCTGAGGTAACACACACTCAAAATTTTAAAAATTAAAAAAAAAAAAAAAGACACACCATCATCTCATCTCAGTTGCAACCCTGCAATAGCTGCAGCTGTGCGGTTTGTGCCATCAGAGTGAATTGCTTTTCCCATAGAATGTGTAAATGTGAGTTACCTGTCCCTCTGCAATTTTCCATTTCTTGTTTTTTACTGTAGCCTCCAATTTCTTCTGCTCCTGAAAGTTAAATCCCTTTTGCCTCGTAACACATGTGATTATTTTGCACTGAAGTTTGCAAAAATGTACTGATATGAGCTGAATGCTCTTTTGAACACTTGTGAGATATATATATCCACATATATACACCGCTCAGAGTTTTCTGGTACAGTTTAAATATTAGATGATTGTTAACCAATAAAATTTAAAATATTTTTAAAAATATCAATAAATCTAAGAGTATAAGATTGAAAAGAGTCTAGTCAATAAGGAGCATGCAATCACACCACTGCCATCCCAATTTTCTCCACATCCTAAAATGGTATTTTCTTTAAAATAGGTTATTTCCCTTTTCACTCACTCTCTTCTTACCCATTCCCTTCCAAAACATCACTGATCCTATGACTAGAAACCTTCTTCTAATTTCCAGCCTAAATTTATTCATAGCCAGTTAATTCTCATTTGTTCTTATGACAATATTGTCCTTTAGCTTCTCCTTCTCCTGTGTTTACCCCCATGACATATTTATAGACAGCAATCACATCTCTTCTCAGTCTTTGTTTGGCAAGACTAAACAACCTCTGCTCTTCCAGTCTCTTGTAATGAGACTGCCCCCATGAATCAGGGCTTGGGAATTAGGGCCTAATGGAAAATGGGAAGCAAGAAATGAGGAAGATCCTATGGAAAAAAAGTTGCTCTGAGTCCCAGCCTGAGCTCTTCCAACTTCTTTAAAGTAAATGACTGATTTTGTTCCTCAGGTATCTCAGAATGTTTAGGTTTAATCTTTATTTTGTTTGAAAACTATGCAGAGAAGCACATTACTGCACAGTCCTTTTCAGCACAGCCAATCTCCCAAATCCAAATGACTGGACTGGTGCTGTCTGGCAGAGACATATCTATTCAAGCTTAACTAAATGTCCTCAGGCGGACCACAAAAGCCATTAGCACTGTGTAAGTATAAGGCTTGGAATATTTTTCACTAGACAGGAGAAGCCTGGTAAGTTCTTGCTCATGTAACAGACCATGCTGGGGAGAGACTTCTACAATCTGACTTGCAAAGAAGCAGGGCAGAAACACCTTTGAGAGTTTGGGTTTTTTTGTTGCTGTCTATATGCTGAGTTTTTTGAGTAATGCTTTGAAGAGGTCTAAGAATGAGCTGTTCAAGCAGTTCAGATTGATATATTCAGAGTGTGCCCTTCTCCAGCAAAATACTTCATTTTCACACATTGCACCAAAACCACCTTGAGCACCTGTATATAAAGGCCAGGTTCGTAACAACTTAAAGAGCCTGAACTTAGATAAGTTTATGGGATTTAATGAGATACCTCCCAGAGTCCTGAGGGAAATTTTGAATGTATTTGCCAAGGTGCTCTCCACAATATTTGAACAGTCATGGCAGTCAGGTGAAGTCCCAGGTGACTGGAAAAGGGAAAATATTGTACCCAGTTTTGAAAACCATGGAAAGGAGGACCCTGGGAACTACCACCCTGTCAGATTTCCCTCCATGCCTGGGAAGATCAGGGAACAGACTCTCCCAGAAACCATACAAAGGTATACAGAGGACAGGGAGGTGATTTGGGACAGCCAGCATGGTTTCACCAAGGGAAGGTCCTGCCTGACCAGCTAAGGGGCTTTCTATGATGGAGTGACCACATCAGTGGACAAGGGAAGGGCTACAGATGTCATTTACCTGGACTTCTGTAACCCTTTGAGACAGTGCCCCCTTCTTTCTAAATTGGGGAGACATGGGTTTTATGAGTGGACTGTTAGGTGGATAAGAAAGTGGCAGGATGGTCACATCCAGAGGGTGGTTGGTCAATGGCTCAGAGTCCCATATGGATGGGACAGTGACAAGTGATGAAGGGATGTCCCTCAGGGGTCCAGTTGAGACAAGTGCTACTTAGAATCTTCATTAATGATGTGGATGAAGCAACTGAGTGCACCCTTGGTAACTTTGCAGGTAACAGAAAGCTGAGTGATGAGGTAGTCACCCCTGAAGGATTGGAAGGCGTCCAAGGAGACCTGGACAAGCTCAAGAAGTGCCTATGGGAATCACATGAGGTTTAACAAGATTGACTGCAAAGTGCTTCAAACAGACAGACAGGAGATTTAGATTGGATATTAGGGAGAAATTACTTCCTGTGGGGTGGTGAGGTACGGGAATAGGTTACCCAGAGAAGTTTTGGATACCTCATCCCAGGAAGTGTTCAAGGACAGGCTGGATAGAGCTCTGAGCAACTGGATGTATTGAAAAATACTCCTGTAGATGGCAGGGGGCCAAACCAGGTCGTGTTGAAGGTCCCGTCCAACACAAGATGTTCTATAATTATATGATAACAGAGTAGAAGAAAGAATGGAGTCATACAGCAGAGTGTTGGATTTAAGTAATTCAACAGTCGTTTACACCCTGAAGCAGAAGTAAAGCTGAAAACACCCACTTTTTGCCTTTATCTACTATTTGCTGATACTTTATGTGTATATTCAATGAATTAGTACAGACCTAAAAATTAAAATGACAGAATTAATAATAATGTCTTGAAACAATGAAGTCTCATCTTAATTCCTTCCAGCAGATAAAAGACAACAGCTTGGTGGGTGTTGCTTTTGCTATAAAATATGTTCTAAAATCACTGATAGAGTTTGAAAGGACAAGCCTCTTATCCCCCCTTCTTAATTAATACTTAATTTTACATTAAGTAATTTTTTTTTTAAATAGCCTGAATTTTATGTCAGTTTTCATGTGTTTCTAACAACCCAGCTGGCAGTGTGATTTTTAATCCATGGAAAAAAACCTCTAGACAAGAGTGTAGATAACTTTTAGCCCCGTACAATGAGCCTTTGTTTCTGAGACACCCTGTGCATGGCAAGGTGATGGCAAGGATGCTGAGATGTTACTTCAGTGACATTTCAAACTTTTTGTCTTCATGCTTCATCACTGTAGCACCAAGGAGCTCTCATAGAGATTAAATACAAATGTGTCACATGAGTTATTTTCCTCCTTGAAGAACCCAGATTTTCATCAAAGCTTTAAAAAAACTACCAAGTAAAAATACAATTATAGTAATGCTGGTAGGCACTCTTTATAAAATCATTTGAAAGAAGAAAAACATGCATCTAAATTAGATTCCAAAGCACACCTTCACTTAGAAAAACACATTAAGTTAAACCAGCAGTAAACCAATTAAAATATATGTATGTTAGAGAAGTCCTTGCCTACAGTGCCTTGGACAGAAAGTCATTTCCTTCTAGCATTTTGAAAAGCAATTAGTAAATTGTCTAATTCAATCTAAACCTAAATCCTGCATTGAATCAAATTTTAGAGTTTTGAAAGCTACTTGAATTATATTGTTCCTTTTTGTGGTGTGTGTAGCTGGAAAAGAGGTGTATAAGTATGGAATGTATTGTAAAATTTTTACAGCTAATTATTTTATATTGTTTTAAATGATCTGTCTTGGAAAAGGCTGTCAACTGGTGGGCAAACACTCACATTGTGCATTTGTGGCTGAACTCCTGCTACAATTTTGCTACAGACTAAGTATAAATGAGTTTATTTTCTTTAAAGTGCAAGAGAATCTGAGCTGAAAAATTTGGATCTACAGGTGAGCTGGATTCAACTTGATACTGACCTTTACTAATGTGACATCTTCAAGATGAAATATAAAAGCTGTGTTCATGAGAACATTGGTTTTTTTTTGCTAAACTAAGGGATGCTGCTTGCTCTTCAGCAGACAACCTCTGTTTCTAGAGCCAGAGGTCCTGAGTTCTGTTATGGATTCCATTTGCACTCATTTGGCTGGAAAGAAAAGTAATAAAAGTAAAAATAATAAAAAAAAAGATGTAACATTTTCCTTTTAAAGCCCTGAGATGGTCTTAAATGGGGCAGGAAAATTCAATTATCCCATTTTGCAAGGCTCCTCCCACCTCCTGTTCCAAATGGCAGTCAAAAGACCCAGATGCCAGGATTAAAATAGTCTCCCTTCATCATTTACTTTGTGTTGAGTGTTCTTCTTGCAGCTGTGCTGGCAGCATTAAATATATCCACAACTATTCACGAGGTTACAGCATGATCCAGTGAACACAGAGGCCTTTTCATTAACCTCTGTGGCTTTTGATCACTCCTGGGGACTGTGCCTCTGCTTTCCCCTCCCTCCCTCACCCCCCAGTATTTTGCTTTCTCTTCTCAGATAACAGCTTTGGACTCATTTTATGAAGTGTAAGCATAGGGTATACATTCACACAGAAGTACAAGAGCACCATTACCTTGCACTGTTCTGGGTTATCATATTGAAAAATCCCTGAGCCCTCCTCAAGGAAGCAATTGCAAAGTGCTCACTGCATTGCATTACAGTTCAGTCTGTCTCTCTATGACTACAGAGTGTATACACTGGATAAACAAATAAGCTATAAGAAAAAAATTCACACTGGAAAGATGCCGAGAAAAAATCTTATCTTTAGTCTATAAACAAAGATTAGGGATGGAGACAGGAGGGGAAGCCAATGTATTCAAAACTCATTGAAAGAAGGCAGAGTCAAAGGTCCTACTCAAAAATTTTTTCTGAAGGCAGGTGAAACAGAAAAATAACAGGAGAATTAAAAGAAGTTTGACAGCTGATCAGGAGCAAAAAAGTTTAAGATATGAAGCTAAAACTGACACAAAATATTCAGGAATAAATTCAGAGGAAGTATGTAGAGAAAATTTGGCCCAAAATCTTTTGAACCTTGGATTTACTTTCTTGTTTAAATAGAACATCCTATCCTCCTGAGTGTGTTTTTCACCACACTTATTTACATATACTTGAATAATTAATTACACAGAAAATCATGGTCTGTGTTCAGGTTTTACCATGGTTTTTACTGGCATAAATGTAGAGGGTGACACCTTTTACATGGCTCTCTAAACTGAAGAGACTCTTTAACAGGTCCTAGACATAGAGCTGACATTATGTGAATGTGGATATATAACAGCCAAATTACTGAACTTCCTGGTTTCTTCACCAGCTCTTGTAAACTCCACATGTGGGATCATGCAGGAGACATTTAAATCTGAGTCATAATCTGGTTTATCATTTTGCAGTAGATAGATAAGATTACGAGAGACTACATAAAGATTTGGCTGGTGTTACAGCAGTGTAAGTGGCACCCATTGCAGGCCACCTGAACATCTAATGATAGCTTGTCATGGGATACCATGGACCGACAAGGCTGCATGTGCAATTGTCTGCTGGATGTCTAGAATCCAAAAGGCTCTTGTAGATGAAATATTAGCACATTAGCAGTTTCTTCACACATCTCATTTCAGCTTCTTAAATGGCTAAAATAAGGCTGATATAGAATGACAGTTTAATGCTCCTGTTTTATCCTGTTACATTAATTTATGTGGTGGGTTGATCATGGCTGGCTGTCAGGTGCCCACCAAGGGACCCTTTCACTCAGTGGGATGTGGAATAAATAAGATCAAAAACTTGTGGATTTAATAAAGTAAAGGCCATGCATGAAAATAAAGAAAAATAAAAATAATTATCTCTACTTTTCCTCCATAGGCAATGTTCAGCTGCCTCCTGGGAAGTAAGGCATTGGTATACACAGGGTAAATTTAGAATACAAATACCTTAGCAATGGATGCTGCCCTTGTACTCGTTTTTCTAGTCTTTTATTACTGAGCAAAATAACACATGGGATGGGATATTCCAAGTCCAGTCAGTTTGGGTTGGCTGTCCTGACCCTGTCCCCTCTTTACAGATTCCTCACTCTTAGCCTGTTGGTTTTTAGGTGGAGACTGAGGCCAGAGAGACAGGGCTGGTGCTGTGCCAGCTCTGCTCAGCAGGAACCAAAGCACTGCAGTGCCATCAACACTCTGCAGCCACCAATGCCCAGCACAGTGCTGGGAGGGCTGCCAGATAAAAACCCAGAGAGCCATGCTATATTTTTTTCATGATTTGTGTGTTATCAAAACAAGGATGAAACTTGAAAAAAACCCAAACACGGATCAGAAGTGAGAGTGGCTGAGGAGAATATAGGAAAGGAGGATACCGATTAAGGCAACTTCCTGCTCTACCCTGTTGAGACTTTTGCCCTTCCCTTGACTTTCCTTACCCTCAGAAATTCACCTGATGCCTACCTCACTCCAGGGCTTACCTGCACTCTTGCTAGATGCTCTTAACTCTTCTGTAGCTTCCAAGGACCCAATGATTCTTGTAACTTGGATTCACTGGCAGTAATGAGCTAAAGAATGATTTTTGCTTCCATTCAGGTTTTCATACTGAGGAAACAAAATATTCAGAAGGTCTCCAAGGCAGCATCAGCAGCTTAGGGGCTCATCTCATGTCTCATTTCTGTTATGGGCTCCCAGGTGATTCAGGGAAGAGTGGAAAACTGTCACAAAGTCCTAACAGAGTTTGTAGAGACAGCGTGGTGCCAGATATTCCAGCACAGATACAGCTCTCCCTAATTAACTCTGTGATGAAATTAAGCTTTTGTGTTCTTAATTCTCTGTCTCAAATATTCCTTCAAGTAGCATTAAAACATTAATCTTGAGGGATGATCAGGTACTGAACTAATGGACAAATACACACATAACAGAGATTTTTTTCTTTTAAAATTTCTCACAGTTTTGATTCTTTGTATTTCTCAGACAGTTCTAGAATTTATTTTTAATATAAATTCTACATATCCTTTTCTAAGAGATAAAAGCCAATGCAGGGAGTTGCACTTGTGGAAAGGACCCATGGAGTGTAAAGAAGTACTGTTTTTCTTTTACGACATGAAAAATATTGTCTAGAAGCATAAAAATCAAGCACAATCACTTATCTTCACATCTCTACTATACAACACTCCAAGAATACAAAAATGTGTTTAAAGACATAGGGTTTATTAACTCTCTGTAGTTTGTGCTTCTTTAAATTACTTTAATAGTAGCACACAGCACAAAGAGGATTGGGTTTTTTTCACTTTGGGATTGTGGCAGCAATCTGAAAACGGTGTTTTTGCAGGCGGGGA
This sequence comes from Chlorodrepanis virens, assembly GCA_003286495.1. Lineage (NCBI taxonomy): Eukaryota > Metazoa > Chordata > Aves > Passeriformes > Fringillidae > Chlorodrepanis > Chlorodrepanis virens. The sequence continues at coordinate 150,951,592 of LTAT01000004.1, forward strand.
ATAGGAAGAAAAGCAGTGGGGAAATAGATCACCCAAATTTGCTTTTATGATTTTATTACTTTAAAAAGGGATAAAGGCAACATCTATTACAGACGGTCAGAAATGAGACACTGACAAATTATTCTTGTGGGATAATTAAAAAGAGATCTCAGCCCTCAAATGTAAATTACTCTATTCCTTCAGTGTTATAGTTTTTCATCTCCAGCATAAATAACTATAAACAAAAGAAAAACGGGAAAGAAGACCTAATCTCAAGATACTGTAATGAGGAACATTGCACCAAAAAAAAAACCCCAAGTACCAGTCCCAAAAACTCTGCGCAGTGATCGTTTTGCATTAGTGAAGAGGAAAGAATGGATGGGGGAGGGGGGGCAGAAACACATGGAAAAGGACAGAAGGTGATATCTGTAACAATTCTTGCAACTGGCAGAAATCCATATTATTCTGTTTGTGTTTTCATTCCATCATGGGGGAAAATCTAGCTGTGAGCAAAACTTTTTCAGCATGCAAAAAAATCAACATTTCTTCATCCGTAGGCACACTTGGGATAGCAGAAAATATGCTGAAATTCAAACCCTGGGGAACAGGGCAGAGAGGACATTGTGATTGTGTGTGAATTCAAGAAAGGAAATATCTCGAAAATCCGAATACTTAGTCCTGGTATTTTCAAAGTGTTTACTTGTTCCAATGAAACACATGTTTTCAGTTCAACATTAACTCCAATATAAATATTAAAAAGGATTAAACTACCCCAAAATTAATTAAAGACAAGTTTTTTTGTTCAAACCCTCAGATAAACAGAAATTTTGTTCCCTTTGCCCAGAGAACAAAACCATCTCCTTCTTTCCCCCCACCACCCTTAGTGCCAGCATCTCAAGAGTGCATGCATTGTATGGCTCCTGCTGCGAGCAAACCTCACAGTTTTTGTGCAGGAAAGGAAAATGAGAAGACAAGCCACCTTACCCCTACACACTTCTTTATTTTATCCTAGACAAAAGGATCACTTTGTTCAGCTACTTAAATCTTGCACTGAATAGAAAAGTCACTGTGGGGAAGTAGAGCTTGCAGAATGCTGTCTGAGACTAATACTCTAAATCCCTCACATTAAGTACACCAGTAGCAACGAAACAAATATCCACACAGATGTCATGCCATTCTCTTGAGCAGTTTTATTCCATTTATAAAATGAAAGAGCAATCCCTTGACTGCTTGTCATGGCAGGTGTCTACATATTTAAATGCTGGTCAGTTTTAAATGGAACACGTGTATTTAACTTTCCCAGCATGTCTAAAGCTTTTAAAGCCCATCACACTGATGCTAAAATAATAAGGGCCAGCAGCCTGGTGATATGATTGCTTTTTTATTGCTCAGTTTGTGCAGAGAACTCATTTTAATTCCAAAGGTTATGGTTTTTAAAGCAGTGCTACACACTTTTTCCTCCCCCAAACTGAAGCTGGATCAAGAAGGGCCATAAATGAGAGCTGAAAACGTATGCTGGCATGGCAATCCATCCTCTGATCCGATTTATTTTCAGTGTGCTTTCGAACCACTCTTCCCAGCAAAGATCGAGAGCGTGTCTCACTTAGACAGAAGATGTCAGATGTTGTGAAATTTGAAGATAGACAATTAAGATACTTCGAGTAAAAATGTAAATAAAATGCAGGGAAAAGAGAGAAAGCATGCAATTACTGCTCACTGCTGCTGTTTACTTCCTTCAGAATTTCAATGTCAGAGGAAGGGTTTTGTCTCCCAATTGCTCATTGTTATCTATGGCAATTATAATACAGGAATACTAAAGGAGAGGAGGATGAATGGACATAGTGTCAAACTAAGTCTTCAGGAATGCCTTCTAAACACTTTAATGGCATGATTATGTTCTCTAATGGGGACATATTGTGTCTGTTTCCACCAAGGTTAGTCTTGCTTGACGCTTCACAGAATCATAACATTGTGGAATATTCTGAGTTGGAAGGGACCCGCAAAGATCATCATGTTCAACTCCTGACACTGCATAGGACACCCCAAAAACCTCACCGTGCACCTGAGAGCACACTCAAGAGATATTTTGAATGATTCATCCCAGATCCTTTGAAGTAATCTCAAAAAAAGTCAGAAAAACAAACAAATGAGTAGCTAAGAGGCATGGAGGGGGGCAGGCTGAGTGGAATTTCTTACAAAGGACTGCAGCATATCATGTGGATATATGCTAAGGAGTTAGAGGTGACATATCTATGTAATGAGCTTAATGAAGAAAGAACAGAGTTAAACACTTTGGAGGAATTTTCTCACTGAAGTAAATTATAAAGATGATATTGAGAAGAAAAATAATAGTATCTTTTCTAGTTATAAAATAATTATAAGGTTTTACATTTTGTTTCACACAAAAGGTGACACCTAAAATTCTCCATGTTTGAACAGATATTCTTTCACTAAACAGTTGAAATTGCTTGAAACTCACAACAGAAAACTGGGATTTTAAAAGCCAGGCTTTTATGTCTACTTTATAGTTTTTCATCTTTCTTATAAAAATCAGGATAAATATTTCATCTTACATGGTAGGGTAACAGTTATGATTAATATTGTAAGCAGCAGTTTAATGCTTCATTTTGTAATAGGAAAAGACAACAAATTCTTTAGCTGGGCCCATCTGCGCCACATTCAGCCTGGGTGGGACAGCAAGTTTGGCAACAGATATGGCACTGCTGTTAACAACTTTTCAAAGAAAAAGCAGAAATGTAAAAGTATGAAGAAGGGTTACGGAACTGATGGATAGCAAATAGCATATGAAAATACCTTTAAATGTCTTAAAGAAAATACTAAGTTATTGAAAACTGAGTCCAGGGAGACTTCAAAGAATGTGTATTCCACCAGGCACATTGAACAAATCCCAGGATGACCCAAAAACGGAAACCAAAGTATAGACCTTATTATTTAGTTAGATAAACTCAGGAGTAGTTCTGGTTCTTGTGCTAAGAGTAAATAAAGAAAACCCTTCAGCTCTTCTCTTTAGTCTTTCATGCACCCAGAGAAGTAAATCCTTTTATGAAAGCTGGTGTCATGGTGTGACACTGGCCAAACACCAGGCACCCGTGACAGCCACTCATTCACCCTCCCTTGCTACAGTTGGGCAGAGGAGAGAAAAAAAATAATTTAATGAAGGGCTCATCAGCTGAGATAAGGACTGAGAGAAAACATCCAAGGGCAAAATAGGCCCTAAATTATAGGGTTTATAATTTACAAAACAAGAGAAGGATATTGAGAAGTAGAATTAAGTGTTAAAAGACCTTTCTTCCCCCAAACCCTCCCTCCTTCCCACCAACAGCACAGGGAAACAGGGGACGAGGTTTTAGTCAGTTCATCACTCAAGGTTTTCTTCTGCTTGGCTCAGGGAGAGGAGTCCTTCTCCTGTGAGACTGTGGGGTCCCTCCCACAGGAGACAGTTCTCCATGAACTTTCCTGTCATGGGTCCATTCTCATGAGCAGCAGTCCTCCCAAAACTGCTGCAATGTGAGTCCCTCCCACAGGCACAAAGCCCTCTCAAAACTGCTGTGACGTGGGTCTCTCCTTCCACGGGGTGCAGTCCTCCAAGGACAGGCTGCTCCAGCCTGGAAGCAAGGCCCCCTCTCTCCATCCAGTCTCCAACTGGATCACAGCCTCCTCCAGGCATCCACCTGCTCCAGCTTGGGCACCTCCCCCACGGGCTGCAGGTGGATTTCTGCATCACCCATGGATGCCCATGGGCTGTGGGTGGATCTCTGTATCCTTGTGGATCCCCATGGGCTGCAGGGCCACAGCTGCTTCACCACGGTCTCACCACGGCCTGCAGAGGAATCTCAGCTCTGCTGCCTGGAGCACTTCTTCCCCCTCCTTCTCCACTGACCTTGGTGTCTCCATGGTGTTTCCCTCACATGTTCTCACCTCCTTCACTTCTCTGACCAGAAGCAAAAACTGTGTGTCCTTTATTTTTTTCCTTAAATATGTCATAACAGAGGTGCTACCAACTTCTCCAACTGGCCCAGCTTTGGGCAGCAGCATGTCCATCTTCAGAGCCACAAGGGATTGGCTCTGCTGGACATGGTGGAAGCTTCCAGAAGCTTCACACAGAAGCCATCTCTGTGCCCAACCCCCCCCTCCCCCAAAAAACCAGGCCATGGAAAACCAACACATCTTGCTTTGAAAGTATCTTTTGACAGAGGTTTGGGCAGCTTTTCCAGGGTCCAAGGTCTGTGATGGCAGAGTCCCACAGGAGAGGACCTGGGAAAGCAGTCACTTCCCAGGTGTGTTTCTAGGAGCCTGATCCTAGGGAGGATGAGATCAGATTCTGCTCATACACAACTAACATGGAAATCTGTGCACTTCCAAATCAATGTATTTTTACAAAAGCTGGACTCTCCATTAGGAATTCTGGAATTAATGTCTAAAGAAACACTTAAGCTTTGGTTTATTGCTAGTTAGTGAATCATGTATTTGAAAAGATCTTGAAAGACTGATTATTTTTTTGCAAAGAATATAATGAAACTGTAAAAACATTAATAAAGACAAAAACAGCAAATTACCAAAGTGGCAGAATGATTTGGATGCCAGGGGAGGTTAAGGAGACTGAGAGTCTTCAGCTGGAAGAAGAGATAACTGACATATAGTAAAATGAAAGAAATAACGGAAATGCAGTGAGACTGAGTGTTTTTTCTAACAGGCAGAGGGCATAAAGGAATATTAAAAAAATAATATAAAATAAGCAGAAGAAAGTTTTTTTGTGGCTTATATTGTGACATCCTTTGTCCCAAGAAATTACAGAGACTAGGGGCAAATTATATCTTGGGAATATAACCCTGGAAAAACCTTATTTCTATCTTCTGTTCAACATAGACTGCTCACAGACATTTCTATATTCCTTGATATGAAATAGCAATTCCTGCTAGAAGTAGGCAGAAGTAGCCTGTGGTGACACATTGCATATTCTGTATTCCATTAAGTGTTCAGTTTATGCACAAGTCAAGGTTAACTACTTCTGAGGAAATCTGTATGGGTAGTGTATATTTCTGTAAAAGGTAAGATGCTCATACCCTTCAACTTTGTCAAGAAGACTTTTCTTTTTGTTGAGGTTTTTTTTTTTTAGTTTTTTTTTTTTGGCAAGGGGAGGGGGCATGTTGTCAATTATTTATCATGCCCAAACTAGCACACTTCCAAAGAAGAAATCTTTACTGTGCAATTCAGAAGATCTGCCTGTGAAAGATTATGAGTTCTGTGATTATAAATATCACAAACTCCAGGGTTCATTTAACTACCCATGGATTTCTTCAATGTTGAGATATTTGATCAAATTACTCTGAGTTTCTTTTTTGAGTCTCTGGGGGACTATTCAATAAATTCAACAGGACTGGGATCTGACAAGTGTATTTCACCCTAAAATAAACACATTTGTCCAAATTTATCACATTAAACTCTGTTGACTCTATTGATTAGGCTACACTGACTATTGTGGAAGCCTAAACAGCCAGCTCAGCTGGAGAGAGAGATATATTTTTATATCAACAAGCAGATGAAATGGATCTTATCCCCGAACTGTCTATTCCAGTCAGCCATCACAGAGTGATATTTTGAAAAGATTTGTTTAACAGCAGAAATAGATTGTTTATTGCCATGGATATCAAGTACTTTGCATAGTTGAGCCTCAAGACAAGACTGGGCTTATAATCAAACAAAGAATGTTAATGAATTCTGCCCTGGAATAGCCAGTCCCTGCATAAAGCTATTTCTCATTCTTCACTCTATACTTTTTTTTAAGGAGGCTGTCTTTTATGGCCTTCTGAAATAGAAAATGTGAAGGAATTCTGCACTGAAACTCAAAATGAACACTGCAAAAAGCCCAGACAAACAACCATAAACCCCAACCCCCCGAAAAAAACCAAAACTCTACACAAAATAACCAAGAAAAAAACAAACAACAACAACAACAAAACACTAAACAACCCTTTAGGGCTAAATACAGAATTAACTTAGAAAACTATTGCAATGAATAGTGCTTTTTTTTTTTAAAATAAAGATGATGGAAATGAACAACTGCAAGTGAGCAGAACCTTTTGCTTCAGGTCCTTTTGCATCCTTCCTCTCACTGGAGGTGAGCAGGAGTTGGATTTTTATCAGCCATCAGCAGCATCCAGCAGTGAGATAGCACCACAGCAAACCAGTGCTTCTGGTTTGGTTAATCTATTAACAAAGGCTTTTGTTTACAATACATAGGTGCACTTGACTTTTATCCATTTTTTGTGGTTTTAAGTCCAGCTGGAGATAAAGCAACATAAAGTCACTTGCTCAAACACTCCTTCACTTCCTGCCCACCCACATGCAATGGGCAGAAGAGTTGAAGCAAAACTTGCTCGTTGAGATAAGAACAGTTTAATAACTGAAAATAAATTAAGATATTATTATTATTATTATTATTATTTAAAAAATAAAAAGGGAAAATAACAAGCGATGGGCAATCCAATTGCTCCCCACAGTTCCTCTGAAAAAAAAAATCTAGAAATTTCCTTCACATGCCAGAGAAACACCTCAGAATATTTTTTAAATTGATAAAAAACCTTTGTGACAGTCGGTGTTTAATTTTTTAGTTTTCTTTTCTAAATTTGGTCCACTTTGTTTTGCTACTTGCACCTATGCTGAGTGGGAGAGAATACTGTGTGCTTTCAGTAATACAAAAGATATATTGTAATTTATAAATAGTCTGGTAACTATGTATTTAAATGAATGTTGTTTCTGATAATTAATCACATCATCCAAATATACACCATCCAGAAAATTCTACAAGACAAATTCTAAACCTCAATAAATTTTCTTATACATGTGGTGGTCTTCTTATATTCATAAGAATCTCATCTTCTTTTGGCAAGAAGGTTAAAGCTGTCCCTTTTCTGGCATAGTTTTCTGGATAAGAAAATTTTCACCAAAAATAAATCTAGTTTCTCAGAGGTTTTTTGTTCTCTTTGCAATAGTTTTCATTTTTTTGGTATCAAGAGCAGAGGAAAGGCTTAGAAAGACCCAATCAAGACCTTTAATTCCTAGAAGTGGTTATTTGTAATTTTCTGCTTAATTTCAAAATCTCACATAACAACTTTTAATTCCTCAGCTCTCCTCTCTTTTAGTATCCCAGAAAGCTGCTCAGCCATTTGTTATTCACCTTCATGATATTTACACTCTGGCCTGTGCAGTAAACTCCAGGAACGAAGTCTGAATTCTGATTTTTCCTCTGTACCAGTTGGTTAAATCTTGGTATGTCCCACTGTTAAAAATAGTATGGCTTTACCACAATTACTTGTTTTAGGATCATTAAGAGAACATTTTATTCAAAGTCTTTGATGACCAACTCTAGCCACAGCAGTAATTGCTGAGATCTGCCAATGGAAAAACAACTCTTCATTATAATTATTCATTTTTCTGTAAGGCAACACTTCAGCAGTGGAATTCATTTGACATTTATTAATTTGCTATTCTTAAAATTATTGAAATATTTGCTCATAAAAATATGACAAGTGTTTTCTCTAACAGAAAATTTATCAAACCAATGAATTTTAAGGTTACCTTTAAACCACACACAAGCCCTGGAATGTGCACTACACATCACTTAGAGAGAAATTAAAATAACTTCTTTTTCCCATTACTTAACTCGGAACATTTGTGTGAATACTTTCCACATCTCAATGTGAAACTTAACGTTGATGAGCTGTCAGAGAAAGCATTTTGAGTTATTCCAACTGGACATAGATTAAGAATACCACAATACGTGACTCTTTGTCTTTTAAATGACTCATTCTCACTGCCCATGAGTCAATCAAATCTTCTCATGTATCTCCTATGACCATTTATCCTTCCTTAATGACTGGACAATCCAGGGGATGATAGAGTCAATAGCTGGTATTGGACTAATATTTAATGCTAAAAAAAAGTATCAGTGGGAATTCCATTAACTTCTCAAGGTGACTGTGAAACAAGCCCCATGGGATATTTGTTAAAAGAAATTTTTGGGTGAATATATTACACAACTATTTGATTTTGCTGTGGGTATAAATATAAGGAAATATACTAGGAGTTTTGAGAAGTCTTGAATTCTTAGGAAATCCTGACTTGATGGAAATAAATGTAGCAACTCTTCTACACATAGCAATCAATTAATACACAGAGATATAAGTTAGTGGAATGCTAGAGTGAAATTCAGAAACCTAAACTCTCTCTTTATATATGATTTCTATAATATCACAAATCAAATGCGTCCTGTCTTTTCTATCACAGGTGTTTTCTGCTAAATTTTTCATTTTGTGGAAATTATTTAATGTAGCCTCTCTCCTGCGGCCGCGGGGCTGTGCAGGTGCCCGGCTGGGTGCCCCGGCCCGGCCGAAGCTGGCCACACGAAGCGCCGCTCCCGGATTCCCTCCGGAACCCTGGGTAGTGGTTACCGTCCGCGGCCTGGGTGGCGCAGGTGGGAACTTCGGCTACAAGGTATCGAAGCAAAGGAAGGAGGAGGGACACCCGTATAAGTACCATGGATCTTTTAATCTACCCCGGCAGTGGTAGGGACAGGCGACAGGGAGCGGGTCTCGGGGGTACGCTGACAAAGGGAGCGGGTGTGATGGGAGGAGACACAAAGCTCACCAATAACGAGGACCCAGGGAGGAGCGTGGGTTACAGATAAGCCACTGAGGATCACACAGGGAGGGGAAAAACCCAGGGGCAAATCATACATCGAATAAGGGATGACTGACACAGAGAATTCTCGAGATAAGGGGGGGGTGGTTACCGTGACAGACAGCGGAGGGGGGGCAGCTCCGAAAGGGAGGAAATTGGGAGAAACCATTGTGAGGGAAGTACTTGGGGGGAACCGAGAAACAAACCATTATTGAGTTACAAAATGAATAACCGATTCTAAAAACACTCAATGCCACAGTTTAACTTCTGGGTCTTTCGTCACTTACCACCCTGTAATGATTGTCTGGAGACATGTCTCTGTGTAGAGAAAATAACAAGTCCTATACCTTATCATGTATGAGAGATTTGCAGCTGCCACTCTAACAGAGCTATTAGAACATTTTTTTCTACCCCAATTTAGTCTATTAAAGCCACTTATAACCTATATCATGTTCCCTTTCTTTTCTCCCTGACATGGTACTTCCAAGAACTGACTTTACAGCATCATCCTGGCAGACATGATTGCACCTGTCTCTTGTAAATGCCTTAGCAGAAGATGGAAATCCAACAACACACTTTGAAGAAAATGAACAAGCAACAACAAAACACAAAAAAAAAAAAAAAAAAAAAAAAA
>LTAT01000004.1:150960914-150977540 GCA_003286495.1 Chlorodrepanis virens
AAAAAAAAAAAAAAAAAAAAAAAAAAAAACAACAACAACAAAAAGAAAAAAAGGAACCAAAGAAAAAGGGGAAAATCTTTCTCAATGTAAGAAAAATGGGAATCAATAATTGTGTCTGTGTGAACTACTAATAAGTGAAAACTCCCCGTTGTATTTATACTCACAACTGTCATACTGTCTTAACCTAACACGTATCTTTGCAAAATCATGTGTGAAGCACGGAATACAGAAAGAAATATGGTTAAAAACACCCGCTACTTATATTAATATTCAGGACCAATCTACCTTCCAGTGCAGTACACTCTCTAGTCAAAGACATTCCACTTCCCCTCTCTCTAATTTTCACAGGCAGTCTTTATCTGTCCATCTGCAATGCATTTCTGCTCCATTAAGTTATTATAACACACAGCCATAAAGATAATGCAACTGTAAATTATTGCATTAACATTCTAGTCCTCAACACATAAACTCAGACTGAACAAAAGGCAGAAGCTATTCTACCTGAGAATGTGTCATTTCAGAAATAGAATATACTCCTTCAAAATGGTTGAAAAAACACTTGAAATGGCAATTAACACTCTTCAGAAATACCATCCTGATATGTTTTGCTTTTGTATGTGTTTAAGCGTATCTCAACACTCAAGCTGAAGGGAAAAAAAACCCTCAATGAATAGAATAGAATAGAATAGAATAGAATAGAATAGAATAGAATAGAATAGAATAGAATAGAATAGAATAGAATAGAATAGAATAGAATGGTTCTTTGTCAAGGAACCTAAACCAATCATTTGGACCAACTGACGGACCAATTCGGAGCTGACCAAAAGATGACTCATGTTAAGCACCTTGTGCAAATTCCTCTTAAACACTGACATGCCAAAGGCATTGATCACCTCTGTGGGAAGACTGTTCCAGCGCTTGACTCAATCTCTCAACAAAGAATTGTTTCCTAATATCAAGTCTGAACCTCTCTTGATATGACTTTGAATAATTCCCATTAAAAATTAAGAGAAATACTTTTTTAAAGTCTAATTGAAACACTCATACTGAAAGATGCTGTGAAACATATGGCAGGAGGGGGGAATAATCACTTATATTCATAAATTTTATACCATCTTAATTTTTTATTATATAACAATTCCAAATAGTTTAAAAAATATCAGTAATTTTAATCATAAACAATTTAAACTATTGGTCAACCTAGGTTATGTTTTTCTTTAATCAGTTATTAGTATCAGACCTCCCAGGAAAGCCACAAGCACATTAAGTTTCACTAGAGATATCACCCCCAGTTGCCGCAATTATCAGCTTAAAGATGCCTTGAACCAGAAGTGACCTCAAAATGACTCTTTTTAAAAGCCACTTAACATGGTCCTAATGGAAAAAGCCAGGCATGCAGTGTCTTTTTGTCTCAATATTTATAAGCATTGCAATATTAGAAGAGCTTGGGTGACAGTTCTACAGGATAATTTGAGCAGAAGCCCAAAGAACCATTTTCAGATGGCAAAAAGTATCTCTGAAATGTTAACAGCAGGAATGGAACTTGTGCTCATACAAGAATTAAAGCATCTTGCTTTGAGAGCAAGACTTTTAAATGCAAAATTAAAAGGGCTGTAGGGTTCTTTTTGGCTCAGTACAAGTTGGTGGTAGGGACCCTGGGATTTCTTGCAAAAGTTATTGCAAGTCTTCTCTCTGGTTTCAGAAAGACTTCTGAAAGAAGAAACCAGAAATTCTTTTCGATATTAAATTTTAAAGTTGTTTGTATTTTGGAAATGTAAATAAATTAAGCTTGCTACTTAAAACATTTATTTCAGAACTAAATATGTTCATGAAAGACTTGCAGAGGGAAAAAAAAAAGCAAAAATAAAAATATATGATGAGAAGAAATGACAAAGGAGCCCCTCTATCTGGTGGTGTTTCTGATCCCTTCACAATGATGGAAGTTTTAAGCTGTTAGGCATATTTCCTGGGCAGACTGAGACCCAGGGAAACAGGTTTGACCTGACCAGCCAAGTGATGTGGGAGGGTACTTCCAAAGTCCAAGCAGGGATAGACAGTGTGCACTTTTTTCCCAAATTAAGCATATAAAAAACAGGTAATGCTTTATTAAGCCACATTTTATTCTCTTTTTGACAGATTTCGGGACACTACAGTTATAAGCTATTTATTTAATCTCTTGGAGAGAGAGACTACAAAGTCTAGCAAACAGAATGTTCCTTCTTTACCATGGAACATTAGGAAAAGAATAAGAAAAACAGCATTTATATCATCTCTCCTCTATATGAATGAATGATCTGTCACATCATTGCCTCTTTGGGATATAAGAGTGTTAAAAACCTTGTTTGTGCAGCAGGGGAAAACGATGCACAAATAAGTGATGTAACTGGTCAGCAGACAAGTCACACACTGGATCCCTCTTCCAACAGTGATCATCAGGAGTGGTGCTCATCACCTTTAGCTCAAACTTGTGGTCTATTACCAAACCCCCTACCAGTCTTCTTAGGGAAAAAGTCAACCAGAGCCCTATCCATGAAGACTTAGTGCAGAATCAGAGTACACAGTAAATGAGAAGTGTTAATGTCAACAGTGTCTTAACGCTATGCTGCTTTAATCACTGACTTTTCTTTTGTGTGGATAACACACTAATGCACATGCAGCAACCACCCACCAGAGAGCTAAGGCAGTAAATCTTTCCAACAGGAACAAGGTTCTTACCAGCTGGCAGGAGGTGTGACTGAGGGTAAAGCTCCCAGAATCCATTGAAAAAGTGTCTGTAACAGTGCAAAATAAAGGAAACAAAACAAAACTAAACAAAACCAGTATCAGAGCATTTTTTTATTATCAGGGTCAAGACTCTGAAAGTTGAATCCACAATCTTAGAATAGGCATTTCTGTTTCTCATTAAAAACTCCATGTCTGCAGTGTGTCCTTCCCTGCAAGTATCTTCACCACCCAGAATTCACAACAAGGAAACCGCTCTTAATTTTCTTTTTTTTCCCTCAAATGAAGTAAAATAAAAAAATCACCTTTTTAAATACTGATTCATTAAATGATACTTTCCCAAAGATTTGTGGAAGACTGGATATCTCCAGTCTGATATCCAGAGATTCTGTGGTAGGTTGGATACTATCACACCATAAAACCTAATAAGAGGTCAAATACTGAATCATCTGTGCTTGGTTCTGCAGGTTTAGTTTCATATGTTTATTCTCACATAAGAGAAAGTTTCCTCCTGTAATGACATCACAGGTGAGTGGTCAGAACATGTTTCCATCAAGGAGCTATCAGTCAATGACCAGACAAGGCAGAAAAACAAGGACATTTGTTTACACCTTGATTCATTTTTAACAGAAGCAAAATCATGTTGTTGTTACAGTTTTATTTAGAAATAATAAAGCTTCAACATGTTATAGTAAGCACTATGCAGAGAATACACAGATATGCAATGTGGTTGTACTTCTGTCAGAAGAAGTTAAATTTGAATCAGTGCAACTAGCACCATTCTTCCCATGAATTTGAGCTTCCGGTCTGCTTACTCAAGTCTTTTACTTTAGTCAGTAATTCTGAGTCAAAACACGTAACAGTCATCCTTATTTAATCCTAAAACTAGTTCTTTTAAGATCCATCTCCTCAAATAAATAGTGCCCCTTATTTTCAAGCCATTTGCATTAAAACATCTGGCATAATCCTTGGTTCTGGCCAAATACTGGCATTTTTAGGAGAATCTTTTAATATTGAAGGTCTTACTAATATTGAAGGTCTCAGAACTAAGCAAGGGATCTTCAAATAAAAAATATCTACACCCTTATTCATAAAACTTTTGTTCACATGATACTGGGAATACCTATGTTAAAAAAAAAAATTATTAAGGACAAAACAAGCAGAAGACAGAGAGTGCTGGGGTCTTAAGGAAACAAAGACACAGAGTTTGTAATTGTCACAGGCAGTGTTCTCATATCCTCCACATGAAGTAATTAGGTTATTTTTATGAGAGTCAGAGTACAACACTATCTGAAAAAGAATTTTAAAGGGAAGGAGGATAACTCTTGTTTCCAGAACTCTGGCTCCAATGTAGGTGAAACCACATGAATCTCTTTATGCTCAAGTTTGAATTCTACAGTTGTCACAACAGATTTGCATTTCAGAACCAAAATACAGTGCAATATTGAGAAATACTTTAGAAGAATAGGTTCCCCATTACATTAAGGTCAAGAAAGCAACATTGCAGTGACATGAAGACAGTCTTTTTCTTTTCTACAATAGCTGCTATAACCCAGAATCTCGCTCTGAGACGTGATAGGAAATATTTCCTTTTCTCTTTACACACTTTTCTTTCTTTTCTATTTCATTATTCAGCTACAGAAGCGTACAGTCACTGCCTCATTATTTCAGGACAACAGTCACTCTCTAATTGTTTCATGTCTGATGAGTATTTCAATGATGGATGACCTGCCTCACTCTACAAAATTTTATAGCTGAAAAATAGATTCAGGGTTAGGAGAAAGTAATCCACGGTTGTGGTGGGTTCTAGTGCTGGCCAAACACCAGTGCACCCAGTAGAATATACCTACTCCTTTCCTGCTGTGAGACAGGGTTAGGAGGAAGGGAAAGCAGGCTCAAGAGTTTAAAAGTGTATAAAGAAAATTTTATTAACAATAACAAAAAGAAAGAATAATAAGAAAACAGTTCTCTTGTGGCTTTTAATTTCCATGAATAACAACCACCTGGGAATCTGCAATCACTAAGTCTCTCCCATCTTCCACAGCTTTTCCACAGCTGCCCTTATGGGCCATGTCAACTTATGAGGTGCTGTTTTAAGGATGAGCTGTTCCAGAGCAAAGGTTTTCTTTATCTATCTCTGAGATCATTTCTAGGAACAGAGGTCTTCCTCTTCTTTCCCTGAGGGCAAAGGGTCTTCATCACTCTTCTTTCTCTCTCTGTTCAAACTTCTCATGGGATTGCAGCTGCTTCAACATCTGCTTGCTTCAGCAGAGATGTCTTTGCTCATATCTGCTTTGCTCATATCTGCAATTTGAACACGTGATCTCCCCATACATTCAATGAGTTACAGGGAAAAAGAGTCTGATGTATAAATTATATTCTCTCCATAGTCTTACAAGAGGATTTCAGCCCACAACTTGAGGTATCTCCTCAACCCTCCCAGCTGGGACTTGACTTCTTCTGACTGACCTTCATGTCTCATGTCATTCTCTATGTGTCTTCACTCTGTCCTTTTCTCTCATCCGAGGGAGGATTGAAGGTCTGCAAGTCTTATCTGTACACTGAAAGAGTTAGTATCTCGCCCAGGGCCTGCAGATGGTCAGGTTATCCCCGCCAGGCAGTGGATGATGTCAGTCACGTAGGATCGCCAGCATGGCCGGTCTCCATCCCCTGAAGCGTTCAGCCCCAGCCGCAGGGCCACTCTCCGCATGGGCTGCAGGGCCACCTCTGGGGTTTTTTTCTGGTGTCCCTGCGGGGGAAATGGCCAGCATCTCAGCAGCCAGGCCAGGACTCCGCAGCCGATGGCCTCCCCTCCCCCTGCCCGGCAGCCTCTGGGCCCCGCCCGCCTCCCCCGCTGGGCTGTGTGGGCCAGGGCGGAGCGGGCCTGGCCCGGGCTGAGCCTTGTTACCTGTTCAAGGCCCGAGAACAGAGACAGAGAGAGGGAGCTTTTACCGGGGCTTGTTTGTTCTTAACATGTGTACTCATAAAGATGTGTTCAGGTTTCTAGTGGTTTAACAAAGTGTCAGTATTCAAAACTAGTCAGTGATTGGTTTTGCTAGGCTCAGAGGAAGATCTTATCAGCTTCTCTCAAAAAAAAATCACTTCCGTGGGTGACTCCAGTGCAAAACCAGCACAACAGTCTAATATGCACCATTTACTAAAACCCTAAGTGTTTTCCTTTATCTTTCTATTATTGTTAATTCCATATATACATTACAAAGCTGCTGATGAGATGAACTCTCATTTACTTTCCGACATAAGTGGATGTCCTGTCCTCCCTTCCAAGACATTTTGATTACATAGAAAGACTCAAGTGCCAACAGTAATGACCCACTTGATTCTAGGGAAGACCAGATTCAAAACATAGAAGTGTCTGAAGTAGTATTTTTCTCCTCCACACCCAGATTTTCCAGTTGGATAAAATCTATGGGGAAAAAAATCCTAGAATTAAAATTTAAAAAGAAGAATAAGAATAAGAATAAGAAAGAATAAGAATAAGAATAAGAATAAGAATAAGAATAAGAATAAGAATAAGAATAAGAATAAGAATAAGAATAAGAAAAAAATCTATTTTTTTTTACTAGATTTGTCCCTTTCAAAGTGAAGTGAGATACTTGAATGTCCGGCAAAAACTGATGGAGTAACACTGTCTTACCAAAAAGGTACCAATATCTGTGAACCAAACACCAGTCCTTGTGGATTTATACCAATTCATGTTATTTTCAAAGATTTTGCATATTTCCCTGTTGTGCTGGTTTTGACTAGGCTAGAGTTAATTTTCTTTTCAGTAGTTAGTATGGGGCTGTGTTTTGTATTTGTGACCAGAACAGTGTTGAAAACACAGGATGTTTTATTACTGCTGATCAGAGCTCACACAGAATTGAGATGTGGAGTGAGGAGGCTGTGGGGGAATAAGGAGTTTGGAATGGACACAGCCAGGACACCTGACCCCATCTGACCTAAGAAATATTCCAGACCGTAGAAAGTCATGCTCAGCATGTATAGGTAGGGGGAGGAGAAAGGGGAGACATTTGGGTGATGTCATTTGTCTTCCCAGGTCACCACATCATGTGATGGGGCCCTGCTCTCCTGGACATGGCTGAACACCTGCCCAGACATGGGAAGGGGTGAATGAATTCCTTGTTTTCCTTTGCCTGTGTGCTTGAATTTTGCTTCACCAGTTAAACCGTCCCTATCTCAACCCACAAGTTTTCTTACTTTTGCCCTTCTGATTTTGTTCCCCATCTCAACCAGGAGAGTGAGCAGCTGTGAGGGGCTTGGTCACTGCCTGGAGTTATAGTTTAACATCTGTTCATCCCCTTTTATCTTACCCTAAAATCTTGTCTGATTTTATTTTCTCTACACTTCTGTTTTACCTCCAAGCTGAGCCCTTTTGGAAACTTACATTCCAAAATTGTTGATTAGTGCCAAAGTTATAAGTATTTTCACCGTCTTCTAAAATGAATGTAGAAATTAATGTGGAAATAAGTACCTGTTTGGAATATACATTAAATTACTGTTCTTTTTCCTCCTGATTGCATCCTGCTAATTTTGAGGCACTATGTTAGTTCACTCCACCTAACCCTCCCAAAAAAATCCCTGAAATCTCCTCTCTATAAATGTTTTAAAATTTTTTATTTCATAAATCTTACTCTTTAAGAACTTGTTTCCAACATAGTCAAAGAAGATCCACTTTTTATAAAACTACTGCTTTCTTTTCCCTCAAATCTTTCCAAATGATCCTTCCAGCTGCAGTACCAGAAGGTACAAACAAGTAAAGGTGAGAAGAAAGTCAGTAAGTATAACTTACATGTGTTTTACATAACAACTGGTACTATGTTTTTTTCCTACCCCCCTGACACATCCAAGCCTTAAGCGGAGCTCTCAGACTGTGCCTTATTATTTATCATGCCAATTATTAGTCTACTGTTGGTGCTATCACAGTAGGACAAAATAGTAGCAATTTTCTGAGCATGGTTATAGGTTATAACAGGAAAATATATTGTTTTGCAACAATGCTGAAAGAACTGGATGGTCCTTTCAGAGGCCAATGCTTATTAACAAAAGAATTAGTATCTATTATGTTATTACTTGTGACTCATCAAAACCATTTAATCAGCTATTTTCGAGGCTAAAATAATGGCATATGATCAACCATCTCCTTGAGGACCTAATGCCCTGTCAATCAGCATTGGTGTCCAGTTTCACCTCCTTAGTCTCCTGAATCATAGTTGTACTTTAAAAGTGCATTTTCCAGCATCCTGCCACCATATTTTCCCATCTGGCCATCTGCCAGACTTAAAAAAAAAAACATCTCTCCTACCTTCAGGTAAACAGGTGCTTTTATTCCTATAAAAACTAAGGAGTAAGAATGGATGATACATATCCAGAATTTGTGTTTGCTTGCTGAATATAGAAACCTGGGAGCATCCCTGTGCTGTCACATAGAAGTAGACACAGTTGGTTTATAGCTGGTTTACAGCCTTAAAAAATCTCATTTCAACTCTTTTTTATTTGCTCTGGTTGTTTACATCCTTTGCATTAAAACTTAGTAGGTGTAGATTAGGTATTAGAATAAAATTCTTTCCTTTGAGGATGGTGAGACCCTGGCACAGGTTGCCCAGAGTTCTGCATGCCCACACCGGGATGTGTTCAAGGCCAGTTTGGAGCAACCTGGTCTAGTGGAAGGTGTTCCTGCCCACAGCAAAGGGTTGGAACAAGTTGGTTTTGAAAGTCCTTTCCAACCCAAGCCATACTATGACTGTGAATTTACAGGCATCAGGATTAAAACCGCCTCCAAGCACAATATGACCTCAAAACTGGAAGCCAGTATAACTATCCTTCCAAGTCCAAAATCCTCTATGAGCTTGGAACACACAGGAAGATAACAAAGCACATGTTAAATTCCAGTTTTCACTTACTAATTAATACAGTTCTATAGAAATAACATCAAATACAGAAATTTATTTTAAAAAAAATGTATTATTATGTAGTTTTTGGTAAAAAAAAAAAGTGGAAGATTCTGGTGAGGAAATTAAGGGAAAAAATGCATTGAAGCATCTTGAATACTCCTATCTGAATTTTTTTAAACATACAAAATAACTTCCCAAAAAAAGGCAAGATGCTATGGATTTCTGACTACAAAAATTTTAAGGAGGGAACAAGTTTAGAAATTAATGTTTGTTTTACACAGTATGCAGCATGATAGCACAAATTTATATATCTCCTTCTTAGCAAAGGTTGTTGGACCATTTATTTTTAACAAATACCTCAAATAAAGAAAAAAATATTTCATAAATAGAAAAATTGCATATTCCTGTAAATATGCAAGCAATGATTATCAAAAATTCAATAAATATGAACTGAAAATATAAAAGAAAAAAAAAACAATCCAGTAATAAAGGGCAGGGTACTCTTTATATGCAACAGAGGCTTATTTTGCTCCAAAGTGATCAGAGTAATAAACAGAAAGCTTTTTCTTGCAAAAGGCTGGCATAATCACCAAAGTGTCAACAGTGTGAGATTCTAAGATAGTCCTGATGGAATAAATATATCATTGGCACAAGGAAATTTTTAATTTTTTGACATATTCCTGAAATGTCCGGATGAGAAGTATATGATAGTTTTATCTTAACAGCCCAGTCTCCAATCTTTTTATTATTCATATGTGGTTTACTAGTCAGCAGACTATTTTTTGAATTTGTAGGAACTCAGACACCGATTAATGACCTGATGGTACACTCCTAATGAACTCTTTCAAGCCAATTAGTTCTCACATTTATTGCAATTCTATATTATAATGTGAAAAGCTGATTTTGTTGGAATTAGGAGGTCCAGGGATTAAGTATGTCAACTGTAAAATATCTACTAGCAATAACAAATTTGATGGCCCTGGTAAATAAAAGTGAAGGCACAGAAAATAGGTTTTATTACAACTTTGCTCAAGCTGAAAACTTCAAGCCTCATTTTACTGTATTTTTGTCTCTATGACAAAAATAAAAGAGAATGAACGGCCACATGAACATGATGGAAATGAAAGTTCATACAATGAACATGATGGAAATGGAAGGAAAGTTCATACAATTACCCTTAGGTTTGGATGCATTCATAAACAGTAGAACCTGACAGTAATATTATTTGCATAGACAAAATGAGACTAGTATTACAATTAATAGACTCTAAATCTGCAAAGAACTCAGCATGGGGTTTAGTTTACAAACTGGGGAGCCTTATAGACTTAAAGCTCTTTTTCATGGCCATAGTAGCACTAAAAAGAACCTGAATTTGAGAGGAACTGGTCTAAGCTTCGCTGCAGGTAGAAATGCAAATGTCAATTTAACTTTCAGGTCAAAAAACATGATCCAAGTCTAAGCAGCTTCCCGAGAGGGATTGCCACTGAGTTTTAAACAACCAAATTTTCCCAGATTTTGTTGAAGATTGAAATCATCTTTTCAGTTTCAGTTTTGCTGGATTCTGTTGGCACTTTTGAAAGCAAAGGTATTTCACAAGTAGAGCTTCAATGTATTGCCATTGTACAGAAAAAATCCTCCAATTTACATAAGTCATTTTTTAAATGGAGGTACTTAAGTATCCACAACTTTTGTTTGCAGGTGAGGACTCAGATAGCTCCTAACAGTCACTAGACATTGACCTATATAAAGTATTGAATTCATTAGTATCTCTTTGCCAGTGCAGAAGTACGGTTATTTCAAGAGTCATACTTTTCACTAGAAATTGATTTTGTCTCTGCAGTTCCAGCCTTTCCTAATGGATAAAACTCTTTAAAATCCTGAAATCAGCATTCAGGTCAACATTTGCAGTAAGGTGCGATGAATTTGGTCCTTAGTGTGTAAAATGAAACTTAAATCTTTAGAAGGTGTGGGGTCTCATGATCCACACTATCCAGAGGCTGAGTATCAGCCATTTAAGGTGGTGGCACCAATAAAATTCTTATGTCTCTTCCAGGAGCAGAAGAAATGAATTTTCAAATGGATACAAGACTAAATGATCAATCTATTATCTATTTTTTTCTCTGATTTATTATCCATAAATTACTCTTCATTAGAATCACAGATATTCTGAATTGGAAGGTACCCACAAGGACCATCAAGTCCAACTGTTGTGTTTGGCCTGTATGGGAATTGGACCCATGACCCTGCAGTTATTTTACCAGCTTCATAACAGGTTCATTAAGAGATCAATGTGACGAGAATTTCTTAGGAATAGAGTTGGGAGAAAGAATATTAAAATAGACTTTTATCTGCAGCCAGGCATAATTACAAGGTAAATCCCCCTCTTATCAATGCAGTTATGGAAGAGATAATAAAGCGTTCTCCCTTGGCTTCAAATTGTTAGAGTCTTGCCATCCAGTTCACAAAATTGGCTTAGAGACAACATCACAAACCTCTTTTTCTTCTATATCTGTACCAAACCAGCACCTGATTAATACATTCTGAATCCTAAAACTGACCCCTGGTGGTTAGGACGGGCATTAAGGCATTCTCATATTCGTTTCCTCACAGAAAAACTATCAAAAATTTCCTGTTTTCTGTATTTGTTGAGAAGAAAAACTCGTATCATTTTTTTTTCCTTCTTTTAAGATCAAAAGGAAATTTAAGTTGCCACAAGTGACCATACCAAGATTTCTTTGGCATAAATATTACAAAATAAAGGAAGATATCCAAGTAGACCAAACACTGTGAATGTTTTTATTCACAGACATGTCACAGTGAGACCCTGAAACACAGACAAAGCCACTCTGTTTAGAAGCCAAATATCTACAGTTTAAGTGAAAGTGAAGAAATAAAACCTATGAGGGAATTTAAGTAGGTGGAATTTAATTACCTAAACTGGAATTTAGCCAGGGTAGCAAGGTTAACACCTCTAGTGATCCCATATTTTTGTGATCAGTTACTTTAACAACCTTGTATTTGCATATTTCTCAAGTGAAATCCAAGGCAGAGCAGTTAGAGGTGAGTTTTGTTGCTGCCAAAATGATACACTAAACCAATATTATATTTGCTGCTTGCCTGTGCTCTTGATTGCTGTGCAGTCTTACAATGAACTTTGGAAATTAATTTCTCAGGCACAGAAAAAGTGGTTGGTATTTATAAATTTTAGATTTTTATCTTCTAGTCAACTCAGGGTGGAAATTGGGTGAAATGCAAGATTTCATTGAGCAGCTAAATGTTATATCTCTGCTGAGCTGTCCCAGTCAAAAAATTACACAACCCCCCCAACTTGTTAATATAAATAAATATGAAATAAACAAATATAAAAATATGTTATTGCTTAAACAGCAAAGAACATTATATTTAGCAAATCACATGCAAACAGTTGTTGACTTTTTTTTTCAAGAACAATAGAAATAATTTGTGGTCTGTACATTTTAAGATTTTACTAAAGCCAGAAAAATTTATAAGCTTTGAAAATTCAGTCCATTGCTCTGTGCCAATCATAAAGCAGAAATACATTTGCATCTTTAATTGCTGCCTTCTTAAGTCATGTCTTTTGCTGGTCAGTTAGTCATTCATTGTATATTTACTGATATGAATGTTATTTACTGATTCATTACATGGTGCTCCCAGCAGATGCATCATCAGAGGCTGCCACTTGTCTGAAGAGCTTATGTTGCAAAAAAAAGGGCAGAGAATGGAGTGGAGAGTCAATAGAGGCACTGCCAGGTATCAAGGAAGTAGAAGAGGTTGTCAGTGGTAAGCAGGTATGTGTGGATTGACCACCCTGATAGTTCACAGGAATCTGTGTGAGGTTCCTGGATAAATGTAGGTTTAACCATCTTCATGCAGGAGATCAACAGCTCATTTAAAGAGAAAACCTAACATTCAGCCATCGTTCCCTAGTCCGTCTTTATCTTTGTTTGGCTTGTTTTCCAACTGTTTGTTTTAGGAAGGTTTAGCATCACTTTTTATGTGGCTACATTGCTAAGGTCCTAATACAACTATAAGTAAAGCTTAGCTGAAGGGCTGAAGAGGCATCACTCTGCACATCTGCACATGGAAACATTAAATTTTAGTTTGCCTTCTTTTAAATACCAAACCCTCTCTGCTCATTCATTGTGATATATGCACTCAAGAACAATACCAAAGAGGAAGTGCTTTAGTTTTAAACATTAATAAAATGAAGGAGTGCAATTTCTGAGAATTTTTTGGTGAAAGGAAAAAAAAATTATGTAGAGAGTCAGAGCTTCAGAACTGACCAACCATTGCAGGGATGTTAATAAAGGGGTGTTTTGTAAAAATACCTCCCAAAAGGCCTAATTTGGGAGAGAGAAAAAAGACAACCTGGGTCACAGAGGCAGATATTTTCATAGACCTGAATGACCTGGAGCATCCCTCAGAAAAGGAAGAGGGATATGGGCCTCTGACACAACGTGACCTTTCCAGCAGGCTCCAACAGTCCTGAGGAAGGGAATGGCAATGGCTTTCCCTATTTTGGAACACAAACAGAGACAATAGCAAGTTATATTCTTGAGGAATTTGAAGTTTACCTTCTCTGCTTAACCTTTTTTTTTGTTGCTGTTTGTTTGTTTTAAATTTTAAATGGCTATTAAAAAAGACAAAAAACTTCCCACTCAAAGCACACAGATAATTAAAGTCAATTAGTGAAATTTCAGAAATAATGTCTGGAGATTTATTTTCATCATCATAAAAAAATGTTATTATGGCAAAATACACTCTTCTCATAGATATGTAGAAAACATAATCTCTTTTTTTTCTTTCTTTTTTTTTTTTTTTTAAGGAGAGCAAAATAGTTTCAGTGTCTTGAAGCAATTTGAGATAATTAAATTGGAACAGTGGTGTTTTTTTAATTTTCAATTGAGATTATCCTGAACTTCTCATCATTAAAGTATGTGTCTGCATCGAAAGTCAACCATGAATAAGAATAAAAAGAAAAGTTAAATTAAGCTTCAAATGGTATGGTTTAAGTAGCATTGATCCTCCTGGGTGCAGGGGAATACCCTATTCCCTTACAACTGACTACATGAATACCCAATATCCTTTTCAGAACTATTTCACGTGATATTTTTTTTAAATATCCCATCAAATTTCCTGTTTATTATTGTTTATTTTTTTTATAGTTAAAAAATTGATTTACTTTCAATCAAAAAGATTGAAAGTAAATGTCAAATATCGTGACCTTTTAGAAAAGGGATTGCTTCAGATTTTTACCACTTCCTTGGCATCCAATAAACAATTATTTTCAGGTTTTCCCCCAGCTAGTTATTTTTGTCACTAATAACCTCTATTAAAATTAATAGTTCAGATATATATTAGCAACTAGAATCAAATAGGTAAAATACATTAGCAACTAGAATCAAATAGATAATATTGTTTTCAATTATGATCATAATATTAGGTCTCTATCGCAATGCTAAGAAAAGAAGGAATGAAATCTAAAATGTATTCTCCTTAAAAATGAACAAATAAATTGTTAATAAACAGAAGGAAACTTATTAGAGAAGAATTTTGGATTTTCTTCTCCATTATTTTGAAATGTAAGGCAGCTATCCAGGGACCAGAAGTTATATTGCACAGAATAACTGTCTGATTTGTGCCTCATTAAAAACCAAATTGCATAAATCTATTATTATTAGTAATAATGCTGATCAATTAAAATAAAATTGCCTCACCAGGACCTGACTGAAGTACTATCATACAAGACAAAATTAGAACTCAAGTGGCTCTTTAAATCCCAGGCCCAGAACAAAACTGTATGTTTTTAAGCCTGAGTAATGATTACCAGTAGAATATGTTGCTAGGCATAGTCCCTGTCAAAAGAAAACACTATGGCAAATAGCACTAATTGATATCTCGGATAGCTGTGTGAGCAGAAATGTCAAGGATTGATCAAACATGAACCTTCTAAAATCTCTACCCTATGAGGATCAGGCATCTGTGATGTACAAAAATAGAGTGAATGGCTTCAAAGCATAGGAACCCAGAGCAGCATTGCTATCTGAAAACAGCAAAATGCTGTCATATTCCTAAAGGAGAGGTACTCACTAACATAGATAATTTATCCTCATTGAATAATAGCTCACCCTACAAGCATTTCATCTCCCATTATTGTATAAATACCATAAAGTGACAATGAGGGTGTGGAAAAAGATCAGCATCTTCATCACAAGGAGTCCTACCAAATTATATTCATGACCATTTCCACCAGAACAATTATTGTAAGTGTATTCATTCTTTCATAGTTAAGCCCCTGAACAACCCAAATAAAGTCCACTTAACTAAATCTGCTTTTAGTCTTTCTCACTCCCTCACTAACTAATACTTCAATAGATAGTAGGGTCATATCTTCACTCAGTATACATTTTCTTGCATTTAAATTGATGAGGGCATCACACAAATGTACCACATTTGGGAAATCCACAGCCATCCATTATGAGACATGCAAGTCCAGTATTACTGTGAGTTACAATATATTCATCTTTCGATTCACTATGAATTTTGTTATATTATATTGCCATTTGGAGATAAGGACATTTAACGCTATCTAACTAATTTTTGAACACTTTCAGTCACAATTCAAAAATTCATGGACATTAAAGAGAAAATCTGGGTATGAATGTTCTGAAGTTCTAAATCCCTGTATGAATTCCCCAACTTCTGTTGCTCATAATAGTCTGGGATGGCGTAATAAACTGAATACAACAGTGTTATTATCTCCAGGCATTTAAAACTGGGGGAATGCCACCAACTAAATGCTGAGAAAGTAATTTTAGAAGCCCTTTGCAGACAGTCATGAGTAAGTTGTTTAAATAAGGTATCTGTGCTGTTCTTCCAAGAATCCCAACTCAGATACCCACACCAGACATGCTAATGAGAAACACGACCTACAATAGGCACATGATTTTCTAGAAAAAAAATGGGTAGTAGACTTGAAAAAATTATTATAAATCTGCATTTTTATTCAACAGATAAAGTAAACCTGAAGGTTTTTTTGAAAAGTTTTGATCATGTGCTCCTTTGTGTCAAGCAGTTTGTTGTGGCCTAAATCATTTAGGTTATTAGGAGCTATTTGTGCCACTGTTCTTTTGTTCTGCAGTTTTCATTTTTCTTTTAAATCTCTGATCGATGTAAGTAGCTATAAATTCCAAACCACTGGTAGATCTGAAACATATTTGTTTTTCTCTCAAATGATATTTGAGCAAGTTAATAAATTCCAAGGAAAACTGACAACACAAAAAACTATTTTTTGTTCTGATCAAATAAATTCATAATAACTGACTTTTTACTTGCAGAAGAGCTGTACTACCAAAGCAAGAGCCCAGGATGTACTCTAGCGCATGTCAAATGTCATCAGACTTAAGGAATAATGTCATTAATGAAAACAAAAAGCTCCTCAAAAATGATTTCACAGCAGAGAAGTTGTGGATGCCCCATCCCTGGAAGTGTTCAAGGCCAAGCTGGATGGGGCTTGGAGAACTGGTTCTCATAGAAGGTCAACCTGCCTAAATCCAGGGGATTGGAAGCAGATATTTTTGAAGGTCCCTTTCAACACAGGCTACTCTATGATTCTATTATTTTAATTTTAGGGAACTTATTAATGCCCTCTTTCATACATTACTGAGCTGTTGCAGGAATAGAGAGATGATTAATGGCTCAAAACAACTGAAGTGTGTGTTTGGGTTGGGGCAGGATAACTTCTGCATGGGTGGGGCACTGCACTGCTGCTTGCCACACCCACTGAAACCTCTGGTCCAGCCCCAAAGTGGCTACCAAGCCCCTGGCACACTGAAAGCCCCACCTGTGGGGAGGGCCCCGTGAGACCAGAACAGATAAAAATGCTGTGACACAGATACGACGCCAATGCGCCCCACTGCCTTGGACCTTACAGCAGCTGAGACCACAATGGAGCCAGGAGCATGACTATTGA
>LTAT01000004.1:150979979-150993602 GCA_003286495.1 Chlorodrepanis virens
ACCTTCCCAAACCTTCCCAAACCTTCCCTTCCCTCTATTTTTCCTTCTCTAATACAGCAACATGGGAACACATACATTACACTTTGATTAATTCCTAGCACAGAATTTGAAAGAAATTTAATTTCTCTCTTATGCAGAGCTTGTACAGTCGCAGTAACAACACACACACACACACACACACGCACACACACACATACAAACAGCCATTATACTTATGTATGAAGATATAAATAATTAAAAAAATTAATTACAAGCCATTACTTGTGTATCTACAGTTGTGTCAGCTCCTTTTTTATCTTATCTTGTATGATTCTAGGAAACATTAATTAGTTAAGAAAGGATGATTCTGGAGAGCAGAACAGCCTAAACTCTGTAATGGATATTATTCTTACGGTGATAAAAGGAACTAAGACACAGTTGAGGAGTCACTCCCACGAAAACCTCACAAACCAAGGTCCCAAGGGCGTGAAAGAGAGGACTGCAGAGTTCCTTGTTCAGCTGGCACAATGTATCACTGCCAGGGATGAGAGCACAGTGTTGCCTCTTCACTCAGCCCACTCTGCAAGCTGGGAGAGGGTTCAACATCCAGCACAGATATTGAGCCTTTTCTACTCATGGAACCTTCTGCAGTCACTGAAAAGAGGCAGGCACTGGGAGAGGTCAATTTATCCAACCTGCCTTTGACATCTTCCCTGATGTAGTAAATCTGTCTTTGCAAAGTCTTCTTTTGCCACAGTTTACATGAGGCACTTACAAGTCTAGTTTTAGACCTAAGATGTTTCAGTGCAAAAGTGCTACTGTAAAATGCATTGTTTATATATATATATATATATTTTAATTAATGGCATAAGAAACCTCCAAATATGGCAGAGGAATACTGCAAAACATAGGGTCTGTGTTAGCAGGGAATTTTGCCTTGTATTCCTGTCATTAAAGAAAACAGCATGATGAGATTTTCTGCACTCAGATGAAAAAGACATCCAAGGACCAAAGGGTGATTATGCCTAAGATAATGATGTGGAGGATGAGGGCATTAGCTAAATTCACATTCATGCTTTAATAATTGCTTAGATTATCCAGTTCACAAGTGACTTGGAGTTAATAACAGCCAGGTCAGCTGATTAATAGCAGTTCTTTTAATTTTACCAGTGTTGTTCTTTGCCAATACATTTTTATTCAAAGCATCATCACCCGAGTGACACTGCTTTTCTTTATCATCATTTTCTAAAATTTTATACAGATGAATAATTACTACAAAGGGAAAAAAAATTAGTTACAAAGGCACTGACAAGAAAAGCAGTTTTTTTTAATCCAAGAAATAGGTTAAAATTGAAAAGTAGGGATCTCTGTACAGAAAGGGAAAAATGTTTTGAGCAATCTGTGGTGATTTTGTGGTTTTTGTTTGGGGATTTTTTTAATGTCTTTTTTTTTTTGTTTGTTTCCCTGAAGCTACATTTGTCATTTACAGTGTTCCTGATGCTGTATGCATTTTTATTCCTGCAATTCCCTCTCTTTTTCCCCTGTGGCAGACAAGTTCCTACCATGGTGCACAGAAAGACAATAGGTTTTCCAGCAGCATGGAATTATCAACTAATTTCTTATAGATATGCTGTGTCCATGCTCAGAAAAAGAACCTGTGATAGCACATGCACCCTCAGTCACATGTAGTACTGTGCAGGGAGGTGGAATTGAATGTCAGAATGTGCAGGGCAGGGAATTATTACAGTTCTCCAGGCTCTACCAGTAGAACTTTAAGACCACTTGAAATTTTTCAATCCTGGTTGGAAATGGGCTATTGCACCATTCTTTCATATTAGAAACCATTTAGTATTAACAACAGCTTAACCAAAAATACCTTTGCCTAATACCTTTTATTAATTTTCTTTTATTTTTTTTAAGAAAATGGAAAAGAAAGAGGCAGTAGGGACTTCTGGATTGGAAAGGTCTAATGACACTGCTTCACTAACTTCTAGGAAAAAAAACAATAAGACAGTGGTGATGTGCTGTGAAGAATAGAGTAGAATTAAAGCAAGAATAAGGAGGTTTGCTGGCCCTGTGTAACAGAATAAATTATATGTTCTCCTTCTATGAACTACCTAGCATACTGACAAGAAAATATTTTATAAATTTAAAAAGTGTAGAAAATATATTAAAAATAGTATTAAATAATTGTATTAAATAACTTTTATAACTTTTTCCTACTCCTGAATTTCTGATTACAGAATTTATTAATAATAAAAATTCATTTTGAAGCAGTTATTCACTGTTTCAAACATTACAAATTGATTTATAAATTGACTTTTTTCAGGGGAGTATAATTACATGGCAGGATATCTTGTATAATTGTATTATTCAATTGAGTTCATCACATATTTTTACAGCAGATATAATGTGAACACAATCAGGATTGCATCTTCTATTCTCCATTCTCAACTAATTATAACTTTTTTAGCTTTTAATAACAGCATATTGTGGTAATGCTGCAAGGCGACAAATCGCACGAGCAAAAGACTAATACAGAAGGACAGTAAGAGTTATGGGAAAAGACAGTCTGTGAATGAATAAACTTTGATGAAAAAAACCTAAAAAATTATACAAATTACAGCTGCCTGTGGATTTTCATAACTATGTTCTGGATTTTTCATGAGGAATAATAAAGCTGACATTGCCTCCTGCAGGTGGACATGGTATGAGTATGTGGGCAAGGTGAACTCTGCTTTTGTGACAAGTTACAAGGAAGTGTATTGGATTGTACTTTCCCTTTCCTCTTTGAAACAAAGATCCTGTTTTGTATTCCTCCTATGCAATGTGAGTCCAAAGGGAAAACATGCCCATAGTCTGTGTATATAGAAGGCAATTGACCAGGTGAAAATCTTGATGGGGCGTAAGAAGTAAAACAGATTAAAAAAAAAAAAAAAAGGTGGAAAAGTGTAAAACTTTTTGTGTGTGAAGTGTAAAACTCTCCCTGTGTGGCCCATGTTTTCCTTCCCCATGAGCAGCACCTGTCTCTCCCTGCAATGTGGAAGGAAAGAACCTGTGCCCTTCCTAGCTCTGTGCCACCCTCATCACAATTTCCACATCTGTATTTTTTCCATCTGCCCACAATTTCTAGAGAAGTGGGTGACAAAGAGTCCTCCCACAGGATGAGGCTTGTTGGACCCTAATCAGGAATGGAGACATCTCCACATCTCTAGTAGGGATTTTATCCCAGGTAGGATTTAAGAGGTGGTGGGATGGTGCCTCTGAGGGTTTCTTGAGTATTTTAGAACACACAAAACCCTATAAAAAGTGGAAGCAAAAAGTACAGTCAGGTGCTTGAAGGAAAGCATAAGGAAAATATATTTTGTGTGTAGTTCTTCAAACTTCTGGCAATTCTGAATTGAATATACTTACAATTCAACCTCCAGAGTATTATAGATAATTTATTTGCATCATTTTTTTCTGTTCTTTTTAGGCTGCCTAATTTTTCTATTTATTAATTATTACTAAAATAAAAATAAATTTTCTCAGAGTTATGGACAGTACTGAAAGTGGTAAAAGTCCAATGTGGCAACAGCCAAATTTCTTCATCATCTTTTCCTGCCTTCTCAATTCTCCTCAAGAAAGATCATCCTTATTGTGAAAATCTTCATTCCAGATAATCCTCTTTTACTGGGTGTGTTCATTATGGTTGAGAAGACACACAAAAGAACACACACACAAATAAATAATATAGTGTCTTTCCATATAAGATGAAATTGTAGTATGTGGAAACCAGGGAGCCATAAGAGTGATTTCCTGTGACGGTGTTCACAGGGGTCCCAGGATGAGGGAAGAGACAATGTTGACTCTATGTTTCAGAAGGCTTGATTTATTATTTTATTATACATATTATATTAAAACTATACTAAAAGAATAGAAGAAAGGATTTCATTAGAAGGCTAGCTAAGAATAGAAAAAGAACGATAACAAAGGCTTGTGATGACTGAGACAGTCCGGGCAGCTGGACCGGGATTGGCCATCAATTAGAAACAACCACATGAGACCAATCACAGATCCGCCTGTTGCATTCCACAGCAGCAGATAATCATTGTTTACATTTGTTCCTGAGGCCTCTCAGCTTCTCAGGAGAAAAAATCCTAAGGATTTTTTAGACAATATCATGGCTACAGTTTCCCATTCAGCTTTCCCCACAACTCTACTGCTTTTTTATTCCTGTTAATTTTTTAAGATGAATATGGCTATGATTCACTGCCTTTAATTGGATGAGCAATTAGAAATTTGGGCATTCATCTCTATTTATCTAACTCTGCAAAACTGGCCTGGGATTTGCTAGAGAACTGGATGTCTTGGGAAATTTCCTATCATCATTTGGTCATGCACATTTTCAATGCATGGGTGTCTCCTGAGGGTTTTTCTCTTTTTTGAGAGTCTGATGCTTGAATTTATTCATTTTTGGAAAAGGAATAATTTTAAATTTAGCTAAAAATTCATGGGAATTAGAAACAAAATTAATACAGGAGGATAATGGGCCAGCATGGGGTTTTAATTAATCTTTGTCTTACCCTGGGATGTGGAAAATGTCAATTTGCACTAGATCCATGAAGGATTAAGACGAGTAATATGTACAGTCCATTTAACTTTGAAATAAAGCATAAAGAAAATAAAAATGAGAACTTTTGATTCAATGTGACACTAAAGGGGAAGAGAATTAAACAGTTATTAAATGGAGCTGGCTCAATTACCACCATTGGAGGTGACCCTAACAAAATACAGCTGGTTTTACTAGACATCATTTATATCCCCAAGCCACATTGATAGCAATGTTTGCCAAAATCAGAATTTAAACAAATGTCTTTTGTTGACTGCTGTGCAGGCCAGAACATCCCATTTGTTCCACTGAAACATCAAAAAAGATTGGGGAAGAAGCCAAATGAGTTAACTGAGGAGATTCTGGCTTTATGAAATCCATACTTCATACCTTGTTCCCCTGAGAATGAGAGGGAAACAAACTGGATGTGTGAGATCCATAGTTTATGAGGACGTGGTGCTGATTTGGGTTCAGAAGGTGGGCAAGGAGGTACCTTTGCTGCACTATGTGTAAAGTGAATCTCATGGTCCAGGTCCAGAAAAATACTTAACGCTCATCTCAGCCAAATTGTCCCTATTCCCTTGGTCGAGTCCTTAGAGAAATTTGATCTTCTTTAAAGACTTAATAAATTTATTGAAGGCATTAAGACATTGGGCAAAAACTTTATTAGTAATAATAATACAAATCTAATTTCCAAGGGTAAAATGAATGATAAATAAGTCATCAGTACATGTGGATTAGGTCTATCCCTTTTCCTTCAGTCTTTTGTCCAAGCCTTCTTTTGAATCCTCTACCAATTCTTAGTGCAACTTTCAATTTTTCAGTAAGTGTCATGGTTATTTCCATTCCCAACTTCAGGAAATTGGGTTCTAAATGCTTCCCTTTATGAAACAGGGAACAGAAGGAAAATTCTTTCAAAGGGTAAGTGCCAACTTTTTCTCCTCTTATCTGCTAACGCTCTATGTTACTATATAACACAAATGTTATAGACCTACTCTGACATACTTCAGACTCTCCCCATCCTTATCTAAATTGTCTTCAGACTAACACACAAAAGACATGAGACAACAAGACGACTCAAGAGAAATATTTGAAAGGATTAAAAGACAATTTTAGGGGAAGTTTGCTGGTGTCGTGAAGCATTCTGCTTTGGAAGAATGAGAATTAAAAAGTTCCCTCCTCCCACCGTTCCTTCTGGTTGAACAGTACCTTCCACCTTTCCAAGAGTACTGCACACATCCTCTTACTTTTAAGGCAGATTTATGGATGAGGAAATTACAGTGACAAAATTGAGTATTGCAGCCAGCTCTGTGGTCCCCATCACAGTAATGAGATCAACCTGTTGGAACCAGTCCAAAGAAGGTCACCAAGATGATCAGAGCACCTCTGATATGAGGAAGGCTGAGAGAATTGGGATTGTTTAGCGTGAAAAAGAGAATGCTTTGGGGTGACCAAATTTTGGCCTTCCAGCACCTGAAGAAGCTGACAAGAAAAATGGAGAGAATATTTGTGGGAGCCTGGAGTGATAGGACAAGGAGGAATGGCTTCAAATTGAAAGAGAGTAGGTTTTAATTGGATATTGGGAAAAAAATATTTACTGGGAGGGTGGTGAGGCACTGAACTAGGCTGCCCAGAGGAGCTGTGGATGCTTCATCTCTGGAGGTGTTCAAGGGCAGACTGGATTGGGCTCTGAGCAACCTGGTCTAGTGGAAGGTGTCCCTGCCCATGTCTGGGGGTTGGAACTGGATGATCTTTTGAGGTTCCTTCCAACCCAAACCATTCTATAATTCTATGAATATTCTATGAACCTCTCAAACACAATTTTGCTGATTCTTTCTTTAAATATTATATCATTCTCCTTTTACTTTTTCTTTTCCTAGATAAAAAAGAAATAGTGAAATTCACTCTTTATGAGTCATTCAACTGATCAGAAGGTCTTGAGCAGCTTTTATTTTCCCTTAACATCTCCAATAATGAGAATTTTTTTTCCCCCAAACTACCATCTGTATTCACTAATTAATTAAAAATATCAAATAACCAAGAGGGGAAACACAAGGAAACAAAACTTGCTATACAGCATGAGACTGATCAAAAATGTGAAAATAATAGCAGAGTGGATTAAATTACAGAAGAAACTAGATTGGAGAGTATAAAAATAATTAATATATTGAAAAATTAGTAAGAAATAGAGAAATTAAGATATGAAATTAGATGATTACTAAAAACTTTTTATAGGGGTATGCAGAAGACAGTAAATCATCTCACACTTATCTGATAGGACTGTTCTGGAGAAAGAAGAGTAGTTGGAGCTCACTGCAATAAGAACTGTATTCTAACTGATTTTTTGCAGAATCTGAAAGAACCTCTTTACAGATTAAAAGGTGCTAATGAAGATCACAGAGGAGAAATCCTTCAGAAGATGAAGCAGCAAGGTAGTCACCATTACTCAGGAAAATCCTTAGCAGCAAACCTCTGGAAGCTGAGAGATTGCTCAGAGAAAGTATCATCTGGGGTGGCCTCTCTGTGCACAAAATATGAAGTTACACATTTTTGGTCCAGCACCTATTTGTTGTGATTTATTTTGACCCTGGAATAAGCACTGGAGCGTCATAGAATCATGAAATGGTTTGAGTTGAAAGGGACCTTAAAGATCACCCTGTTCCAACATTCCAGCCATGGATAGGGACACCTTCCACTAGACCAGGTTGCTCAGAGCCTGGACTAGTCATACCTACAGTGAATCTAGTAGATGTTTTCCTTATCAACCTAGTAATTGGCACTTTGGCCTTTTTACATCCATTTTATATAGTATAAAATTGTTTATTATGTATTTGATGAATTTTCATGGTGTTTCAATAAAGTATTCATTTGATTTTGTTATGCTGTTCCTCCAGCTCTTATTTCCAAGTTTATGTGCATTCTTGAATTATATAGCCAGGAATAGTTTGTGTCTTTTCTTTTTATGTATTTGTTTTCAGCCTGCCCATCAATTCAAGACATGTTTAGGACAAATCTTGCCTCCATATCCATTTAACTCCACTGGGTCGTGCATTTGAGCATCTACTTTAACAGAAACTTAGCAAATTTATAATAGACTTTTGTAAGCCATGGCTGCACTTGAAATGGTGGAACATTGAGGACATTTAAGGTTAAGAAAGATTATATCCCTTCTTCCCCTTTACTAATAAATATGTGTCCACATCAGAAATTAATTAAAAAAAAACCCTACCTTTTTTTTCCTAAATTGCTTTGAAATCATAATAATTTGAACACTATTTTTATATTTGCGTACCTAGGTTACAGCAGGATCCCTGCAGGAAGTCAGGTGGCATTTTAGCCTCATACAAAGTAGAGACATATAAATAGTTACTACTCAGCATGTGCAAGAACAATCCAGTATAAAGATGTAATTTATATTATGGAAAACAAGGCACCTTGAAATTGGACACATACAGTTGGGCAAAAATTTGGAAAACACGTTGTTTTTTTTCTTATGAGGCTTTAGGGCAGAAATTTTCATCTCACTTCTACTCGTGACTCCCTTTTGTGTAGAAAAAAAAGCATTCTAATTTATTTCAAGCTTGAAAGTCACTTAGGATATGATACAACATTTAATAATCTCATCTCCAATGTGTTGACAAAAGTAGCTTGATCCCATTTTGCAATTTGATACCACGTGAAAGCCACTCCATGCTCCCAACACTACATCTCCAACTACACTTTTCAAATTGCACTGCAGAACTTAACTGAAGATTTTAAAATATTTGTCCTTGTCCTGCTGTTATGTAAGAAGCCAACTACATATTTCCCACATTTAAAAAAAGTGGGTTTGTGCTTTCATTATATATACATCTTTTATTTTATTTTCAATCAAAATAGCAATTATTATCACAGATCTCTGCACTTGAAACCTGTTTCAAGTCAGGACAATTTAACTTTTTATGCATAAGCTGATTAATTTATGTCAAATATTTAACTGACATCAGGGATGTTTTCACTGTCTGCTAAATGCTGATTGCGTGTCATACATACGGCAAAAGGCATAGAAATAAAGGATTGGGATTAAGCTGCCCAAACAAATCTATCTATTATGCTGTACCTACATGTTTTAGTCTATGTTCAGATTCTATTTCCAAG
This sequence comes from Chlorodrepanis virens, assembly GCA_003286495.1. Classification (NCBI taxonomy): domain Eukaryota; kingdom Metazoa; phylum Chordata; class Aves; order Passeriformes; family Fringillidae; genus Chlorodrepanis; species Chlorodrepanis virens. The sequence continues at coordinate 150,988,687 of LTAT01000004.1, forward strand.
CTTTAAAACTGCCCCAGACATACACTGTTATTGCTCATACAATTAACAAAAAAAACCATATCTTCCTCAAAAATGTAATTATTTTGAAAAATGTAAAATTAAGACTAGCAAATATATTAAAGAATGTAACAGAATTTTTAGTCTGAAAACAAGGTAGTATCTCTACTACTTTATTTTATGTTCAATGGCTACCTCAGTTTGATGAACTCTCAACAAAATTTTATTTTTAAACTAGTTTTTAGAGGAACACATACAGACATCTAATGCACAAAAAAAGATAATACACCACAAGATCTATTTTACCATCTATGAAACCAACATTATATTTCAAAATAATTAACAAAATTAAAGCAGATTTTTAGCAGAAATAGGGTTCAATTTCTTAATAATTAGTTGCTTTTTAATCCAGAAATTATTTATCCTGTTACCTTTCCTGTTTTCTCCTCCTTTTCAAGAAGTATTGATATGGATCTTTTAGAAGGAATATCTACTTGACTGTCAAAGTTAAGGGATGATTTGCTGTGCCGTTGTTCTAGATTTTCATTGCTGGTTTATCAACTTCTCTCCTTAAATTCTCATTATTCAATTCACCTTTGCATGCCCTTTGTGTGACATATACAGCTCTCTGTTCTCATTCACAGGTTCAGCATCACCTGCTCTGCACCTTGCCTTTCCCTCAGGTCCATCTTTCCAAAGGGCTTGACCCAACATTTGCTGGATTCAGGCAGTCTGCACACCTCAGAGAGAGCATTACCAGAATATAAAGAGAATTTCAGAGGTGCCTGAAGGATTGAGTTACCACCTTTTCTTGAATCACAACCTATCCCAGCCCCTAAAACTGTTTAGAGAGCAAAGCGTAGCACAGCTGGAACTATGAGGTACCCACATCCTAACCACATGGAGACTGGGAGGGTGTTCTTCACAACATACAACATTTTAAGCAAGTTAAGCCATTAATCCATGGCAAATGTCCCTTCCAAAGTGGCCCTGGACTGTGTGGGACATTATTCCTCAGGCAGCATTCCTCACCAAGAATAGGTTAATAAGTTATAGAATGGTTTGGGTTAGAAATTATGTAAAAATAATTTAGTTCCAACCTCCATGCCATGGGCAGAGACACCTTCGACTAAACCACATTGTTCAGTCAATCAATTCTTGCCTCTGAGCAGTCTTACAGATTTAGACATATCTTAAATAGAGAGGATTCTTAGTCAACTGTAAGGAAAACCTGCATGGACTTCCTTTTTCATATGTTTTCTGCTTTCAATTTTCCCAAAAAAATACAGGTCTTTAATGAGTGCTAATTAGGAACTAATTGCAAAAGGAAAATTTTGGATTCCTAAATACAAGGCAGAAATGTGGTTCTACAGAAGATATTTGCATGAAGTAATGCCATAAAAGAAGTTTAGGTAAATAATTTATTCTTGCTATTTATCAGCATTATCATATGAGAAAAAGCTGAAGGAGCTGGCACTATTTAAGTTGGAAAAGAGAAAGCTCAGCTGGATCTTATCCTCATGTACAAATACCTGATGAGAAGGAATGAAGGAGAAGGAGACAGATTCTTCTGCCTGACAGGATGCAAGGTAGTGGACACAAATCAAAACTTATCAAATTCCATCTGAGTGCAAAACCACCCCACTTTTGAACTGTGAGCATGCTCAAATGGTGGAGGACTTAGTGCAGAGCTTTTGCTGAACTGTATTTTTACAGCTAGATCACTGTATTTTCTGTACTTTCCTTGTCACAAATCGGAAATAAAGCACTACATAAGCTGCTATGAAGAATATTAACTTTATCCCAGCCAAACCCAGCACGTATCTCAGTGATTATGTGATTATCATAGTGTATACCTTCCCCCTTCTATTTATAGTGAGGCTTTCTTTGTAATACACATTGTAGAACCACGTAATAATGTCTTTACTGGAAGACTTATTATTCCAAGGATTAACTCCTCAGAAGGCTGCTGTAAGTTAAACATATGGCTAACAGCAAACTTCTCATTTTAGCACAATCACATTTTAAAATCAAGAGAAATTTCTAGGTTAAAAATAGACATTGTGAATGAGAGTAAGTACATTCCTCAGTTTTTAAATTCTGTGACTAGGTAGTTCAGTTTCCATGTAGGTGTGTCTAAATTTGCACATGCATTCAACCCTCTGCATAATCTGAATGAGAAGATTTCACTGCAGAAAATTCACTATCGAAGAGTGAGAAATGGGAAAAGGATAACCCAGTTACATTTCTTTTTCTCCATACTTTCCCTAATGATTTATATCCCCTCAATAAAGAGATATACTTGTCAAGGACCCCCAGAATGAACAATGTGTGGCCTCTTTTTTTAACTGAAGAGGGGGAACAGGTCAGTCATTAGAGTGAATAAGACCCTCATTGAATTTAATTGAATCCTATTGATTTGCATAGGAGACAATTAGTTTGAATTGACTTTTATTGATTTGTGCCTAATTGGACTCAATTAAAACCCAGTGACTTTCATAGAACAAACTAAATTGCACTGACTAATTGGACTGAACTGAAGCTTATTGAAGTGAAGAGTGTTCAGAGAGATGAGCAAAAAGACTGTGATTGCTTTTAATAAGACTCCTATGCTGTTGATGAGTGCCTGCTGAAATCTGAGTGAATGTCATTATTAAAGAAACTCTTTGAAAAACTGTTGTTCACACGTGACTTGTGATTACCTTCAGCTGTTGGTTTATTTCATTTGTAATTTTTTTTCTTGCATAAGGACCTTGCCAAAGAGCAGGAATTCAATTTAATTACTTTTAAAAGAGTAGCAGCACTTCTTTTTTTCTTTTTTTTTCCCTTGAAAAATCCATCTTGCAGATGTTTCCCTCTTCACAGGTGGCATTATGAATGAGGCTAGCTAAACAGGGATATCATTAAAACATCCAGACAGGACCTGCAGACTCCTGTCTTGCTTTCTCCATTATGCAGATATTTCACTATGCTCATACAAACAGTACCATTAAGTGACTTGCAGAGCAGGATAGTTTGATGGAGCACTGAGAATCCTGCCTAATGAAAGATGCAGCTGAAGCATAATGAATCCTGTAAGTAATTTGATAACTTTGTTAAAATCATTGAATGAATTTTTAATTAAGATCACCAACATAGATGAGGATAGCACCATTCCACCAGAAATCAGTGATTTCTTTGCTTATTGGAATTTTATGACATGATGTCAATCAAGGCTATGCAGACTGTGGTTGAATTTGGACTGAAAGATGGTCCTCTTCAGCTTTCAAATGGTTCTGAACCCACCCTATTTTACTCAGTACATGAATGCAGGAAGCACAGCTATTAATAGACATTACCATGGCTGGTGATGTGTCCAGATGGACAATTATTCAAATGGCAAAAACCCTGTAGGCCTATGTTTTAGGCTGTAAATCACAAAGTACAGCAGTGATGGTGATGATGGTCACTACATCCCTCAATCTAGTAGAGGAAAAGATAACCCAACAGATAAAAGACCATCATTCTCTAATAGTTTGAATAAGAAACACACAATATTGGCAAGGAAGGGACTTCCTGGGCCATGAAGACCAGTGTTTTTCTGTCCCAGGCAGGCATGACATGTTCCTTTACACAAGCCTATAGCTTCAGTCTAAAATTCCCATATTTTTTACCTATATTAGTCTTATCAGAATATTTTTTATGTCTCATTTCTTCCATGGGGATCACTGTCTAGCTTTCAGTATCTGCCTAGTCATAGCTACATTACAGTAGCTCTGTAAAAACGTTGTGCTTTAGCAGTACCTGTCTCTCACTAATGTTTACCCCCCTGGCATATTTATAGATTACAGTTATACTCCTTGACAGTCTTTGTTTTATTATGCTAAATAAGCCAAGCTCTTTCAGCACACCCTCATGAGGTATGGTTTTCCATTGTCTGTGTACAATCATTTGTCTCAATACCTATTCCAGTCTGAACTAGTTTTGTTTTTTTTTACTTACACATGAATGATCAGAACTGTTACACAGATACAAAAACTAGAGAGAGAGGGAAAGAGAGAAAGAAAGAGAGAGAAATAAAGAGGGGAAGGGCTAAAAGGAGAGATAAATTTGTTGGGATTTTGACAGAGGGTAATGCCATTACAATTTAATTTGCCCAAACAGCTATATGATGTCTGATGGTGACCTGGGAACCCCTGTTACAAGAGAGGGTCCCTGCATCAGTATCCTGACCCAAATCAAGAAAGTTGTCCCAAACCACTCTTTTGCTCAGTTTCTACAAACCAGATGGCCCAACTGACATAAGACCTGGGCATATGCAAATCTTGGTAGTTAATAGACCTTAAACATATTAAAAAAATGCCTTGACTACATACAAAAGACTGTCCTATACAACCAAGTCCAAAAGAAAATATTTCTACTGTTTATGTTCAATGATATTATCTATGCACAACACTCCTGTACCAGGAGAGATGTGAAAAGTCTTTGACTTAGTTTACCTTAGAGTTCACTCAGCCTGCCTAGGTGTATAAAGTGATCCTGATGCAGCAGAAGCTGACTCAGATAGAATTTGTAGTTTGAACAGCTCCTGTAACAAACAGTCCAATACTTAATTCTAAAAGCTGGATCAGTCACGTGGTTTTTGACTTTTGATGCTGTCTCCAGGCAGTCCCTTATCCCACCTGTGCTGGTTCCTGTCCAGAAACCTCTTGGACTATGCCAGCAGGACTCTGAGTGCACTGGTTGTGCAACAGGCACAGCTCTGAAAACAGATATCCTACTGTTATAACTAATGAACAAACTTAAATTTCATAATTCCAACTCACAACCCATATCCCATAATCTTGCCACGACTGTGCAGAATATGCCAGTAGTTTTCACTGGAAAATGGCACAAAGTCTTTGGTATGTCTACATCAATTTCAACCTCTGATAAAAGGA
>LTAT01000004.1:150999957-151020294 GCA_003286495.1 Chlorodrepanis virens
AGATATATATATATATATATATATATATATATATATATATATATATATTGAATATGCGATATAGGAAGTCTAAAGAAAATAAAATTTTCAGCTACTGTCAGTATTCAATTGTTAATATAGATAAAGGCCATGTGTAAGACATCTGAAGTCTGCCTAGTAAGGATAGAGAGATTCTATTGTTTGCACAGTCCAGGAGCATTCAGTGAGACATATAAGAGGGCTGGCATACACTGCTGCAAGTGTGTGTTATTCACAGTAACTGCACTATTACTTTCACTTAGATTCAGACAGCCCCTGGAGTGATACACTTGGGAAGAGGCTCTTTGGTGAATCAGTAACACTCTCAGCCAACACTTCATGCATTAAAAGGACAGTTCACAACTCGTGGTAATATTTTTTTCTGAGGTGGAAGGATGTAGGCCTGATGATCCAACAGGGGTAACTGCAGCTTTAAATTAGAATGTCCATTTATCTGGACCAGAGTGTTTTATTCATGGAGAACTTGAATACAAAAAGCCCTGTGCTCCTCTCTGAAACTCATTCACACTTCATTAACTGAGCAGAAACCTTTGAGGATAGACAAATAGGATCGGTAGATTCCTATCTCCAAACAGAAGTCTGAAGTTTGTAAATTAATGCTGAGACTTTTACTAAAGGTAGCATGTACACAAAAAGTCCTTTGTAAATTTGAGATTTCTCTCTTTATTCTGTCCGGCAGTGTAGAAAATCTGGAAATAAATTATCCTGATAGTGATAGATTATGATCTGTGGTACTTCCAGACTGCATTTGTTGCACATTCATGCTAAATATACTGCAGCAGAATTAATTTAGTTAATTTGGGACTCTTAACAGAGTTTGCCTTTGCCTTTTTTTTTGTCCCTTGGGGGAAGGCATGACCAGATATAAGTGATTTCATGACTCAAGACCCTCTGCTTCTAACATCTGAGGAATTTAGAGGAGTGATTTATACCAGGGAGTTCGAAGCTAATGGAAAACTACAGAGTTAAACCTGCTGACAGAGAGGTTGTGCTCCCATATTGTTATTAAGTTATCAGGAAGTCCTTTAAATTTTCAACAGGATGTGCTTTCTGATTGAGCAGGTTAGCATAAGAAAGACAGACTCTAATGAATCAATCTCAGTGTTTCTTCCTTGCATGGCAAATGATATAGATTTCTCTGTTGTGTTCACTTAGCTGGCTGAGCTGATTGCATTTTGGGTTGATGAACTGAATCTCTCAAAGCATTTAAATTGGAGGGGTAATGAGGGAGTTAAAACTAAAACTTCCATGCAACTCATAGCATGGTGAGAGTGTAGGTAGATGAAGTTAAAGCACCAAAAATTTTGCTAATAAAATTCTCACTCTCGTATTTGGTTCTGGGATTTTAGTCAATGCTCTGTGAGACTGGTGGTTTCCAGGCATAAATTAACTCTAGAGATGCCTTTCTGAATAAAAGTAAAGATCATTCTGCATTAGTAGGGGTGGAAATCACAGAATCACAGAATATCCTGAGTTGGAAGGCACCAGAAGGATCAGTGCATCCAGCTCCTGTCCTTGTGCAGAGCATCCCAAGAACCCCACTATGTGCCTGAGAGCATTGTCCAAACATCCCTTGAGCTCTGTCAGGCTTGGTGCTGTGGACATTTCCCTGGGGAGCTTGTTCCAGTGCCCTGGGGAGCCTGTTCCAGTTTCCCCAGACACTGTCTGGGGAAAGAGCACTTTCCCATTTCCCAACCTCAGTCTCCCCTGACACAGCTCCAGCCATTCCCTCAGGTCCTGTCACTGGTGACAGAAGAGATAGCTCTGCCTCTCCTTCCCCTTTTGAGGAAGCTGTGGATTGTAGAGCTCTCCCCTCAGTCTCATTTTATTACCATCAGCAATATTTGTATATTAGAAACCAGGAATATCTTGGAACTTAGATATCAAGATATGGAATCAGTAGTTTAATGAATCACTTTGCTAAAGAGAAAAGCAGTTTTAATATGCTCTTTGACTAAGGATTCTGACTTATCAGTGTAGTCAAAAAATTTCCATTTTCAAGGGAGTTTTCTAGGACAAAGATTAAAAAAAAGGACATGTTAAACATTGCAGGCCTTTAACTTCTGCTAATAGACCTCCTCTCTCTGGTGTGAGAGGAACCTGGGAACGATTCAGACTCTACCAAGAGCCTTTTGATCCACCTGACAGTCCCCAGGTTTCAGAGTTATGAGGAGACCAGCTGCTTTTTGATCCCTGTTCGTGTGGCTATTCACAGCCTGTGTTTTGAATAGCAGAATAAGACTGTTAATAATGAACTGAACACAGGATTGCTGTATGGCTCAGGGTCCTTGGAAACAAGATATTTGGTAGAAATTCCTCACAAAAATCTTCATTCCACATATAGCAATAACATCTTTTTCATGCTATGAGGGGTAAAGTCTATGAGTCTACAAAATTAGACTCTACTGTTGAAAAAATACAGGACACTACCACTGTTGTCCCTTCAAAACTTGAAGGAAAAATTCTTCCTTGTCCCAAAAGTATGTAAATAATAATTTTACAGGAAAGCTGTACAAGCAACGTGGAGAAAAGCTTCCAGTATGACTAGAACCCATGTTTAGATCAGCTCAAATCTATTTCTGTTATGAGACAATACCTTTAAAAGAAAGATAATAAAACTGAAACGCACTCAAAACCTCTCATCTATATTAAAAAATAAAATGAAATGAAAAAAAGAGGCCAGGGTAGAAATTGGTGCTTCCATGGCCCTCTTAAAGGTCAGAAGTGTAGTATAAATACTGTGTCAATACAACACCTCAGTTAAAATGATCCAGTAGTTCATTCACATTAACTTCAAGTCAAATACCCAAAAAAAGGGAAAGAAAACCGTTGGAGGGACATTAAAAATATAAAGAATTTTAATAAAATTTAAAAAGGACAGTCAAGGTCACTTTGAATTTATAAGAAAGTAACAGCATAAAAGAGAAACAGTAAGGCGCAATGATAGCTAGGTGGATGAGAGGGCAACATTTATGGTGTCAGTATTTGAAAGAAGGAAAGAAACTATTATCAGTTGAACTAACACTCTAGTCTAGAAAGAAAAATATTGCTGAGACTTAAATATGACCACTATATTGTTAGACAGAATATTTAAAAAATACACTCAAATCTAATTAGTTAAATTATTTCTCCAAAATTTATTATTTCTTCTTCTTTTTTTTTTTAATATTCAGTGAATCATTTTGCTTTTTTCACCTGCTCGTCATTCATCACTGAGTGACACAATAGGATTTGACTTTAATTTGGCTAAATAACCACAGGTGGTTCTCCCAAAATATTTTAATAGACAAAAGATGAAAAAAACTCCCAATATTTCAGACCAATATTGAAGCTACTGGGGAGGCAGAGACCAGGGTAAGAAATTTACATATATTTTTTTAACACCAGAGTGCTTTGTATATTTATTTTATAATATAGAGAGAGATAAAAAGCTTTTTGATGATAGCCATCATATTTCCACATGTGTTGAGATGGAATGTGCAGAGCACAGAAACAGATAACACTTTTCTGAAGTCATTCCTGCTACGGTGAGATGTGCAACCACAGGGTTTAACTTTGTTTCAAAAACTTTTGATAAGGTTATGCATCTAAGATAATTGGTTATGGGAGATACAAATATTCCAGGAGTTAATGAAGTTCTTAAAACTCAGGTGAAGTCCACAGACGAAACTCTTCAGTTTTTGACTGATATGGAAAAGGCGAAAACCAGGTCAAAGGGGCAGAACCTGTTCCCACTTCATGGGAGCCCTAAATAAAACTCTGATTAAAATTATGTGGTGTACTTTATGTCTTTACAATCTCAGTCATCAAATGTTGAAATATATGAATTTAAAAGGCTATACTTGATTGCTTATATTTTCAAGTAAGAGCCAGTTCCTGCACTAAAGTTACAAAACCCCCATTCAATACTGCAGCTTGGGAGCAGAGTGGCTGGAAAGCTCCCGCTGGAAAAGGACCTGGGGATGCTGGCCCGCAATGGTTGAACGTGTTTTTCTGGCCAGATGCAGTATTTTGTTTGAATTTAAACACTATTCAGGTAGACTTATCAGTGATTAGTCTATATGTGTAATAGTTATAATTCCTCAAAAAAACCAAAAAAAACCCAAAAATTTGGAAGAAAGTAAACTCCTGCAGATTTATTTCAATGTACTTGTTAAATGCTCCAAACTCATGTCAAATTCTGTTATTTCATCAGTAAAGACTTATGAAAAATATTTTTCACATGATCCTAAATACAAAATAAATTTCTACCGTGAATACTAGCAAACTATTGGCTCAGAAGTGATCCATTTTCTTTGCCAGTCTTTATTTCAGCAAAACAAGAAGACATACACCCATGGTTAGAGAAAAGTGTATCACACCCAAATTCTGCCTCTTCTTGACCTTCCAAACCAGAGGGAAAAAATAGGCATTTCTTCCTTGAGTCTGGCTTATCTCTCAGGTGCAAGAGCTGCTGCTCTGCTGTAGTCGGCTACACTTTTATCACAGGCTTATCAAGCAGGTAATTCTAATTTTGCACGTGCAATGATTTCTCCTTCATGAATAGTGATAAAGGCTTAAAAGGATTCTGAATATTTTGATTAGGAATGCATCAGCTGGAGGATCAAAGATAAATCTGACCAGCAGCTGAAGCTGCCATTCTCAAGTCTGCTTGATCCTGGATCATGTTTGATTGTACCTCTTGCTTTCGTGACAGGATTTTTACATGTTGAAAATGAAGAAAAAAATTACAGCAATTTTACTTGCATTTTTTGCTCCAAAGTTTTTATTTTGCTAGCCTTTTTAAAAAAATATATGGACAAAATTTATGGCTGTCACAAAATTATTCCCTTGATTGAAGTATTAGAGCCCAATCATAGTATGAATATTCATAATAGATTATTAAATGCATAAGTCAGTCTGTCTATTAATGCAATATATTGCTTGATAATAGGAACTGCAACAGCAAAAGAGTGGTTTGCATCAGTGATTCACAAATAGCATGTGTTAAAAAAAAATTAAGACATTCAAGAGTGGAAAACTAAAGACCTGGAGAAATGAAATAAGACTTCCAAAGCTAGGATGAGCTTATCCCAAAAAGCAAATGTATTATCCCAACAGCAAATGGGGCATGGAGTTCTGGCATAGCCACGCTGCTTGTTGGTTGCAACACTGCCCTGCTCTGTCAAAGGCACCTCTGCAGCAGAACATCCCAAACCAACCAGGCCAGAAAAACACAATCATAGGGTGCTGGATAGAGATAGAACCTCTGCTTTCTGAATCTCAGACTTAGAGAATAAGTGAGCATTTTTTAAGAGAATCTCAGGGTTTATAAAAGGCTGCATTTCATTTCCTTCCCAACCTTGTATTTCCCCTTCTAAGATTTTCTTGGAAAGTGTATGTTGAGAAGGATTTGATTCAACTTTTTTTGATTCTTACTGTGGTACTTTGATATGAAATAAATAAACAGGTAGGAAAGGTGGGAAGATGGGTTATGCTCATTTTTCATGTAGGCCCTGGTTTTTAAAGTAGGAATAGTTGTTAACTTAAGTCACCTTCAACTGTAGCTGGAAAATTAAAAATGCTTTTGCCAGCATTCCACATCTCAAACCCAAGAAAATTTATTCTATTTGAGAGTCAAGTCTAATTAATCCTTCTGCTTCATTCTTTCATCTGTGAGTGACCACTGAGTGAATAACAACTTTATCTGCTTTCTTTCACTCAACAGAGGGCTTCATCTTGGTTTTCCAGCCTTGTCTTCCTGCTGAGGTAAATATTTCCAAAGGGTGTCCCTGGGAACAGAGATGCTCTCTGGAATGTCCCCCACATGGGCTGTCTTGTGTATTCCTGCACTATGCCCACACATCTTACAAGATGTAGAACAACTTCAGATTCTTTCCCAACTTATTTTGTGTATGATAACTTTTCCATATGGAAAAAGAATGGGACAGAATGTTATGGATTTAAGTAAGGGTCTCCATTAGGCCTTCTGGGAAGCAGCCCTGGCACACAGACTTTGCTGGAGATGCTGTGTGTCAGCCTAGGGAAGTGCCAGCCCTGTGCAATGCTGAATGAGCCTTTCTTGTTGCAGACAAACCAGGTCAGTGTTAATACAAAGGAAACATTCAAAGATGCAGTCCCATCTAAAGTAGCTACATCTGTGCATGGTGCTGGTTTGCTCTCAAGTGTCCCCATTAGTTTCCAGTGTAATGAGGAAGGCAAGAAAACCTTACAAAAAGCAGAGCTAGCAGTGCCTGCACACAGCAATGCCTGCACACAGCAATGCCTGCAGTGAGTGCTCCTTTGTTAAGATCAAAAACTCTGTCCTGGCAATGTGTTATTCCTAGGACAATCCCCACAGCACAGGGATCCATCTGCTTGAGGTTTAATACAGAGACCATGATCCAGTCATGCCTTACTGCTGTGAGGCTCTTCTGTCCTGCTCACTCTTTACAAGCAGCTTCACCTTTACCTTCTGTCATGGCTAATATCAACACAAACTTCCTTCATTTCAGACTCCACTGCAAGGAAGCAACAGTCTGCTGAAATCCTCAAAATGTCTCTCTCATTGGCAGCTGGTTCTCAGATGACATGCAGGTTGGTTTAATAAGCTGCTGGTGATTTATGAGGATACCCAGAATATCCAGAATTGTCACAGTGATAGCAATGAATAAATAATTAAAAGAGATATCACCTAGGGCTCAGTGAATGCTGATTGAATATTCCTATCTTTCTCAGGATTTGAAATTATTTTGTTTTCCTCCATCAAGAAAATTTGCCCCTTCAGAGAATCTTAGAATCATAGCAAGGTTTGGGTTCAAGATCATCCAATTCCAACCCCGCTGATGTAGGCAGGGACACCTTCCAGCAGACCAGGCTGCTCAAAGCCCTCTCCACCCTGGCATTAAATGCTTCCAGGGATGGAGCATTCTCAAATTCTTCTGTGCCAGCCTATGCCAGTACCTCACCACCCTCACAGTAAAGAATTTCTCCTTAATACCTTCAAGGTATTAAGATAGTACAAGGTACTGAGATAGATATTAGGATGATACAAGGTTGCATCTTGCTGGTCTTTAAAGTCCCTTCCCATCCAAGCCATTCTATGATTCTATTAATTCCCACAGGCAAAATTTCAAAGGAGGAAATGCAGAGCAACCATTATTGCCCTGTAACACCACCCTTAGCAAACAGTTTGCCATGAGTATTGCATCCTTTGAGGAGAGCAGTGCCCATGGGCAAACCCACTTGTGGGAAGACTGTGTGGTGACCAGCCTGTTTTCCACAGCTTTATCTGTGTATTGCATTAGTGCATTCCTGAGGGCCTGAGAGTGCCCACCAGAACATGAGACTGCCTGGTGTCTGAAAGCTGATAGGGTTTAGTACAAACTCAATTCCATCAATTTAAGTGTCTTAAGTCCAAGTAAAGGAATGTTCTATGTCCTTTTGGATTAAGGTGCCTTAATTCTACCCAAGTCCAACCTTAAAAGCTTATATCCCTTCTCAGAGCTGGCTCCAATTACCCGCAATGAGCAGGATGAAGCAAAATCTTTGAATTCTGCTTTGCTAAGCCAGTGCTCATTTCTCACTCCCTGGGCAGAAAAACATTTTATTAAAGCATTTTGTCTTTATGGAGCAAGTGATACATTCTCTGTGGCAGCATATCCTTCCCAGGCTGGGAATAGCTAATTAACACTGATTCTTAAAACAAAACAAAACAAAAAAAAATCTCTTATTTAACTATTAATTCAGATGCAATATTGAGAGAGAAATGAAAATGAAAGGTGTTTTTTTATTATATCTTTTTTTCTAATTTATACAAATGAAGGCACAATTTAGCAGGCTGAAATTTAATTACAACTTGTATTTCATGTAAGCAAACACATTAAAACTGAGAATTCCAATCTTGAATGCAGAAATTGCCATAATGGAACAGAAAAAAATTCAAGTGCAGGACAAACTTTTGCCACTGTCACTTTGCGCATGGTCATAGAAATGGCAGATACTGTTCCTCGTGTTGCTTGTTGGCAATAGGACAAGAATGGAACAATATTTGCCATATTCTCAGCTGGCATTTATAGCATCTAAACTCCACTGAATTTTTTAGTTTTTCTCAGTTTTCACCAAATACATGTGTTTCCTGAGCGCCAGCCAGTGCACTTTGATGACACTGATTTACATTGACTGTGAATCAGATTTTATAGATCCAGAAGCCCATAGATTTTCTTAGCCAAAAGAAAAATAAAAAGAAAAATAAAAATAGACAGTAGTTGCTTTTTTAAATCCCAGATTTCTTAGTAATTTGCAACAACAGCTCCAAATGCCTCTTTGCATTTGGGATCTGCATTACAAACACTCTTCACAGTCATCTTCTACTCTTCAAGCAAATGAGATGGACAAGAGAGGTATTAGTTCCTATAATTTGTATGATTGTGCTCTTTGTAAGTCATTATTCCACCATCATCACTGCAAGGTTTGGATGCCTGCCAACAGAACCTCAACTGATGTGACTAATGTTGGTTATGGGGAATTCATGTGCTGTCATCATTTCTCCAGGAATAAAACTGAGTTTTGTTTGCCTGTGTTTCATGTCCACATAGATTTGTGCTACCATTAAAGATAAGCTTTAAAAATAATTGGTAATCCCACAGTGAAGATGGGCCATCAGCCATAAAAGTGGGCAAAAATATTTTGCTCTACAGGATTTCACTTTTTATCTGAGAAAGAAAAAACTTTTATGATTTCTTTTTTAACTCTTGAGTTAATTTTCATATTTCTGAGGAGAAAAAATGTTGGCTGAAGTACTCAGGCCAGTGATTTCGTCGACCTTTTTAATGTCCTGGTAGCACACTGCAGCATTGCCCTGGGAGGGCAGGACAGTCCTCACCCTAATTTTACTGTTTACACGAGGTAAAAATGCAGAATACAAAGAGAGGTCACAACCCAAGAGAAACCTTCAGGTCCATGGAAAAACTGAGAGGACACTCCCTAGCTACCTTTTCACTGAAATACTTTCCACACCAAAATATCCACTTAAATTATTTCATTATTCTCAGAGATCTTTGAAAAGACCCCAAAAGGCAGTTCCAGAAGAGGAGCCCATAGCTGAACCCATGGCTTGGAAAGGTTTTCAGAGTACACACAGGTTGTGGCACGGTCTGACAGCTCCAGATATGTCACTTAGATGATGACATCTTGTAAAACACTGAAGAACTCACAAAGGCTGGAACAAGCACTTATCCAGCCTAGTCTCAGTCTGAGCTGATTTTAACCTATTTTAGGTGTAATAACGGCTCCCCAGCTTTCAGATGAGTATAGCCCAAATTGTTTTAGCCTAAATCATTTTAGTTCATCTCTGAATGTCCTGTGTGGAAGGGTCTAGCAAACTTGAGTAGTCATTGAAAAAAACATATCATGTCTTTGTGTTAATTAAAGTGAGAGAAGGTGATGGTGAAGCATTTATTTTTCTTGAAACAAATGAAAAAAAGCAGACTGTTAAGAAAGCATCAAAGTATACCCAGGAAGCTCCCGAGATTATGGAGTAAGAAATTCATCACTATAAGCATCATGTGAAGATGGGTGGAGAACCTGGGATATTGGTAACTCATCACAATCCCTTCCTCCTTGGGTAACACTGACCTTGGCAGTCAGGGAGCACTGCAAGGACAAGGGTAAAAACATAACAAGAAAAGGGGCAAATTACTAGAGTTGGTCTAAATCAGTCAGTACTTGTATAGTAATATGCCTGGCCTTATAAGAATGGCAGTATTTGTTCTTGGAAGGTTAATACATTAATTACACTAAAAGCAATTTCCAGCTCTGACAACTGGATGCCATAACAAGATTTTCCTTATAAAAACAGAAGGGATTTATAAGCTGCTTGATCTCAGGCAGAATAAAGACCATGTACAATGGACTTGTAGAGACCAAGGGAAGGATTCAGTTACCTAAACACAGGCATTTAAAGCCCTTTGAGATATCCTGCCTGGTTTACAGCTGTTGTGGTTTATGGATTTCCCATAAATTCTGTGTTGTTGCTGCCAGCTCATACTCAAATGATGTCCTGCCTACAAAATTAAAGCAGTTTGTTTGCAGAAAGACCTGAGGATCTAGAGTCACCAAAGATAGTTCTGCACATCTTAGGACGGAGCTGTGCACTGTTCCATATGCTGACTGCTTAGGCACAAAGGAAATCCATCATAACCACCTTTTTCTGCCAAGTAATATTGCTTCGGCTACTTTGACTGGAAATTGCATTTTTATTTTCTCATCTCCTTTGTGCCTGACAGAATTAAAAACATTCTGGGGGCTTAATGTGCAGAAGGTGTCAGTTTATTGAAAGGCTTTTATCCTTGTATTTTGGAGCTGGTAATTACCTCTCACGAGTGAAACAAAAGGCAAGTCACTGCTCTGGCTGCCTTTCATTTCCCTTCAAACTGAATGTGACTCCAGACTTCCATGTTCTTGGCAAGGGTTTCACTAATACAGCAGGTTGTTACTAACCAATGCTATTCGCATGATACAAAGTTAATTAGAAAAGTCTGTTCTAATTTATAAATATGCAATTATGGTTAAGCAAATCAGAAGTTGAGGCCTTGCAAGGTTCCCAGTGGGTTTTTATTTTCATGATTCTAGTGCATCCAGAAGAAAGAGTCACTGATCTGTCTTCTGATGTAAAAATGCAATTTGCTTTACTCAAGTGGGAATTGCAGATGTATTAAAACATGTTTTTGGAGTTTGTTCAAATTAATTACTATGAAAACAAGGGAATTTGTGGACTAGCTTTTACAAAAAAATGTGCAGTCACCAAAATACCCTAATTACTTTCCAAGACCAAGTAATCTGCCTCCAAATAAGCAAAAGGAGAGTATAAGCTTCATATTGCTTTGTATGATACCCCAGATATTAAATTCAAAGGGATCAAAGCTCAGAGAGGGTAAATAAGACCTCTTGCCCTATGTCCCAATCTGCTTCTTATTGAAAGTCTGTATTTCCCATCTCTATTTCACAGGCTCTTCTATGACTCTCTGATATCCTGACTTCCTGCCTACTAAAGGTCACAGAGTTCCCCTCCTTGACTCCAATATTGAAATTAATTCATCCTTACTCTAAGCTGCTTTTGTTTGGCCCTTTATATGTGATTTTTTTTTTCTTTTTTTTTTGTTTAATAAATGAATATCTGTTATCCCAAACTTTGCTGTTATTGATGTCCTTTTTTTATTCTGTCTAATGACAAAAAGCTGTCATAGGACTCCAAAGAGGCTGTGCCCATTATAAAAGCACTGCAGGTTGTCACTAGGCCATTGACTGTAACTGTTAGATTGCATCCACACACAATGTTGTTTCACAAAATCGAGTTGCTATTAAGTTTGTTAGAATAGTTCATAGGGGACAGAAGCCTAGGCCACACAATTTAACAACTCCTACCATGCACATCCTTTGGCCTACATACAGAAAAGGGTCATTAGTCCTCAATTGCCTTCCCAAGGTTTCTCTGACATTCCCAGACAAGAAACTCTCCTATGAAACTTCATAAACCAGCCTGGACTGAAAACTGATGCAGCATTAAGAACACACTTGAATAAATGGAACACCAAAGGTAAAAGAATATTACTGAGGCCTTCCTCACCCATATCAGATCAACTAGAAAACATATTTTTCGGTTTATTCCCCATTCAAGAGAAGTCTGTTACATCTATGAATGACAATTCTATTCAACAGGATGGCAGTTTCCATGGACTTCAATGGGACCAAAATCTCATATCGTAGAATCACAGAATGTGCTGAGTTCGGAAGGACTCACCGGGGTCATCAAGCCCAGCTCCTTGCTCTGCACTTCACTCAGCATTGTCTGTAGGTTTAATTATCTCATTTCAGCTCCCTAGTGTAAGTCTGGAGTAGTTTCAGAGGCCCGAAAAGAGCTAAAGCCTGAAATTATCGGATAATATTTGTTGGATTTGGAAATCTGGAGGAATGGTTAGAAAGAAAAACAGAGTTGTTATTGCAGGACTGATTAGAAGTTGATGTAAGTTTGTACCCTGCTGTTCTTTGAAGTGTTTTCATGATAATAGAGAGTCTCCAAGACGTTCAGATGCACAATGAGATACATAAGACAGAGGCATAGTCTTTCTACCATCCCTGGCTGAACAGCAAAGCCTTGACTTGGTGATTTTGAAGATCATTTTCAGTCTTAATGATTCTATGATTTTATTATCCTATCCTGGACTGTGCCTGCAGAAGACAAAACAACCCAGCAGAGATCTGAATTACTCTGAGTGTTTGTCAGATCAATGGGAAAGTACAGTCATTCCACTCTGGTGGAATGAACTGGTGGCATTTTTTGTTCAGGCATCTGAAATCAGGTGAAATTAACCTGGATCATCCAAAATCTTTGAATCATACTAAGCTGCTTATTTGATCTGCCTCATTTCTTGGCTTAGCCTTAAAGGAAAGAAAAGGAAAACATGGGGAAAAAAGCTAAAACCCTGTGGGTGAGTGAATCCAAGCAGGACTAACAATGAATGCTGATACTGAGCACATCAAGGAGAGTTTTCACTCAAGAGCTGGAATAGTCCATCATAATCAGGAGTCATTTCAAAGTCCTAATGGAGTCCAAATCCCATGTCAGATGTGGGCAACTGCTTCTGGCAGCACAGAAGGAACAGGTTCAGTGGCCTGACTCACAATCCTACCTCCTTTTCACACAAAGCTGTGTAGGAGTGAAAAAAACAAACAAATATTAAAAAATACAAAAATGATACAGAAATGAGTCTTAGGAGGAAGGGAGACGTTCTGAATCCTTTCAAGCACATGTTGCCAAGGAAACCCCTCCTTGCTATCCTTTTCATCCTGCTTGTCTGACTCTCTCTGTGGAGAGAAATTACATTGGGGAATCTCTCTTGTACAGGGGGTGATTTGAGACAGTTACTTCTTGAATAAAATATATATTTATTCAATTACAAACTTTACTGCTTTTTTTTGATTGTGTCAATGTGTAAGGTCATCCCAAGGGGAAGAATTTACAAAGGAAATTAATAAAACTATTGAAAATTCTTTTGTGGAAAGGGAGAATGTGAACTTGCTGCTTATAAACACTTAGATCTTCAGTACTTTAAGCAAATGAGAGATTTCCTATATATTATGCCTATATATTATGAGCTTTCTTAATTCTGTGCTCTTGTGTCAACCCCATACACTGTGTGTGCAGTGTGCCAAATAATCAAGAAAATGTATTATTTGTTTCCATTCTGTGTCTTAAGCATATGTGAAGTATATTCCTTCATAAATCAATTCTCTTGATTCACCTTTATGTTACTCTAGTGTGCAGATGCCACTGAAACCTGTGATTACATTACAGAGGGGAACAGGTCAGGCTCCCCAAAGGGTGCCAACGTCCTGGGGTCCAGTGGACACCATCATGATGAAGTAGACTGGAAAGTTGCTCTAGATCCTTCCTTTTGCCAGTATTGGGACATTTTTCCCAAGGGTACTCTAAAACATCTTTTGTGCATTCCGCTCATTGCCCCAAGCCCATTTCTGAAGGGAGCCACAGAGTTCCTATATCTAGAAAATTATATGACAGCAAAGGCTTGAAAATATATGTAATAAACCTCAATCCTCTTCCACTGTTTCTCTGCATTTAATGCAACACTAAAATAGCAAAAATATTCACTGAGAGTTATAAAATCACCTTGTTGTGATAGAGGCTTGAAGGCCCCTCTTTTGGCATCTGGGTATGCACAGAATGACAGGGATAACTTGCCCTTTTCAGAATATTATACTCTTCTGTCTCACACTTTCTTAAAGGTTTTCTTCTGCAGGGGAAACCATGGACTAGGACTTGGTTTCATGAAGGAGCCCAGCCATTGGTGTACAAATTCCTAGAGAACATTGCAACAATGTAGATTTTACAGTGCGAAGAAGAATAGAGAGCGGGTCTGCTCTTGCCTACTCCAGGGCTGAACTATAAAGAGAAATGGTCAAGGGTTTGCTGTAGTCTCTGATTTAGTAGGCATGCTTTAAAAGAGGACTCTCTGTTTCTCCCAAGGAACCAGTGCATATCATTAGGACTGGACTGTTCAGCCCCATCTGAAGCAAAATTTCTGCCTCCTGACTCACAGTAATGTCAAATACCCCATTGCGTGCACAGCTAGGACACCGGGAGGGCTGGAGAGGAGGCTGAAAAAAAAGATGTGAAGACAATCACTGAACTCAGACTCTTTAGGTTAAGTCCTTTTTCAGATCTGACTGCCAAGGAATAAAGCTTTGAATTTCCTTGAGGAGTATAAAAGACATGGACCTATTGGAACAAGTCCAGAGAAAGGCCTCTAAGTTGATCACAGTGCTGATAAACCTCTCCCATGAAGGCAGGCTGAGAGAGCTGAATCTGTTCACCTGGAAAAGAGAAGGCTCTGGAGGGTGCTGAGACACTGAAACAGGCTGCCACAGAGAATTTGTGGCTGCCCCATCTCTGGAAGTGTTCAAGGTCAGGTTGGAAAGGGCTTGGAACAACCTGTCAGAGTGGAAGTTGTCCCTGCCCACGGCAGGGGTTTGGAATAAGATGATCTTTGGAGGTGCCTTCTATCTGTAACCACTCTCTGATGATTCTATGAGTTACATACTGACTGGTTTGGGGCATCAGGCCATTCCCGTGCCTTGCCATAAGTGCTGTGACCATGGGAGAATATTTTGTTAAAAGTTTCAGTACATGTTCACTCTCCAGATTCTTTCTATCCCTGTTTTCCCACTACATACACAGATTACCTGATTTGCACCCAAAATATCAGATGAATCTTAGCCCTCATTTTCCTTTCTTTCATTGTTCATCTGTCAATTAGCCATTTTTATCTAGGGATTTACCCCACGGCCTCTCTGGGGAAACCATTTACAATTCCTAAATTTCAAAGAACACACTGATCATGCATTTATTGATATGCTAATTAAAGAGACATTAGAACTGTATTAATTTTTGGGGTTCTGTATACTCACTTCTAGCTTGGATCCCCAGCCAGGGTTATAGAGTCTTTCTCAATTCTTCATAACAAAATGTCAGTTGAGGGATGGAGTAAATTCCATGTGGGATGGTATAGGCAAGGCATTGCATAAATGAACCTAATATTAATAAATATAAATGAAAAAGAAAGAGGGAGGAAAAAAAGAGGTAGTACAAAATTAAGGGATATGGTCATTATTTGTTATTAAAAGGCAAAAGTAAATCTAGGCAAGTTGAAAACAAGAAGACAGCCAAATGCCATTCAGGCAGAGCTAATGCCAGAAAGAAAATAATGAGTCCTGTGCATTCCTACATTTCACACCAGGCCTGCACTCAATAAATCAACACATGGATTTAATTGCTGTGACAAATGAATATAGTGAGGGGAGTCAAATTCTGCTGGGTAATGCAGTCATGCAGCAAAACCCTGGTCAGCAGAGATATGTAGGTCAGTCATTATGGACCAGTGAGCAGAGGGAGTCCCTCGTGTGAGAGCCTTGATGAAAATCTCACAGAGTAATCTCTACTAAAATACCAGACTGTAAGTGTGTCTGGCTTCAGCATCCTTCTTAATAACCTTTAGCAGAAGAGGAAGGTATTACATAGAGTGGCAATTAGCAAGACTGACAGAGCAAGAGACTGGGATTTATTGTTGGATTTTTCAGTTTGCTTGATTATTTGGTTGAGGTTTTTCAGCTGCATTTCTACTTCCATTTGTAAAACCAAATTCAAAAATGAAATCAGCTGAGATTTTAATGTTAGAAAAAAGGGAAATGAGAGCTTGATAAAACTAATATCCCAAATAAAGGCAGTAGGATGCTGTTGCAGCCTATGTTCCTCATGACCTCTGTCACAGTCTGTCGTATGTGGAGATGAGATCTTAAAGGGACTGATGAGACAGCCCTGATCTGAGGGGTGAAGAAGTATTGAGGAATAGTGCCCACTCCTTTGCAAAGGTCTCAGCAGTGCTGGAACCCTCTTTCAGCCCTGTGCTAGATGGTAGAAGTTATTCTGATACATAAGATTGATTTCTTCGTAAAGTCAATTACATTAAAAAAAAAAAAAAAAAAAAAGCCAAGCTCTGCATCTTCCTAATACTTACTTGCCTGAGAAAAACTGATTGCAATTCCTGCTCTGAGGAAGTATTTTTTTACACAGTATGGATCATGTCACCCATTCCCTGCTGTACCCTTTTCTGACATCAGTGCAGGTGATGGGGATGACATGAACCAATTTTCTACATCCAACTTATTTCATTCCTCAGACGGAAACAACACATTCTTCCAAATTCAGGGAAACCTTCCTACATCATGGGCTCTGAGCCACCTGGTTTAGTTGATAGAACTCAGGGGGGTTGGAGCTAGATGACATTTAAAGGTCCCTTCCAACAAAGCTGTTCTATGATCAGGATGTCCTTGTGGAAGAACACAAACAAGATCTAAGGTGTCTTTTCTACTGCTGAAGCCAGCCAAGCTCATTGTAACTGATAAGCTCTGTAAACACATTATTATCAGTTATAGCAGTGAATCTCATAGGAACACTTCTGCCTCCAGGAAATCTTGTACTTCTTTTGTCTGTTTTTATCACAGATGGAGGAATGTTACCACCAAAAAATACAATGCGTAATAAACTCGTATAAAACATGTTTAAATAGCACATATAACTAGAAGTGCTACTTTGCCTCTTCCTAGCTGCATTGTCAGGAGCTTCTACTGATCAGATCCTGAAATTGCATTACATTTCCCCAAGAAAACTCAAAATATTTTATAGAAATTTCTGTAAGTTCAAATAGCAGCATGCAACAGTCACTGGTGGCAATTAAGGCCTCCTGCTTTGTAATTCTGATTACATATGAAAGATTTATAAATTTTTCCTCTGACTCCATGATTACTAAATCAGGGGTCATGATGAGCAGGTAGAATGGCAAAGCAGAAGTACAGCCAGCTGCATTCTCTGTACATTTATCTACAGGTGCCTCAGTGGGTAATACATTAACAAATCCTTCGTATTAATCTCCAGGGATCACAATACTGAGAGAACATATTTTGTTTCATGGAATATATCGAGGTCAAATCCACCTTTTCAAGCAGGTAAACAGTTTTATGGATTTGCCTGGCATGTTATCAGTGTGGTTTTTTCTTTACCCTTCTGACTTACACAGTTACCCACAAAGAGCTTCTGTTTCTCCCTCCCTTCCCACTTCTTTTTCTTTACTCCTCCAATAGCATGATTTTGGTTACGTTGTACAACCCAGCAAACAAAAACAAAGAGATATTAATTTTATTATTTTGTTTCAATTTTCCTTTCAGTCAGGGGTCCTGCCTGGTTGGACAGTTACTGGTTCTGGGACACCCTGCAGAGACAAAAGGACTTCCCTCGTCAGTAGGGACTTACGCTAATTGTAAGGTGCAGAAAACCAAAAGCTATTCCTCCAGAGTGTGGGAGATGCAGCCTTAAATATATCTACTTATAAAAGTAGATATAAAAAAAAAAAATATATATATATAAATATATACTACAGCCAAAGAAAAAGGGCAGGTTTTAGTTATTCTTCATGAAGGGCCCTAAATTACTTAGGGTGGCAAAATCTGAGCTTTCTAGATGAATGGTGGCTCACACCTGAGCTTGGTTTCTTTTGGCTCAGATGCCAGGGAATGTTATCAGAAGAGTACATGCGGTGTGTTGCTAAGAGAAAGACATCTTCTTGCCATTTAAATTATCTCAACCATATTTTATGATTGTGACATATTTTATGACCTTATGTAATGATAGATGATGGTAGAAGACAGTCTACTCCTTGTTGGCTTTAGGGCAGTCTCAAAAAAGAGGGAAAATAATCTCTGTGTTAAAGACAACTTTACCAAATGGACCCTGAAGGTATACAACTGTTATTTATTACCTCCCAGCAAATCCTTCATTGCCAGAAACAATCTTCTTCCTTTATTTTATTTATTTAATTTCTTATGCTACAAAACTTAGCTCTGATGATTTATTCAGGCCCCGTGAGGTTTACAGTAAGTTTATTCAGTTGCCACAGGAAGGGAACACAAGAAGACACAAAAATAAGCCTAAGTCTGTAACACAAGAGGCAGATAAGTATTTTGTCTCAAAATTTGTCAGATCCAGACCCATCATCTTTTGCAAATGAGAACACTAATCAGTAGTCTTGAGTCTGAGCTGAATCTTCAAGTTGCATTAGGTAAACGATCATTTATATTCCAAAGCTGTTATGTATTTGAAGTTGGATTGAAAGTGGTACTGGGAAATATTGTATGAGACAAGTTTATTAAAATAAAGTCTGCACTGAAAATATGCTCTCTGGAGGAAATAAATTATGTTGTATTATCTGGTAAGTTAATTTATTTTTTCCCTTGTAATATATTCCTATTAGGGCTTACATTTACATCTTTTGGTTATACTCTTCTGGAAAGACCCAGGTAGTGCTACCCAACACACCTATGTTATATAGAACAAAGTATAGGACAGTGACTCAACTAGTCTCTAAGAACTAGTAAGAAATAAGGGGCTTATGCTGTGTTTTGATTTCATGTTCAGGGAGAAAATAGTTCCTTTTACAATGTTTTCTTCAGGGAAACTGGACTCATAACATTTAGAATGAAAAAGGGTAATGTGAATAAAAGACTCATGCTTGGAAAAGAAGTATTAGATATACATGCCCAAAGTCATTTGCTGACCTTGAGGGAACATTGAGATTAATCTTTTCTTTTTCTATCCAAAAAAAGCAGAGCTTACTTGGAGGAAAACGGAGCATAATCAGACCCATTTTTCAATGTAGTACCATACAGAGGCACATATATAATAATCAGTGTTGGCCTGATCAAATCACAGATCTAAGTCTACATTTTCTAGGTGGGTCATTGGGCTTTTGTTTTATTTTGCTTGGGGTGTTTTTTTCTCTCAAATGTGGGCAGCACAAGGACTTCTGATCATCTCAAAGTCCCTCATGTGTGTACCCTGGTAACTGTATCAAGAAATACAATTAGTTTGTTTTTAGAGGCAAGACAGAATTCTCAGAAACAGAATTTAAGTGCCTACAACAAAGCAACTACTCCTGGCTTTGGGTGGAAACAGAGCTTAACTCCAAAGTCTTTTCAATAGTGGGTTTCCCAATATAGGTTTACAAAGACACATTTCCCTAAGCTAACTCTACCCCCTTCATTCTTTAGCTGCAATTTCTATTCCAATGCTTTTAGTCCACAGAATTTTTTTATGGTGTCATGAAAGCTGGAACTGCTTTAGCAGTAGGGATTTAGGGGGCCTTATACAGAATATTCCAGTTTGTTGATTAGACAAAGTATAGAATATATGCTTTCAAATTCACTTGGGAAAAAAAAAAAAGAAAAAAAAACCCCAAAAAGCTGAGCAGCAGCAAAACAGGCATTATAAAAGTAGTAAAAATGCTGAAGGACTACCTTGAATTTCCTTTAGGTATAGGAGATATACAGCCGGAGCCAGCAGATGCATCCCATGAAGTCTGACTACTGGCTCTAAAAAGAAGGCATTTGGCATAATATCCAAGTCATCCAACACTCAGACCCTACTGCTCCCTCTAAAATTGTATGACCATGGGCAAGTCTGAGTGTATCTGGTAGTGATTACCTTTAGGCTATATGGGAGAAATCTGAAAAGCTAGAAATCTTTCAGTAGTGACTGAGTAGTGGTCTTTGAGAATTTAAACACTGGCTCTGTTTAAATCTAAATGAATTTAGCAGCCTAAACAGAGCCTTTAAAAACAAAGTCATAGTCATCTGCGAGGAATTGGATATTAGATATTACAGGTAAAGTCTCCCAAGATTCAGCCCAGCAGCCTAACTAGGAATATTAGCATATGATGGCTGAGAAGTTTGTCGAGCACAATTAGCTCTCAATTAGCTACTGTCTCTTTTTTCTTTGTGTTTGCTAGCTTCTGTAAGGTTTGATTTACAGAGGTGACACATTATTATTGCATGGGCCACAGGACTTTTTATGTCATGCAAGTTATGTCAGATGTAAGCAGAAACACAGATTGGGAAAATCACCTCTCTCTGATACAAATATCAGTGGTCATAATCATGCTTGCAGGGATGCTGTAAGGATGGACTAATAGAGGACTTCCTTCCACATAAATTGTAGCAAGCTCCCTTTTCCTGTTCCCTAATTCAGGCTTTTTCACAAATTGCTCTGTCTGCCTAGTCCTCTGGGAAACCTGTGCACAGACATAAAATACTGAGAAAGGAAAAAAAAAAAAGGAGAAAGCAAAAAGAAGAAAAAGAAGAAAAAGAAGAAAAAGAAGAAAAAGAAGAAAAAGAAGAAAAAGAAGAAAAAGAAGA
>LTAT01000004.1:151021742-151037973 GCA_003286495.1 Chlorodrepanis virens
ATGCCCCATCCCTGGAAACATTCAGGGACAGGATGGATGGGGAGCTGAGCAACCTGATCTAGTTGGGTGGGGGGTGTTGCACCAGATGACCTTTAAGGGTCACTTTCAACGTGAACCATTCTATGATTCTACAACTTTAGGGAGTGGAAATGCAGACTAGACTCCTCTTTCAGGGTATGTAGGACACAAATTCGATTGTCTGTATGGTTAGCTCCTGATAGTCTACAAGGTAAATTGTTTCCAAGACCATTTTTGCTTTTTAAGAACAAACATATCTGCGCCACAGAAACCATAAAAATAATCTCCTAAGAAAAATTTAGGAAGGAAAAGCTCCTCACCAAAGGACTTAAAAGGACTTCAGGTATTTATATCCTCCTTTTTATCTCAATATTTGTAAGGATCTCAGCAGAGATACTCTACCCTCTTCTGGAATTCAAGATTAGCATTGCCCACTTAATAAAATATAAATAGTGATGGTACTCCATAAGCAGCTGAACAGCATCTGCCAGCCAGCCTAGGTCCCTAGCCTCTTCCCTAAATAAATAAAAGAATTTTCAAGATCTACCTGGATAAAGAGAAACAGTTCAATTTTGTGTCAACTTTTGATATTTTTATTTTAACAAACCATTTCATTTTCTAAGCTGGAAATAATACCTGCATGAAATTGTGTTTAGGGGGATGGTATTCTTAAAAAAAAAAAAAAAAAGACATGATGGAGGAAATTCTTCACCTGACTATTAAATAATGAAAGTAGGCCAAGTCTCTGCTTGGATCCAAAGCTCTTAAAAATAATTCATCATTTTCTTTTCCTTCTTCCCTTACCCTAGTTTTAGATTTTTGGAGGTTATTTTTTTTTTTTAGAAAGTTAAATGAAAATCAAGCTTCTAAGTAGCTCTTGGGATCCCTGTGAATTCCACATCAGGGCTTCCCAGTGTGCTGCTCAGCTGCAAGAAAAGGATGAAAGAATATCAATGTCTCCTGTTCAGATAAACACTTGTAGGCCTTTTATAACAAAGGGAGTGATTTAGTCTTTTACTTGAGCAAGAGTAATAAAACATTCTTTTCCATTGCCATCTGTAACATAAGTAGATTTGTCCTAAATGTTGTAAAAAGTCAGTGGAAATATATTTATAGTCATTCTGCAGAGATTCAAGTAACAGAACAAGGGACCAAACAAGTGAGGATCAGGCTTTCCATTGTCACTGACAATTTGCCTTTATTAGAAACAGAGGTGGGATTCACCTCATCCAGCTTTAGAGATCTTCACTGCAGTGTCCCCAGCTGTGCCAACCACCCCAGGTTTCTTTGTAGTCAGCTGAGAGAAAAGGCATGAGTGAATAAGTATAATTCCCATGACCTACTTTAGTAGTCTAAATTCAGACCATGCAAGGATTCATCTCTCTTCTTAGACTAGAAAGAGGTCCTAAGTGGAAATGTCAAAATTTATTCAGATGAACTGCACTGTAGATGACCTGAAGAAGTGGGACATCAAAACATTGTGATTTGCAATGTAATACCTCTTGTAAAGCCCTGATCAGGAAGTAAAATTCTACTAAACTTACTGAGTATCTGGTCAAAAGGCAAGTTGTCAAATCAAGGTAGGAGAAAGATATTGTTATGGGAAACTAAAAGTAAGATTTTAAACTGGAGAAAATAAAGACCAACATTATTTCTAATTGTAGTGCTGATAATTCCATTGCCCTGAAAGAATTAAGCATTAATTATTTCA
Organism: Chlorodrepanis virens; assembly: GCA_003286495.1. Classification (NCBI taxonomy): domain Eukaryota; kingdom Metazoa; phylum Chordata; class Aves; order Passeriformes; family Fringillidae; genus Chlorodrepanis; species Chlorodrepanis virens. The sequence goes on from LTAT01000004.1 coordinate 151,023,472, forward strand.
GCTAATTGATCCTTTTATTTTCTAGTCTCAAGTAACTGCTGCATAGGAAAAAAAATCATGAATCCAAAGTGACTCATTTTCAAACCTAAAATGCTTTTTTCTATTTTCAATAAGACCTCATGCAAGAACAGCACTTTTCAAATGTTGTATGGAAAATTGAAAAAATAGAGTACAGTGGTAATTCTGAGAGTCCTTTCAAGAACAGCTACAGGTTAGGGACTGAAACTTGCACTAGATTAGTTTACTGTGGGTTCAGTATCAATAATTTCAATGGGACACAGGACTCTGCCATCAGTAGTGTTGACTGCAGGGCTTAGGCCAAAATCTGCAATGAAATTTGGGCCTAGAAAGTTACTGAGACTCCATGGTATGTGTGGTCATGCAGTGCTCTCTCTCATTATGTTGAATAAAATCCTATCTTAGGTCAAGCCCACAAGTTTCTGCCTCAGGCACTGTCCCTGCCTGTGCAGCAGTGCTGGAGCTCAGGGACCCCAAGCTCTCAGCCTCTGACACCTCTTTGGCCTCAAAGCAGAGCATGGCACTGGCTGGCAGCTCCTGCTGGCATCCCTCTGTTCACAGCTCAGCTCTCTCCTGCCCCTCACACCAGTCTGGGGGAGAGGAACCTCACTCTGGCTTCCAGCCAACCTCACTCTGATAGGAAAAGCCATGAAGCAGTCCTCATTCAAAAAAAAATGGGGTCAAATTCAAGTCTCATGCTGAAAGAACTCTCTCTTTTCATCTGAGTGGGTCTTGCACTCATTAAATGTATTGCATGGAGCTACAGACATCCAGAGTTTAATAAGGATAATACAATGAAAACTGTGAAGTTTCTTACAGCACAGCTGCAAGAAAGGAGTTGAAGACTGAAAATCACTTCAGTAGATATCTATGAATGGGATAATCCTGGCTGAGATTTAAATTACTGAGTTTTGCTATCTGTATAATTATTAATGATCTGTATTTTTCAAATTTTATTATTTATTAATAGGCTACATAGATTTTTGGTGCCGCAAACAATTTGATTATAGAGTATATATGTTGTTTAGATTCTTTTTTTGTCTAAAAGTATATTTTATGCCTTTTGATATTTTCACTGACTGATAATACCATGTGAATATTATTTCAATAATAAAATTGCAAATTATAGTATGTCTCTAGTTTTATCAAACTGGAAAATCAGCAAGATAATTATTCTGAGAGCTGATGGAATAGTTGGTAAGGTGGGACTAGATCTTGCCATTTAGTCACTGAAAAGTGGGAACTCAGGAGAGAGGCTGACACAGCTTTAATGAATATTGGTTTGACTCCCCCACCATGCCTGGAAGCAGGAGAAAATCAACAGTTTGCTGGAGCCACTTTTCACAGAAAGAGCTACTTATTTCTCATATATCCCCACATGAAGAAACATCAACAAAGACCAACAAGCAGGAGATGAGAGATGACTAACAATCTGCATGCTCCTAGCAGCTGATACCACCTCTCAAAGGGCAGGGTCTGTTTTTCTGTCTGCATTTGTTCATTGTCCCATGTGACAGATTACTTGTCTAGTGTTCAAGCCAATTCTGCCTCAATACCTGGCACAAAATCCAAAACAAGCAAGACACTCCAAGTGATTTTCATGTCTATGTCGAACCATATTATCAAAGCGAAAAAAAACCCCAAAACTACGGATTTAAGTTTGACTCTTTCAGGGAAAGAATAGTTTGAAAAGCTCTTTCCTAGGCTTCTGCTGGCAGTTCTGTTTTAACATGAGATCTCCAGAGAAAGCTGAGTTTGAGCTGTGGCAGCCCAGGGATGTGAAATACCTGAGTGCCCTGTGTGTGAACTGCCACTGAGTTCAGAATCTGGGTGCTTATGAGCATGCAGGAAACCAAGTCTTGCCTGAAATGTTCAAACAAACATTCAGTCTAAGGAAAAGAGGCCAAGAATCTTGCAGAAATCTTTCGCTCAGATTGATGATTATTTTCTGCTTCTGAGGAACCCACACAATTTTATACAGAAATTTTTATGCCAGTCTCTGATGATGCGTCACATTTTGCACTTGATTGTCAGGGAAATTACCAATACAAGAACCACTCAATTTCATCTAATAAAAAGTTTCATGAAACTAGAAGAGTGTTGTTGGCACATACTTCTCCCAGCTTACACTTCCCAAATCTCTGAAACAAATCTACTATATAACGCTCCTTAGGTTATATTGTATTCACATAACAGTAGTCCCCTAGCTTTTTAACTCTAGGCAGTAACCAGCACATTATCATAACCAAAGAAAGCGAACTACCAAACAGCTGTAACTATTTTAAAGAATAAAATCTCAGAGGAGTCTTATTACAAAAGCAAATTTGATATGGACACACAAGCCAGCACAAGCTCTCTCCCAGCATAAATTACAGCAGTGCCATTATGAAACTGGACCAGGTTTTAGGCCCGCAGAGGATCCGACCTCTTGCTCCTGCATCGGGCAGCTCAGACAGGCTGTTCCAGTAATTGCATCCTCAACCATGCATGTGCTGGGCTGGAGCACGTCCCTCTGATCAGCTCCTGGGAGTTGAGACACACAATTCATATAAAGGTGGAAAGACAGCATAAGTTATGTGCCCTGTGAAGGAGCTGCCAAGGTCACTGAACCAGTGTTTTTTGTGTCATTACAGAAAATGAAATTTTGTGGGAGAGACAAATTTCCACAAGGCAGGAAATAGAGTGAGTGTTTTGCACATGATTCTGGGAAAAAAAAAAACAGTACAGAAATATTGTTCTCATTATGAGTACTAGCACATGAGATAATTGTGTTTGAGGTTGGTAATTACCATATTTGCATGTTTAGGTTGTATCTGTTCCTTACATGTTATTAAGTGACTGCTGCATTATTTCATCAGAATGACACGCTGTCATCATGGGAGCTGAAATATCTTCTGTGTGTCAAAGCACACAGCTGTAAAAAGCATTGTACAGCCCCTTGTTTTCATCCTACATCAAACTAGCAAAAAGCAAATTCATTACAGGAAAAGATCAGCACAGCTAATGGAGCTGTGACTGGGGGAGATGGATTTGGAAGATAGGACTGTATAATTTAGAGTACCTGGGCAAAGCATCTCTCCAATTCCCACACAGAGAGATACAGGATAAATAATTATTGTGTTTTGTTCTGTGCACTTACAGACCTTTAGTCTGAACAGTGCAAAATGCTTTATGGATATTAATTAATCAAAATTTAAAAGCCACATATAGGGCACTCAATTTACTGCTACTTATGCCAGACTTCAATTTATCCGTAAAAGTATTGAAAAGTAGGCAATGCTGTACAAACCTGAAAATACACCCTGTTCATTTCCTCAAGCCATTTATAAGTTGCTTACTGAGATATTTTTGGAATTTTCTGGGCAGTCAGCATCAAATATGTAAAACATATCCTCCTTAAAGAAAGATCTAAGAAGAAATAAAGGAAATAACTGAAGACTAATGGAAAGCATTGCAATAAATGGGATAATCCCTGGATAAAGGAACTGCCCATCTCTCTCCTCATATCTTTTCTACCACCTTCATTCCATTCAGCTATGGCAGGTCAAGGCCAAAGCTGAGTAATTAACCAATGAAGGTAAGGGAAATTAAAAAGGGTGCATTGTTTGGAACAGGATTTTTGGTATTGAACCTCAGTTTTTGGGTATTATCATTAGTCAAAAATAAGCAAAATAAGCAGAATTACTTGCTTGTAACTAAATGGTAATACACAAGTGAGAAATCTAATGTCAAAGTTATGTCAATCCATTTTCTGAGGTCCTTTCATTTTCAGTCTTAAACTCCAATCAAGTCAGGTATTGAATATTAAAATTAAGCAAATCACTAAATTATTATCTTTTAAAAATGGCCTGGTTTCAGTGCTATTCCTTTCAGCTACATTTACAGAGGTTTATAACTAAGAATTTAATGCAGAGGTAATTAAAATTATAAACCATTATGGAAAACAAAAATAGTGGAAGTAATGATGTATCCAAATGATTTCTTTCACTGAAAGTTAAGTTTCTATGCATATCTGCTATGTTTTTTTGACAAAGTGACCTAGTATTCTTTTTTCTTTTTCACAGGGAAAAGATAAGTGAATCACATGGTGGAAAATGAGAAGGACTCTTATTAAGGTAGAACACAGGAAAAAGTTCTAAGGAAAGTGGAGAGTCCTTGGAATGAAATAGAGGTTGAAAGTGAAAAGTACAGACAGATATAGTGGAACAATAAAGATTCAAGTTTAGCTTAGAAGGGTAAAAATAGTACCAAGTGATTAGGAGGTAGACATAATACTTTCTTGTTGTTACAGCTTATCGGTTATTGATTTCAGATATTCAGTACAAAACTTAGAAAGGGTGAATGGGCAAACTGACACTAGAATAGGCCTCTGGAGATGGAACAAACCACTTATCTTAGATGGCTTTTTATAATAGTAGGTGATGTGATTAAAATAGAAGGAAAGCCTTACAGTACAGGGCATGTAAAAATACAATGGAGAGAGACAGTTACCAATTTATTGATGCTCTCTTTCATTTGTCACACAGAGCTGAAGTGCCTGGACAGATCACCAATTTAAATATGTCTCAAGGAACTTCTAATTATGACTTGTAGTTGTTCCTGCTTATCCATGGGCCTGCAGAGCCCATCTCCACAGATTTCAGGCCATTGTAATGGAGATCTAGTTATTGTGCATTTCAGGTGAGCTGTAAGACTAACCTGCTCTGAAGATGTCTTTTCTCTATAAATCTTAAGCATTTTCTCTATTTTGAAAGTGGATTACTTTATTACATATGGCAAAATATAGAGCAAAATAAAAGTGGTGATACCAGTAGCCATCTCTGCTATCACAATTGCTCCTCTTTGTAATTTTTTTCCCAAAGTTTTAGCAATTTGGTTTGGGTTTTTTTTTCAGTTATTATGTGTAGATATGGTGCTTAGGGGCATGGCTTAGTGATGGACCTAGTAGTGTAAGATTAATGCTTGGAGTTGGTGATCTTAGACATCTTTTCCAGTCTTAATGATTCTGTGATTCTTTGACTTTCCTCCAATAAACTCAACTATTGAATTATATTCTTGCAACTCAGACACAGAATCTGAGTACTTAACATTCTTTAAAAACCATTCTTCAAGTTGAAACCTCTATATCGAGAGAGTTCTTTTTTAGTATTGCTTATGCCTTGCTCATGAAAGACTTGTCTGTAAGGTTCTGAGTGGCAGTAAAGCCTGACTTGCATGAGAAAACCTGCAGTAAAGCCATGCTTGTGTGAGAAGGATGTTTGTGAGCTTTGAGAACTCAAATAACAATTGCAGAAGTTTAGAATTACTCATGGAAAGATAAAGTTGGGGTTTATTCCTTAGTCCAAATATTCACACCCAAAACGTTAGAGCAACATCACCTGGGGCAAAAATCAAGTGTTTGTTGGGCCCTAGAGTTTCTCAGGACCCGTCCTCTTTCCTCAAACACATTTGTTGTCAAATACTTTTCAGTCTGTTGCTCCTTCCTTAAACTTCTCTTCTTGCAGACCAAGAGGAAAGGTTGAAGCTTTCAGTAGAATTAAAGTTGTGAGAATACTTCTTAACTAGTGAGTCAGAAAAAAAAGTGGTCTATTTCATGTTAATATTGCTTGGTAGTCTGGAAGGAGAGAGCCTCTTCCATGGCTGTTAGGGTTACAATGTCACCTGTCATCCCTGAGAGCTCTTATCTGACAGGCTGACTTGCCTGCAGGTTGCCAGATTTTCACTTCAGCAGCTGCTCTTCAGCCATTTGCTCCTGCCCTGGGGGCGCGATGACATCTGTCACAGCCATCAGGGCAGTTCAAGGCTGATGTTCACAAGAACCATGATTTGGGGTGTCAGGAGCAGCCTGGTGAAAGTGACTCCCCAGGCTTTTTAAAACATCCCTGAGAGATCATCTGTCTTCTGAAATAGAGGAAAGATGTTTGCTAGACCCTACATTTGGACATAAAATAGAGATGGCACCAGTTACTTGCACGTCTCCTTGTGGTACACAGGATAGATAAACCACTGCTGTTTGAGTTCACCCATCTGTCCTCCCTGTATTTCAGAGGTGTGACAGAAATACCTGGGCCAGACAGATTTCCAGGCTAACTAGCCCAACAAAGAGTGCATGCAGAAATGTTTGTCACTTTTTCATGGCTCTGATCAGGTCATCCAGCAGCTTCAATGCCCACATGATATTTGTCTTGTCTTTTGACCATGAATGAGTTTGAACTGTTAGCCAAAGGCATTTCTTTTGTGGCTGCTGCTGCAGTTTCCATACCAGAATTGTATTTTTCGTGGCTTTATCAAAATATTGTACTGAATATTTTCAGGAAAGAATATTCCCTCAAGAATCATCTTGGTGATTTCCTCTGCTGGCAGGTCAGTCAGCTGCTTGTCTCTAAAGGAAATGCAAAGAGTTTTGTCAGCAATGGGTAATGGTTCACCTTTCTTTGCTGCTTTGTGTGACATAAAGAAATCTGATTGCATGCACTGCTCTGTCCATCAGGTTTGACCTCCAAGGGTTGTGAGATAACATTCTGTGCAGTGAAGGTTTCTGTAGATTTGCCAGATAAGGTTCAGACACTCTTGTAGTGAAGCTGGTATGACATCTGAAATTTTTAGAGGTTTTCCCAAGTTTTAACACTGATGTGTCTTATGGCACTGATAATGAAAAATGAATTTATATTTAATCATTCTTGACATACATTGGGTCAAGTATTTTTGAACAAAGGCATTTCTAATTGAACACTTACTGACTTCTCAGCTTTTGGTTTTCAAAATTGTTTTCAGTAGATTTATCTCTTTCTAAAGGAATAGAAGGCACAGTATGCTCATTTATTGTAACAACTAAGCCAAATGTTTCCTGAAATTCCCAGCACTTCCTTAATCTTTAAATAGACAATTACTACTTCAAATACATGGAATACTTTTGGAAAGACATTTCCATAAATTGCAGAGGTGCATGTGTTTGATTCTGGTAGGCAGTGTCTGCCTGCATCAATAACTTTCCAACATTTTAATTGTACTCTCCAGGCTCTATTGTGAAACTTAAAAGAGCTTAAAAATGGTAACATACTGTAACTAATCTGCAGTACAAGTCAACATGATTCATACTTCCATTAAATTTTCTCAGCCTAGTAAATTTTCCTATTTTTAAATTTCTGTGGGAAGAAGGCATGTCTGAGACACTATGAATGGGGTTATTCTGGGCCACCTTCAGTGGAATGCACCAAGATTTTTCACAACTGCTAATTATACTAGAAGACTTATTTTGGTGCTTTAATTCAACATGCTTTCCTCAGTCTTGCCTGCTAGGACACCCTGAGAGTGAATCTGATGAAAAAAGAAGGTCCGAAGGAGCCTAAACCATTGACCACCCTTGAAAATCCTTGCCAGGATCTTTCAGAGGGGTCAGGGTGTAGCTCATGCTCCACTGACGTAGAGCAATGCCATGAGCTGCAAACCTCCTGTCAGGGGATGTACCCAGAAAAGCCCAGGTGGTGGGTCAGCAGAGACAGACAGACTTAGGGCACACTGCCACTCATGTGTGCTCAGTACCAGCAGGCAGGACTGCACTGACCCTGTGCATGTGTGTGCTTCATTTTTACCCAGGCTGTTCTCTGCATGCTTTCTTGTTTTCCCATCATCCTGTGCTATCTAATTAACATGTCAACCCATTTTTCTTTCCTTTGCTGTAGGAATCTTGGTTTTATTCCTTTTACTTCCCCCTGTTTTCCTTTATTTAATACCTCTTCTTTATAATTTATCATTCATTTACATTTCAATTAACACTAGCTGTTTGTAAAAGCTACCCTGATGGGAAGTATGAAATAAATTATTGAAGTTAGTATAAACTGCACTTCCCATTACCACCTCATTTACCTTAATGGCACTAAACAGGCTATAGCTCCCAGTGCAACTCATGCTTCTAATAGGAATTCCCTTGGGAGCCAATCTCATGTGAATTAGATATTTACATACGGCATAGGTTTTGCTAGGTGATTATAGGCTGAGATTTAGAGTATTATCCTTTAAGGATGGCAGCTGCACAGAAAGCTGCCTTTCCAGAGTCAAAACATGACACTGCTTGCTTCAAACAGCTAAGATGTCTAAGAGGAGTCACCAAAAGTATTGTCAACTTGTTGGGCATTTTCAAACTTGTCTACCAATTTTAAAAAATTAAGTGTGTGATCTTTCCCACATTGAAATCAGGAAAAAATATCAAAAAACTAGAGTCCTTTTAGAACAATGGTGTCCTTTTGTTTGGATAAACTAAAACTTGATTTATGAATTTTGTATTTTTTAAATATATTTTTACAATTCCCCGTTGTTTTAATCCAAAACTTAAGAAAAAAAAACTTTAAAAGGTATATTTCAAATTTTATTTTAGTTTAAATTAACATCTTCCAGCTAAAGCTGCCATCTGTGAACCAGTGTTTGGTCATGAGGATTTCAGTCTGGAGGCTGTCAAGCAGCAAAATTCATTGTTCTTTTCAGGAAGACAACACCCAGGCACTAACTAGGATTCAGAAGTAGATGCAATTGAGCTGTGCAACAAGAAACTGTCCCACTCCGAATGGCTTTTTCCAATATAAACATGCTAAAAGAAATAATATGGGAAGGAGGCAAAAGAGACACATATAGTGACTTCTGGAATATGCAAATTTGTGAGAATAATCTGACTAGTAAAATATGTAATATTTCCTTCTTTGAGTTTCAGGATATTTTAGCTAAAATAATTCAAAATAGTTATGTACAGAACTGAGAAAACGGAGTCCTGGGGAAGAGATTATACTTATTTGCTGCTCTGGTATTAGGAAAGTTGTGATCTGACTCCTTTAATGCCTGCCCAGAGCCCAGCTGTGGGACTGCAGCCATACTTTGAAATAGCAGCATCCAAGTTTCATGATCTGGATGTTGGTACCACATGAAAGCTGGACCTGGGTCTGCCCTTATTGCCATGAGGCACTTTGTGACTTCGAGACATTCTTATTTCTGTTTGTGTTTGTGTTTTCCCCCCTCCCACATGAAACTGTGTGGAAACCCAGTACAGTGGTGCTTTTATAACAAAGAGTTAATGTTCATCACTCCAGGGTACAAGGACACCTTCCACTACACCGGGTCTCTCTTTTTGGAATGACTATAAAGGAAAGGAATGAGCAATAAATTTCTACATTTTCTGCTTCTAAGAATGAAAAAATTAATAACTCAATTCTTATGGAGCAGGTTCCTGCTTCACACCATCCAAGTCCATCACGTAAAGTCAGAACAGTTCCAGGATTAGTTCAGGGTGAAAACTCTACAGGTTAGAATTTTGTCATTTACTGTAACACAAATCTCCATGAAAAGCTATTTCACTTCCTGGAGTCTCTCCAGGTGAACATGGTTGTAAGTCATAAAATAAATCTTAGTCCTATTGATAAGAATAAAATGAGGGGGGAAAAAAAGAAAAAGAAAAGAGGAGAGAAAGAAAGAAATTGCAAGCTAAGGCACTCAAGTCTTTACAAAAACAGAGAGCAAAAGTTAATGATCTAGCAGAGCTGACAACCTATGAGTCAAGTCTGCCTTTTTCAAGTGAAAGATGTGACAATATAGTTATTGGTCATTTCCCCTTCATTCAATTTTTCTCAACTCAAGCAAATTGTGTGTGGTGACAAATGATGGCAAATGTCATCTCACACAAAGAGATGTGTGAGATGACATTTATCCTCATCCTCTTTATCCCAGATAAAGAGGACAGTGAGGCACTGGAACAGGTTTTTCAGAGAAGTTGTGAATGCTTCATCCCTGGAAGTGTTCAAGGCCAGGTTGATGGGACTTGGAGCAACCTGGTCTAGTGGAAGGTGTCCCTGCCCATGGCAGGGGGGGTGGAACAAGGTGATCTTTAAGGTTCCTTCAAACCCAAATAATGATTTTCCATGATTCTGTGATGACCCTCTCTAATTCCTTAGGGCAGAGTCATGTGAAGGAGAAAAGAACTCAGTGTACAGCCTCTTTGTGCTTTTGAAACCAAGTGTAACAAACTCAGGGCCATGAGCTTTCTCCAATGGGGAGCCTGTTTCCACTGTTCTGAGGTTCTTCCTTCCACAGCACACATGTGCTGTCTTCCATCAAGGCTGGAACTGACACACCAGTCAAAACAATTCACTGACTAATTTTAAACAAAAATCCTGTTTACATGAATAATCATTACTGAATATGTCTAACTATGAAAAGACTTCTCACAATAGCAACCTATTGTTGGAAGTCAATGCATTATGCATTGTTTGAATTAAATCAGGATCTACATTGCAGTGGATTAATCTAGCTGTATCTTGTGGATTTTTTCTCTTCCTGTTTTTGTAACCCATCTGTCAACTACAATAGGCCACAGTTTTGTTCAGCTTTTTATGCTGGAAAGTTATTAATACCAGATGTTCATTTTTTGGAGTATCCTAAGCATAAAACATTCCATAATGAAAAACAAAATGTTAACAATTATATACCCAAACTTGGTGGATTAAAGATTCTATTAAAATTCTGGGCTATGTCCTATGTTTAATGCATTAGCTCTTTTTTCTATCAAGGGAGGCCTGAGGCAGGCTAGGCTTCATTTTGCTCAAGGGAGAAAGGAAATGTATTCGCATCTCTAGCTTTGTTCCTTCAATGTGCTTTGTCAAAAATATCATGACTCTAATAGAGTTACAGAGAGGACAATGGAAATACATAGGTGAGGAGTTTTAGCTGGGATTCTGTAGATAAGGATTGCCCTGCAGGACTTTCAGTGAATTTTCAGCTGAGGTCAGCTCTGCATTCCAATGAAAAAATAACCCCTCTGACAGAAAAATAGAAATTATAACAAAAAAAAAAAAAAAAAAAGGTGAAAACTCTTTCATCTTTAAAAGAGAGACAGCTTTATCAAGGAAGAAAATAAGCAAAGACTGGATCTTCAGCTGCTAAAAATTGGTGCAGCTGCATTATTAATTCTAGAGAGTTGCCTCTTTTCATAGCTTATCTCCGTCCATTAGATTTTCCTAAACCATTGTTAATTTTCTGCAGCCTGACTTTGGGGTAGTATAGCCTGGTTTGTAAAATTTCAGTGAATTCTTCCTGGCCACATTATTTAAGATGCTGTAGATATTGCCAGTGAATTTCTAAGGCCAAACAGGGAGGGAAGCAATCACTGCAGATTGGGCAAGCCAGCATTTGTAACTCATATAACTGTGGTGGGGAGGGGTTCATATGATCTTTTGTATGTTATACAAAGCCCCTGGTTGCAGCTTTCCACCTTGAACTCCTTTCAATGTAAGACACAAAAGGACAAATCAAGAAGTAATGGAGCTTTGAGAGAGTCAAGAGAAGGGGCTGTGTTTGCTCCTCCTGGTGCTTCACAGGGTTGAAGGCATGGGAGTAGCAGAGCATCCAGTCAGTTTTCCTGACTGGGGTGTGTCACAGCAGTTTTCATGCTATTTTCTTCACGTGCTGGTGAAATCTTCTCTGGAAATATTCAAGGTCAGGTTGGATGTGGCCCTGAGTAAGTTGATCTAGTGCAAGGTGTCCACTGCACACGATGGGCTGTTTGGAAGTAAATGATCTTTAACTTCCTTCCAATCCAAACTATTTTATGATTCTGTGAGTAATTAATTTTGTTTTTGCATAAACAAGAAATGGACCAATTAAGTGCTCTGAAGTCTGGAACACCCCCCTAGAATACATGGTGTTATTCTGGCTTGCTAAGGGTGAATCTAAACCAAGAGGAAATGTAGTTTGACTTCAGCACTTCAAGAAGTATATAAAGTATGAAAGGTTTTTTAGTGATAATTTTTTCCCCTGTCTTTTAGATCTTGCAAGTACATGCAAATGGAAGAATCTTAAAAGCTGATGTCTATGTTGAAAGAAAAAAGCTTACTTTCAGTTCATAATTTAATCTGTTTAGTTTTATATGGTAATGTTGCTAATTTAAAAGCAAACTGTCTGACATACCTCAAGAACTAATTTTTAAGTGCCTTTTACAAAGCACTGTTGTGTCTTCTAATTCATATGCTGTTAGCTTTTCTTTCTTGTGGATATCTGTTGGATAATCTCATCTCACTCAGTGCACAGAGCTCACATTAACATCAGTGAAAATTTCCTGCTTGGAACAAGTGCAGGATTAGCAATAGGTGCACTTCAATAGCTTTCCTTCACATTGGATAAACCCCACAAAGGTCAGATGTTTATCAGGAGCTTATCTGACTCACCCAACCCTCTGGAGGTTACTAAATATCATGAACTGAACCTATCTTTAAAAACTGATGGAACTTCCTAATCTAAAGCTGAACAGAAATACCACGGGTAAAGATTTTCCAGTAGGATTTTTTTCTTTTTTTCCCAGGTTCAAAAACACAAGATAATGAAGCAGAGAAGCAGGCAGTTATTTCATGTTCACAGACCATTTTTTATGAAATCCGGGTGTAAGCATGGGCAAAGAAATTGGAGGGATAAAGGATAATATGAGAGTTTTCTCTACCTGAGCAGATTTAGCTGTCCCTAAACAGGCCAGGATATAAATATTTAATAAGACTGGAGAGCTTTTCCCAGTGTGATTTCATTTCTTTTCCTTAAATGGTGTATCACTTCTCTTTATGCTCTGTTTCCTTCCATCTGTGTGAGTGCACGTGCGCGCGCACACACACACACACACACACACACACACACACACACACAAAAATAAACATTTACATTTCTATATATGTATAATAATTTATCAGAATAAAACATTCTTCCACTGTAAGATATACAGGCAGCAGTTCACTGGGTCTTTCCAATTTGCAGTCAGACTGTGAGAAAATTATATTTCCTCAAGCAATTTTTTTTCTCATAGTTCACAATTCTGTCTCCTACCAAAATAGCATTTTTTGATTTTCCAACAAATGAAAAGGAATAAGATAAAGATCAAGGGTGAAATGATGCAACTCACAAAATTAAATAAGCAGGTGTGATAATACAGTGGATAGTTGCAGAGCTGCTTTTCCAAGGCAGAAGAAAATAAGGGATTGGAAAAACAATCTCTCTGATTGTTTTTTTACTCATAGCTCTATCAAAGTGCTGCTTTCTCTTTATCTAATGCGTTTATTTGTCTCACTGTAAACACATCTGCTTATGCATCCCTTCACTCCCATATTTGTCTTTTTCCATCTTAAATTCATCAGTCCTATATCAGAGTTCTGTGCATTGCAAAAACCTCATCGGGTTGTTCCCTTCAGCAGACATTTTTGTTGGGTCTTGCTTTGTTTATTTCTTGTGCAGATGTTTGATTCTTTGTTACATGCCACTCTTGGATATGAAAAATGGCAGTCCCATTTCACCCCATGGCAACAGGAATAAAGGCCACCAGCCTTAAAGGTCCAGCCACTTCCAGCCCTGCATTTCTTTGCCCTTTAACCTGAATTCTCCTCCCAGCATCAGATATTTCAGGCATTTTTTAGGACACTCCTGAGACTGAGGTTAGGATTCTCTTCTCGTCCAGGAATTGATTTTATGAAAATTTGGAGATTCCTTAGCAGCATAACCAAAAAGTATGAATGGAAAAGACACCAAAGCTAAGTAACTCTTGAATGTCCATGTATGTGTGTAGTGCCTGCAGCCCTTTGGGAGCCCAAAGACACGGTGGCCCATCCTCAGGGTAAAAATGGCTTTTTGTCTTGCTTCTGCCTCATTCACACCAGATGTATGCTTGGTCCTACATCTGATCTCCAGGAGGGCTGGATTCTCTCTTCTGGCTGCAAAGCTCCTTGTCTTCAGCTCAAAATATTCTGCTTCAGTCTTTGTTTTGAGTTGTGCTGGCAGCTCTCAAGGTCTGCTGGTAATCTGTCAGAGTTGTCTGTCTCAGACCTGTGTATGAATATTCTGGAGGTAATTATAGCATGAAAATGTACCCATGGTGCACAGTTTGCCATGGATATATGTACTGGGCTACTGAGTGCTTATTGGCAGATAAAATTCTTTGACAAATTTTCAGATAAAGTATAAACAAAATTTATTAGAATCTGTTTGTCCTACTTTATAAATACTTTAAAGGTGTTACTTATTTGTAATCTGTAAGTATATAAAATCTTTTATTGCATCCCATTTTCTCTTTAGATAATAATGCCTACTTTTAAATTATTCTCCACAAGAAATTTTGTAAAACAAACCAGAACTCAGCTCTGAGTCTTTTCATCCATAGCTGGAATTTTGCTTTAGGAAGAGACTATTCAAAAAAATACTCATTTACAATATACCATTTAACAACTCATTGACCAGCCTATCAGAACTAAAATGGAAGGACATTCTAGTCTATTTTTTTCAGAACTGTAGATAACTCTGCAGGGATATTAAGATAGAGCCATGTGAACACTTGTTCTGACTTTTTTCTCTTTTTTTGTTTAATAAAATATTATAAAATGCATTGGACATGTTGATTTCTCAAAAGTGTTCAGAGAACCCAGAATTCTTGGGGAATCTTGTTGTTTTGCAATGATACTAATTTAAAAATGTTAT
>LTAT01000004.1:151037984-151052033 GCA_003286495.1 Chlorodrepanis virens
TTACAATATACCATTTAACAACTCATTGACCAGCCTATCAGAACTAAAATGGAAGGACATTCTAGTCTATTTTTTTCAGAACTGTAGATAACTCTGCAGGGATATTAAGATAGAGCCATGTGAACACTTGTTCTGACTTCTTTCTCTTTTTTTGTTTAATAAAAAAAAGAGACATGGACATGTTGATTTCTCAAAAGTGTTCAGAGAACCCAGAATTCTTGGGGAATCTTGTTGTTTTGCAATGATACTAATTTAAAAATGTTATGTCAAGCCTCTGACATTTTCCAGAAGGCTCTTTTATATATCCTTTTGGTTTTTTGCCACCACAATGACCCCCTACTCAAAAAAAAAAAGTAATTTTTCTTGCTTGTGACACTGCTGTTGGAATAAAGATAAATTTAGAGTCCAGATATTTTTGTATTGAGTCTGACCCTTACCTTTCAGATCAAGATCCTTATTTTATGTGGCTGTGCCAAATTTGCCACATAGGATGGGAAGTTTCAGATTAGCTGGATATGCTTTGCTTCAATTGTCTCTTTTTACTGAACAGTTTTTGCCTCTTGGTCCAATTAGCTTTGTAGAAGACCAGTAGTAGCAGTCATGATACATTCAAGAGAGGCATTGCAACCTGAATTGTTGCCTTGTGTTAGACCAAATTACATTTAGTTAACTAAAATCAAATATAAAAAGGTGGTGCTCAACAGATGGAAGTCAGGTCAGGTGAGCCAGAAGGAATCCAGTTCCTAAAAACTTTCTTTGAGTATGCTACCAAAAATGCTTAATAGGAGCTACTTGAGTGTGACATGAAGGATTGTGTCCAGCATTTCCTCCCTTGGCAGAGCAGGCAGTGAAGGAGAGGGCACAGCTGAGTCCCTGAGTACACAAAGGATGTTGATAAACTATTGAAAAAATTTGGTGAAGCACAACTGAAATGATAAAAGTGTCACAGAACACCATGTGTGAGTCACTATTACAGAGCCTGAAAATGAAGAGTTTTAGGGAAAATAAAAAAAAAAAAAGGAGAAGAGAGCACTTTGGCACTTTGTGGCCTCTACATTTATGCATAATAAATAGAAAATATGTGTACAATGTCACATCATAAGAATTTTTCATTCACTCTGCACGAGAAGCCAGGCAGTGAAGAATTTGCCTCATGTTAATTGTTTTTACCCTGGTGAGAAAGTAGTTTAGAATTTAATAATGACTTTATAAATGATGTTCTCTAGAAATTACTCTAAAAACCTAAGACACTTAATAGAGAAAAAGCTTATTCTCTGTAGAATGTCTGAGTCATCTGATGGAATTCAATAACAGGGATCTAATGCTCTATTAAATACCAAATTATAGTTTCAAGTAAAAAACAAATTATTGAATGTTAGATATTTTCTGTCAAGTTCTACATAATTTATTGTTAAGAAAATGCTTTAAAGCATGAAGCAGGAAGCCAGAATGATTCAAAATTATTTTAAATATGTTATCAATGTACTTTAACTAACCTTTTCTAGAAGTAGAGTGTAGACAACATTGTTGTTTTTAAAAAAGATAAATTGGTTAAATTGAAGTTTAATTCACTGCAGTAACATTATGCTAATCTATATATAATTGTTATTTATCACCCAAATTTAGAAGAGCAATTTTTTTCCTATTCCATTTTTTTTTACTTCTATTGCTTTTGAAAAGTGCTCAAGTTTTGCTTGCTTTTGTTTAGCTGGGGTTTTTTTTTTGTTTGTTTTTTTTTTTTTCCCACAATATCATGCTCTGAGTTTTCCTCTTCTATAATTCCATAATTGCTTCTTAAAATGTTATTTCAATATTTATTATCTATAGTCATTTTAAATTTTAGTTCTTTCTACTGTTTCATTCCCATCTTTATTTGCAAATTGGCTAGCCACAGGAATGGTGACTAGACCAAGCAGAAAATCAGCATGTGGATGTACTTGTTTAGTACAAACTTTCCTCTGACAAGTCCAGATGCTGCTAAAGAAAAACTGGATTCTACACTTCTGCAAGCAAAAATTCCAGAATTTCAGCCTGCCTTCCTTTCTTCCTTCCTTCCCTCCTTCCCTCCCTTTCCTCTCATACTTAATCCAGATGTTGGCTGTTTCTTGCATTTCCTAACCTACCAGCAAAGAGCTAAGACAAATTGTGAACGCCTGTCATGCACACAGGATCAATTTGAATATTTGAGGAAGGACCCAAGAAAGTACATGGGAGTCTGGGATAAAGAATCCCAGATTGCAGGAGGGAAAAGGGTCCCAGATGGGAAGGGGACAGGTTATCCCACTCCTGGGGGATGTCCCATAGCCCTCCCTCCTGCTGCATGGCAATCCCAGCTCTCCCATGCCATTAGGGGTACCTGTGCAGCACAGATCATCCTATGGAATGATGATTCCAGCACCAGCCTGGGCAAAATTAGATCATTCTCTGAGGATGTTGGAGGAATTAAGAAAGATGAGGAAGGAAAGAAAGTACAATTTAAAGTACAATTAAAAAAAAAAATACAGTTTAAACGTCCTCATAGTTCACTAATTTCTCCAAGTCCCTGATTTCCACCAGATCACCAGAAATAGGATGGAGCTTTCCAGAACTACTGAGTTACTGTCACACACTCAGCAACACTGCCAAAATCAATTGGTGTGTACAGCTGAGGGCCAGTCCTGACCTCAGCAGCCCTACTGAACCTAATCAGTGAGCTTGTGCCAAAACACCGTCCCTCACAATAATTTGTATTGCACATATAGAAACAGATGCCTCCTCTCAGTGTGTTTCTTATGACAGGCAGGATGAGAAGATATTGAATTACAATAAAATCCTATGACAGCAGCCTGCCTTGGGATCCTCTCCAGTGAACCTGTTACTTTTTACTTTTTTTCATGCAGTGAGACATTTTTCCAGTCTATGTTTGACTTCCCAAAGGATACTTAATTCTGTAACAAAGACAGACAAACAGTCCCTGCTTGATTTTTTTTTTTTTTTAACAATTTAGATCTGAAGATTAAATTGTATTGCAGACTCATTGCGAATGGCTTTCAGAGTAAAAAATCTTTATTTCACATACTTCTCCCTCCACAAGATATGTCCTGGTGAGTAGAGGTTTGCAACCATATAGTGAGAAGTATCTACTAACTTAATTTACTGTAGTGAGCACTTCAGAGACATGGCTGCAGTAAAATAAACAACATCAATTCAATTATTTTCTCTTATGTCACACTGTAAACTTCATAAACATGTAAATTCAAAAATCTCCATAAACACTTTAGTATTATGAATCACTGCAGGGTATCACAGCTGGTTACCTGCAGAAATTGTGTCTGGAACCTAGTCCATCATTTAGAGGCAGCAGCAGATGTTAAAGGGAAACTGCTTTATGTAATCATCCAAAACAAAAAATAAAGAAAGAGAAGCAGCAATATACTTAGCCAGACATTTCTGGCATCTGTTTGATACAATATCAGGGATCTGCATTTTTTTTAGAGAATCCATTCTGAAATGTGTTTGTTCAGAGCACCATTGCTCTCAGGTTGGGTTCTGACAGTGAATCAGAAATGAGACTTCCACATGAGCCAGGACAATGAAAAGGCTGCTGCCCACAGTCCTGCCTAGAACTAACACTGAGTTCAATTAATATGAATTAAAATTCTATAGTCACCACCACCAGAACTGTCTATTTTCACCTGGGATTGATTGCCACAGGACCCTCGGGGAGCTGGGTGCCTAAATCCCAGCACGAAGCAGATGTGTTTTCTGGTTTCCCAGACTCGACTTTGCACCCAGCTCCTATCCTTAAAGGAACTCCTGTGTAAGATGATTTATAGTGTTATTTGACAAACACCTGAACTCTGACCCAGCATGGCACGAATTGTGTCCTGCAGTGATGGATTGCAGTCCAGCTATTTGCCTGCTCTCACGCCAGGTTGGAGTATCTCAGATAACAGGGCTTGTTCTGTGGAATCTGTGACCAGTCAAAAATGCCTCACATGCCATTTATATTTATGTAGAAAGAGGTAATGGAAGGGTTTCTTTAACTCTCCAGCTCAGTTACAGTGCTCCCTCTAAAAGAAACCCCCCTGGAGACTGTCAAAAGCCCTCTGGAGGTGCTGCTGGCTCTGGGGGAACAAGGCATTCACTTTCTTGGGTTTGAGATCTGCTTCTATTTGTTATTTCCATCTGTGTTTCTCTTTCTTTGATGAGTTCCCGCAAGAAATTAATTTTGTATTGATATACTTTTAACAACTGAAGTGGTGGTTTTCCTTCAGTAAGAAAAATACTAAAAAATAAATTATTGATAAAGACAGCTCATGGAACAGTTCTAAAAACATGCAGGAGGTAATTGTAGAGTTGACCTTTCACAATGTTTAGGCATTCTGTGAAATGCACCAAAAAAAAAAAAAAATACAAAACCATTGTAGAAAAAATTGAAAATGTTACTGTTTAGTCATTTAAAAGAGAAATCTTAGAAAAAAAGTCATATCTAGTTAGGAGCAAGTGGATACCATCATCAACAAGGGACTGAGAATTGTGCAGTCTTCATAGAAAGTCTCTGTATAAGTAAAATCAGCCAGAGCAATTGCATTTGAATCTGACCTACTTTTTATCACTATCACCAGAAGGGAACAATAAAAAAAAAACATAGGCCAGGTGTGTATGCCTTGAAACAATAATCTGTTTAAGGTGGGGAAATATCCACTCATTCTGTAATAAAAAGTTCTGATTTTATTCTTCTTTTAAATATATTTATATCTATTATGATAAATAAATCATATTTAGACACTGATGGACAGGCCAAGCACTTAGACATTATAATATTTGCTGATTTTGGCTGATGAAGTCCAAGGCCATAAGTTTGCAGGGTGAAATTTTCCATTCATTGGCCAGCAGTTTGGCATTTCTGAAATGTGAGAGCAGTGACATTTCCCTCTGCTCTGGTGACATGTTAAGGTTTGCCCTCAAGGTTCTGCTGATTCCCATACTTAGGAAATTTTCAGTTCTGAGATGAAATAGCAGCAGCAGCACCATGTAAATTTGGGAAATCCCAGTTAAGGATGACTGATGCTCAAATGAGCCTTTGGAGATGAGTCCTCAGAACAGGAGGCTGATTGCCAGCCCTTGTGCAGGTAGGGAGGGCTGAAAAAATCTGAGTGTAGTCCTGAAAGTCCCATTACACACAGGTTATAGGCCAGGCCTTCAGCATCTGTAATTCTCAACTGTTGCACTGAAAGTGGATGATGTTGATTGCCCTTGCCTGTAGCATTTTTTTTTCACTATCTTATCTAACCCACTAATTTCTGATGAATCTGCCTCATATATTTTTAATATAAAATAGCTATGAAATGAAGAATATATTTTTGCCATTGATACCCACTGTGTTCTTCTAGATTGATCTTTTTTTGTTGGGCTCTTTTCTGTCCTCTTTGCTGTGTAAAGATTAGAGCAGAGAGGAGAGGAAAAGAGAGGAGAGGATGCATCATAAAAAAACAGAGTTAAGAGAAGCATTCCTCTCTTCCAAATTAAACAGAAGTGTTGTTCTCCCCCCAGCTGCTCCTCAGCCCTGACAAGTGACAGCCTGTGCACTTTATGTGTTATAAGGAGTATAAGGGGTAAAATTGAAAAAAAAAAAAAATTGTACTCATTGCCTCTGAGTTTCCTATTATTTATTTTATGAAACAATAAGTTTCACACAATGGGATCTGTTCTTCCCTCCCAAACACAAAACATGATAATGTATCCTCCTTATAATTGTCATTGTTCTCAAGAAGGAATGAAAAGACTTAAAGATTTTTATGTAAATGAATGAAAAGTGCTTTCTCCCAGTGAATAAAATACCTGCAAGGCCTCAGAAACCACGGGCCACAGGATTTTGTGCCCCCAAGGGCAGGGATTTCAGAGTTGCTATAGCTTTTATCCTAATTCTGACCTTTGGTTTGAGATGTTCTCTTCCCATTATTCACTTTTGTTCTCTTCCTCTTTTTTTTCAGGATTTCCTGTGTCTTGCTCACATTTTTTTCCTGGGGTTCCATTACATTTAGCAGCTCCCTACACTTCACCACAGAGCTCCCTCACACATGGCTATTTTACATGGATCTAGCATCTTAATAGAAATTCACCTGTTCACTTGTGATTTCCCGTTTTCCTGAAAATTTTCTTACCTTCAGTTCTGTAGAAAGATTACCTTTCTGCTGAGATTTTATCTGTAACCTTTCATTTCTTTCCACATCGTTACCTTGCTGGCTTTCTGCACTGTCCAGAACACAGTGGCAGAGCACCAAGCCTCTTCCCACTCTAACTGCCTTTGCCATCTGGCATGTCCAGTGCAAATCATCTTTTCTTTCTGGACACAGACATTGGACAGCAGAATGATCCTGGCCTAAAAAACCTTCCCAAAATTCTGTTCTGTGAATCGTTAGCCAACCTCAACATAAGGACTGAGACACAAGTTCTGTACATTGACTTTAAAAACAGAATTTCATTTGGAGAAAAAGAAAAAAAAAAAAGAAAACTCAAATGAAGAGATTTAATATCAGTTTCTATATTTCTGTGCACAATAGACATAATTTTATATTTTATATATTTGGTATAGACGTATTATATTCATACATATGCAGAGATACTCAATTGATGGAGTGAGAGGCAAGGATCTGGCTCAAGAGGTTCCATGACAGCACCTGCAGAAGAATATAGAGGGAGTGCACTGAGCCTGTCCAGAGGAAGGAATGGAGCTGGAGAAGGGTCTGGAGCACAGGTCTGATGAGGAGCAGCTGAGGGAGCTGGGGGTGTTCAGCCTGGGAAAAGGAGGCTCAAGAAAAAACCTTTTTGCTCCCTAGAACCACCAGAAAGGAGGTTGGGGTAAGGTGGAGATGGGTCTCTTCTCCCCAATAACAAGTGATAGGACAAGAGTAAATGGCCTCATTTCACCAGGGGAGGTTTAGATTGGATATTAGAAAAATTTCTTTAGTGTAAGTGTGGTCAGACATTGGAACAGACTGACCAGGGAAGGGTTTTGGCTCACCACCCCTGGGAGTTTTTAAAACACACTATGGCTGTGGCATTAGGGATAGTTTAGTGATGGCCTTGGCAGTGCTGGGATAACAGCTGGACTCAAGGATCTTAAAGGTCTTTCCCAACATAAATGATTCTATGATTCTATATCTCACAGATCTTTGTGATAAATTTTAAAAAAATGTTCAAGCCAGTTTAAGTGCCTGGTGAATGGGGCCTTTATGGAGCCATTCTCTGCAGGTTTAAAGCCGGCCCAGACCATTAAGAACTGAAACATTCCTGCTGAAATATTTCTGCTATAGTTGCATATGAAATTAATTGAGTTCCTCAACTGTGTCACAAATTCATTATCCCAACTAGCTGCTGGAAATCCAAAGATTTTGAAGTCTGGAGGGTGGCTGAGGATGGCTGTCAGTTTCCTGCACAACCTTTATATACGTTTGGAAGTTTTTTAATCTCATAAAGTAGATTAATAAATGGTAGCAATACTGTGAGCAATTCAGAGTTCTCTAAATATTTATTTGCTATATATGTCTAGCTGGCAGCTCAGTCATCTCTTGGGGGAGAGAATAAAGTCTGAATAAGGTCCATAATAGGATGTCTACCCTACTCAGGAACAAATTTTGAAAAAAATATATTTTAGTCTTTTTGTGGCTTATACTCACCTCTTCAATGTTCTCTAAAGTAGCCACTGAATCCCAAAGTTATCAGGTCAATTAGAATTTGTAAGCAGAGAGATGGCAAACTCACATCATAAAATGCAAACAGGAAAGGGCCGAGAATAATAAAACACTTGTAACAAGAAAAACAACACAACCCACCCATACACTCCCCCAAAAGAAAGTCTCAGACAAACAAAACCATCAGAAAATAACAAAACACTGAAAAAAAAATATGAAAACTCTACTTAATGTAGAATAATCATTAAATTCAATCTTATATAAATATGTGTTTAAAATTCTAAGGGATGCATTTCTAGATATAGCAGGAAAAGATTTGAGCTTCCTGGAATGCCATTAGCAAGTAATGTGGATGTGTTGCCAGACAGAAGCTGTGTCTGAAGAAAAAATACTCAGTTTACTGATGTTTCAGGGAGATGCAGCCTCACACATCCTCCAGCACTGGGCCCTGCCAGGCATTTTCCTTCATTTCCCTTCACCTGAGTGTTCCCAGGCTGTAGGATTGCTCATGAATAAACTTCTGAGAGAGCAATGTAGTCCCTTGTGTGCGGCCTTGAGAGTGTTCTTAGAGAAGGTTTACAGAGTTTTAGGGCTTTAAGGGCTTTTTAGTGGACAAATGGGCTATGTTTTCCCAGAAATGAAGACCAGAGGATATTTCACTGACCTAGAGTTACCTTCACAGATCTCATATTGTGCTGTGCTTCATTAGATATACTTTTGTCTGGCCCATTATGTCCTGCCCATTTTTGAGAAGTAGCCAGGGAGTGACCAAAAGTCCAAGAAGTCAGAACATACCGAGTTAATCCAATTTGTCCATCCTTGAAGACTCAGTCTTTTTTAGGATGTAAATTCTGCAAACATAAACCTTAATATTTATATCATATTCCTCATGCTTGTGAATCACCTAAAACTGTCTGCCATGTAGAGACACCTTAAGCTGAGGAATGCAAATAATTGCACATCTCTTGCTTCACACTTGTTGGATATTTTTTCCAGTAGACCAACTCACCTGTGCTATTTAGTTAGTACCTCTTTCCTTTACCATCTTTTGCCTTTATCCTCCTTTTCTTAAGAGCAGATTAACTGGTGGCAGCTCTTTCAACTATCTCCAGTCTCACAGGATATGATCGTGGCCCTGGGTCAGTGCTTGCATAATTTGAGTGGAAAGGGACCCTTTAATGAAAGCAGTATTTCCCTCACTCCCTCCACACATCCCAGCAGCAAAGCCAGCTTCTCTGCCAGCCCAAACACTCTGTGATCAAGGCCTGTGGCATCAGGCTGTCTCCTTAGTAACAATTCAGCTAAACTGTTGGGCTGACCTAGTGGTCCCTTGGAGGTTTTCGCCATCCCAGAGATGGAATAATTTGGGAAATGTATATTTAAAATGTCTACTGGAACAGCTTGTGGCAGAGCTAAGCTACAGTGACTGTGTTTACCCTGAAAATGAAGGAGAAAAGTTAAAAATGAAAGGAAATGTAAGGGAGAACTGTAGTGTATTCTGGTCTGAAAAGCAAAATACAGTCAATAAGATGGTTGTTTCTTATAAAGAATCACATTCGGTTTTTGTAAGTGTTCCAAAACCACAAGAGTCTGGAACAGGAAACAAGGGTTCAAAAGGTAGACTTTCAGCTGACATTTTTTTCCAATGAACTGATACTAAATGAAAGATTAAATCCTTTAAGGATATACTCCCTTAATACTTTTACTTTTGATTTCCCCAGCCATTTTAATTTCAAGAAGTTCTGTAAATTGGCAATCCTGCAGAGAAACCTGCCCATCCTTCCCAGCTGGCTGCTCTTTTCCGAATGATGTGATTCTCTAAATCACTCACCTTCTCTTGCTGCCACAGGAGAGCCAGTTGCCCCAGCAGCCAGCTTTGCACAGATGGGTCCCCTAAAGGGTGTGGAAGTCCTCAACTTGTCTCTGTGACATATCTTTGTTTTTTATTCCAAGACCCCATGGTAGAAACCACCCACCCTGTTTTGCTGAGGCCACTCTGGGAAGCTTTGTGATGTGAGTTGTGCTCATGAGGGATCTGTGTAATATTTGATGAGAAACAGAGCTGTCTTTAAAGTGAGCTGCCCTTGCTAGACAACACTCCTGGCATCTGTGCTGTGCATACCTGTGTGCAAGGATGGCTCATTACTGTTCACAGTGCTCTATACAGCTTCGGGCAGTTTTGTTCCTCCATGCTGAGACTGACAGTTTCTCCTCTCCATAACCCTACTTCTGTAGTCAGCACATGTTTTGTCTCCTACTTCCACAGCTTTTGAGCAATTCAGGAAGTCTTTTCAGAGCTACAACACATTTTATCCACTATTTTAGGATCTGTGGCCTGACTTCCAGGGGTCCCCCTCATCGACTGCTTTCTGACAAATGCCACTTCTACAGCCTAAAGGCAGCTTTACAGAAGCTACTCAGGATCTTTTTCTTTTGACATTAATTAATCTGTTGGTGTTGCAAGCAGCAAAAAAAAAAGAGCCTTTCAAAGTTCATATTCTTTATTTTTGCACAATTTGATGATACATTGGTGCCTCAGAGGGACAAGATTTATCCTGCCAAGAAATCTGGATGCCTTCTCAAAGGTATCCTACTTGTGTTTTCATCTCAACAGGGTAAATATCATCTCTGCAAAAAAGAATAGAAATTCACTGGTCACGCTAATAATAAACCTTTGTTAAGTTTTAACACTACCAAGTTGTCTGAAACTTCTTGTATGTCTTTTTATGGCCCTGGCACTCCCAGACTAAGTTTATGTGCCAACAGAAAACAGCTAATGGAAATAGCTTTTTAAGATGCAGCCAATCTGCTTAGCTCTGGAACTGAAAAATACAGACACAAGTTCTCATTTGTGTGATGCTACAGTTCTCTGAAGTACTGAATGAGACATTTCAAATGCGAGAGGCAGTTAGGATTTTTAAAGAATCCAAATTTCAGCACAAGTGTTTTGTACCACAACAGTAACATCCACAGGTTAGAATTTATTTAAATTGTTGGCTTCAAAAACATCTTTCGGCAGGAGGTCCAAAATGACTTTATGGTATAAAACAATAAATTGTTTTTAGGCACTTCCTGCTATAGCAGTCAAGCATATAAAAAAGCATGTCATGCAGAGAGGAATAAGTTCTATTTAGGCTGGATTTTTTTTCACCTACACAAAAGCAAGAAAACTTTTCCACGTGGTTTGCCATACAGTCCAATGCCTGGATAGTTATTGATATCAGAAGCAAGATTGGATATTCAGATGATATATTAGATATGCAGTTGTGCTAAAAAAAAACAGGTCATGAAGAAGAGCTGTGGTGGGATAACCTTGGCTGAGGCTTGAATGCCCACCCAGCTGCTCAAGCACTCCCACTCCTCAGGTGAGCAGGGTGGAGTGTGAAGAATGAGGGATGAGGTAGAGAGAAACTTGCCAATTACTCTCACAGACAAAACAGATGCAATTTGGTCAAAATTACTTAAATTATTGCTAGTTTATGCAGATTTAGGTAACGAGGAACAGACAAACCTTAAAGCAACACCTTTCCTCTCCTTGTACCCTTCCCAGGACCAAGTGCACTCCCTCACTTCCTCCAGAGAAGCAGAGGAGAATTATGTTATAAAAGCTGGTTGGAATATTGCTGTATGATTGGTTGAGGTAGATTTGTTGGGTTAATCAAACACCTGAACCTGGGACATGCCCTGTGTGGTGCTGGGTTGGTGTTGCACTAAGGAAGATGTGACCCAGCATCAGCCTTGATCAGAGGAGACTGAAAATCTCTGTTACTAGAGGCTTGTGAAAGATAAGCCATTAGAACAGTATCTGACTTTTTAATTTAAAAAAAAGTAAAATTGTTTCAGGCAGAATCTGCTTTCTGTAGATTTTCCACTTTTTAGAAAGGATCAATATCACTGAAAAGTTAAACTTGCTGCAGTTCAGCCTGTACTGCATGAGTGACATTCTCCAAGTGTTTTATTTCATGCACCTGAAGGGCCCATGTGTTTGATGGGAGTTCCCAAACACAGCACCAGTCCCACGGTCAGAAATTGATGCAGAAGAAGGGAAGACTGAAGCCCACTGAGAAAGCCTGCCTGATGACATGACAAATGAGTTACTGACAAACTCTTTCCATATAAATTGACCCTTATTACACCATTTAAATGCTACATATTTTTTTCCGTTAGAATTACTATTTGCAAAAACTGAAATCTCTTATCTGTTCTCATCTGTTCAATCCAAGGCTAGTATCTAAGATAAACTAATATAATTAATTTGTTGTGCAAATAAACAAGTAAGATCCTGAACCTCCAGGTTATTATACAGTAACACTCCCTGAACTATTTCTTGTCTATAGAATGATATTTATTTTGCCACATGTTGGCAATAAGCACTGAGCTAAAAATGAGCTGAGTTTATTTCATACTTGTGATGGAATGACCAAATTTATTCATCTAAGAGCCTAAAGTCCTTTCCAGATATTGCATCATTTTCTCTGTTAATCAGGTTGTGAGATTTTTGCTGGGTTTTCTTTCCTTTTTTTTCTTTTTCATTTTTTAGCTTTCTGCAAAGATCCATTCAGATGGTTTTATATTTTTTCCTTAAATATGTAAAAAAACACCTCACATACAGAATCCCAGAATGGGTCAGTGGGAAGGGACCACAGTGGCTCATCTGGTCCAACCTCCCCACCCAAGCAGGGCTATCCCAGAGCACAGGCACAGGATTGTGTGCAGACAGTGCTGGAATATCTCCACTGAGGGAGAATCCACACCTTCTCTGAGCAATCTCTTCCAGTGCTCAGTCACCCACACAGTAAGAAACTTTTTCCTCATATTCAGGTACAGGAACTTCCTGTACATCAGTTTCTGTCCATTTCCTCTTTTCCTCATGGAAACAGTGAAAGAAAAATAATTGGTTTGGGTTAATTAAATACACAGTATAAAAAAAGAAAGGTAATTTGAGACATTCCTGAGTTTAGTTTAAACCCACTGAATAATTCTGGATAAATAGAAAAGGAAATATTTTTGGAAATTATGAAAACAATTCAATTAGTAATTTTCAAAGGATATTTACACTCCTGAAATATAGATTAAAAAAAAAAAATCCAATCAGATTCCCAAAATGGTGGATGCCAAAATATCTTCATTTCTGCCTAGTTAGCATGCTTAGCCAATGTGAGATAGAGCAGCAGAAAGTCAGTAGGAGAAGGAATGACTTTGTATCCTGGCCAACAGTACACCCAAAGGGCATATTTGTGTTGCAATACTGATCTAGTGAATATTTAATAGAGTTGAATATGGAATAAAGTCAGAGGAGATACAGAGAATACCACATAAGATTAGAGCACACTCTGGGGAAATGGGTAATGTGGGTTCAAAGTGAATGTTGATCTCTCAATTCTGAGGGTTTTATGTTGTCTATTTTGAAATACTTCTGCTGGGCATTTCTGTGACTTGTCCTTGTTTTTTGTTTTTGTTTATTTTTTTTGGGGGGGGTGGGATGGGACATATAATATTTTTAAAAATATAAAAACTTCTTAAAAGTATTTCCTAGATATTTTTGTTTGGGCTAAAAAAACAATACTCACCTTTTCCTCTGGTGAGAAGCAACATAAAAGGACATACAAGGAGCTAATGTGGTAATTTGCAACAATATTAATTTTTTGCATATTAAAAATGTTGGGAAGGACCTTGGTTGTTGTCTCTTGAGAAATGTGCTCAAATTTTAATCCAATGTAACAGAAAAAGTATTTTTGTCTCCCACTAATTAGGAGTTTCTCATTATCCAGTCCATGTCATTCTTACTTGTAATATAAATAGTCTGCTTTACAAGGAATGAAAATATATTAAATCATAAGTTTACCAGAAGCAGAACAGCTTATTTAGAAAAATATAGAAGTAGAATTAATAATAAGTCTAGTGAAAAAGGTACACAAACCTAATATGAAAAGTACTCAACAAGTTCATAAGATGTTATATTCAATTTAGTGTCAAACTAACCTGAACAAGGGTAGAAACATAAATTATATCTTTATATCTATGTGAGTGCATATATATATAACAATAGAGAAATAGAAAGGAGGAAAAATGTATTTTTGGGGGTGTTTTGGATTTTGCTTTATCGTCTCAGCTCTTAGTCCTACAAGGTAGAAATCCATTTCCCACAAGACATAATTCCTTATTAGGAAATAGTTATTGTTTCCAAAATTAAACTGACGTTTTTCTGCGCTCTATGACTCACACACTCTTTTCTTTTTCTGTTTCTTCTGTACTATTACTCTTGGAAGCATGGGTTGCATTGATCCGTTTTTCACAGCTTAAACCTGCTGGCTTTGAAGCAAAACACAAGTGAGATAGAATAAAAAAAAAAAAAAAAGAATAAAATAAAGAA
>LTAT01000004.1:151054311-151070891 GCA_003286495.1 Chlorodrepanis virens
GAAGGGAAGGGAAGGGAAGGGAAGGGAATCTCTTGCACCCTGCAGATAATAGCTCTGAAGTCAGGCTGCCAGCAGTTAGGAAGGAAGCCTCTGGGTTGCCATAGGGTGATTGATAGAATGTGGAGTTATCAGATTGCAGTCCAGAAACAGACTAAGCTCCACTAAATTATCCATGCTTTTCTGACAAGTGGATCAAGATTCTTTGTGTTTCCTGGCTGGCCTCATTAAGTTGCTATAATTATCATTTTATTGATATAGTGCCTGCCCTTGGTGAGACCCGGGGGATGCTGTGCAATTAAAATAATGGATTATGTGAGTGTAAGATAATGTACTAACAGTTAGAACAAAACTTGTCTTACAGGGAAAAAAGTAGTTGGGATTCTTCCTTAATACTAGAACTGAAGAGGGAATACTTTCTGGAAGTGAAAAACTCATGCATTCAAATGGGATTTTTTTAAAAACTAATATGTTTCTCATTGGAATAGTTGAAAGTTACTTGTCAAAAAACCTAAGTCTTGATGCCTCTTTGTCCTGTCTGTCTCCATGCTTCTAAGACAAACCCATACACCTGATTTTCCAAATTCTAACTAACTTTGAGCTAAATTCTGGATCATGAGTTTCCTAAAACCTCAAATTCCAGTTAGGTTCTTGCTGAAATATGTATGTGAGCCTATTAGACAATGGTAGAGATCCATGGAGCAATTTAGGCACACAATTGCTTATCTGACAAAGAGAATTGGGAGATTGAAGAAGGTCGATGGCAAGCCTTCCCCAAGGGGATCTAGGCATTATGATGGTCATAAAAAGTGTAAGATGAAGGTGCCAAGGTTGAGAGGAGTTCATAGAGAGAGGCTATGTGTGTGGGTTCCCCTTGCAGAGGGATAAGGCTCTTTTTTCATCATTCATACCAACCCAAAAGAAATCAATAGTTCAACAGCAGAAGAAATTGAGCTCATTTACCTCTAGTAAAACACACCCATGTTTGCCTTGCAGAGTGCAGACCTTTGTGACTTACTTAGCAGTACAGTTGAAATCTTGTTCCCATTCTCCAAACTACTTCTGTACTATTTATCCAGTTGTTATCTAATTAAACAACAGTAGTTATTTTCCCTTTTAGCTGAATGACCTTACCAACATACTGTAAATTCAGGATTCATTGTAGTTGCCTTCCTTTATAGATTCCAGATTTTTCCTTTTAGGATATATAGGTAGTATCTTTACTAGACAGTAAGGCAGGAAAAGGGCACTTCAAGCCAGCTGGCAAGCTACCAGGAAAAGGCAGCAATGGGCTTAGAAAGAACCTACAGATGAAATTTTATATTTTTCTTTATGATGTCATGCAAGGGAGAGGTTTCCTTTGCTTGCTCTTTCCTCCAGAGCAAGCTAAACAAATTTGACATAGTAATAATTAATCTAGAAAAGGCACCTTCGTTAGGAATGTGGGTTGAGGGGTCTGTTTCTGTTCTCCTGTCTCTAAGCAATCTGAAGCAGAAGATAAGTGCTGAACCAGCATCTTTGGTAAGACACTTGGTAGCATCATTTCCATGCCCGAATTCATTAAGCAAAGTTTCTCTTGGAGCTGAATATTGTGTGTTTAGGATCTTCATCACCCTCCACAAAGTGATTGTGGGGTCAATAACTGGAAGGTTAAAGCAGCCTGAAAAAGGTGTTTGAGTAGCCCAGGCATGAATGCAGAAGGAAACTCGCATTCATTTTGATGTTGATTTGGTCCATGTAATTATACTACATATTTTTGCTTCTGTGCGATTACTTGCCCTGTGCAAAATAAATATTTATTTAGCACTTTCACCTTGCAGGCAATGCTATCATTCTTCTTTTAATAACTATGCAGCTTTTAATAATGATGGGTAGCACTTGGCATGCTGCTTCTAAATTCACAGCACTTTGCAAATGTTAAAGGTGGTTATCAGTCATTGACTTTCTATATTAAAAAAAGAGAAACTGGGAAGAAAAAAACTCTGGGAACTTTTTTTCTCCGAAGTTTCTGAAGATTAAAATAATATTTATATAAATTATATTAATAAAATGCCCATTCCTATATATTTGTCTGAGACCAGGTAACTGAATCCTTGGTTTACCCTGGAAGTCAAAACTAGTTCCATAGAGAACTCTCCTTAATTTCAACATATACAGACATTCAAAATTGCAACCAGTGTCCAAGCCACCTTTACACCCTGCACAAATCAAGCTAGCTCAGACAGCAGGATCTCAACTCAATCAGCTACATACAAGTTCTTGATTGGGACTAAGGTGCATTTCTGTCCAGCCCCATCAACCCCCCAGTCCCAAAGTTACACACTCTGCCAAAAGCAAAGGTAACCTGGAATGAGAAGCTCAGAAAAGGAGAATCTTGTGTATAGGGTCCAAGACTTTGATGGATGACAAAGGCATTGCAATTCAGTCCCATGAAACATGGCCACCAGTGATAATCCAAGCAAACAATTTCTTGGTTCTACAGAAGCATGGTTTGCATTTACTTGACAACTCATGAGAGAGTAGCATCATGTAATGCCCATTCACACTCAGTAGTGGTTCAGGAATTTAGGAATGAATTTATAATCTGCTTCTGCTGTTCAAGGTACCATTTGCAGTGCAAAGGAGTTAGAGCAGGTACCCACTGTAAGAACCCAACTATAACCTCTCCCCATTAAAAAAATAATAATAATAAAATGAAACTATTCTGAAAATGGTGCAATTCCTCTGCATTTTGCACCTTCCCTAACAAATCCCTATCATTGACTTGTCCAGCCCTTGACTAATGTCTGTATATATATAGAATCATAGCCATTAAGACATAAACAGACCTCAAAAATTGTCAAGTTCAACTTCTAACTCAGCACTGCCAAGTCCACCACTAAACCACATCCCCAAGTGCCACATTATACATCTTTCAAATGTCTCCAGGGATGGTGACTCCACAACTTCCCTGGCCAGTCTTTTGCAATGCTTAACTCCCCTTTCAGTGAATATTATTTTTCTTAGACCCAATCTAAGCCTACCCTGGTGCAATTTGAGGCTGTTTCCTCTTGTCCTAATAGTTATTACCTGGGAGAAGAGACTAACTTCCACCTGGCTGCAACCTCTTTTCCAGGAGTTTTAGAGAGCAATAAGGTTCCCCCTGAGCCTTTTCTCCAAAATAAACACCTCCTGAAATCAGTGCAACTCTCCACACCATGGGAGATTGTTTGTCCAGGAGAATGATGTGAGAAATATTGTCAAAGCACTTACTAAAGTCTAGGTAAACAATGTTGACAGCCTCACTCCCTAAGAAGGTCACCTTGCCTTAAAGGAGGTCAGGTTGGTCAAGCAGGACCTGTCTTTCACAAACCCACACTGGCTGGACCTGATCACCTGGTAGCCCCATGAATGGCAATGTTGTGCCACTTAAGCTGATCTGCTCCATGCCCATCCCTGGCACTGACGTCAGGCTGACATGACTGGGGTTCCCCAGAGCCTCCTTCCAGCCTTCCTTTAGAAGGCCATCATATTTGCTAACTTCCAGTCAACTGAGACTTCCCCAGCTGACCAGGACTGGTGAATGAATGAAGATGGTCTGGTGAGAACTGCTGGTTCCCTCAGTACCCTTAGATGGATCCCAGCTGGCTCCTCAGACTGTATCTGTGTATGTGTTATAGCAGGTCACCAACCATTTCCCCTTGGGTTATAGGGCTTCCAGCTCAGGAGCTGGGTACCTGGAGAACCAGTTTTTCCCATTAAAGGCTGAGACAAAGGTAACATGACCCATCTCAGCCTTTTTTCTATTCCTTTATTGTTATGTTTTCCCCTTCATCAAATGCAATAGAGGTTCTATTTAACCCTCCTGTTGCTAAAAGAAAACAAGGTTTCTGTAGAAATTTTGACATCAAAACAATAGTGAAGCAATCATCAAGATGTCTCATGAGGCTGAAGAATATTAGGTAATTGTCCTTGCAACTTTTTCTTGGTTTCATTAAGATAATATTGAATAACTATGGATTTACCCAGCAGCCAACATCTGTGAGTCATTTGCACAGGTTCTGTGTTTTGTTAGTGGTTTTGCATACAATCCCACATATTATGAGGCAACACAACCAGAAGTCCTCTGAATCTTTCATGTTCTTCCATTAAACTGCCGTCACAACAAATTCAGTTCCACACATCTGTGGTGCAAGTGTATTCCTAACATTTTATGAACTATAGACTCTCTTAAACAAGCCATGCAGACTGATGCTAGGTTGCCAACTGATCCTGCATCTGTTTCCTATGAAATGAAAGGGCAGAAAGAAGAAAAATTCACATCTTGAACAGTTTGGGTTTTTTATTATTCCCCAGATTTTCAAAAGCTCTGTTACTTCAGCCATCATTAGATCTCACAGACAAACTTGGGAGTAAAGGAACTTTATTTTCCTACATAAAATTTGGTATGTCACCACAAACATATCTGTGCACCAAGGAAATCTCATCTGAGTGGCATAATGCTTTATTCCCAACTTATTTCCTTTGTTAAATGGAGGGAAATTGGTCTTTTTTTGCCTTGTTTTTTGGGTGGGTATTTTTTAATGAGTAGTATTATTAAAGACCATCTTTATGTCACCAAGATCAGAATCCTGTTACTGTAGCCCAGGGTCCCCTTGTTCAAGGCAATTAAAAATTAACAAATAAGTGGAGTATTCTTCATCACAAAATGAAGAATCTTATTCCTCACTATGTGAATGTGCCTCCCAAATGTGCAATTTCAGCCAGCTAGAGACCAGCATGAATTTACCCGGGGTATGGTTGCTTTTATGGTTTTCTAAGAGCATTGCAATCTGATTCCCTAAATTAGAGAAGTAGTTTGTGGGGGATTGAGCTCCCACAAGCCCACAGGTTCAGAATGTCAAAATCTAATCTGAGAAAGAACTCATGTTCCTATTGTACCTAATAAGCAGAGTGAATGCAGCTCCAGCTGACCCATATGTGCTTACACTAATGCAGGCTGAATCATATCAAAGACTTCAATGTCAATATTGGCCAGGCTTTGACGCACTGTTAAAGGGGGAAAAAGAGCCATTGATTCCATGAAATGTAGACGCCTGTACTCTAGACCCTAACATTTATCCAGGAAAATTTTTGTCTTTATGCCTGTAGTTGTATTCAGAGCTGATACTTTATGCATTCAATTACAAGTTACATACATACAATAAAAGCCATTTTCATTACTGCAAATCATCTATGAGTACCTGCAAAAGCAATTTAGCATACTGTTGTGAAGTAAATGCTGTTTCCTAGCCTCTGCTATCACCTCTTCAACAAAATAGCAAATATTCTCTGACTTGAACAAAGTTCACAGAATCAAGCCTTCATTAGGAGGATGGGTGACAAGAAGAAAAATCCTTACACAGATATTATT
This sequence comes from Chlorodrepanis virens, assembly GCA_003286495.1. Taxonomy (NCBI): domain Eukaryota; kingdom Metazoa; phylum Chordata; class Aves; order Passeriformes; family Fringillidae; genus Chlorodrepanis; species Chlorodrepanis virens. The sequence continues at coordinate 151,059,701 of LTAT01000004.1, forward strand.
AGCTATTGTTGAGTTTTTAAGCATAATCTGGGATTGGCTCATTATTGTGATTTCTTTTACTGTTGGTCGATATTTAAGAACGTGTAAGAACTTTGGTTAAATGTTTGTGTTTTTTCATGTGTCTATAGTAAAATAATAACTGAATATCTGCCCAAATGCTGCCCAAAAATACATGTGGAGGAAACAGGAAAAATCTCAAAGCATGTATTTTAATTGAAAATGAGAGTACTGGAAAAAGGACAGTTTAGGGCTGAGCTACTGGAACTGTATATGGGCTGTTTAATCAAGAATGCAAACCCTGTCAGGACAAATGGAAGTTTTTCAAACCAAGACTTGGGAAAGGAAAGGATGGGTTTCAGTCATTTATCTAAAATGCTTTAGATCTTAAAAATTAAGTTCAAATTTTATGTTTGCTATGTAAGCATTTTTTACCCATGTGCATGCAGGGAACCACAGCAGCTATGCTCATACAAGAAAAATACCAGCAGGTGTGTCAGAATGGACCTTGGTTTGTTTTACTATTTCTTTCTTTTTATTTGTGAGTTTAAAGTGTAAATATGTATCCTCCTATTTTGTTTTTTCTTCTGCTGTTTCTCATAGAGCATCTTTAAGGTGACTGGAAAGGTCCTAATTAATGCTCTTCTGAAAAACATATTATCATATCGATAATCTACTTGGTATAAAGGTAAACCAGAACAGAATTATCTTATCTCAACATTTTGTTCATCATCATTCAGCATCTTTTGAGCAGGGGAGGAACATCTCAGGAGTCACTGGGAGAAATTCCCTTGTTTTTGGACCAAGGAGCTGGTCCCCTTTACCCCCCATGGCCTCCAGGGGCAGGTCTCTCTCTGAAGAAGTGCTAAATGCATGAACAGCACAATTTTCCTTTTAGACAGAATGCCTGGAAAGTGGAATTGTCATTAACATGAAATTGCTTTGGCCAGCACTTAAGCTCAATAGGATAATATTTAAAACATTAACGACAGGCTTCCAGCTGAGCTCTTCAGCCTTTCTCTTCTGTCACATTACACAATACAACTGCTTTATGCTGACTATCTGCCCTTTCTTCCTCTTTCTTAGGCTTATCTCAATAGGTCCTGTCTCAGAGTCACTGAAAAGAAGAAAGAGAAGCTGAATATATATCTGACAGCTATTTCTATCAGATAAACTAAAGTTCAAATGACTGGAACTCTTTTGCCTTTCAAAGGCCTTCAGTCTCCTGATGTTTTCTCATGCAATATAGACCTTTCTGAAAATGGGGGTTGCTGTCACTGTCTTTGTGCAGTGATGTGGGACCAATCCACCTTTGATTTGCCAGCTCTACTGAAGGATAAATACTTCTGCTGTGGGCAAGGGGAGTATGGCATTGCTCAAATGAAAGTGTAATGTTATTGACTGCTTTTTTAACTGCCCATCAAAATAAGTTTTGATCTTATTTACCCATATCAGTCTCCAGTCCTGTTGAGGCCAGGTTTTTTTCTGTTCTTACAGTGCCAAATTGGCACACAGAATGTTTCCTATTTGATGGGGTTCACCTCAATGGTCTTTCAGATTAAGGTGAATATATTGGTTTGAGCTGATTTGGGATAAAAAATGCCCTTCAATAGAAACATTTTCTAGCCTATTCAGCCAAAAAGAAAGCACACAGAACAATGTGATATTTTCAACATTAATTGGCTTGGCTGGGGCAGTCAGGGAACGTCTTTGAAGTGACCTCCAGGAGGCACATGGTGTCTCAGAACAAGAGATGCATCCTGGGTATGTTCAATCCTCTCCTTTCCACTGCTGATGAAGTTTTCTGTGCACATCTACATTGAGCAGCAGGACATTTTAGCCCCACTTCCCTGCAACTGCTGTTTAACAAGAAGTGGGGCTGAGTCTCTTGCTGTTGAACTCCATTAAAGTAGAGCTCTGCCCTGTTAAACTTAATTGCACTTTGAGTCTGAAACAAACCCTAAGAACAAAAGTTATAGTTTTGTCAAATTACTCTGGCTACTACAGCGGTTATAAACTTTATTAGTGTGATTATGACCTATTAAAGTCACATTAACTTTTTAATGTGCCAGGGGTTGCCCCTGTAATATCTGATGGGTTTAACTGAAGGCTTTTTTCCTGCTCTCTATGCTTCAGAAACAGACTTTTACAAACCAAATTATATCTTCTCTGTAATTAGTAAGTTCCATAACAGAATCTTTATGTCCAGTAGGCAAGGCTATACTCCTATTTTAAAAGCTTACCTACCTGCCCTATAAGATCTTGTCTTCCTTTTTTCTTCCTTTTTTTTTCCTTATTATTTGTAGTTCCAGATCTTGAGTGTCAGTTTGGGATATGATGAAGGCTGCTCAAGAAGCTGCCTTACTGGGTAAAGAGCCAAAGCTTTTAAGAGATAAAAGGTTAATTCCTGTCATAGGACAGGCTCAGAATCAGAAAAGTCTGCACTGGATTCATACATTTATTTCATGGTCCAGTGACAATGATGTGTTCAGGAGCAAACCTGCACGTCATTGGTGAGAACTCTTTGAAAAGTTTATGAATAATGATGCACTTAGCTCTAGTTACAGCAGCTTCATCTGCTGTGAACAGGTACAGAAAGTCCTATATACAACGAGGAAATTGCCAATAAGACCTCCTCTTTCTTCTACAGACACAAGCAAAACATGTAACTGCCTCTTTCCTTAGATTCAGCCCTGGACATCTGGCCAGGTATTTACCTGCTCTCTACTCAGAAGCTCCATGTGGCTGGCAATGTGTGCTCACAGCCCAGAAAAACATCTGCATCCTGGGCTGAACAAAAGATCTGGGCCCAGCAGGTCAAAGGAGGGGATTTTCCCCCACTTTCTACTCTGAAATCCCACCTGGATCTGCTGCATCCAATTCTGGGCTCTCCAACACAAGAAAAGCATCGACCTCTTGGAACAAATCCAGATGAGGCCACAATGATAAGGGGATGGATACCTCTCCTGTGGGGACAGGCTGGGAAAGATTGTTCAGCCTGGAGAAGAAGGGCTCTGGGGAGTTCTTAGAACACCTACCAGTGCCTAAGGGGGCCACAAGAGAGCTTCAGAGGCACTTTTTAAAGAGCATGGAGTGACAGGATGAGGAAAAATGGCTTTAAAGTGAAGTAGATTTAGATTAGATATGGGTAAGAAATTCTTCACTAAAAGGGAGGTGAGGCCCTGGCACAGGCTGTCCAGAGGAGCTGTGGATGCCTCATTCCTGGAAGTGTTCAAGGCCAGGTTGGATGGATCCTTGAGCACCTGGTCTAGTGGAAGGTGTCCCTGTCCACCACAAAGAGGTTGGAACTTTAGCAGGTTCCATTCTAAACCAAGCTACTTTATGATTCTAGTAAGAGACACCAGACCACTTTACAAAAATTAGTCTTAAATTTAATGTTTGAAATGTTTCTGAATATTTGAAAATTAGCTGAAAAAACCTGTACAGAAACATAAGTGTTTAAGTACCACACCTAGTTGAATCATGGCCATTAGTAGAAGTGCACATCTATTTTTCAACAATTTTTTAAATCATAATTTACCAGTCTCATAAACAAAATTGTTCTCAGGAAACAGTAATTTTAAAAGCTCCCCCTACTAAAGACAATTTTAGAATGGTTGAAATGTAAGTTTTCTAAAGACAAGGTTCTGGTTTTCTGGTTTCAGTCTGATTTTTTTTAACTTTAAGTTTTGTTTTGCTAGTAGAAAAAAGTTATACATGAAATGAAACTGAGAACAGAAAAAAAACATTTAATTATATGGTTACCTCAATTCAAAGCTTCTGCTTTTTCTATTTTAGACTGATATATATATGGGGTTTTGCCTCATTATGTGTATTTTAACCAAGCGTTTTTCATAGTTCACAAAACTACTTCCAGTCCTCCTTATACTCCTTGAAGATATAAAAAATAATATTGCCATCCCCTTTTTATTGCATGGATTTGACTGATATTGCCAGCAGATACAAAGTTAATTTCTGCTTACAGTAAATGAGAAATGCTGACCATCTTAAAAGATGGCTTGTTCTTCATCAAAAACTTTATTATTCATAGACTGCTGCAATGTCATGAAGTAGCAGTGATATTTCAAAATCTTTATATTCTTATATATTAGCATTTTTCTGTTATTGTTCTGAAAGACATGACCAGGGAATGGATCAATATTTAACTTGGTCAAGTTTATCAGTGCATGGTAGCTTATTCCGAGGAATAAGTTTGCCTCCATAGCTGAAGAAAGTTTTTATAAAAGCTTTTGATCAAGACCAAAAAGATAAAAGTTTAAGGCCTACACTTTCTCCTTCTATTAAAGTTGAAATGAAGAAAAATTATGGTATTCTCTAAAAATTGATATAATTTTTTTATACCTACATCCCTTAATTCACTGATTAAATATAATTTATTGGGAGTATAGTAATTGTTTTGTATCTTCTCTTCTTATTTTTAAGTGGAAGTAAAATAAGGTGGTTGAAACCAAAATAAAACATCTGATTTATGGTCCCTGTCAGATTTAGACAGAGCATCTGAAGAGTTCATCTTTCAAGGTGTCTGCCAAGCCATTCCAACTGTGCTTGCTACATCAGAGCAGTATGTGCAGAGACCAAGTGTAGTGGTTAAAGTTTGCACACTGGGAAAACCCAAACATATGCTGACTTTTATTTGCATTATTTTTTTGGTGGAAAGGACAGCCCCAAGTGCAAGACATTTCATTTCCTTTTATTTTATTCTTCATCATCTGCTTCTTCTTCACTTTGTCTTCTTAAAGGAAATCTCAGATCCCATTAATAAACAGATTTATCTACATAGATGAAACGAAAGTGTGCATTCTGGGAAATTGCACCATTCCTCTTCTACTTCAGTCCTTCAGCTACATGGGCTGCTGTTAGAGTTCATTGTCCCACATCATATCCTGCTACATGATTACAGAAATGTGTTAAACATATCAAAAGAAACTATTAGCTTTTCAATTTTTATATGGCTTCCTCTTGATGATCCAGGAGGTCTTTTCCAACCTAAATGACTCTATGATTCCACAATCTCTCTTTCTCCAAAATTTATTCTTATTTGCTGCCTTGAAAATTTAAGAGGAGGTTGTTATTTCCCAATCCTTAAGCCTTCCACTGGCTGGTTCGTGGCAATCCCTGATGGAAAATAGGGCGGATAATGTATATATGGCCATTTTGAGCAGACCAGACTGCTGCTGCACCCAGCATGGGGGAGGGAGCAAGGAGACCAAGACAGCAAACAGTCGATGTCTAGCAGAGACAAACTGAAATTAGTCTGTAAAAAGACAGCTTAATGCAATAGCAGAGGCCTTCCTGATAACACATTAGAGGGTTGTTAGACTAATCTTTCTCTCATTAGTTCATTCTCTGTGGTTTGACACATAACTTAAGACCCCACGAGTTAAACAGGCTGAAGCAACGACGGAGTCCTGCCATGTACAGTTATTTCCCTCTGCATGGAGCAATTAGGAAACACTAATGAGCATCCCAGGAGGATCCCCTGAAGAGCCTCACTGCTGAATGTCATATGAACAGCAGCAAAGAACAGTGGGAAATTATGTTTAGAAATGTTTATAAACTTGATCATGCCTTGCTGCTAGTTTAACCTGTGACTGCAGTGCAGTAAGCCCTGCCAGGTCCTGATTTCCCTGAAGAAGCAAGACCCAGTATAAATCTGGATAAAAAAGAAAGTTTGGATAAACTATTATGCCTCATCCTGCTTGTGGGAGTAACAATAAAGCAAAAGGAAATTGAATCAGGGATTTGGGCAATAATCTATTCAATTTTGTATACATTAGTGAAATCAAGGCTGGACTCTAAGAGGTATAAAAAAATGAAGCTGATGGGCAGCTGATTGAGGCTAGGCCAGTGTGGTATTGCTGGGCAATGGTAGAAAAGGAACAATGTGGGTTAATTACACAGACTGGCTTTATACTTCTAGTTGGAGTCCTAAGAATAAAACGTCTCAGGAGGGGATTCAGAGCTTAGTTTTCTCCACTGGCTGTATTAAAAGCTTAGCATCCAAACTTAGATACAAAAATTATCTGCAAAAAACAAGAATACCCACTTCCTCCATGCTATTCTGCCTCAGCTAATAGAATAATGAGCTATGGAAATAACCATGAAGCTGTTTCTTCTATCATATCATAGAGTCATTGTACTGGGTCTGCCTGAGCTGGAGTTCATTTCCCCATGTCCCCCAGAGTGATATGCTAGGTATTGGTGGCTACAAAGATGTTGGTAACATCCCAGAGTTTTGGCTCCTGCTGACCAGAGCTGGCACAGCACCATTCCCTGCCATCAGTAGGGTGGGGCAGGATCCTGGGGGGGACATAGCCAGCTGATCCAAATTAAACCCAAGGGATTGTCCATACGACAGAATGTCAGCTCAGACTGAAAACTAAGGAAAGGAGAAGAAAAGGGGGACATTCATAATTTACAAAGTTCAGCTTCCTGAGCAACCCCTGCCTGTGCTTCCCAGGAAGTGGCTGATGGGAAGTAGAGAATAAACCTTGAGTTTTTTCTCTTTGCTTGTGCACGCACAAACTTTGTTTAGCAAACTACTTATGTTAGCCTGTAAGAGACTGAAATGTTGGTGGGTAATGACTCAAAATGAATGCTCTTTGTAGGAAGCAGCTTTGCTGAGGCCAAGTTTGTACCTCCTGAGGGGGAGATGAGTTTTTGGATGCTTGGTGATAAAGCCTCTGGTCTACACAAGGCAGAGGGGGAGAACACCCATCACTGGAGGTGGCATTCCAAGATGTGAGCCAGGAAGAGGCAAATCCTGTGACATGGGGTAGTGCTTTTCATCATACCAATTATGCTCCCTTACACACCCCCTGCTCCCCAGGAAGGTCACTTCACACAGGACATTCACATTCACATTCACATTCACATTCACATTCATGTAGGCCTGAGGGTGTTCATGCTTTCTAATGGGGCATAACTCATGGACGTGAGACACTGACATGCCCTAGAAGAAGTCATAAACCATCAAAGACTCCCAAAGTGCCCCAGGAGTCATTTCTGAGGTCTTCCACCACACGAATGAAAGCTACCGTATCCCCCACCCACCCCAACAGGGTGGTACCTGGGCAATCCCACCTAGCCTGAACCTATATTAAACTTGGTCTCATGGACTTTTCAAGCCAGATTGAATTTGGTCTCATGGACTTTCCCCACTCCCAATGCTTTACCATCACTCCACAACAATCAAGCCTCATTGTGGGGTCTGTGCATGGTGATAACTTTCTACTCTTATCCTTTCTTTCTCCTTCTTACTTTTCCCTCATATATTTTCTTGAGTGATATTTTTATGCTTTTGTGTTGCTATATTAATGTAGATACTAATAATAACAACCAAAATGGCTGCATACCTCCTTTCCATTGTAACCAAATTGTTCTAAAATAAACCCTACATATAAAAATATATATGTATCTACAAACACTGATCATTCAGAGCTGTTTTGCTCTAATCTGCTGCAAGAGAGCTATTAACAACCTGGGTCATCCTTGCCTTCAGGGGTGGGTCACAACACAAACAGTGAGTTGTTTCCATTCTTTTTTCTGTCCTGCTGGTAAGGGGGGTGATAGAACAGCTTGGTGGGAAACTGTCATCCAGCCAAGGTCAACCCACCACAATCAGGACCTTAGAATGGTTTGGGTTGGAAGGAACCTTGAAAATCACCTAGTTCCAAATGCTCCCACCATGGGCAGGGACACCTTCAGGTTGTTCAAAGCCCCATCCAGCCTGGTGTTGGACAGTCCCAGAGATGGGGCATCCACAACTTCTCGGGGCAGCCTGTGCCAAGGCATCACAAACCCTTATAGTTAAGTCAAAGCAATAAATTTATGTCCAATACCTAAACTAAACCTACCCTTCTTCAGCTCAAGGTCATTCTCCCTTGTCCTATCACTACATGTCCTCAGAATAAGTCCTTCCCCAGCCTTCTTCTGGATGGTTGTCTAAGCTCTCCCTGTAGCCCTTGTTTCTCCAGCCCTAACTCTCTCAGACTGTCCCTGCGGTGGTGTCTTCCTCTGGATTCATTCCAACAGGTCACCACCTTAGCTGAACATCCATGGTGCATTTACATCCCACCCCCCCCTTTTTTTTTCTTGAGGATACTGAAAGGTACTTGCAGTTTTGAAAGGCAGACTTCTTTGAGGTACTCTATGTGCATAGATACAAAATATGATTTGCATCTCCATTCATAAATCTAGATATTTATGTTGAATGGCTCTTTCTCACCACAAAAGACTAAAGCATTATTATTTTGGGGGTAAAGTGTTTTGCAATGTAATTTTAAGACAGATTTAAATCACTGACATTCTTAAAAAGCTAACGTTGATTTGGTCAGAGAATATATGAAATTATAAGTACTAGATTGTGACTGTGATTTGTGCAGTGAAAAAGAGCTGTAAAATCTAACAAATTATTTCCAAGTACCTTGGAAATATCAGGGAGCCACGGAGAGTAATCATTTGTAATGAAGAAGATATGTCAAACCAACTTTATTTTTCTTTTTTCTCCTTTTTAAAATTATTTGTGGATTGAGCAGAAACTATTTATGTCATATTTTTACTTTGGTAAGACTTCTGATGCAGGCTTAGTGGTTATTTTCACAAATAAGCCTGAGAAATCTGGACTAGACAAAACTGCCACAGAGTTGCTGGAAAGACAATTTGGAAGCTGTACTCAGGGGTTATTTGTCAGTGGTTCATAGTCAAAACAGAGAGAAGTGCTGGGCAGGATCCAACAGGCGTCTGCCTTCATTTTGGAGCTCTTCAATACTTTTGCTAATGATCCAGATGATGGAATGCAAAGTGTACTTATTAAATCTGCAGGTGACAACAAGCTTCAAGAAGTTCAAGAACAAGACTGGAATTCAAAATTATGCTGAGACACAGGAGATATAGTTGGAAAAACTATGCTGAAATTCATTAGGGACACATGCAAAAAAAAACCACTTCACAGGCATAATCAGCTGTAAAAAATCAGAATGGGGACCAGCTGCTTGAGCAGCCGTTACACAGAGAAGTGTTTAGAAGTTATAGTGGGTCATAAGTGAACAATCATCCCCCTCCAACCCCCTCCCACCATCATGACTGTAAAACCAGTAGCATAACCTTCAGTCCCATATGCTGTTATCCCTTCAATTTATTTATGGGGAGGCAACTTCTAGAGCAACACATCAGAGAGAGCTATGGACAAAAGCCAGAGGACAGGAGTGAGAGTGATCACATGTCTGAAAAGAGTTACATTTTAGGAAAGACAAAAAAAAAAAATCAAACCATTCAGCCAAAAGAGGAAAAGACTGGAAGCATACTGGTAACAGCCTTCACGTAGGCAATGTGCTGTTGAAAACAGGAAAGAAATACTCTTGCAGGACATGATAAGAAATACCAACCTCTATTTTTTAAAAATTACATGTAGGCTTCAGGACAAAGCTTCACAAAGCAGTGGAATGGGTTTCACAGAGTCATAGGAATATTGGCTTGAAAGGATCTCTGCAGGCCATTTAGTCTAATCTTCAGTTCAGTAATGGACTTTTGCCACCATTCACTTTCCTGGAGGAGATGTGGAGTCTTTATAACATAAGGAGCATTAGAAGAGAAAGTGCATCATTTTGGCTTCTTAGCCAAGGAATAGAGACCTCCATATTTCAGTATTTTTGTACTGACTGCCGTGTCTGCCAGCTGCCACAGTTAACTGCTTGGAAGGGGACATGTAAAATTTCCCAAAATGTGTTAATACTGAGAACTTACTTTTAAAGGAAACTTCTTTAGGAAGCTGCCACTGTTTTTATTTGGAACTCTTCATAACTTAGCACCTTCAGCAGATAATGGAATCTCCTTACCACATGGCCATTTTGAGGTGTTTGGTAAGATCAGGCATAACTTTCTGGTTTGAGTAAAGTCCAGAACCAGTTCTTGCACTACTGAAAAGCACAAATGTCGTGTGAGAAAAAACAGCTTTAGCAGCTACCACAATCTATTGCTGCAAAACATAATATTAGACCCCATTCCTGTTAAATCATCTCCATACATGGCATTGTTGGATCTAAAAATCATTCTTATGAAAGGAGAGTACACCTGGACATTTTGGTCAGAATGAAAAAGTGAATATTCTGTGGTTTATCCTGTAACACTTTTTACATTCAATCGTATTGTTGGAGGAGTAAATTAGGTCTCCAGGGGGTCCTAATCACTAGGCTACAGACTTTTGCTGCCACTTGTGCTCTGCTGGGTTTCATGAATCCTAAATTATTTTGCTATCTAGTAGATTACTATCCTCAGGGGGGAGTAAAGAATGAGAAATATGCACAAATTTGAACATTCTGCCTCTCTGTTCTATATCTAGACAGTTAAAGTAGCTTATTCAAAAAATGAGAGAAGTAGGTATGAATCTGTACAGATAAAGTTGAATATCAAACTGCACTCTCCCACCTCATAGGAGAGTCATTATATAAAATAAAGAAAGGCTCTAGGCAGAGAGACAAAATAAATGCCATTCCCAATTTTTGCCTTGTGAGTCATTCTGTGGGAATCTTTAATGTACCCATTTTTGCAGGAAGGATCCTGATTAAGCAGAATGACCTGGGTAGAAAATATCACAGCCCTACCAGCACAGAAGTTCTCTGTGAAGCTGAAGAGAACCTTAGAGCAACTAGAGAAATCTTGGGTAAATGTGTAAAGTTCCTGTGGAATTAAATGTCTCCAAATCTAGCGTAAAACTTCTGAAGGTAAAGTTCCTCTTTATCTTTTGTGGAGAATCAACACCTCGTTAACTTGGAATCTGACAATTATTTCTTTCAGCAATTTGCAGAATTTTTGCTGAGAAGAAACAAAAGGAAACCACTCCCTACTCATCTTCCCCAGACCACCCATCACTTGGCAAACCTATGATACTCCCACAGACACAGCTTTTTGTATGAGCTCTGCAGGGTTTAGATACTGAGGCCCCAACTCATTTCACTGAAATCTTGTTACCAAACAAATCTAAATTATTGCTATTATTGCGGTATAATTTCCATGTAGTCAATGCAGTGGGCAAGGCTTTACAGAAGCCAGCTTAAATCTCCAGCACTCAACACACTTTAAATCACACAGCATTCAAAGTCTCAGGAAGTTTTAAAGATTCTTGAAGTGTTTGCTTTTTTTTTTTTTTTTTTTTTTTTTTTTTTTTTTTTTTTTT
>LTAT01000004.1:151070901-151083327 GCA_003286495.1 Chlorodrepanis virens
TTTTTTTTTTTTGTTCAGTGATGGGAATGATTCTTTTCAAACAAAAACCTATGTGAAACTACCTGACTGATTTGAAGAGGCAGCTAATTTGCCTGCTAATTGAACCACACATCCTACTATTTGTGTGTATGTACTTGAACCTTGTTAAAAATAAATCAAATATTTCTATTATCTTTTTCACCTCTATAATCATTAACTTCTTTATAAGTCATAACTCACAATGTCCTTTTATCAATCGCTCTTACAATTAATAAAATTTATTCTGATAAGTAGTTCTCATTTTTATATTGTCCAGTGGGTGAATTTATAGTTATTGATTTAAAAAATAAGGATACCCTCCAAATATATAACTGGTTAAAAAACACAGTCTTATCATTATTATTCGTTATTTGCAATTCCTGATCAGTTTAACTTGGTAAGATATTTCTTTAGAATCCAGTGGAAATTCTTCAATAAAAGAAGACTCCAGAGAACCACACAGGAAGTCCAGCAAATCCAAATTAATCCCACCCTGCTAGCAGAAACATGGTCCCCTCTTTTTTACGTTCCTAAGGTAGACCTCAGAGACTGTAGGCCAAGCATAAAGAGCTAAGTTACAAGTGGTAGTACAGGTGGATAAATAAATAACTTTTAATTCTTTAATGGATTGAATTCTCCAATCACAAATGCGTGTGGTGATTGGAGAAGAGGGAATGGCCTTAAGCTGATGGAGGATAGATTTACATTAGATATTAAAACCAAAATTCTTTACTGTGGTGCTGGTGAGGCACAGGAGCATATTGCCAAGAGGGGGTGTGGGCTCTCCATGCCTGGTTGGATGGGGCTCGAGTAACCTGCTCTAGTGGAAGGTGCCCCTGCCGATGTCTGGGGCTGGAACCCCATGACCTTTAAGGTGCAGAAATGGCCTCATTAGGGCCAAGTAGAGGGAAAGGAGCTCCTCCCTCAACCTGCTGGCCACACTCTCCCTAATGCAGCCCAGGATAGTATTGTCCCTCTTAGTCAGCAGAGCACTGCCAGCTTATTGTCATCTGTCACCCACTGTGGCTCCAAAGTCCTTCTCAGCAGAGCTGCTCTATCGCAGGTCAGCCCCCAAGCTGTGCTGGTACTTGGGGTTATTTCTGCTCAGGTGCAGGACACAACACTTACCCATGGTCCTTTGATTGAGTATTCCTAATGTTAACATTCAAAATGGATTCTGAAAGAAGAGAGAACTTTCCTGTTGTCCTGTGAAGATCCAGCAGCTACAGGAGTGGGGGTACAGTCTATAAGCCAGACCCTGACTCACTCAGGAAGCATCTAAATGCCAACACATTCCTTCAGAATTTTCCTACTGAACCATTCTTGAACACATACTAGTTGATTTTTATGCAATGTGCCTTGATTGACCAGTCTAACCTTGAATTCTCACACATGAAGGAGCAAATATTTTTGAAAGGATTTGACACAGAAGATTTAGTTTGTCAGTGAATATAGATAATGTGGTGCAACTGAGTCCTTTAGGAGATCCATGTCTCCATTTGAAACTCAAGTCTAGACAACAGCTACAGCACTGGCATTTTCAAAGTACTGTATTACTGCTTCAGCTGGCATGAAATGGTGTGCACAATGGAGCCAGAGTGATTTACACCTGCAGAAAAGCTGGCTTGCTTTAAGGGTTTGTTTATGAAGGTGGAAAAAAAAAAATAAAAAACAAAATTCACTTTTCTGTCTGTTTGCCTCCTTCTTTTCCTTTACTTATTTTTTTATCATCTGTCAAAAGCCAAAGAAGAAAAGTGAGAGGAAAAAAAAAGAAAGCCAGGGATAGCAAACTATTACTAGAAAACAGCATAAGCAAATTAAAATGGAAAGAAAATGCCAGAAACAACTACCGTGCTTCATTCTTTGGAGAATCAACTTGCAATGGATTAGCACAAATGTGCCTTGATCCATCATCATGTTCTCCAGTTCAGCAAGCACAAACTGATAGTTTGGAATGGAGGTGGCGTGAAGTAAATGCTGTAATTTGTGACTGTGTGACAGCAAATGAAACTCGGGAAGAGGGCCAAGATATCTGAAGCAAAACAATAATAGCTTGGTGAGCATATTAGGCAACCCCAGAGGAGAGGAGATGAAAGATTCAGGCAAGAAGGAGAATGTATGTATTTTAGATGTTAGGCAACCCTATTCTCAAGGCATTACAAGCAACAAGAACGTCTGAAAAGTGCATCTGGGTTGGGCAGAAACATATTCACCCCTGGTAAGCACATTTCCCAGTAATGCCTTGGTGAAAAGAAATAAAAATAAATAGGAAAATATATAAGGATTATCACCCTGGCTAGTAGATTCTTTTCAGAAAGCATCTGGCTAGAGGTAAATAGTATTATGAGACCTTTCCCTAGTTTTTATGATTTATGTGTTCAGTTTCATCAGATCTAGGACAGGGCATTTATTGGGTACTACATGCCCTGATAATTTATGTTGCATTGCTAAACATCGTGTCTGTATATCTTTTCTCAGTAATCTCTGAAAATACCCAAATGGGCTTTTTATTTTAAACATCTGGACAGCCGTATGGTTCGTGAGAATTAAGGTGCTAAGTGAAGAAAACAGCACAACCATAAAACCTTTCAAATAAACAAAGCTTTCTTTGGAACATTAACTTCTTTGCAGAGAAATCTTCTCTGTTCCTGAAAATGCACTTAGTACTTTATGTCTTAATCTCAAGGTAACGCTTTTCTCTTACAAATAATCTCAAGGCATTTAATGGTACCATTACTGTAGAAAATCATGAGATATTTGCATAAAAAGCACATCACCAAAAGAAATATAGAAAAATAAAAGCTCTTCTTTTCCCCCTAGCTTTTGTCTTTTTTTTTCATGCTAAAAGCAGGAAAATACTGTTCAGCAGGGTGTTCTCTTCTACTCCGTAATAACACTGTCAGCACTGTCATAAAAATAGCTAAAGGTGTAATTTAGGGAAATTTGTCTGCATATTAATAATTGAGTTTCTATTTGTTGACACAGAAATCCAAAGAGAGAGAAAGATAATGCAGTGTATTGAGTTCTTTGTCTTTATGCACGTGCATGTGTATGTCAGCGCATGTCTGCATGTTTATAGCTCAAAACCACATGTAAAACTATTCTCTCAAGTGAAAAATAATAAAAAAAATATGCTGAGAATCACTACTTACAAGACATTTAAAGAAATAAAATCATTGGGTATTGCTGTCCTTCCAAAGTACTTTAAAGAGTTGACAACATGCTTCTATTTCAAATTAGAGCAATAATATATATACACATACACATGAGGCAATGTCCTTCAGCAAGATAAGAAATAAAAATATGTAGAACTGGATAATCTGGTAGCTTTCCTTTTTGCATTGTGCTTTCCTTCATGAATGATTCTATTTCTATTATAAACTATTGTTTGATTTTACTGAGGAACTAGATTCAATCTTAACTGAATCTTTACTACCATAACCTGTATTTATTCCTGTATTGACTCATTCCCATGCATTTAAGTTTATTAAATGCAGTGCAACAGGATGGATAAGTAAAGTTTGCTTGGATAACCATGATTTCAAGACTAGAGCCTGGAAAGTAAAGAGTTTGTTTGGTCATGCTTGACCTATATTACATCATATGTTTTGAGGGGGCTTCTTCTGACTTTCTAAAGGAGCAATTAGAAAATTACTATCCAGATGTAGACATTTTTCCTGATTTATCATGCCTTGCAAACTTACTGCTCACTGGTTGTGCAGGCATACCTATGGTGAAAAATCCGATTAGATATCCACAAAGGATTTATGCAAAAGTCAATGTTTATAGAGTTTTGCAGCTCTGTTGCACTTTGCAGATATTCCTAAAATAGGCTGCCTACTTTTTAGTTGGATTTTGTTTTGTTTTTAGCAAGAATAATTTTGTACATTTTACAGCATGATTTTGCTGGAGCATAAACTAGATGGTCTTGGCAAGGCTGCCTTAGTGTGACTCTGAAAGGCAGTGATTTTCACAGAATTTGATCAGTGCTGAGCCGTGGCTTAGAAATGGAAGAAACTGCACAACTGCAAATGATTTCCCTTCATACCATTGAACTTGCCTGCATATATGGGAGTTGCTGAGCAATGCTGATATCTTTGGGGTGATCTCATGCTACTTATTATCATTATTTTTGTGACTAAACCAGTGGGAATCCACTGGAGGGTCACTAAGGTGATCAGGGTCTACAGAGCATTGCATATAAAGTCAGGATGGGGGAAATGGAATTTCAGCTGGAAATGAATTCCCCCTCAGCCTAGAGAAGAGGAAGGTAAAGGTGGCCATAAGGGCTCCCATCCTTACACACACACAAAAAAAAAATGCTTTTAAAGAAGACAGATCCAAACTCTTAGAGATATTAGGGAAGACTAGAGATAGCAGTCTTCCTTCAAGAAATGAATTTCTGACTGGAAATGAGGAAACCATTTTCCCCCAGGAGAATGATGAATGCTGTGTCTCCATCTTTGGAGCTTTTGGAAGATAGTCTGGAAAAGATTGTGTGAAATCAACTTAACTTTGGAGTTAGACTTTCTTTCTGATGGAAGAGTTGCATTAGAGATCTCCAGAGGTTTCTCCCAAAGACCTTTTAGATTTATTTAAGTGAAGAACATAAGGTTCCTTTTACAATCAAAGGGAAAAATATGTGTCTAAAGGAATCACTCCTTCAGTGGCTAAAGAAGAACCCAAAATCAGCATTTCTTCTAACTCATGTTGTATGATTAGATGTTCAAATTTTTGACAAGACAAAATTCCAGCCTTCTAGTCTAGACAAATATTCTTTATAAGGCTTGGAGAAAATATGGGTAACGACTCAACCCTAGTTAAGAAGGGCATGTTTTGCAACCCTGCTCCTTTTCTGTGCAGGTTTTTTGCTTGGTTGCCCAGCTACTGAGAGGAGAGGGAAAGGTGTGAGTCAATGGAGAGGAAAACAAAGCAGCCAGACCCATGGTGCCAGCAGCGTGCTGTACAGACACACAGCCTGTGACCCAATTTGTGCCCTGCTGGTAATGAAGTAAATGCAAAGTAGCATTAGTAGGCAGCCCAAATGCAATCCTTCAGGCAAAGGCTCTTTTTTCCCTTAAACTCACACTCCATTTTGCATCTAAAAATGCCAGAGGACTGTTTGTCAGGAGACTAAAATCTGTTCTAATGTATAAGGATTGACAAGCAATACATTTCTTTGAATTTGAGGTTTTGAGACTGTGTTATTCCAAGTAATTTTTAATGAAAAAGGGAGAAAATGAACTGTCTGGATCACTGATCTTTTTACAGATAATATATATTTCTATGAGAAAGAAAAAGAGAGATGGACTCCAAATTTTAATTCTATTTGGCATCTCTCAGCAATCCAAATTTCCAGTGAGAAGACAATTCATTCTTTGGAAAAATTGGTGCTGAAAAACTCGGTCTAGATGGCAAGGACCAAGTATTTTCTAAGTAGTATAAAGAAGGCAAGAGACTGCATGTCTTAGTACAGGTTTTCAGGCCCACCCTTTAAATCCAAAATACAGGTTGAGGTCATAACATGCAGAAGAAATCTGGATTCATTTTCCTGTATTTCTGCCATGCATTAGAGCTGTGTGCTGCCCACCATATGTGGTTATAAAAAATGGGCTGAGCACAATGCCTCTTTCCCTTCAACCAGCCCACCAGTAAACAAAAAAACATTGACTGTTCTGAGGTTTATTTGATCCACAGCCTGAGGTGGAGTATGATGGAAAGCCCTGGACTGTTTCTCTGGAAAGCTAAGAGAAAAATTGTCCTGCTGCTCACTCTGTCTTGGCTGTGGTCTGAAAAGTCTGTCAGTCCTTGACTATTTCAGGGGAAAAGACTGGAAAAGTATGGGCCTACACAGCCAGCTTTTCCCCCCAGAAAATGGACACATACTGCTAATGAGGATGTCTGTGTTGGACTTCCTCTTGTCTGGTTTTTGGGGATTTTTTTTTGTTTGGTTTGGTTTGGTTTTTGCACTTTTTTTTCCAACTTGCTGTTGCAAATGAAAAATGTAAACACAATCTGGATCAAGGGTGAAAATCTGCTGTTCAGTTTTAGGGAAGCCTATTTTGTTTAGCTTTGGTTTGGGATTTTGGGTTTTTTTGTTGATTTGTTGCTTTTTTTCCTCACATGAAGGGGTATTTTGATAAGGATTCAGTGCGCAAGTTGTCATTTTTGTTGAAGTTTGACACAGAACTTCCTCTATCTATCAAAGCAATGTCTTCCATAGCACAAATCTACTATGGCAGGAAAGACAGACCCTTTCCTTTTTGGGGCTTGGATTTTATTTATAATAGCATGGTACCAGCAGTTTTATACTAAGAATGTCTAGTCTCAAAACCAAAAAAACCTGTTGTTGAGTAAGAATTGGAGAGAAGGAACTTGCTCAGGGTTATCTCTGCTCAACCTCAAGTGTCTTCATAGCAGATGAGGCAGCTACAACCTTACTGCCATTTTTATTAAAAAGGAGAAAAGGAGAATTATTTGTTTTCCTCTCCTGTTTGGTCTTGTATCCTAATAAATTAGCTGGGTTTTATTTTGAATGGCCCATTTCTCACTGTTGTTTATACTTGGTACATTGATGGCTCCAGGGAGTATTTTGGTAATGAGATAAGCAAGCTATAGGTTTTCACTTTCTTTCTGGTGTGGGTCTTTTGGGTTGCATACACTCTGGGGATTCCTGTCAGTGCCTAAAGAATATTTTCTGACTTTTTTTTAATGTCTTTTGAACAATGCTTTAATTAGAAACATTACTAATTTGGTAATTTTG
The DNA here is from genome assembly GCA_003286495.1 of Chlorodrepanis virens. Classification (NCBI taxonomy): domain Eukaryota; kingdom Metazoa; phylum Chordata; class Aves; order Passeriformes; family Fringillidae; genus Chlorodrepanis; species Chlorodrepanis virens. The sequence continues at coordinate 151,077,683 of LTAT01000004.1, forward strand.
CTCTCTATGTGGTCACCTTTCGTGTGCAAAGCAGACTCTTCTTCCAACAGAAGTGGATATATGCAGATAAGGGGTGTGAGGACAGAAGGTATTTATCAGACTGAAAGTTTCAAAGTCTCAAATATTTTGGCTGCATATATAACTGGCTGGCTTTTCCCATTCCAATATGCTGTAAAAAATGAGTTAGTCCCTTTAAGAAAAGGTCTATAAAAGGGAAAAAACTATTTATCACAGGCTATTTTGAATTCTTCTGTAGGAAGTTCTCTGCAGAGAGCTGCCCTGCTGGCCTTGTCCCAAAGCTCCTTCTCCAGCTCCTGTGCTGTTGCTGCCTCTTGTGTGCCACTCTCTGGCCCAGATGTGCGTTAAATGGATGAGTGCAGTGATTCCTTCATGGTCAGAGTTGACAACTGCCACAGGAATCCTCAGGAATAAAAAAAAAAGAAATACAAATAAAATAAAAAAGGCTATATATGGTGAGGATATTTTAGTTTGCGATACTTAAAGAAAGGACAAATTCACCACTCTTTTCAGAGAACATTTTCCTTCAGCTCCTTCACATGACACAGAGCATCGTGCTTTGTCTGATCTGCTGCACACCATGAGTGGCACAGCTAACACGAAGTGACTGGGCTACAGAAAACCGAGGGGATGCAGCCAGAGTGGTTGTGCTGGTGGCTCCAAAGAGGCTCCTGGGACTGTCAGGCAGTTAAGCTGCAGATGGGCTATTTGCTATGTTGTGGTCCTTGACATTCTTTGCACTGCTAGACAAAGACAGGGGGTGGGGTGGGGACTGCACTATTTGCCTTTCCACTGAGGGTTTTTTTCCCCTGCACAAAAGCTTTTGATTTAGGCTAGGTCTTTGTTTTGGCTCAAATTATTTTCCAAATAGCACCATGACTCAGGAAAGAATGAATGGTAGGAATAATGTGCACCTCCAGAATGTTGTGCAGGAGAACACATTATTTTGCATCTACCACATTAGCTGTACACTGGGCTTTGTTTTCCACCACATCATTCATGGTACAAGTTAATTACACATTTTCAATGTGCTGCTTTCTTTCTTACCACACAAGATAATACAATTCTGAACTCATTTAAGCAAAGCAAAAGCTTTTCTTCCTATTATGTATTGTGCCAAGCAGTAAATAATAGTAATTAATAAAAAGCAGAACAGAGTTCAGCAAAGTCACTTCTTTCTTTTATTCATTAAGAAAACCAAAATTTCATTAAGGGCAGTGCCAGTGTTCTTCTGCTGTTCCCAACATATGATATTGGTCAAGGCAATTGTTTCTCAAAAAAGGCTGACAGTGACAATGAAGATTTAATCTGCTTTCCTCAGCATATCCCAGATTTAACTTTTCTATGGCATAATGGCTGAACTGCAAACACATATCTTGTGAAACAAGACAGCTGGTTCCAGAAGTTTATCCTGTGTGTGGATGTGCCAGCAAAGCTCTGATCTTCTCTCAATTAGTCTGATAAACCAGACTGTAGTAGTCTTCAAAGCTTTTCCCTTTTAACACAGTACTTACTCAAATTTCTCCATCAGTTGCCAGCTTCACATACTGATGCCTTCTCCCTACATAATTAGCAGCATTTATCTACATCTGCATTTGTATACATCCAAATATCCCTAAGATATATGTAGAGATTACACATATCTTAGTACCTGGGCATTCCCAAATTAGGGTTTTCCTCTCTTCTGGAACGCAAAAATGACAATGGGGTTGTTAACATTTAAAGGAATACAATTATTCAATTTTTTCTGTATTTTTAATTCTCTACACTGAAGTCTTTCTTGGTCAGCCATGTCTGCTTCCTGTCAGCAGCCTGCACCACCATGTGCGCCAGTGTGGGCAGGTGTCACTGCCCATGGCAGGGGGCTTGGAGCTAGTTAATCTTTAAGATCCCTTCCAACCCAAATCATTCCACGATTCTATAATTCAGTTACTAAGGAGAATACATTTACTTTGCTTGCCTGTTTAAGAAGGCTGTAGGTAGTAGCTGAGGCACCTGAAGAGGGTGGTAACCACCAAATGCCACCTCAGCCAGAGCAGGCTGCAATTCCAAAATCTCATTAACAACTATATGTTCCTAAGGCTTATGACTCAAGAGGAACCAAGGAAAATAGAAGGCAGGGAGAGGAAGCCATGTGTGCAGAAACTTGTCACACAGTCATGCTACAGAAGAAAAAGGGGGTTTAGGGCACGTTTTGCAACTCTGCTCCTTTTTTTTGTGCAGGTTTTTTGCTTGGTTGCCCGAGAAAAAGGGATTTTTTTTTTCTCTACCTTGCTATATAATTGCCTTTCAACTAGATATACCTGTCAGAGACCTGTGGTATGCTGTTGTAATGAGTCCCTCCATGAGAGGCTATTCCATTACCAATGCCAACTAATTTGTAGCTATATTACTTCAACATGTGAAATACAGAAGACAGGTCATACAATAATTCTAAAATTAGGAAAAAAAGCCAAAACATTTGGTAATAATTTATCTCAGTGTTGGCCTTTACTACCAATTTGTGCTGGTACCCATTAATTGCATAGTCATTAGTATTAATGTATTACCCTTTGGGATTAGTTTATAAATAAGTGTTTTGTAGTCTGGGAGATAAATTGGGTCATCATTTATTTTTAGTCACAAAAGCTGGAAGTGCCTTTTATACAAAAAAAAAATTACTCCAGCTTGTCTGTATTTAAATGGTCAAGCTAGGCTTTAAAATGAGAAACATTTAGATGAATGACCAGAAATTTTCTCTCTGACTAAAGCTTTTCTTTTTTATTTTCTCTAACCTCCACTTAGGAAATTAAACAGGTTAATTTCCTGTAGTAGCTGGAATCTGTGTTTTCATTCTTAATGGAAAATCTTAGGAAGAGAGGGAATGATGGGGTTTTTTTTTAATTGATTGATGTCCTTTACTTTTAGTTTTGTACCTTCATGTTGAATCTAATCCCCACAACCTGCAACAGTCAAAGACTTTATCATACCTAACAGAAGATCTAAAAATAATAGGTGTATTAGACATTGATATGCATATTTCAAATGCAAGAACATCTTGAATAAAGTGCTATTGATCTAGGTAAGGTAGTTCAAGTCTGGATTATATAAATGAATTGCAGGACATGAATTGAGACTGGGTAGGAGAGCTGCGTATTATGTACTAGACACCTCTGAAAAGAATGGTTCCGGCCATTTCAGAGAGATAAGAACTAGAAATTAATTCTGGAGTGGAAAAGGGGAGAACAGAATTATCTTGGGCTTCCCTTTAATTAAATATCAGGGAAAATGTTGACAAAAATCTCATATACATAACTCTTATTTTGCATGGCTGAGCTGACTTCTCATGCTACCTAGAATAGAGTGCATCTGCTTGAAGTTTGCAGAAAGAATTTATCTCAAACTTTTTGACTCTTCCATGACAAATATTCTGTCTCCCTGAAAAGGTGATTATAAAGCAGAGTACTCTGTTAGAAAGAAAGGAGAATGGAAATCCTAGATTTAGAGATTTAAGACACCACCTTTAGGTCTGAATGAGTTGATACCCCTCTGTTTTCTAAGAAGGCACCGCAGAACTTTTTTTTTTTTTTTTCCCAAGAAATGATGTCAGAGGACGAAGATTTCCAATATTACTACTGTACAATTCTGAAAAACGAGCAGCAGTCTGCACTGTTCTACTGAGAGAAAATTTTAAACAATCAAGCTCAAGCGCTGGCATTAAATTTAGCATCTTGATAGCAGAGAAAGGCTTCTTCTCTTGGTGGTGTTATTGTCTGCTCTCACAGGAAGCATACTGGATCCCTGTTCTAAGAGTGTTCTTGGTTTTAAGCCACCTGTTGTATTGTTTACTGCTCGTGTTTTGCTGACATGGAAGCATGTTTTTCTTGGAGAAAATTAATCTCATGTAAGAATTGCAATGACCATTGTGGCTTCACTGAGCTCTGAAGTATATTTATGTTGTTTGGAAGAGCTACAGTTTATGCTTTTCTCTTTCTATCACCTTGTGCCATTTAAGTGACAGAGGCAAAGTGCCTTGATACAACACCAGTTTGATTTCTCCACACAGACACACAATATCCTTCCCAATTTTGTGCTTAGCACTTCATATGTTCAGATTTCTATTATTGCAATTCAATTCTTGCTTTTTTTTTCCCCTCTCTTTTTTGAACTTTGTAGAGTTAACTATGATCATAATTATAATACTTTCCTACTGGTTTGCAATTTGTAAACAAAAAAATCCAACAGAAAATGGATACAAGCTGTATGGAGAAGCATTTATACCTGCTGAACAATTGCCCTAAGTGGAAAATTGATTTCTGCTGCACATGTGCCAGGTAAACATGAACAAAAGTATTAATATTCATATTTCAGTAAGCAGGGAGTGTAGAGAATTGAAGAGACACTTAAAAAGAAAATGCTATAACTGTAAACTCACACTTGAAAATATTTGCCCTTATCTTGATTTGATTGACTTTATATCTATGCAGGCAAGATATCTTGAATAAGTGCTCACTGAAATGTCTTGAATAAATACTCTCAAAACCAGAAGGGACCCTGTATCTATCAACAAGCAATTTCACCTTCCAAACCATTTGTAGTTCAATAGGTGTTAGGTGTTAGAAGATTACAGAACACAAGTGACCTTCTCAACAGAGATTGTGAGTGGTCTATTTGGTTTGCTATCAAGTGATTTGGTAGAATGAATACTACTCATATTAGTCTATTGAAAGGTAGTGCCTGGAAGGAGACATTGTTGTGCTGGGGTGTCTACTCTGCCTGCTGCAGAAACTGCTGGAAGGAAAGAGAAGATTTTCCCTTGGAGCAGTTGGAGTATTGCTGTGTAGAGAAGGAATTAAACAGGTCTTGAGTAGGTCTGCAACACAAATGCAGAAAATTAACAGACTGCGGTAGGAAAAGACTCCACAGCAAGGGGCTTGAGGGAGAAGAATCCCTTGTGAGCAGTTTTGAACTTGTGCATCACTGAAGGATACTGGTTGGGAAGAAGGAAGAAGGAGAAAAACACTTTGTGCTTCACAATAAAAGATAACTTTAATTGTCTTTTATTTAGTCTCAGAATGAAGCATTGTCATGTTCTAATTTGCCTTGTACTTACTTGTGCAGTAAGAATTGCCCAAATGTGATGTATAAAAATGTATTTTGTTTAAAGAATCCCCCTTGCCAAGCACTCAAGTTCTTCTTTAGGCCACAACTTCATCCTCATTACCATTGTGGCGACGATGAGCATATTTAGATTTGTATCCTCATAACAGAAATGTTCACAAGTCTTTCCAGTATAGACCTCTGTACTGTAGCCACCTAAATTGTTTGGATTTCTGAGTGAATTCCACCACCATTATCACCATTTTGTCTTGAGTGTTTTGCTGTCCAAGAAACATTAGGAAGGATCTGTCTATGCTTCCACTTCCAACACCTTCCACTTCCACAGGAATTCAGCCAGCTTCATGTTCCATAAAATCATAGAACAGCTTGGATTAGAAAGGACCTTAAAGGTCAACTAGTTCCCCCCCCCTGCCATGGACAGGAACACCTTTCACTAGACCAGGTTCCTTAGAGCCCCATCCAGCCATCCAGCCTGGCCTTGAACAATTCCCAGGGATGGTGCACCCAAACCTTCTCTGGGCAACTTT
>LTAT01000004.1:151086164-151138814 GCA_003286495.1 Chlorodrepanis virens
TGTATTTTGTTTAAAGAATCCCCCTTGCCAAGCACTGAAGTTCTTCTTTATGCCACAACTTCATCCTCATTACCATTGTGGCGACGATGAGCATATTTAGATTTGTATCCTCATAACAGAAATGTTCACAAGCCTTTCCAGTATAGACCTCTGTACTGTAGCCACCTAAATTGTTTGGATTTCTGAGTGAATTCCATCACCATTATCACCATTTTGTCTTGAGTGTTTTGCTGTCCAAGAAACATTAGGAAGGATCTGTCTGTGCTTGACCAACACCTTCCACTTCCATAGGAATTCAGCCAGCTTCATGTTCCATAAAATCATAGAACAGCTTGGATTAGAAAGGACCTTAAAGGTCAACTAGTTCCACCCCCCTGCCATGGACAGGAACACCTTTCACTAGACCAGGTTCCTTAGAGCCCCATCCAGCCATCCAGCCTGGCCTTGAACAATTCCCAGGAATGGTGCACCCAAACCTTCTCTGGGCAACTTTTTCCTACCTATTTGCCTCCAGCAGCACTGTGCAACTGTGAACTCAGACACTTCATCTGAAAATGAAACAGAATTAAAGCAAGCATGACATGAAAAGTGATTTAGATGTTGAATTGGCATTTTCAGAATGATAGGTGATTTCTAAGGATATGCAAAGAACATTTGTCTCTAGGGGAAAAGCAGAAAGCTTTTAAAAAACTTCATCTGGTTTAGCTGATTCCTTTTTCTCTGTGCTGTGAAGTAGATAGATTGCCATCTGTATTTACAGAAGAATAGTGTTCCAGCTTCACTCAGCAGATGCCCCAAAGACTTCCTAATTTAACTGAAAAATCTCACTGCTTTCAGGCAGTGTGTTACCTTTGTAGAGAAGTCACATCCCATCACCTCTGACAGAATTTTCTGAGTACCACTGTTAATAAGATTAGGAAGCTCTGTCCTCAAGAACGAGCAGGCTTTACTAACACCTTATACCCTGTACTAAAATTTGCACAGATTTCACATACAAATTCTGTCTTAATGGTTTTTTCTTCATATGAAAGACCATGGGGAGATTTTAGGGCTTATTTTCCAATTTTACTTGTATATTCGCTAATGGAAGAAATAGATGTCATTTTGAGTAATGCAATAAACTTTTTCCCAGATGAATCTAAATAAAATGGAAGAATGGGTGAACTATGGTTCACAAAGCATACCAATGGCTAGCAACTTTCCACTCAAAATCAAAAATTAATCCAAGTCCAACAACTGCTCAGGAAAGATAGACAGGAACCACAGCATTCCAGAAATACAGAGATTTCTTCAGTCGAGAAAGCAACTGTGCAGAAAGATCTTTCACTTAAAGAAATTTCCAATATGGGTGAAGACATAGGTGGTCTTGAGAAGCAGAGTCAAATGAAAATGCAGGGCAGGTTCTAAGAAAGATTTTGGAGGTGTAGTCATGGGTTGATAATAAGTGCTGCAGTGCAATAATCAGTTTTGGGGCTTGGATTTTGTTGGTGGCCATTGAGGTGATGATTTTAGGGGTTTATTTTGAGGACAAGTTGGAATACATACAACTGAGCAGTCAGAAACTCCACAGTTCAATATTTCAGACTGTGGTTCAGCCAGAGTATCACTGAAGCACCTTTGAAATTTCAGCCATTCTCCTGAGAGGCTAGAAATATATTTCAAACTGAATCTGCTAGAATTAATATGAGATTGCTTGCATACTTCTTTCCTTTAATCTATATATCTCCCAGCACTTCAGATCACTTGCTGACTTGTTTTTCTTCCTTCCACTTTTTTTCTTTTCCCAGGAACTTGTGCTCACCAGTTTGAATACACATATGTTCTCTTGTTTATTACTCCAGAAACATCCTTCATTTGTTAATAGATTCATATGCTTGTGCTCCTGATGGGTTTTGTTTGCTCTTGATTCAGTCACTGAAATCTGTGTGTAGCAAGGAATTTGAAAAGAGCATGCAGCTGTTTGCCACATAAACAGACACATCATAATTTTGTACTTTTAGCATCCTCCTTTGTTTTAATAAGTATGGATGTCATGGACTTTTAAACAAGTACTTTGAGGATTTGAGGTTCATTTCACTATTGACTTTCTCTTATCTTTTATTTTCTCCTTATTTTTTTGAAGATGTATTTGTGGACTTTGGAGCAATCTAATGCTGTAGCAGTCATATCACTTTCAATTTGCACAGGATTTTTTTACTGTCAGACTCCTTTAATGGAATGATAATGGTTCTTCTTTATACCATGGCTGAAATGTGCTAGAAGCTTTACAAGCAAATAAACAAAATCTGGCCTTGGCTGTTCAACTGGACTCAGTCCCACACATAATCACTCTTACTGAGCACATAATAATAACCCATGATTGCACTGTCTTGTTGGAGGGTTTAGATGACAGCAGACTGAATCCTGATTTGGTTACTCAGCTCACTTTGGTGGGTAGTGTAACAATGAGCAGAATTCTGCTCTTGGACTTAGGAGCTTAGGAATATGCCAAGCCCCTGGATTTTTCAATAATTCCTATGGATTTATTTATCCAAACAGTAAATGCAGTTTGCAAATTGATTTTTACACCTGCATGGCAAATGTTTTATAAATAAGAAAATAGTCTAAATGTGAGCAGATGCTGAAAAATGAGGTTACAAACCTGTATTTGGAAGGATCCAAATGCTCCCTAGAAATAACTTCTGTGTACCTAAGGTTAGGTGAAAAAGGACCTTTTACAAAACAACCTTCACACTGTGCATCAGTATTAAGCAAAGGGACATGCCATGTATGAAATTGTAGGGACATCAGCACTGCTTGGCCTTTGTGACCACAACTGTGTTCCTCCATGTGGTCATCCCAGGGCTGTCAGTAAGGCCTGGGTCATCTCCTTGGTATCACTCCTTTTTGCAATGCCCTGTCACTGTGTAAATAATATCTTACCACAGGAGGTTTAGATAAGATATTAAGAATATTCTTTTTTTAATTATTTTTTTTTAATGGAAAGGGCTGTAAATCTGCACACTGGCCAGGGAAGTGGTGGAGTCATCATCCCTGTAAGTGTTCAAAAAAAATTTAGATGAGGCATTTGAGGACATGGTTTAATGGTGAACATCATCCTGGAGCTGGGTTGATGGTTGGACTAAGTGTTCTTTAAAGTCCTTTCCAGCCGTAACAATTCCATGATTCTATGACCTCACATACATTTGTTTCTGTGGGATTCTTTAGGTAGGACAAAATTTCAGTGTATAGGAGGTCTTAATTTTGCAGTCCAAAGATCTACTGATTTCTTGAGCAGGATAATCTTCTTAATCTTCTGGCATACTATCATGAAACTCAAGAGGATGCAGATTTGAGCAAAAATCCCTGGACATGCATCATTTACATGTTTAAACTTACAGTGTGTAGCAACTTGCTCCAATGCCATGTTATTTCTACTGAAGTTGTCAATACATACAATTAAAAACAAAAAGAAGAAACCCTGACTGGTTTTCACTGATTTTTGTTTGCTGGGGTTTATTTTTTTTAAGACTTGTCCAAAGATGAAATCAAAACAAAATCATGTTTCACAACAAAATCAACAAAAGAGTTTTTCTTGAAAGAATCTATCTGCTGCTCCATTTCTTGCTGTACCCTCATCCTCAAATTGCAAGCAGAAGAGGTGGTAATTTGCTTTTTCATGTTCCTTTCATGAAATTGTTCAGCACAAATATGGGAATGAATATTACCTATTAGTGTGCCAATCCCTTCATCTCCACACCAGCACAAACAGAATAAGTAATTACTGCCACAGTATGGTAACAAATCTATGTATGCCTCACACCAAATAGTTGTTTAAATATCTCCAAGCAGTAAGAGCTCTCTCCAGAACCATCACCAAATTGTAGTCTCACTGTGAAACCTGAGCACGTGATTTTCTGTCATTTTATTAGTTCATCTGTCTTGACCGTGAGTGAATATTTGTACCAAACTGTCCCCAGTCATCTACTTAATATTCTGTCTCTAGATGTTTCAGGGGTCCATTCCTCCTCAGTGGATAATAAGGCATCTTTTCTTTGTGTTCAGAGAGGAAAAATGAAGGTGGAGGAGCTCTGAGGGTACTGTATCTCTGCTCATTGGAAAGGAGTATATGATTGTTATTAATTTGAAGGCTCAAGGGTGGTGTCTGAGGTGGCTGCTTAACTTTTCAAGGATTCAAAATTCAAAATTTCAAAAGAATGCATAAATACAAGTTCAGACTGGTTTAGATTAAACCAATGCCTTAGAAATGCTGGGGCTTCAACTCCATTTATAATTGATGGAAAGATTTGGAAACCTCCACTGCATAACTCAGAGGACACAATTTAGGAAATCCACACATACATCCAGGGATGCCGAGGCTGAGACAACTGATCAAGTTCTTGAAGAATAAAAACATACCATCACCTGTGGATCTTGGTATGAGATCTTGGTATCAAATTTACTCGTTTGCTGTAAATTAGTTGTCTGTTGGTCTGATGGTCTTGATCCATGGGGGCAGGGGAAGAAACACAAAGTCTGATGGGTTAAGATATGCTCAGGCTCAGTGATAATGCCCGGGGGGACCTTTCAGTTCTCTGGTGGAAAGACTCAGAAATTAGTCTGGGGGCACTTTGTGGGTCTGCTGGCTTTTGACACATTCTAAGATATGCCAGCTCATTCTTCATGGATGTGGGTGAAGAGCACCTAAGGATCATTCATGTATCTGAGGAGTTGTCCACCCAGGCTGGGCATATCCATGCCATGATTCCAAAGTCTGATTGAGAATTATGTTGGGCATGGATTATTCCCACTGGAACCACAAAAAAGGTATGAATCTAAGATGGAAACTCCCCAGTCATTGCACTACAACTGTCTGAACTTCCCAGGCAGAATGTGTGCATGTTGCATACAATGGCTCCACACAATAACAAAACCTTGATCCTAATGCTGCCTACTTCCTTTGTACAATTTTATACCATTAGTTCAGTTTCCTGTGTTCCTCCCAGATTTCTGCACCATTCCATGAATGTCTATAATTCAGGAATATCCATAAATAATTAAATCTGCACAACAGTGAAGAGTTTATGAAAGGAACTTAGTCCCTGTGAATTACTTTGTGAAAGGATTTAATGAGATTTTTGGGTTTAAGTCCTCCATATTAAGGATAACAGCAAATATTTAGCTTTAAACATGCAGTCTCCTGAATTAAGGTTTTCTCGATCTGTTACTAAGATGACATGAAAAGTGGCCATGGGTGTTTGAAAGCTGTACCACCAGATCAATTTCAATTACTTACTGTAATTGAAGAAGAGTGGGAATTTCTGAGGTGGCCACAGGTTTTCTGTGTCTATCTTTGCATGCCATGTACACAACAGCCTGCACAAAATAAAGTTTGAATCAGCTCCACAACTTACTCTAAACCTGAATTTTTATCACCACAGTGAGGAACATTGAAGTATCTTGTTTCTGGTGGTTTCCAGAATACAGATGATGTCTACTTGCTTGTTTTAAAAGCCAGTAGAAATATTCATATCTTCTGGAGCAGTTTATTACACACAGATCCTCCATGCTTGTTTTAGAGAAAATGGGAAAAGGAATTGTGGTATTGTTCTGGGAGTTTTCACTGTATTTTTCTTAGCCACAAAACAAACAAACAAATAAATAAATATATTAAAGACAGAAAGTGTAGTGATGAGACACTGCTACAAAAATAGCTTTTTTACTCCCAGTATATAGGCACTTTACAAGACCCCTTTATTTCAACCTTCTCATCTTCCTGAAAGGAATTTGTAGTGAAAAGCAATTACAGTGAATATTTCCATATTCCCAGTGCCCCTAAATGTACCTATATTAACTTTCTGGACTTATCTTAGTAATATATTGTGTGTTCTCATATATTTTCTTATGTCTATATTTGTGTGCCAGTGACTCTGTGTGTTTATTCTTGAAAATTTCCCAGACGGGAGCAGGTTTGGCCACCAGGATGATTATCACTGACAGCAATTGGAAAGCAGTTGTAAAGACTTTTAGTCTTCCCACCTTTAGGGCTGCAATGACTGCTCCCTGTGGAATTAGACAGGGAATACTGATGTTTCCATCCTGACTATCACAGAGCCACTCAGGAAATCAAAACATATCATTTAAACCAACCTCACAGTTCTGAGGATGCTGTTGTCTCAAGGTGTCCCTGAAGAGGGTCCATTACTGTAGCAGCTGCTGCAGAAAGAGATTTTACACAGTGGATCCAGATTGAGTTAAATTTAAGAATCCTCTAAAGATCCTGCCAAAAAGATCTTGATTGAAACTGCATGGAGGGAGAATTATGTGTAAATGTCTAAATTTTGACTCTCCTCAGAAGGACCATAGAGTTAAATGTGGGATCAGGAAAGGAAAAAAAATCACTTATGAGTGATAAATGAGCATGAAGGTAGTGAAAATGTCACCAATTTCATTCTAACATTTTGCTTCCAATCTGTGGTTTACACAGACAGTTTCAGTGCACTACCAAAGTACCCAGATTTATATGGCCCTGATGTAAAGGGTGTGTGTGCCTTCAGTCTCATCGCAGCAATAATGTTGGGAGTAATGGCTGAAGGCATCTAACTTGACGGAAAATGTCTGTGGTCTTGCAGGGAGCTGGGGATAAAACACAAAAATTTCTAAATGCCCATGTGGAAAGAAAAAGCTTGGTCAGAGTTCATAGCTCCTGGGTCACGAGAAGCACAAGTGTGTAGAAGGAGCAATATTTTAGATTATATTGTATGATTATATTGCATTGTTTTTTCATGAGCAAGGCTGTTGAGTGGAAAGGCTGAGGAAAAAAAAACAAGGGAAAGGTGTGACCTTTCCTATAACTCACTCACCTCATCAATATTTACAAGACATGCTAGAGAGGGGTTCTTTAAGCCCTATAACAAATCTAGAAATGTGAAAAATCAATGTTACCCTTGGAATAATAACAACAAAGATTTGTTTAGAGTAGGAAACTCTCCCAGAGTTCAGTCACTTCAGTACACCATGCCTCTTCTCTCTTCTTTGGGCTTTTATTTCCCCTCAAAAGAATCATAGAAACATTTGGGTGTGAAAAGATCTCTAAGGTCATCAAGTCCAATCTTCAATCCAGCACTGCCAAGTCCACTAAACCCCGTCCCCAAGAGCCTCAACCACACAGCTTTTGAGCACCTCCAGGAATGGTGACTCCACCACTTCCCTGGGCAGCCTGCTCCAATGCTTGACAACACTTTTGAGAAACTGGGATCACTAAGATATTTACTTTCCTAGAAGTTTCACAAAATTAACAATCTGAGCAAAGAAGGCAGTTAAATGCTCATAACTTTGTTTCTAGAAACTTTCATGTGCTAAGGTCTGTAATCAAACACGGCATCCTGAATGTACTATCAGACTCTGCATTAAGGGGTTGACATACATGAGAAGAAACTGTTTATTTGTAAATGGTTGGTCAGCTGAGAAACACAAATCCACAACAGCTACATTAACTCTGCAGCTCCCAAACTACTGGAGTTTGCTTGATTTTGTATGGCAAAGCAGCATTACTAGAGCATGGTATTTCTTAATTTTTCTTTTTTTTTTTCCTTTTTCTTGTAAATATAGTTTAAAAAAAAAAAGAGAAAAGAAAGGTCAAAAAATATAAAGGAAAGGAAAAATGTTTTAAAAGTGTAAGGCAAAGGAATATCTCTTCCTCTGTGAAAAAAGTTGATAACCTATGGCCATCTATTTCTGATCATTTTCCTGCTTGTGCTTAACTGTAGTGCCTTTAAAATCAGCTGTCATGGAGCCCGCTCTATGTCCACGCAGCTGCCAAAAATATTCCTGTTCAATCTGCTTTTGTATATTTTGGATGTTTGTTCTAACCCACCAATTTTCCTTCACAAAGCTATGTATTGGCAGTATTTGGCAAAACTCTTGTAGAAAAGAGAGGCATTGAGACTGGATTTCTATTGTTTATTTGTTTGGGAACACAGGGGGGATGTGGGAGGGTCAAGGACAGAGCAGGAAATTGCTCATGTCTTCTTAAGCACACTCTATAACCACTGTTCTTTCATATAAGGCAGCCACACATAGAGGGAAACGACAGAAAATTGCAGCAATAATCCCACTGAGCCTAGCTAAGAGCTGGCTGTATAGTACATTCTGTACCTGGCAAATGCCAGATGTCTATACATCCAGGAGTGCAGAAATTGCCATTGAAATTACGTGTTTGTCCAGCTAAACAGCTCCCAGACAGAAGTGACAATCATAGGGGGTTATTATTAGATGTGTGGAGTGGTCCCAGCTCCAGCCAGGGGAACCCAAAGCATCTGTGCAAATCAGCTCTGTGCAGACTGGTCTGTTTGTTCCTGACTCCAAAGGACTTTCACACAGCCCAAACCTGTTTCAGTTTGGTGTTCCTCTTTTTTTCTTTATTTTTTTTATTGACCCACTTCTTTCTAAAAACTTATCAGGTGTGATGGAGGGAAAAGTGGAAACTAACAGTGCCATCTAATGGGTGTATGATTTTACTGCCTAATAGACCTAATTCCAGAAATTAAGAGAGAAAACAAACAAGAGCAACAGATTCTCAGGGGTATAGGATGTTCAAAGTCTCTTTCTTATAGCACAGGATTTTTATTTTTTGTTTTCCAAGGGAATCTGAAATACAAAGGTAACTAATTTATCTCTTTATTTCTCTGAAAACAGCCTGGACAGCTCAACCTTGCTGCATTGTGGACAATTATTCTTCTTAGCGTGCTTAATACAGATCAAAATTATTTTGTAAAATGGGGAATGAACAGTTGGGTCAGGTTTGTTTAAAGGTTTGCCTTCAAATCCCAGTTGCTTCATAAATGAAGCAAACAAACTAAAGACAAGGAAAATCAGAAGTTGTTGTTATCATATGGTCTTGATGTTTTTAAGGAAACTCACCAGCCTGCCCTTTCACAAGACTCTCTAGAAATCCCACTCTAAATGCTAGGGACTTCAAGAGTAGAGACCAAAGCCCCCTCAGTGGGCAGCTGCAGTGAGCCCACAGATCCCTGCCTGACTCCCTACAAATCCCCCTCTCACAGCCAGAGCAGTTTTCCTTACCAGTTCATTCCCAGATTTCCCATATCAGTCTCAGATGTCTCATTCCATAAAACCATTTACTGATGGTGCAACAACACAGAAACTGTTCAGGCTCAGTGCCTCCAAAGAGGGTCCTCAGCAAAGGAACTCTTGGGCTTTTACACCCTCACAGAATCCAGGTGCAAGTATCACTCTTCCTCCTGTGACTTCAGCTCCTGTCGCCTCTCCACATCCATCCACTTCATTGGCATCACCGGTTTTCATCCTGTTTATTATCCAAAAGATCAGCAATTCCTGCTTCTGCTGCACCCCCTGCATCCATTCCCCTGGCTGGCAATCACCCACCCACCTTCTTGTCCTTTGTTATCCCAAACAGCTCTTGGCCTCTTTTCTCAATGTGCAGCTTGTGAGCTGAGCTACCTTGACCAGATATATTCCTCAACAGCCTCAGTTCTATAAAAAGACAAGAGCTCTGAGAAAAAATGTGAGCTAAAATCTTCCGGATGTGCTGAAGTTCATGCTTTTCTTACCTGGGTTTGCAACATGAGCTTGAAAGACCTCTTGAAGGGGAAACACAGATATCTATTTTCAGTAGAGGTTTTTTGTCTGCATTTTTTAGTCATAGATGACAAGTATCTTTTAGCTGGAAGGCCAAGGGTAAATATTAATGGTAGTAGAGAAGAGTGTTGATGGCTTTTAAAGAATCATTACCAGTCAGCTGATTGTCTAAAAAATGCAGTTTTGTAAACATCCTTACTAGGGGCTTTGCAGATTTTAAAATATTTTTTTCTCAGTGCAGACTCATGCATTTAAAATTGATGGCTCCACAAGGCTCTTTTTTTTTGTTTTGTTTTCAGCTGTCTGTTTGTGTGGTAAAAACCTGTCATCATCAAAATGAGACACTGAGCATTTTATTCCCTGTTGGTGTCATCTGAGATGAAGACCTGAAAATGTGGATTGACTTCTGCCATCTTGAGACATTCCACTGAAAGGCATGATCCTTCCCATCACTCCCACCAAACTCACTATGCCAGTAATTTGCTACAATTGCATCCCTGCAACCGTGGGACGAAAACAAATTTACTTTATAAGACATTTGTAAAGGTTAGCAGTATTATACTTCAGATATAATAGTGTAGCTACAGAAAACAAAAAATTGTAGTGTGCATAACATGTAATTGCACAATCCAAATTAAATTCACATCTGCGTTTGGCTTGAGGCAAAACACCAGAGCAGAAAAATGATATCTGAGGATGCTATGATGCTCCACAGGCAGATGAGACCTTCCTTTGGAGGAAATGAGCCATCTTCTGAATATGTAAAAAAGCACCTCTTTTCTGACAAAGTGAATGAGGGCACAGATCAGTTTGGTCTTGTTCAGACTTCTAGAAAACTATATTTTATACTGGCTCATTTAGCTCTTCTTACCTCTAAAATGAAAACAATCAGCTGTTAAGTCTGCATGAGTACCAGACCATCTCTCATTCTGGTTTCCTTTAACAGCTCTTTATAAGATCACCTGTTTCTTCCCCAAAGAAGTCAAAATTTAGAGAACAGTCAGGCTGTCTTCCTCTTTTCTAATTTAAAACCAGATGGCTGTCTCAGTTAAATCAAAGTTTATTGTAATTTACAGAGGTTACTCTTTGCCATCACTTTTGGGGGATGCAGCCCTCCACGGGATGGATGTTTGCAGATTGCAAACTGATTCCCTTCAGAGGATTTCAGATGACCCTTCTGAAAAATCTCCCCCCCTGCACAGTCCCAAAGTCTGCAGCAAGAGCAGAAGACACTGGGCACTCACTGTAGGAGTTTTAAAATGAGACACTGTGATCAATCATAGAATCTTTGAATCATTTAGGGTGGAAAAGACCTCTAAGATCACCAAGTTAACCACTAACCCAACACTGCCAGAGTCCATCACTAAACCATGTCCTCAAATTCCACATCTACACACTTTTGAAATAGCTCCAGGTTGTTGACTCAACAACTGGCAGCCTGGTCCAATGATTGACAACCCTTTCACTTAAGAAATATTTCCTAACAGCCACTCTAAATCTCCTTTGGCATAAGCTGAGGCCATTTCCTCTTGTCCTATTTCTTGTTCCTTGAGAGAAAAGACCATCATATCCTATGACCTCACTGGCCTCCACTTTGAGGGTAGGGTCATGTACCAGAGCAACAGAGGAGGTGATCATTTATGTAGTAGCATGCTTGGTTTTATCTGTTTTGGTTTTGTTTTAGTGTTTCCAGACAAGTTACTGTCATTTTCTGTAATCAATGTAACTTTTTTAATTCCTTGATTTCAAGGCAGGAAATTATACTAACACCCCTTAAAGATGGTGATGTTATTTTCACACAACAGTTCTCAGTCTTTCTCCCAGATTCAGCTTCCTTCACAGGGGAAATTGATACTGAAGTGATGTTTTAGTAATTTAAATAGTATCAGATGGTGTTTGCGGGAGAAAAAAAGAAAAAAACCCCAACAACTCACAAGTAACAATTTACCAAAAAAACTGGTTTGTGTAAACAATAGCTTATTTCAGGATTTTATATAAGCTGAGGACTGGTTAAAAGTATTTCCCAGGTGGCCACAGCAAATGTAGCTCCTTCCATTAGCACTCCTGGTGTGGTGGGAGAGCTCTTTGTAATGTGAGAGGAATGTGTATTTTGATGGATCATCCCTCCATTCATACCTGCATGGCATCCCCCACTGACACAGCCAACAGGTGTTAAAAGGAATTCATGTTTTTGTATTAGGGTGTAGCAGCATCTGACACTGCATACAAACACAGGACTATCCTAACAAGCACTAAAAACCCAGTGCAAGATAAAATCAAGCTCCTACTATGGAAAAGCTTCAAAAATTCTTTGGAGAAATTCAAAATCTATTCAGTCAATTTTGCTCTTAAATACTCTCAGTCAATGGAACAAAACCCATCTGATAAAATGCAAGGTTTCTTCAAGGTAATTCTGGATTTTGCCTCTCCTGAAGGTAAAATCACTTTGCAATGGGGCTTAAGTCTCCTCTTCTCTTCTCTTCCCATTCCTTCCTTTCTCCCTTCCTCATCCTTTTTCCACCATGTCATGGAAGTGGCTCTGATTTACCTTGTCAAAAATTCCACTGGACCAGAAGCACAATATTGGGGCTTCTTTCCCCCTTAGTCAATAATAAGATAAGCTAATGTGAAAATTTATGTGTGTTTAAAGGCAGATTACCACTTACCTTATGTGCATTTAAAGGCAGAAACCCAGGAGAGTTTGGGTCTTCTCTCTTTCATGCAGAGCAGGGTTTAGCTAGGAGGTTTGCAAAGCCTGGTCTGAAGTCAGTGTGTGCCTTGGTTCCCCTTGACAAAATGTTGGAGTGATGGGTCCTTGTGGTGCGAGATTTTTATGTGTGTCCATGACTTGAACTTTAGACATCAGCACTTTGCGCTTTTAGGCTGGTCTAAAAAGGAGCTGTAACATTCCCAGGAGACTTCACATCATCCCTCTCATATATCTGCTTCAAAGGAGTTTTAGATACCACATGTCCTCCTGGAGTCAAAGTCAAGGCCACAGCTCAAAACTGGTCCCATCCCAACCCCTTTGTGCCTGGCCGTGCTTCATCACACTTGTCCCAGAACTGTTACCACCTTGGCTGAGCTGAGCACCCCTGGGCTGTTCCCAGCTCTGGAATTCAGATTAATTAAGTAGGCATCCCCAGCCAGATGCTCCCACAAGGAATTTCTATTTAATTTTATGCCAAAGATACCTTAGATACAAAAAGCATGGCTTTCCTGCAAGTTCTCTTCACTACTTCCTTTTAACTGACTTAGTTCTTCCCCCACTGTGGAGCAATTTTAGACCTCCAATGCCTAGTTCATGCCTTCCCCTACATGGCAAGAAACATAAAAGTTAAGCGTTTCCATGGCTCAGTGAACCTCACTCCTAGAGCATTAAGCTTACTGACTCTGAAAAGGTGGCTTTGCTTCCTTCCTTTAGCATAAAAACCAGAGCACATTAAACTCTAACTTATTGCTCCAGTGGATTTTAGTGTTGTGGGTGGAAATAAAAGCTTAGCTAAAGCATGGTGAGAAACCTCTACTGGTGCTGCACTGTACCCTCTGGGCACACTTTCCCTGCGGCTATTCCCTTCTCTTTTCCACAGGGTCCATGCCAGCCCTGTCACCATGTCAGCTGGATGCCTTCCAGAGGAGGATTAGCAGCTGTCGCACGGCTGCTTTCCAGTTTGTTCTCCTGCCTGAGGAAAACCAGGCTGTCAGCCTTGCATGAGCACCAGATCTGACTTGATTCATCATTTCCCAGAAACAAATCTCTACTCTTGTATTTAGTGTACAGAAAATTATACTCCACTAATAAATCAGTCTTTCTTTTTTTGTTTCTCTCCCCCTTTCTCCTCCCTCCAGCCCTCCCTTCACTCCCTCCCTCCTACACGTACATGCATGCGCTGCGCTGTCTGCTCCACCTGCAAATCCTGCTGTAAGCTCTCAGCTGAGGCTCTACACAAAGAAGCTGCTGCATAGTTATTGTATGGCTAGTGGTATATTGGGCAAAGTAATGACAAAACTCTAAACAGAGATCCCTAAATAAAGTTCTGCTAAATGATGCAGGACTGGGATGTGAATCTGGACATGTAGCTGGGTTGGTTTTTCCCCTCTCTTTGTTTTTTTTCTGCTGGTTTTTTTTTTTTTCCCCTCTCAAAATCTTTCTGTGAGGACTGTGAGAAAATTAACTGGTCCAATCATAGGTGCAGCTGCTTCATTAGACCAATCTTCAATCAAACCCAAAAGTGAAATGCAACTCTCCTTAGGTAAAACAAAGGCCAGGAAAATGTTCATTTTCACCTTCTGCAGTGGCTCCTTCCTTTTGAAAGTTACCACCCCTAACCCAATTCAGAGAAAGAAAAACATACCAAAAGTCAATCTACTTTTGAAAGCAGACATACTGCTCTGCTCAGGGTGGCTTCTCCTCCAGGAGGAAATTAAAAAAGGCTGATTTGTCCTGCCATGCAAGCAGCAGCTGTGCTCTCCTGAAGCCACCACTGACATGAGATCTGTGGAAGGGGAAGGCAGGATTTGTTCCTTTCTCCCCTCTCCTGGCAGGTGTCACAGCCATACAAAACTGTCAGAAGACTTTGGCTGCAATAACACCAGAAAAAGAAGTGGGGAAAATCTGTGAAGGAATTAGAAGCAGGAGGATAACAGATAGTTTTTGTTTTCATCACAGCTTTGTGTATGTGTGTGCATGTGTGTACAAGGGGTGGGGAGGAAATAAAAAGACTTGTCCTTCTGCTTAAAGCTTTTTTTAAACATGACTTTTGAAAATGTACTCCTCTCCACACACCCGGTATCCTGTAAGAAAAATGTTTTTCCCTCACAGTGAGATCTCAGAATTAGTGCTTACCAACACAGCACTCACCATCAATCATGCATTGTCCGTTCTTCATTGAGTTCCTTCCTTTACCGTGTCAATATATTCCCATTTTATTAAATCTTCTTGGTATTTTATTATTCATCCCCTCCCACAATCACTTTCTCACACTGTGCTCTGGTTGTGGTCTTCAGTTTCAACAGAAATAGCACAAAGCATCTCAGAGTCAAAGATCTTTATTTGAGAAAAGAAAAAAACCAAAAAAATAAAAAACCAAACCAGCAAATAAAGCCATTGATATAAAAATTTTCATATTCCCCCCATAAGAAATTCACTGTCACACAGTGTCCTTCACTCAGACTTTATCATAGTTTGGATGGATAAGGACTGTATGTATTTAATATCCCATCTCTAATCCCCTAAGATTAAGCTGTAATCATCAGGCAATGAAGTATCCTGAAGGAAAGGGAGGGGGAGAGGGGAGGAGAACACGGACAACTCAAATGTTTCATTTCTTGCATTTTATGTTAAAATATTTACAAAGTGATTGAATTTGCATTCCCTCTTTCACAACGTGAGTCTTAACACCATTGTAAAGGTGTGTCTCTCTCCATGGGAAGGCAAAGCAGAATTCCTGGAATTCCTGGTATCTCTATCTGCTAGACATGGAAACGGGGGAAAGTGAGCATTTCTTGGAGTATGTTGGAGGATTTGGAACACGGAATTGCCAAAAGAAGTGAACCCTGAGCAGAAATTGAAATCTCAGGGCAGTCCAGAGGTAAGGTCAAAAATCTTTGAGAGAATTGTATTTTCAGCCACTTTCTCAGTACTTGGTTTTTGCTACACTCTGTTCAAGATAATGTCCTTTGCAAGTCCCATTTCTGTGCTCCTACCTCTTCATCTTCACTGTGCAGGGAATACAAGCATCTCCTTCAGGGTTGTGAATTAATTTAGGAGCTGGGGAACCTGAATCTCTTAGGTTCCCATTGTTCGCTTCCTTATGCAGAATCCTGGAGGAGCGACTCCATCTTTGCTCTGCCCTCACCAGAAATACACACCAGCTTGATCATGGCTAAGGCTTCAGAGGGTACCAAAAGTATTTCTTGCAGTACAATATATTAGCTCATCCATAATTTCTGACAAAGTTTTACCATTTTATGGCAGTGCCAGGGAAAGAGAAGCTGTCTGATGGTGGTGTCTGCCTAGAAGAAGTACTGAGCATGGGACTCAACTCAAATCTTTCCAGAAATGTAAGTCAAAACACTACACCTCAATCCCTCCACCAGGTGCTAACCCACCAGCACCAATATAAGGAGGTACCAGCATCAGTCTGTCTTTTCTGGGCTCCCAGAAGTCAGCAATGAATTCTGCTCCTGACTATTTGTGCCTAGAGCATCTTCTCCTGGCCCTGTGCCCAGTGCTGAGAAACTTCCAGCCCAGGGGACATGAGGGGACTCTCACACCCATTCCCCAGTTCCACTGACCCCAGCACCAGCCTGACATTGCAGAGTGGCAGGAGAGACTGAATGTGCCACAGGCATAGGGAGAGCAGCAGCAGACAGTGCAATTACATAAACAAATTGGTGCATCCCCTTGCTTTTTGACCTAAACTGGAAAGGATCCTGCAACAAATAGCAATTTCTCCCACTAACCAACCATGAGTGACAGATAATGTCAGCTCACTAAAGGACAGAAAACAGCTGCTGCTTTCAGGTCATAATTTAATTAACTGTGATTTTCCAAACAAGCACCTTTTTTTTTTCCTTTTTCATTACTATAAAGTAATGGATCCAGGACTGATCCCACAGGTTTCAAGGCTTTAAGGCCAGTAACAACTTAGTGAGGTGACTTGTATTGTGTTTATCCTCCCATCACAGGTGCAAACACTTCAGGGGCTCCCGGGCAGGAGCTGAGAAAGAAGCCAGCTCACATAGGATTCAGGATGCAACCTGGACCTTTTTGCGACCAGATCCAAGTTAGCCAAATAGGCCTGGGGCTTTTTCTCATGTGGTTTTAAGTGCCCTGCACCATTTTCAGAAGTGTAACTGTTTTAGAAGCTGGCAAAATTAAAAATCTAAACTATTTTGTCAACGGCCTCCACTCTGCCTCCCTTTCCTCACACAGAGACCCTCTGCTATTTCTTTTCCACGTCTGAAGCCTGCAGATTCCCGGTGCACTGTGCCATGATTTTAAGTTAATAGTGCCATCTAGTGATGCGAGAAACAATGTGTCTCAGAGACACTAGGCAGAGTTTCAGGGCTCCAGGGCTTCCCCAGGAAATAAAGATCTTGTGTAATATTTAATAATATCTCAGGGTGACCTATGCCAGGAGCATGCAGAGTCCCACACACTGCTAATAGCTGCCCTGGAGATGGGAGCAAAGGTGTAGGAATCAGTACCCAGACCTTGGGGAAAAAAGAAAGCCCACTGAGATTTGTGTGTGAGGTTTTAGGATATTTTCCTTAGCAATTACAGGAAGGGGAGAAGGTAAAAAATATGATTTTGTGATGCTCTTGAATATTTCTGGCACATATATACACTTATATTCCATATATATATATATATGCAACACACATATATTTAAATAGAGATGTAGATAGATAAAAAGATGTAGATAAAGATATATAGATATATAGATATATAAATAGATATATATAGATATAAATATTAATAGATGCTATCTGTAAATAGAAGCATCTGTCTCTCCCCACGGGCATATAGAAATATCAGCTGAATCCTCAAAATTTAGCAAACCCAGTCCTAGAGGCTGTATTTCATTATTCAGTTTCCATATAGGGGAAAAAAGAAGGTGGACACACAGAGAGAAGCCAATCCCAAGTGCATGATCATTTGAAATCTCTCACTATGGCAAATTAATCAACTTCATATAAAATCTTAGGGACTCTTTGATACATCCTAGAGGTTGAATTTTCAAAAGTAGGTACACTGAAATTTTACTCTTACTCCCTTTGTGAACAATTTTCTTCTCATTCTCCATGAGCCTTTCAGAGTCTGCCTTCATGCCTGTCCCTTAAGATATGAAGGACCTGAGGACTTCTTTTTAAGTCAGAGAATGCAATGACAACACTTTGTGTGATTTATTTTAGTGAGAAGGCAAAGCACTATTATGCAGCCAGACTCCAAGCAAATCTTTCATTCCAGCTGCTACAGGAGGATGCTGGATGAGACATTTCTGTGCCTTCTTACAGCTGAGGAAATGAAATGAAGTAAAAGGTGTTCTCAGTTTCCTGAATAAAAAGTAGGAAAAGTGAGCCTTGAAAGAAGGTTTCCAGGGACTTGGACCAGCATGCTTGTGTCAAAGGTCTAAAAGGAGACCTGGCTGCTCTTTACTTGACTTGTGTTTATTCTGTACTTCATGTTTTGCAATTTCCCTTAGTGACTTCCAATAGTTAGGGAAAAAAATAGTTTATTATTTTCCTTTCCCTGCTCATTATTTATTTCTGGTTTTAGTTACTGGTGGTGTTTGTCTGCTTGTTTCCTTTACCCAGAGGTGTATGGTGGGATGTGCTACTGACTGGAACTAAACAGAATTTTCTCCAGAATTTGAATGGTAATTCTTCAACATGGACTCAGGGTGGAAATGTTTTTCAGGCTGAAGGCAGAAGGCAATTCATAGGACAAAGCTCTGCAGACCTGTAAAGTATGGTTTGCTTATTTAATTTTTTTCCTAAATAATTTCTGGCTTTGCAGGAGGTGATTACACTGGCAACACTCAACATCTCTCTCAGCTCTTTTCTTTGACACATCGTAGTTGGAGATTTTGTTCTCACTGTAGAATTTAAGATTCACATAGACTCTGAAAGTATTTTTTGCCCCAGGGTTTGAAGTATGTTTTGCAGACCAAACATTAATTGCATCGTTTCCTGTGAGTTTGAGGACTGGACTTTATGACCCCACAAGTCACCTTGTACTCCTAAAATTGTTTTCCTTTCCTAATATTTTTTGAGGCATAGTTTTCTTTAAATCTTAAAATAGCTGAAATATCTAGTTTAAAATCAAGTTGGAAAACTTGGATAGGATCAAAGAAAGCCTGGAGATATAGATCCAGGGACTTGATTTCCTCTCTGCCCCTTCACTGTTTGTTGCCCCACATTGCAGAAAGTAGATGTAGCCCTGGAAGACTCTGTCTGAAAGGCTCATCTGGGGATCAGCACAGGGCTCCAGAGAGGAGCTGCAGGGTCAAAGCAGCTTTGCATTATTCAGGCAGGGAAATTATGTATATATGTGGCACACAAAGACTAACTACAGTCCCGCAGCCCCTAAGGATCCTGCAGAAGAACATTCATGCACCCTGATGCACATGATTTGTTGCACAGTGGGTTTGGGTTTTAACATACATGTGTACCCAGAGGAAATGCCTCTCAATTATCCTGATCAGTGGGTCTTTTGGATGTAGAGATCAGTCTGAAAGCTCTGATGTTCTGTCAGAAGAGGCAGAGGATTTCACACCATTCTGAGCTGCCATTTGCCTGCAGGTGAAGCGCGTCACCCTGCCAATTACAGCAAATTATGAATGGGCTGACCTGCCACGACATGGAGATGTCAGGCAGGATTTTGTTTGCCTTTGCAGAACAGGGAAGGTAAATCCCACACTAGTATCTGAGATTTTCATTTCTGGATTTTCTGCAGCCTTTGGGTATAGGTTTCCTGACTTTTTCTTCTGAGGGAACTTGTTTGGCATCACATCTGCACAAGGTGCTGTAGTGCTGTAGGTCATGGCAAAGGCCTTGTGGTGACACATGCACTAATTGCCTTTTCTCTCCTTTCTCTGTATGGATCAGAATTCCATCTGTCCCCAGTGAACAAGCCACAGAGAACCACAGAATGTTTGGGCTGGAGGGACCTCAAGGATATTTTAGTTTCAATCCCCCTGCTAGACAAATTTCATCAAAAGCTGAGCCAATCTGGCCTTGAACACCTAAACTTATGGCTGTGTTTCCTGCAGATTCTTGCAGCTGTTTTTTCTACCTGAAGTCTAAATTGAGAAACAGACTTTATACCTTGCCCTCCAAAAAATTACATTCTCAGATTCCCATCTATTTTTTTTTAACATCATTGGTAAATCCATTATGTCATGAAATTTGGAGTTATCCAGGGTTCTTTGATGTGTTTTCACCTTCTGTTTGCTCTTCAAAAAGAACATCAGACTAATAGGTTGGTAGGCACAGCCTGTATCATGTCAGCTCTGTGACACACATTGTCCTTGTCCCTGAGAGTAGATGTGTGCTCAGGAACTGTTCCCTGCCTGTCTCAAAGCACTTGTGTCAGGTTTCAAAAGAGGGCTGTGCTGTCATAGGGCTGAGGGAGATGACACTCTTGTTTGGAGCAGTGGATGTGAAACATGTCCACAGAGATAAGTCACTCCTCTGCAGCACAGAGCACAGGATTCCTCTGTGCCTGTGCTTTGGCCTGTTGCCTTCTGTATTAATCAAAAGATAAGAAAATGAATGTGATCTCTCTGCACACCCCTGCAGTGAGGCATCTCAAAGGCCAAAACTCAAGCACAGACATTCCCACTCCTGTCTTAGCCCCGGCTTTGCCATCGGTGCTCCATGCCCTGCAGGTCTCTCTGAGGGTGAAGGATTGGAGCAGGTGATTTTAGAGTCCCTTCCCAGACAAATCATTCCATCAGTCTCTGTTACATGAGAAGGATCCCACAAACTCTTCACAGTCATCCAGCAACCATACCCAAGAGTCCAAATATTTAAATTAGAAGTCTCTAGGCAGTACAATGGTCTTTAGTTCCCATTTTCAGTCTGTGCAACTGCCTCATATACCTTATGGAGAGTTTGAGGTGTATATAACATATGTACAAAGGTATCACAATGCTGAGACATATATTTTCCCATTGACTTCAGAGGGAGCAAGAATGTCAGGGAAAAAAAAAAAAGCAAAAACAAAGTGGAATTGTAAATAAGTAAAAACCTAAGTAAACACAGAATGTGTTTTTATGACTGGAAGTCTAATGGTCCTTTTAATAATGCAGTATCTTTGGATTACCAAATCCTCTTTTTGAAATAAACCCTCTTTGGAGACATTTCAGACGAATATGGTTGGTCTAATTAGTAGTGGGTTTATCACATTCCCCTCCTATTCAGAAGAGAATGCATTCTAAAATGTTGCTGCCTTTGTTTGAGCTCATTAAGGTTGTATGTGCCATTACAATTATAAAACTTATACTTTTGTTTATTCTTTGCAAAAAAAAAAAAAAAGAAAGAATGAAAGATATCTACTTGGAACAGTATTTGGCACATTGAGATTTTTATATATTCACACCATCAATACCTTGTCTCATTGTCTCTACTCCTGCCTATATTTGTAGGAAACACCTTCAGCCCAGGACTAAAAAATACTACAAATATCACAGTTTCTTTAGGGATTGATAGCTCTTGAAAGAGAGCATTTACAAACATGAGTCTTGCTTTTTATAAGACTCTTATCCTCATTTTCAGCTATTGTGCTGAGCAGGGTAACAGCTGCCTGAATTCAAACTCTGTCCCAGCAGCTTGGATGGAGCTGTACAGAACATAACAGAGGGTAGTGGTGGGAATTGATACAGATCACAAATGCAGGAAAATAGCTTAATATTTACTATTAGAATCATGGAATGATTTATGTTGGAAGGGACTTCAAATATTATCTCGTTCCAACCCCTGCCATAGGGAGGGACATGTTCTACTAGACCATGTTGCTCCAACCCAATCCAACCTGGCCCTGAACACTCCCAGGGATGGGGCATCCACAGCTACTCTGGGCAATCTGTGTCTGTGCCCACTCTGGTTGGTCTTTTTTTTTTTACCTTGTTGCAGACTAGTGATGCTTTTTAGGGCAAAATATCTTTAAAATATCCATGTAAACTGAAATCAGGCATTTAGGTTTTTAATTTTCCTTTATTTATTTTTTTTTAATCCTTTCTACAAGAACAGTATGATATGCATGATATAGTGTGCACAAACACGTGCAGTTACACTGGCACCACAAAATTTAAACCTACACATCTCTCCTAGAACCTTTTTCTGGGGTGGTAAAGGATACTCTATTCCTTGGGTCCTCAGACAGTACAAAATAAAAGACAGAGAAGAAGAGAAGGACAGTGTGAAAAAAGATCATCAAGTTCCAATGATTTCACCAAAGAAAGCTGTTGATAGAGGGAAATTGAAACCAAACAGCATATAAGAAAGAAAAAAGTTCCAAGCATAACATGCTACCTGTATTAAGTCACAGAATTTATTTTCTGTTTATTTTATTGGAATTGGTGTTTCAGAACATGGTCTGCTGCCACTGAAATCACCAAGAAATTTCATAACAAATGAGATTATTATACAAGTAGGGATGCATGAGTTAACTGGGACCATACTTGAGAACTCTACAAGGATGGACTTCCAAGCTCATTTTAGAGTGAAGTTGTGGTAAATTGACCATGATGAGCATTTAAAACAGAGGTAACAAGGGTAGAGACCTGCCTCTACAAAATGTGTGAGCAGCACTGAGGTGATGGTAATGCCATTCCACACATCCATGGCTGAGCTAAAATTCTGGAAAAGCGCTGGGAGCTTCCCAGAACTAGCAAGACAATGACACAGAAGGGAAGAAATTCTAATTATTTAACTGAATGTGAAAAAGAGACGAAGAAAGTAAAGTATGTATAAAGTTTAAAAATAAGGGAATTCTGGAGAGCAATTTTTTTTTCATTTAAAACTAAGGAAAGAGCATACTGAGAACAAAGGAAAGGACACCATTAATGCAATTACAGATTTAGACTCACGTTTAGACAGAACTGGGCCAGTTGTTACCAAAAGACCCAGCATTCATTATCATTCACTTAGAGAGGAAAATCAAGCTGTTGGAAAAGCAGCAAGCCAGTGGAAGAGAATTAGGACCCGATGAAAAAGAAGAAAAGGAAGGACAATAAAAGACTCAGCCTTGGCTTCATGTATTTCTTTTTTCTCTCCTCATCTTCAGACCCATCTCCCCAAGAGGTGATACCTTCTCTGACCAATGACCATATTCCCTCTTGTACCCTGGAAAAAACCCTAAAAATGGGTTGCCAAGTCAAGAGCATTGTTTCAGTAGGAACAGGGTAAAACTGGTCATTTGTCACTTTGGGTATGGAGTAATAGTTTCATACTAACATTTTTAGGCCTGTTCTTTGTGTGAATACTGGCAAATAAGTCATGAAATGAAAAAAAAAAAAAGGCAAAAGAAATAGAGAACCCATGTAGATGGATTGCAGGATGATCTCAGACATGGATGCCTTTTTTCTGCATTGATCCAAAGGCTTGATTTCCTACTGCAGAAGGCAGGCTGAACTCTTGTTGACATAACTTTATTTCTATGCCTCATGGGACATTATTTGTGAAAGAATCATCAAAAAATGTTAGAATTTAACATATTTCAATCATCTATGCTCAGCTGAGCATGGTAATTATTTCTCTTTTTGCAGGTAACTGCTAATTTAGGTTAGTAAATTATTTTCCTTAAATTCTGCAGCCTGTGTATTTTCAGATAGCAAACGATGTATTTGTTTAACTTCAGACTTTTGTGTACTGTGGGATCCTGTTCTGCTTGAGAGCAACTGCTGCCATTTGAAAAATAGCTGAAAATGTCTCAGACAAAGAGAATGAAGGCAAACCACGTGAGAGACTGGTTGTCTGTGACTATGGAGGTGACTGTAGGCCCCATGCAGGATTCAGCACTAAGGGGTCACTTCTTAAGAAGCTGCCAGAAGCTTCTTCCATGTCCAACAGAGCCAAAGGCACAGCTTCAGGATGGACCCTACAAGGCTGAGCTCTTCAGTCACAGTGACAACACCTCTGGGATGGTGTGTTTAAAAAAGGGTAAAGTTGCTGCAAAATTGCAATTGCAGGCAGAGAGAGGAGGGATAGTGTGAGAGAGAGACAACCCTGTAGAGATCCCCCTGCAGGACCCCACTCTGGAGCAGGATGGGAGCTCCTGGCAGAACCTGTGAGCCACAGAGAGAGGATCCCAGGATGGAGCAGGGTCCTGGCAGAACCTGTGACCTTGGAGAGAGGATCCCAGGCTGGAGCAGGGTCCTGGCAGAACCTGTGACCTGTGGAGAGAGGATCCCAGGCTGGAGCAGGGTCCTGGCAGGACCTGTGGCCCATGGAGAGAGGATCCCAGGTTGGAGCAGATTGCTGGCAGGACTTGTGACCAGATTGCTGCCAGGACTTGTGACCCACGGAGAGAGGATCCCAGGTTGGAGCAAGTATGTTGGCAGGACCTGTGACCCCAAGGGAAGCCCCCACTGGAGCAGCCTTTTCCTGAAGGACTCACCCAGTGGGAGGCATCCCACTGGAGCAGTTCATCAAGAGCTGGAGCATGTGGGAAGGGATCATACTGGACAAGTTCATGGGTGGCTGTCCCCTGTGGGATGGATCTTGCTTTAGAGCAGAGGGAAACTGTGAGACGTTCTCCCTCTGAAGAGGAAGGAGCAGCAGAAATGTGATTGCAGCCCCATTCCCTGTCCCCCTGAATTACTGCAGAGGAAGAGATAGAGAATTTGAGAGCAAAATTGAACCTGGGAAAGGAGAGTTGTGGAGAAAATGTTATAAGATTTTATTTTTGATTTGATTAGTAATAAATTAAAATAGTTTCCCCTAGTCAAGTCTCTTTCCCTACGATAGTTGCTGGTGAGTGATCATTCCCTGTCCTTATCTCACTCCACAAGCCTTTTGTTATATTTTCTCTCCCCTGTCCATCTGACAGAGTTGCTTTTTTGGGCACCGGATAGTCAGCCCAGCACAGCAGTAGATATTGGATGGCCCACGCAGTTATCTAAATCAGTGTACTCAGAGACTTGGAACCTTTGGCCTCCTTTTGTGCAAACTGTCTCTTGAAGTAAATTTGTGTTGCTATAGAAACACCATACCTGGCACACGAATTGTGTTGGCAAGGAAAAAAAAAACCAACAGGCATTCCTTTAAAGTTCCTCAGAGCTGGCCATGCCCTTAGGGAGGATCTGCTGTAGCAAAGTCTCTGACTCGTTTATTTATGTCATTGAAATCCCTACAGGAATCACAGGACTGGATGCTCCCCCCTGAGCCCATCTTCTTCCCCACCAACTGGTTATCCTTTCCCTGCTTTAGACTCACAGTTGGTTCTGAGAATTGTACCTTCTTGCTAGATGTTTAGGCTATTAAAGTCTTTGACTACAGCCACTCTACCCTATGGCATATTTCTTTTTAAGCTTAAGATGTCTGTGGCAGCATTTCTTTTCAAAGAAAGTTGAGGTAGAAGTTTCCAAATTATTTGTTTTCTCACAGTTATCAGACACAGTGTGGATGGACTGAAAGACAGAAGAACTTGCAGGCACCCCCCCCCATTATCATATCCATATCAAAAATGCACCCTTGTTTTGTTCCAGCAAGAAAAAAAAATTCATACTCCAGTCACCCATGCAGTACACAACGTTTGTGTTATGAGAAAGTGCTTATCAAATTTGAACAGAAGTTCACATAGAATTCTAGAGAAAAGCAACTGACTTATTTTAGTGTGGCACAGAAATAGTACAGCACAATGCAAGCCTGAGATATTGATATAGAAGCAACAGCAACAAAAAGATGGTGCCTTGTCTTCAAAACATTAGAAATTTACTTTAGTAATTATGTTTGCACATTAGTAATGGATTAGAAACTGAGCTACTTCATTATGAAAACTACATCCATTTGTATTCATCACTTTTTATCAGGTGAGAGCAGACATTGGAATAGCTTGTTTAAGAAGTTGATAAGAATACGCAGCAATCCAGTGGCATTTGCCAGGAGTGCAGTTTGGTAACAACATTAGCTACCAGATACCCAAGATGTGCTTTCTTCAGAGTTTGCACTGATATTGCTGTCAGACCAAAGGCTAAGTAAATGAAATATACTGAGGAACTAGGAGTGGTGAAGGAACACTGGCAACTTTATCAGGGAGAGCCAGCGCACTGAACCAGCCCATCAAAGAAGGACTAGACCATTGTCCTGGTGAGGAACCTACCATGATGTGCCACTCCCTCCCCCCAGAAAGCTGTGCAAACTAAAGGAGTTATTGCCTAGAGCAGTTAACACACTGGGGGAATGCTGCTTTATCCACAGTTTTGTAATAAAAGTGCTGAAAACCTGGAGGTTTTTGATCATGTGACTGGAATGGCACAAAGTTTAATGCATGATTGGATCACTCTTCATGGCAGTAAACACTGAAAATTTTTGCTACATGTCTCTTGAAGCTCACTCAAATATGAAACCTTCCCCCAGGTTCCCCTTCCCTACTTTTAGCTTTTGAGACCATTCATGACAAATTTTGGAAATGTCTGGTGGTTATGAGCTTCCCAGATTTTTGGAAATCCTGCCTTGTATCAGCCTGGCAAACAGAGAAGCTACATTTCAAGCACTGAGTTAGCCACCTCCTGGAAAATCTTCTGTTCTGAAGTTGTGCCTAAATCGTCACGGACGTACCCACATAAGGCTCAGGAAGAGACTGATTTCTTTTCTATATCTGCCAGGACTATATCTATATTTTATATAATTATCTATATTCCAGGACTGCAGTGACCACATCTATTTTGCATTGAGATGTAGCATGAAAGCATGCATTTATGTGGACTGAGCAAAAAAATTCTTTTTTAAATTGTACTAGACATTCATCATCTTCACTGTCCCCAGTAGCTATTCTACACTCCCAGGGAATAGCCTGAGCTGGAAAGATGAACATCTATTTTCATCTCTGTTTTGGAGGCTAGAGCCTGAATTTGCATAGTTTCTTTAGTGGAAAAGTTCTTAGTTCCTCAGTTTTATTCCTTGCTTTATTTAATTTATGGTATTGTGTTGGTACTCTCAAAAATTGAAGAAAAAGCATTCATTTTCTTCATAAAATACATATGAAATTATATTTCAGAAATAAGGTTTTTTAGATATTTAGCTTGGGATTGTTTCCTCAAATAGCTCTTCAACAGTTTCTTCCACAAAATTTTATTCTTCAACATTTAATTTCAGATTCTGCAAAGTAACACAGTGCCATAATCACCATTTAATTGATGTTTTAATCCTTCTGTTTGTCTGAGTGACAGCAAAGGGAATTTCAATTAAACAGCAATTTTGCTGTGCTAATATTTAAAAGCCCTTTAAAAGAAAAAAAAAGTATTTGACATTTCACAGCACTGACACCTGTCTGAAAATATTATATAGTATATCTTAATGAAATGTGCCGTGAAAATGCATTTTAATGCACTATACAGCTCTCAGTTGAATTGCAGATCTTTCATCCTTTAAAAAGAAGATGCCAAGACCTAATTGAATAGACCAGGGATCAGGTTACGGGCTTGATGCATGCCATTTGTAAAATGCATGATTTTCTTGAATAGATATGAGAAAACTTCTTTGAGTTTTGCTGCATACTGTCCATGTATAAAATGGAGAAGACATTGACATAATCATGTAGTCTAACGACACATATGACAAAAGACAATTTTTGGAGGAGAGGCTGGAAAGCAGCCCTATAGAAAGAGATCTGAGTGTCCTGGTCCATGGCAAGTTGAACATGAGCCAGCAGTGCCCTGGCAGCCAGGAGTGCCAACCCTGTCCTGGGGCCATCAGGCACAACATCAACCTGACAAGGGAGGGGATTGTCCCACTCTGCTCTGGGATGGGGTGACCTCATCTCGAGTCCTGGAGCAGTTTTGGGTGCCTCAGTAAAAGAAGAATGTAAAGGTCTTGGATTGTGTCTGGAGGAGGTGGGAGACCAAGATGGTGAAAGGCCTCCAGGGCAAGACGGGAGGAGCAGCCAAGGTCACTTGGCTTCTGCAGCCTGAGAAGAGAGAGCTGAGGGTGTCCTCCTCACAGTCTGCACCTTCCTCCTGAGGAACAGGAGAGGAGGAAGTGCTGATCTGCTCTCCCTGGTGACCAGCAATAGGACCTGAGGGAATGGGATGACATTGTGCCAGATAAAGTTCACACTGGATTTTAGGAGAAGGTTCTTACCCACAGGGTGCTTGGTCACTTGAACCAGCTCCCCAGGGAAGTGGTCATGGCACCAAACCTACCAGGGTTCAAGAAGCATCTGGATGATGCTCTTAGTTCCATGGATCAGAAATAGGCAGCCTGAAAGGAACAGGGAGCTGGACTCGATGACTCTTATGGGTCCCTATAAAACTGAGTTATTTTATGATTCTCTGCTTCTATGTTTTTCCTATAGGCAGTGGCTGAAATTTTTCAAGAAATTAACTTTAGCTCAGAAATTAACACGTTCCAGTTCCAAAGCATGTTTACAGATGTATTTACCACAACTATTTCAATCTAGTGTTGTTTCAGAATAATCAATGTGCTATTGTTTTCTTCCTTGTCAGCCACTGCCCCCTAAGTGTCAGTTAAAACCATCCTGAAGCTGACACCAAGATTTGGTTGACTTCTGTGTTATCAAAGAAGATTAAAGATTTTGTTTGTCCTTTCACATCAAAGTATAAGAAAAAACATTATTAATTTTTGAAGAAATTACTATGTATTTAGCTCTGTATTAATGTAGGATATGGATTCTAACTGAGATCAATATTGCCCTGGAACATCCTCCAAGTTGATATGGAGAGCCAGAACATATACTGAGGTGGAGCTCTGTCCTCTGCCATGGCCAAGGTAAAATGGGAGGATTTGCGTAGAAGAAAAACAGTTCAAGTAAAAAAAACAATGACACTAGTGATTTAGGACTAATATGGACCCAAAACAAACTGCTGCTGATGGAGTGGGGTAGTTACTGTGGTTTCATCTGCAGTTAAGTCTTATATTGGATTTTAGATTAGGATGGTGACTGACAGCGGAAAAAAAGGAAATTAAATAAAAGAGCTCTACTTTTCTTTGAATATGCACATCTCAACAAGGTTGCTCTGACCTATATTTAAGGTCCAACTTGAGTTTCCCTAATTAATTTAATTTATCTTTTCCATTTCACTCTGTCTTTCTCCTTCCTCTATCAATAATTTTTCTGGACAGATCTTGAAGGCAAATATTAAGGACAAAAGAGCTTCCTGGGCAGCATTAAAGGAAGCTGTCCAGCAGGGCAAGGGAGTTGATTCACCCCTACTTCTCCACTGTGGTGATACCCCTCCTGGAGTACTGTGTCCAGCGCCCGGCTCCCCTGCACAAGATGGACATCAATCTCTTAGACCAGGTCTAGAGGAGGCCACAAAGATGCTCAAAGGGCTGGAGTGTCTCTCTTATGAGGACAGGCTGAGAAAGTTGGCGTTGTCCAGCCTGGAGAAAAGGAAACTTCTATCACCTTCCAGTACATAAAGTGTCTACAACAGAGCTGGAGAGGGACTTCGTACAAAGACATTTAGTGATAAAACAAAAGGAATTATTTTAAAGTGAAGGAGGGTAGATTTAGATCATAAGAAAGAAAATTTTATAGTGAGAGTGGTGAGGCACAGGAGCAGGTTGCTCATCGAAGATCTGTGAAGGGTCCTTCCAAATCAAACCCTTACATGATTATATGAAGTCTGATTTCCAAAACTTCTTCCTTTAAATCTTCCCTTAGCAAATTTCTCTCTGCAATGCTCACTCATTTATTTTAATTAATGAGGATTCTGTAGCCCACCACAACAAATAAAATCAATAAAATAAAATGAAACAGCCTGGTCAACATCTTTGTTGCAATTATTTGTTTTTTTTAATAGATTTCCCCCAGTCCCTCAGGAAATGAAACATCCACAGCAACAGCCCACTTACTGTATTGACATAATTTCAGTTCATTTCAGCTCTTTGGCTGACTCACTAAAAAGTTTACCAGCAAATTCAGTCTCCAATAGAAGCACCCTCTCCCTCACTGCCTTTTTGTTGTGTTCATTTGCTTCTGTTCTCTGTCAAAAGGAAGAAATTACCACATAGAAACTTTTTGGTTTGCTTCCTTTCAGGTTGTTTGTTGTAGTTTTAATTTTCTTAAGGCATTTTTTGGTACATATATCTCAGCTTACAGGTACATCTCACATACTGATTTCTCATGTGCCTCAATGAAAGAATTTGAGACACTGCACACTTCATGCAATACAACTGAGCTTTCATCCTAAAGTAGGCTATTTAGTAAATCCATCAAAGTAACAAACATAGTAATGACGGGTCATTCTAGGGGGGATTCTTACTCCTAAAACAAAAGAGAAGTATAGAATACCTGTATTAACATTGAAAAATGACAAATCAAATTTAATGATGTTACATCACTATTGATTTCACCATCGTTGAGGGAATTCTCAGGAAAATAATAAAGATTTGCCATTGTTGTATTCTCTGAGAGTCCTGAGATTTTCTGGAATTACTTATGATGGCATATATCCTTCTTACAGAGTTGCAATGGATTATTTCTCTTAAGATGTGGCTTAACAAAGGGTAAGGAACATTTTCAATAAAAGATGAGCAGGTTGCCTAAACCCTCATGGAGATAGTTCAAGGACTAGAACAACACTGGGAGAAGGTCACACCATACTCAGGAAGTAACAAAAGAGAGAAAAGTGCATTTTCTGTTTGCCTGCCACGGGGCACATGGGTAAGAAAAAACCTGTTGCCTCCACTTTGCAAAACAAAATTGTCTTGCACACAAGGGATGCAAAGAGCAGTGAAAGGGTTTACTCTGAGCTACAGATATCTGGAGCATGATGTGCTCCACTTGGTCTCTCAGGTCTCCTGAGATTCACAAATACCTGGAGCTGAAGTACCATAGTGGCAGGAGGGAAGGGAGAAATTAGGAGGGCATTGATAGGGTAACATCAAGGGCGGAACTTATTTAGGGTTTTGGAGAAGGCTAATGAATTGCTATTTCATAGAATCATAGAATGATTCAGGCTGGAAGAGACCTTAAAGATCATCTCATTCCAGCTCCCCGACATGTCCAGGGACAACTTCCACTAGACCAGATTGCTCAGAGCCTCATCCAGCCTGGCCTTGAACACTCCCTGGGATGGGGCATCCACAGCTTCTCTGGGCAACCTGTGCCAATGGCTCACCAGACTCAGTAAAAAATGTTTTCCTAATATGTAATCTAAACCTGCCCTCTCAGTTTAGAGCTATTACCCCAGTATGATATTTTCAGTATCTGGATCTGTAAAAAGTTTGGACTACATTTTCCTGATAGCAATAAGCAGTAACATGAAGTTGTGTAAAAAGTTTCCATTTCACTTCATCAAGTGCAGTTTGGTGACTGCAGGAATTGCATATTACATTTAATTGGGTCATTCAATACTGAGTACTTCAGAAAATTTAAAAGGCTTCGCTTCGTGTATATAAAAGAAAATTTCACTCAAGATCCTTGCAAATTACAAAAGGAAAACAATAACTGCGAGGGTTTTTAAACAAAGAACATTTGACAAAATATGAAAATGCATGATGTCCATATTTATGGTTTATATCTTAATCTTTTATTATATTTATACATGCAGACTGCTCTCAGGCAGGTAAAATGCCATATATTTTATTCCTGTGTTTTCAGCTGGCATTAAAAAAAATATTGATATTATTAACAGAACTGATATTATTTAACCGATATAAAGTTATTTTTTCATATGTCATCTTGGATGACTAATATAAGCATAGTGCCATCAGTAAAACTGGAAAATTTTGAGTGGAATGACTATGGGATGCATCTATTCTAGTGGATTTTCCTTTTATATTTGCTGGAAACTCTTTTTCCTTTTATTGAAACCTCCAGTCTCAAGACGAATCAGTAAAAGCTTCCTGATTTAAGATCCATTATTGCTAATGGTGTTTATGCAGAATTTTAATTGTTTATAGCTTTCTATTCTTTTGCAGATAGATTTTTTCATTGGGTTATACCTTGTAATACATTGACATGATGCTTTTAAGACCTGTGTGCTTAGCAGCCATTCAGGGAATAAGTGGATAGGCTTTTTTAGCTGGATGGGTCCTATGTAATTCAAACTACGTCATTCATATTGGACAGGATGAGAAGAGCAGATGTTATTCTTTTCTGAAAAAAATTCCATGTAATGGGAAGTAAAAAAATGGACCAGTCGAACGGAATTTCAGAATAATGTCTTGGTAAAAATGGACAAAATGCTTTTCTTTCCTCATATTTCTTTTTCCTTTTTTACACACCACTCCCTGACTCATACAAAAAACAAATAGTAACAAATCAAAAAAGGCAGCCTTCTCCAAAGGGCATCCGAACTTCTCCCACACACCTCTCCCTGCTGCTCCCCACCCCTTGCCCCAGTAACAATGTCGATCTCTTTATATAAGCAAAGCCTTGTATCTCAGGAAATAGCCTGGCTTCTAGAAAACAGCTGAGCTACTTACAGCAAAGTGGATTTGACTTTATCACTAAATCATGAAAAAGCAGGATTAAGGATTGTTTCCTTTTCAATTTCTCAGGCTTGTGCTTCAAAGCATGTAGAAGCCTAGCATAAAGCATGGCTTCAGTGCTGGGAGCTAATCCCTTTCCTTTGTGCAGCACTGGGAAATGGTTTTTCTCCACTCTGAGATACTGCTCTGTATTTACCCATCTCTGCCAGTGTCACTGAACAAGTTTTCTTCCTCTTCCTCTAATTCCTCACCAGGTTGATACCAATCTTGTCCTCTTCTTGCTTCCTTAGGCCCCACATAGGCCAGTTGGGGTGGCTTCTTTTAGGGGATTATAATAAAAGGTACCCATCTAGCGAAAGAAGTCAGGAAACTGCAATTTTTAAGTTCAGCCCCGAGCAGGGGATTGAAGGATGTGTAAGCAATCAGGGGGAGAGCCTTTTTAGGGCCATTCAGATCATGCAGACATCAAAGTCTCCCCACCACTCCCCAGCTCTCAGAGCCAGAGGTGCTGTCAGCTATCCTGGCTTCATGTATTATGCAGGCAGTGGAGCCTGCTCTTTGATCAGGGGAAAACTGAGAAGTGAAAGCACAGAAACAGCCCAAGAGGGTTGCTGTGAAGTGAATATCTGCCTGCTCTTCTGCAGTTACCTTCGCTTTCAAGGCTCTCCCTTCTGTTTTACCAATGCTCAAATGCTGGAGATGAGCAGCTTTGTGTTTGATTCCAAGGTAAGGCCTTATGGAAAACAAAACTGCAAGGAACAAGCAAGAGGCTGAGGATCTGCTTCTGCAAGAGAGTTTGAGTTAGATCTCTGTTTACATGTGATTTTTCACAACACATGAAAACAGGGACAATGTGGAGCAGAGGAGAGCAAAGGGAGGATTCCTGCCAATAGCATTGTTATTATTTGCTGTTGCCCCAACTTTTTGTCTTGCCTGAGTAAAAAGCAGTGCATACATGAGGAGGAAACAAGACTTTTTCTGAAGAATAGATCCCTTCCTGGCTTTCTGCCATTCCAGCTCTGCATTGTCTGCAGTGTGGTTATTGCAAGGTAAGGACTCAATCTGCAGGAAAGGCTTCTTATGTTTTGCTGAGCACTGGCCTGATGAACTATTAGAAGTCTAAGGATTGTTGAACTTAGGTCCATCTAGGAGCCACTTCCACTGAGGTGGGTCCATTTGGGGCAGAATAACTTCTGTTTGCCACAGACACCGGGCACTCCTGAATAGCTACAGCAGAAAATCAGGCTGCTGGGGGGCAAAACCACATCTGCTTGTTGGGCCATTTGACTGTGTCTATGTCCTACTCAGTCTCTGACATCACCTTGCTGTAAAACACTGTGGATTTGTTAAAATACTGCCTGGCCTGGTTTTGGTCAGGACCAGCCAACACTCTCTAGACAACTCCCAGGCACTTAACCAGTCAGTGAGGGGGCCATGGGACATTTCCAAGAAGCACATTAGATGCATCCATCCTGTTTTGGAAGGCAAGAGAGTTTCACAGGATAGATATATTGATTCCATCATGCCAGCAGGGTCAGTGCCAGAGGAAGGCATAGCACATTTAATGGTGTACTTATAGCCTTGACTCATTTCTGCTATGCAAGCACTTGCTAATAAACAGGCACAACCCAACAGCCTGGGTGAAATCTGCTCCCATCCCACCCTCACTAGGAGCTTGTGCTCTCTCATGCTGTTTTCCTCCTGCAGCCATACATTTTGCATTCCCATGCCTGCAGCAGCACAGGCTCATCCACAGGTAGGATGGCAGCATCCCTACCCAGGTTCAGGGACATCTTTGGGATTCCCCTTAAGGATATGAGAGACCTCCAGTGAAAGAAGGCCTCACACTCAGGATTTGACCCTCTGAGATCTTTGTAATGAACATGTTTGCACAGGCTTGATCTGGCTGGAGTTCATTATACCCTTCCTGGCAGCTGGTACAGAGGTGTGATTTACATTCATGTTTAAACCCACACTGGTAACACATTCACATTTTATCTGTTGCTGTATAGTGTCTGCACATCATCAAGGCCCTTCCTGCTTCTGCCTCTGCTCTTACAGTGAAGATGGGTT
Source organism: Chlorodrepanis virens (assembly GCA_003286495.1). Taxonomy (NCBI): domain Eukaryota; kingdom Metazoa; phylum Chordata; class Aves; order Passeriformes; family Fringillidae; genus Chlorodrepanis; species Chlorodrepanis virens. The sequence goes on from LTAT01000004.1 coordinate 151,119,969, forward strand.
CCACTATTTTATCTATTCCTCTCACATCAGGAATAGATTTTTTTTTTTCCTCTTAATCCATCCACTGTTTTCTGGATCCAATCCCTTTTCTCTCTATTTCCCCTTCTTTTTACAAGAGTAACCCTGCAGAATTATGGCAGAAGTAAAGCAAATACAGGTTGTGAAATGTGAAAAGTGAGGAGTCTAGATATTCAACTTCTATTACCTATACCATACCTTTCTTCAATTGTTTGGAAAATGCATCTTAATCAGATGTTCAGCTATTGTAAGTGTTAAAATGAATAGAACACATGCTATCCATCTCAGTACTTATTACAGCAAATACCATATGCCAACCTGCACTAATAATAATAATAATATTTAAGTTTTAAAAAAAACCCCGGAATGATATTTGTGAGGAATAAAAAAAATAAAAAGAAAAAAAAAATAAACACCCACCCAGTGTGTTCCTCACTTATTTATATTTTTAAAAGACTTAGTGTCTTTGTTTGCTGAGAATAGTCCCACAGCAGATGTCTAATGGCACTTACCAAGATCCTGGAGACCAAGTTGGTAATAACTAAAAAGTGCAATTACAATAATTTGCTTGGAGTGCCACTGGGTAAAATCCACCCTGTTACAGTGCACAGGCTTTTAAGCAATTTTCAATCCGTGCCTCATGACACAGTTAGCAACATGTTCTTTCTCACCCCCAGCCATTTGGAAGGATAAGCAGGAGTGGAAGGGCTTTTACCTCAGCACTATTTTCAGGGTTATTTTCCCATTTTGTTGTGCTGATGAGGCTCTTCTCTCAACAACTACAGATTTCATCCTGTTTTGGTCTCAGGGGAGTGAAATCAAACTCAAGAAGGTAATTCAATTGCATGTCTAGCACATGAAAGCTGACAGTTTTCAACTGTGCAGATTGTTCCATTTCTGAAAGTTCCCAGTTACCTTTTGGTCATACCTTGAAATAGCAGGGGCTCGTGGGCAGAAACTGCCAGATATTCTTTGTAACTTGGTTAAGTTGCAGTGTTTAACACAATGTGATCCAAGGCATGATGAAATTAGGAGATAATGCATTTCACTAGGTGAAATTTCAGGAGAAATTCTGCTGTTGGTAGAATATACACTGCAGTCTCCATGGTTCCTTCTGGGCATAATATTTCACTAGGAGTCCAAAACTCAGCTTTGGAGACTGAATTTGATGGTATTGCATGTATGACTGGGAAGTAAATCATATCATTTCAGTGACTATTGATTTAGAAAGGCAGTTAATATTTCAGATCCTGAGATAAAGAATGAAACTTGCAAGTCCAGTGTGTCAACATTAAGTGACTAAACAATAACAGAATATGCAGGCATGTACATGTTTTTAGCAAGCATTGTCATCTTCTTCTTGGTGTATTGAACTGCCTTAGTATGGGTGGAAAATAATGTAAATGGAAATTTTCCTTAGGGGCAAAGCATTAAGAATATTTCAAGTCATATTTAGAGCTTTTCATCATGATTCAAGGTGCTCCTAGAAACAGCAGCATAAATGAGAAATTGTTTCTTTTCAAGCTATTGGAATGATGTAGGCTTTTAGTTTTTGAAGGCAAATGGAACCTTGATTTTCAAAGTTACTTGAAGATGAAACTTAAGCCAAATCATGTATTTTGCAAACTTAAGCCAATAATATCTTTGCAGAAAAAAAACATACATTTCACTGGAAGCAGCTCTCAGATTTCAACTTACTGGTGAAATTTGTTATGCTTACAGGTGTGAATCTTTCTGTTCCTTCTTCTTCACTCATAGCAGACCACGACCATTTTTATAAATAGTCAATAGCAGTTTCTACTCTCACTTTTATTCCCCATTCTTGACCTTTATTTTAATAGAGGTGGACAAGATTTGCTGAAAGGAAGAAAGGTCACTGCTCTGCGGCAGGATGAGAATCAAAATTTGATTTGGAAACACAAGTCTATATAAAAGTATGATATTTGATTGAAAGGGATATCTTAGTTTGCAGAGAAGAGAGTTCTGTAACCTCAGTTACAAAATCACTAACCAACACCTTGAGGCAAGCTCAGCTTCCACTTCTCTTTATTCCAACCAGAAGTTTGTTTCAGACCATAGTGTTTGGTGGCTGGAAGCCTTTTATATTCAGTGAAATTATATTCACAGCTACTTTATAAGGGTTTGGGGGTTTTTTGTGTTCTATTTTTCTCTTCTTCTCCTCCCTGTTACACCCTTCTTTCTTACAGGCAGCGTTTCTGCCCTTTAACCATGATTATTTCTTTTAGACTAAAGCCAATCTCATTAGATTTTGAAAGGTATTTCTTCTACTCTGTTTTCATATTAGCCTATTTATATATTCCTTCATCCTCTTATGTCAATTAATCATTTTTTAACATTGATTGGACAAGAGTGGCCAACACTGTACATTCAGCTTCAAATGAGATTTCACTGGTAGCTAGTCTGACAGATAAGATCTATGACCTTTTCCCTGTCTTTTAAATTAATTGTTTTGTCATTTTGTCTTGACTTTTTGTTGATTTATGTTGAATTTTATCTTGAATTTGCAAGATCCACAATCTTTATTCTTAATCCTTAATATATTGCATGCTAATCAGAAGCAATGGATGGATCTGTATCTATTTAAAGTTACTTTTTCTCCAGAATCTCTTCTGTCCTCTGCATCAACAACATACAATCTGTGAGAAGTTCATACCTGCACCTCTGGAGTGTGCCAGAAAAGAAACAGGAGAGAAGGTTCGGGTGCTCCTCACCCACTGCCTTTCTGTTCTCAGGAGAGAACAGAAGGAGAACCTAATATTGTTCCAAAACCAGCCTAAGTATTCAAAAAAGACTGTTTTATACACCCATCCTTCTAGACTTTTTTATAATATAATACCCAAAAGATAGGAGATATTTTACCTGGAGAAGAGAAGGCTTTAAGATAAACTTGTAGCAACATTCCAGTCCCTAAAGTGTCTGCAAGAGAGCTGGAGAGGGACTAGTGACCAGAAAAATTGAATGGCTTTAAACTGAAAAGGGGCAGGCTCATATTAGATATTAGGAAGACAATTACTGTGAGGGTGGTAAGACACTAGCACAAGTTGCCCACAGAAATGTGGCTGCCTCATCTTAGGAAGTGTTCAAGGCCAGGCTGGATGGGGCTCTGGGCAACTTGGTCTAGTGGAAGGTATTCCTTTCTGTGGCAGAAAGGTTGGAACAAGGTGATCTTGAAGGTCCCTTCCAACTCAAACCATTGTGTTTCTATGATCCCTTTAATATCTGTCATAACCCTTTATATCTCTTGCTTTTCCTCATTACCTTCCTCTTCCTCTCTCCCTCTCTTCCTTCCTTTCTCCCTTTTCTCTGTGAATCCTTTGTCAAAATCATTGAAATAGTTTTTTTTTAACAGGTGTGGAAAAACAAATTTATTAAGTACATGAATCCCCAGTGAAGGGAACTGCAGAACTGAGCAAGTGCTCAGTTGTGGTTGGCTCCACAGTCACACCTTACACGTCCTCAGACACTGACTGACTTATGAACTTCCCACTGTATTCGAAGGTAAGACTGCAGGAAGCTTGACAGCATGAGGGCCAGGACCAGCTTGGATTGTTGAACAGATTAGTTATTGTAATTATTACATGGTCCTTGTAACAGCAGGGAAAGGACAAAATAACTCTGCTTCCTGGCCAGGGCAGGTGGTGTCGTACTCTGCCCTGCTGAATCAAGCATGCCATGTAATTAGATCCAGCACTGAGACACCTACAATCCCCCCACAAATAGCATCTCATTTGAGAGGAGTCACAGCTAGTTCTGTCAGAATGAGTAGTTATTGCTAAGCATAAAAAAGCCTCAGAAGAGAGAGGGTAACATGGACTATTTGTTATTCATCACATCATGTTATTGCAGAAAGAAACAGTCAGGAAAGCTGAACTAACTGCCCACTGCATTAATGCCCATGATACAAGTTATCAGGAGTCTCCTGCATCTGGAAGCCGCAACAGGCACAGGCATTTTGTCAAAAAACATCAGCTACAGTTTGACAGCCACCAAACAACAAAACAAGAGCGGGTTTTGTCACTGAGCACTGCTTTGGCTCCAGGACAAAACCTGCTCAGCCCAATGGGAAGGGACAATACCTCAGGCTAAGAAACAAAAATATAAATCTGACAGTACTGACCTGTCTGTGGTGACACCAGATGTGAGATGAGATTTTGTTTTCCATCAGTTTCTCCAATAAAAATTTAATATTTGTATTTGAAAACACACCGCCTCTGCAGTGAAGAGAGGGGTACACTGCGGGAGAGACACCTTGGGAGCCATTTGTTACTATTTGCATTTGATTGTTTATAACCCCATGAGGTGCATGTGGCACACTGATAAGTGAGAACATCATCCACCTTTGCCACAAGCAAAGATGGAGTGGATGAACAAGACCCCTGGTGAATTTTTTAACCTTTCTCTTTACTTTAGATTGAGACACAGCCACTTGTGAGCCCAAACTGAATGCAGCACTGCAGGATATCAATTTGAGAAAAATTTTGGATCTTGTATTTTACCTATAACTTTCACCTCTTCTATCTTTCCTCATGACATATAAATTTTATCTTTTAACACTGAGATTTTAATCCCCTCAATATTTCTAACGTAGACTAACATTGGTTTAGTGTTCAGATGAGCACAGTGGCCGCTCATTTATTCTTGCTAACTCCTTTCAGAAAGCAAAATAAAATATGTCTGGTTACTAGCAAGACTGGGTAAATGTATTTTAAAATTTAAAAGGGGAAATGAGGCTAAAAGGAGAATTAACAGTTCATTTATTATTTAAGAACTACAGGAACTACTCAATAATTTTAGGTTTCTTAGTGTTAGGCATTAATTTCAGAAGCAATAAATAATTATTATAAATTAAGTCTATATGGGTGCTGAATTACTCTGCTGCTAAAACAAAATGAGCAAATTCACATATCTAATAAAGACCAAACTTGTGCTTCGATGTTTGTTTTGGTTTGGGTTTTTTGTTCAGATGTGCACAGGAATGAGAATTTAATACCTAAGTGAATTCTATCTTCCCATCAAATTTAAATGAAATTGGACTCCAGCTGAAATGCTTAGCAGGACAGTATAAGCATCATTTCCTCAAAAAAATAGTCTGCAAAAGAGCTGAGGGAATACTGAAACTCCTTTATGCTGAGAGAACAAGTGGAACAGTGATACTTCTTCACCAATCACTACTCCTTTAGGATCAATTGGAAATCTTTTCTCCCTGGGCAGGCAGTCAGAGGATATGTTTAATTGATTCCACTCCTCTGTCTTGTTCAAAGGAGAGGTCAATATTTCCTCTAATTGAGGAGCCATTGAAGAATTTCTGTTAAAAGCCTTGAAACTACAAATACTACAAGCACTCTTGTCTACTAGGAATATTGCTTCAAAATTGTCCTGATGAAGATTAATCAGGTGGTTAAAGCGTTGTGACATCATATGAGCATTTTCAGGGTCTCTCAGCTGTTGGGTTTGTTTTGTTCCTGCTTGTTACTCTTAGCACTTAAGCCTAACAATGTATTTGTTTCCTCTCTGAGTGATGAGCACTGCAGAGATAGCTGAAATACTTTTTATAAATGTGTCTGAAGCTCTAAAAGCCTCTGACAGAGTCTTGACTGAGTGTTCTCTAACAAAATCCTTTTTAAGGTTTTTTAAAAATTATTAATTTTTATTGTTATTCATAATATATCTTGGTGTGTTTCATTCTACATTAGGACTGTGCTTGGTCTGGCCCCTGATATCTTATTTCAGCCATTTATCATCTGACTTGGAGGCTGCACCCTTGAGGACAATGTGCTTAGTTGGATCTACAGGAATATCCTATTAAAAAAGATAAAATAAAGGGCAACTGAGTTTTCTCAGTGCAGATCTAAAGTTGTACCACAAAAACTTCTGTGAGCCAAGGAGCACCATGAAGACTTTGCACTCCTTGGGTCTTTTTCCAATTAAACTGTAGTAGAGGATGTGAATAAAACTGATAAACCCCTTGATAGTTAAAAAAAAAAAAAAAGTTGGACTCAAGTTGATTCAGCTCCCCTGTGGAAAAATTATATGAATAAGTAATTTTCATTCCTGTGGGAAGTGCACTGGACAGGAGGGCATTTAACACATGCTGCTGGTAAGAGCAGTCCCAAAGAGGAAGAGAGTTGGGGAAATGATTTGGTGTTTGTGTCCATGCAGGTAGGAGAATTCTAACTGAGGATGTTTTCCATGACTCCAACTTCTATTTTCCTTGTATTCAATTCTGTAAAAAGTCCGTATGAAAGCCTTTCACAGAGAGGCTGTGACATTCACTATTTTGGGTTGGTTGAAAGAAAGATCACCCTCACAGAATTAATTTCACTCTACATTTAGATCCCAAGATAAAGCAGAGAGTTGTGTCTGTGCCCTGAATCCTCCCTCCCTCAAGATTAAGAGGGAATGGAAGAGGAAGAGCAGTGGTATAATGTGATCCTATCATTTGCTGAGGAAGCCAGAAGGGCTGAAGCACTTCCACTTTACTTCTGACACATTTTCACCCTGGATTTTGTTTCTGGAGCAGAACTATTTACTGTGACACTTGGATCTGACCTGAGCTGAAGAAAGTAGGCAAATGGACTTATTCCATCTCAAGCCAAAGTGTTATCAAGGGTTTTCTAGAATGCTTCAAGAGAACCCTAGCTTGGAAAGACCTCAGTGTCTCTATCAACTATTAATTTCCATCCATTTTAACAAAAAACAGTAGCAAGCACATGGTTAGCTCTTCTGCTATCCTTAGAGAACAGCCAAGGTGTAGCAGAGGAACAGTGAAAAGTAGGTTCAGTTTCTGCATCTGTTTTTTCAGAGACAGCCACACTGGAAGACTTCTAAATAAATGTCATGCAAAAAGACAAAACAAATAATCTAAAAATAAACAGAAATAGAAAACTGTTTAGTAACTATAGCACTACCAACAGCTGGCTTCCTGATAGAGAGGTTTAAGAGGATTTCAGTATTTAACTATGATTTGTCATTTTGCTGTTGTTGTGTTTATATTGCCAAAAGTATGGCAACAGAGAAAACAGTTGTTCTAACACAGAGCTAATCTGTCTCTCTGTATGAATCATCTCACAGGAAAGGAAGTGTAGAACACAAGAAAGCCAGAATCCTAGAAAGGTTTCCAGAATGTACCCAGCTTATGCTTTCAGCTGAGCTTTGACATGCCACCAGTAGAATGGATTAAATTTTTCAACATAAGCTCTAGAGCATCATTCCTTAAAATAGTTCGGGATGTTCAGACTGCAGGAAAAATTCAGCCAAGTAGCAGATCTGTTCCATTTCAAATTCTGTACTTGCATATTCTCCACTGGAAAAGTACAACCAAGATTTAACTTCATACAAAATAATATTCTCTTCCTTTTGAATCATAGAACCATTAAGGTTGGAAAACACTTCTAAGATCATCAAGTCCAACTATCAGCCCAGAACCACCACCATGTCCACCACTAAACCATGTTCTTAATCGCCATATTCACATATTTTTAATGTTTCTTGGGATGGTGACTCCACCACTCCCCTGGACAGCCTGTTCCAGCCTTTGTAAACCCTTCCACTGAAGAGGTGGTTGTCATTTTTGGGAGGACTTATTAATTCCAAAGCTTCACTGGACATTTTAATGAAAGCTGTAAGAAGCACAAAGTTGGTATTTGACTACTGCCTCATGGCAATTTCTGTATTAGGAGATTGATCTATTGAAATGTTCCAGTTAAATTTCAGGAAGCTCTGTGCCCTCATCTTTTTTGGTAGTGAAATATCCTAATCTTTGCTCAATTATTTCAATAAGAAGCAGTGATTCCTAAACAGCCTGTAAAAGAAATCAGATTTGTGAGAATGCAGTGTTCATCTTCTGAGGACATCATGATGTAAAGCACAAAGCAATCTATGGGCACTAAGCCACATGCTGGGTCTGAATCTCCAATTTATGTCATCAGCAATGGGAAAAACATAAGGAACCTGTGATTCATATGCCCCCAAGGATACATGGTGGTAGTCTAGAAAAGAGAAATTATTTGCCTGCAGCAACATTTCACATCAGAAGAACACACAGCTTTGCCTTTATGTCCATTCCATCTGCACTTGTTTCTGTGCTTAGCCATGGTGTTACACTTACCCGAGGTTACGTCCAGCATCACATCTTGGCCTGTCACAGCCCTGCCAGGTGCACAATGACATTCAAGGGAATGCACAGATCATTCTCTTTGTATGAGCCAATACTGACCTCGTGTGGCTGCTGGCAAGGGCAAGATACTTCCTCAGACTTCCCTTGGAACTGTCCACTGCCTATAGGACTAAGAATCCTTGTGGTTTTTTGTGCTGGCAGCTTGGGAAGCCAACATAAAAGTAACAAAATCTGAATCATCCTTCTTTTTTTTTCTTCTCAATACTTCCAGTGGCAAAGGCTTTCCTGCTGTGTATGAAATTAGTTTGCAGGTTATTTGGGACTGTTAATTCCACCCCACTGGTTCACTAGTCCATGGCATTTCAGCTGTGGAGGAAATGACGTGGACATGCAGGTGCTAGCTTGGTCTCAGAATTTAATATTGAGAATAGGAGCAAAGATGTGCTGCCTGTTTAGCCCTGCCAAAGATCTCACTTGTCGAAGCTGTTCACAAGGAGATGAGGCAGGATGCAGTTACACAACCACAAAATGCTCTTGGGAATGTTCACATCTAGCCCAGACTGAACCAGACAGGGAGAGTCTGCAGTTACTATTACTGGTGATTTAAAATAACTTTCTTTTGTCTAGCTATGTCTCCCTGCCATGTACAGATTGCTTTTATGATTTATCAAAGCTTCTTAAGAATGCTCTTTCTGAGCTGCCTGCTGCTTCTTTACAGTTAGTACAGTAGAGCACAGCTCTAGAGAGGTATTGCTGTATATGTCCCACTTTAAGATCAGGCAGGGTAATCCATAAATAACTCTGCAGCTAAAAAGCTTGTGACAGCTTTGGATTATACAAGCAGGCAGAATGGATGTTTGTGGAAAGAGTTTGTGCTATTTAAAGTGAAACAATTTTGTGAATTTGATGTCCAAGTCCACCAAAATAATTTGAAACTTGGTAGAGGAATCACCACATCTCTATAAACAAATTGATGGAGCATATTCAGGGATTCCTGAACCAATCTATCCTACTGCACAGTGCAAGGCAGACTCCTTGTGCTTCTACATGTTTCTTTTCAGTCTGTGCAATGAACACCTCATGGTGCTTATGGGATGAATATATCCTAGATGCAGGTGCAAAAAATTGCTGCTAATTATTAATTAATAGGTGAATTTGAATGCAAAACGCAGAAAATGAGAGAGAGAAAAGGCAAGCAATGATGAAAAATGTAGCATTTTCAGTCTGGGTGTTGGTTCTTATTTTCGGTGTCATGGCTCAAGGAAGACAAGCACAGGCCAAGTTTCATCTGCCTCCATATGTAGACAATTTTGTAAAAATATGAAGCCATTAGTTGCCTACAGTAGAATTAACTGTAAGTATAGCACAATGTGCATGTTCTATCTGTGCTCTGTACTATATGTACTCTGTATTATATGTTCTCTGTACCAAATGTACTCTGTATTATATGTTCTCTGTACCATATGTGCTCTGTACCCTGTGCATATGCTGTACTGCTCTGTGTGCATGTGTGTGTGTTTGTGTGTGACAGAGAGTGTATGAATGTGTGTCTCACTCCTTCTCTGACTCAAATCAGAGGGGAAATCTCTTTGGAGAGCAATAATAAATACTTGTTCAAGCCAGTGTAAGCTCTCAGGAGCCATTCAAGCTGAAGAACAGGCTGCTAATGCCACCAACCACCACTCTGTGTATATCAGTGTCTGAACAATGATACCCAGAAGGATGAAATGCAGGAAGTCCACACTTTTTTCTTCAATAATTAACCCTCAATTCCAGCTCAATAATTAACTCAAAGTCCAGCAGACCAGTTTTGGCTTATTTGTTTTGCTAATTGCAGTCTAAACTGTGTAAATAAGTGCTTGTGTCTTCACTAATTCAGTCTCTTTGAATTTGCCTTCTGACTTTTAAAGTCAATTGTTCATCACACTGGGTAGTATCTTTGGTAGTGGGCTGGGAACAAGGATTTGTGCAGGAAACACTGGCTAGAGGAAAAGGAGGGAAAAATTGGAATATAAATATTATGGGAAGGGACACAGGTTGCAGCTACAGGTATGAGTTACATCTGGAAGAACAGGACCAAAGCCCAACCATCCAAAAGCTAGAACCAAGGGGAACACAGTGTGCTTCCAAGTGCTGGAGAGGCTTTAGACCAGATTTGCTTTGGCCTATACAGAGCAATGTTTTACCAGATTACCTACCTGCACTTGGGTCTCCAATCATAAAGGGAAAAAAAAACAGACTGTCCCTAGGCTTAAAAAGACAATGAAAGCTCATGTCACCCATGCTCTACTTCACATTGCTCATATCTCTCATGGAATTAATTGTGATTCTCCCCATTTCTCAAGGGAACATGTAGCCTTCACTGTTACCCTCCCCTGAGAAGTTATTCAAAGGGTCAAACTGAGCCTTTATCCCCTAACAGGTACCTGCCTATTGCCTTTGAGAAAACAGAGGCCTTCTTTAAAAGTGTTGCTCTTATGTTACTTTATTGGTCTAGGAATCCCACATGTCTATGACTAAAACCTAACCAGGATGTGGGCTGTGCCATAGATATTTTGGGAAACACCTACTTCATTTTAGACAGCCATGACACCAAATCATGGTGTTTCTTCACTAGGAGTCCCCAGCACAAAATTATATTCTGATGAGGATATAGTTTACCATATTACCACAGTTAGATTCAGGAGAATAGTAAGGGTTATTTAGCAATTTTTTAAATAATGCACTAAAAATACCACTTTGGACCAGGCATAATAAAACTGGCATTGGTTTGCCTTTCCTGCTCAGTTGTGATGAGTCTGTCCTGGCATTGACCACAGTACCTGCTTATCTGCTTATCCTGATTGCTTTGAGGGGCATTCTGCCAAATCACAGAGAATATGCCAACTCCTGGATGTAACAATTCAAGGATGGACAAACAACTTGTTGGTATTCAGGTGAGGTCAATTCATTTTCAGCCTGTGAAAGTGGAATGTAATTATAATCAAAAGGAAAATGCATTTAACCAATGCACTAATTATGCCCTCCCTGCTGCTGGCCCCTTTGCCATTTGATATGATTGTGAAATGAGTTAGGAAAAAAACCATCTATACAGACACAGACACAACACAGCTCCTGCTGACTGCTAATCAGTTTGCAACAGGAAGGCAGCAGTGCCCTAAATTTTGTAGTCCCTCCCTGGTTCTCTAAGGGCTTCCATCAACTTCTCAATGTATTTGCTGTGTTTTGGAGTCTCTGGGGATGACAATTCTGAATAATTATTTTTCCTCAAGAATTGCCTGAAAGAGGGTAAAGCACCAGTTAGGACCAGGTAACCTCTGGAACTGGGCTCTGGTCTGCTTCACTTCCATCCTTTCCATTTTCCAAGTTAGATAACATGGGTTGTATCCCATTATATAACACTACACTACCCATGCCATCAACACTCTGTAAATATCTGCAGAAAAATTAAATGAATAGAGAGGGATATATCCTTGATAGAAGGATAAACAGATGCTTGTGTTGCTGATGTACAGCTGAGACTAATTTTAAGAACAGATGTATTTTTATGGAAATTGTGAGTTAAGACCAGAACTTATGGCTCAGTCCCTGTCTATTTGGCTAGAATAAAAGCAGAAATATCCTTTATTTGCTTGGTTAACTGGTATAGAGTAACATGGCCATAGAGTCATGAAGAAACAGCAAATTCCTCCAACCCCAGCCCACCAATTTCCATAATTTCCTGGTAACAGTGTGCAGCCAGGTGTAAGGAAGTTCACAATTGCAATATATGGGGCCAGAGGAAATCAAGTCTACTTATGAAAAACATTCCTGAAACTCATTCTTAAATATTGAACACAAGAACATCTACAAAATGTCCTAGAATTTACTGATTTTCTGCCTTCAAGGTTTTGCTGTTTCAAGACCTTGTTTCAAGTCTCATTTATTTCACTGGTCAAAAAGAGCTCCATGTTCAAGGCCTTTTAGACCATGATTATTTTACTTAATTATGCTGTATTCAATAAGTCAGAGATAGTTTTCATTGTTCAAACAGAAGGACAGTCTGAAGCATAGAATGACAGAATATTTTGGGTTGTAAGGGACATTAAAACCATCTTGTTTCACTCTCCCTGCCATGGGTAGAGACACGTTCTACTAGACCATGTTGCTCAAAGCCCCATCCAGCCTGTCCTTGAACATTTCCAGGGATAAGGCACCAGCCACAGCTCATATAGCTCATCTATTTTCTTGTAATTGAGCATCTTTTATTCTACTTCTCTTTATCACTCTCATCATGTTTGCTGTGAGCTACATGGACAAAAGGAGTTAGGGAATTTTCTAATCAAGAAACACAGAAAGTACAGACAAAAGGAAGCAAAGATTTTATTGACATTTCTTTACACAGAACACAAGCTACACAAAATGCCACGATAAAGCATATGTAGAAAAATAGTAGAATCATATTGGCACTGATGACTATTCATTATTATTGTTATATTATTATTATTATTATTATCATTATTATCATCATCATCATCATCATCATCTTATTATACAGGTTTCATCATAACCATAATAAATAAGCATTAAAATTTCACAGTGGCATTATAAGCTTTACATTCATGATCTTATTTATACAAGGGACCATGTCAGATTTCTTCAGCTTTTTTGTATGGTCATGATTCAAAGTAGTAGATTTAAAAATTAAAAGCCCTTTCCCTTAACCTATAAGGATCTGTCCACAGTAATCCATTGACTTGATCCCTTGGAGAGGTCTGCATTGGTCTTAAAAGACATTACTTTTAAAACATATTTGACCAACTGGAAATTTGGCCTTAAAAAGAACACAGAACATTTGTTATCTTGTGGTGGTCTGACTTTGAGATGCCATGGAAGCTGCTGGTTGACATTTGTTAAGATCCTGTGGCTGTATAAAGCTCTTCACCAGGTCAATCCACTTGTAGATTTGGTCCATTATACCAAGAGTGCATTTGACCAGCATTTCTCAGGATCAGACCTTTAATAAAGACTTTGTGAATGCTGTTGAGTCTGAACCTACATACCAAGAAAATTGATTTGCATTTCCATTTTCCTTTAAATATCACAGAATTGACTCAACTTCACATGTTTCCACTTAGTGAGATTAGTTTTGGTTTTTTTGATGTAAGTCTCACTTAAATCTTGACAGACATAGTTAAAGAAAATTGAAGTGTATGGCAGTTGACAAATGCTCATTAGGGAAAGGGAAGTAAATTAGACAGAGGCAGACAGAGCATGTGTTGTAAATCTTGGTGTCTTAAAAAAATAGTGCAGATTTTCTAAGCTCTCAACCTCTAATTATTGCTGCTTCTGTCTGATTTGAAATAATTCTTGAGAAACATAACTGCCTCAATCAAATATAATAATGTCTCATTTAAAAGTCCAAACTCTAGTGTCACATGATGGAATTGGCTGTACTCATATTCAGACCACAGAAAGGGTTATAATTAAAAATACCATAGACTACTCATCTGCAAAGTTCAGCCTCAATATCGTTACTGTATAAATTCAAATTTGCAGAATGTGGTACTTACTGTAACATGCACCAGTTATATCATGCATATTGCTTGCCCTGAACAATCAGCCCCAAAGGAAGTACTTGGAGAAGGATATATCTCTGATGCTTTGCTTTGCAGCCTGTGTGCACAAACATGGGCATGAATCCAATGCTAGTATTTTACATCCACTTTGCAAGAGTACAAATGGTTATCAAGTTCAGGGGCCAACCTCTTGATTTTGTATAGTTTTTTTATGATTAAAAACCCCCATAAGTTTGAAATACTTCAAGCTGAAATTATTCATTTGAAACTCAGCCCAATATTATTTGGCAGTTGCTTATCTGAAAAAATCTCAAACCATAATATTTCATTCAAAGAATTTTCTAGCCTTGCCTTTGTTAACTAAAAATTGTAACAGTGTGCATACAGAAAACCACTTTCAGAGCTAATTATTTACAGGAAACAGTAGGGTTTAATTCCAAGAGGTATTTTCTAAGTATTTAATAAATAAGTAAAAGATAACTCTGAAACACAGGCTAAGGATCTTCACAGAACTATGGTCCTGTCCATTGAATTCTAGTCCACATGTCAGTTGAGGAGCAATGAAGGTCCAATTTTAGGTGTCACCATTGAGCTGGGAATTAATCCAGCAGTGTAAGGTGTTCCATTTGAATAGATACTGTAAAAATGTGGTTACTTCCGCTGCCATTGTTAACTTTAACAATGAAAAAGTGAAAGTCTGATTTTGAGAGCTACAATTTTAACACACTTTGAAGAAAGTGTCATTAAACCAAGAATATGGTTCCAGTGTCAAAAACTAGAGTAACTGTGTTTGTACATTTCATACAGGGAAAGGTGAGACATCACTCAAAATCTCAGAGATGTGTTTTGTTTGTAACACAAATTACAATGCTTAATTTTAAGTGCTTGAATTTGCAGCATGGAATAGAGGGCTAAGAAAGAGAACACAATTCACCTACTTTCTTTACTGGCTAAATTAGACTTATCAACATAAACTTCCTCTAAACAAGAAAGAAGATCTCCCAACAGACAAGTCTTTCCCACTTAAGGCTTGTATTGCTCATTGAAGGTAATTCTGTATATAGAGAAAGTTTAATTGTCTGCTTTCTCAGATGCTGGGGCTAATTTTCTAAGCATAATTGAAACATAGAGATTTAAGATCAAATTTTCATCTTTTCAAAGGACTGGAGTATTTTTAAGGGCGTTATAAAGATGATTGATGCCAGAGTCTAAGACAATAATAAATAGATTCATTGCTCAAGTCCAAGGAAATAAGTTTTAGGTTAAGCTGTTCCACTTGTAAGGAATCTTATTATTAGAGAAAAATCCAAGTAGAAAAATATCAACATAATTTTCAATTTACTTCTGAACTTTGTGTTTTGGAATATGCTGATCTGTGTTTTGACCGGATACTTTTAAAAATTCCAATAATATTCTAGAGTGATTTTTTTTGATAGGATTTGATTTATTTGGATAGGATTTTGGAAGGTGTTCTCTTTGATTTCTCTGTCATTACTGCCATCTCAGTGGACTCTGTTCCTGTCACATCCTAGACAGAAGGAGGGTTTATCTTTGCCTTCTCCTCTGTCTGTCAGAGCTATATCTAGACTCTGACTCACCTGGAGACCCAAAAAGGAATGGGACAAAACATCAGTGTATGTTTTTTCTTGGCAAAAAAAACACAGTAGAAAATGAACACAAGATACTCTATGAATAATAGTGGGTTTTCAGTGGTGTGGGGTTTTTTCCAGACATGCAGTGGAAAAGGAATACCATGGCTTGTCCAGACTTCTTGGCTGATCTCCTTCATATTTCATAAGAAGATTTAACTGCAGAAAAAGGAAATAGCTAATTTCCTAAACTGGAAGCATAGTCAAATGTATAGAAGACTAAAATTAGCAAGAAGAGTGACAAAGCTGATAAATCATTGATCTACCAGCTTAAAAAATGAATGCTTGATTGAAGAGGATGGATGTCAAGGAAAATTAAGAGACGGTGATAGGTTGCTGTCAGGAGACAGGGCAGCTCAATTTGACATGTTGCATTGACCACAGAAACCATGGGGGCAGTAGATAACACAAATCAAACTCAGGGCTGCTTAGATAAGCTCATCAAGTTGACAAATCACTGCACAAAACAACCTCTGTCCTCCAATGAGGTGGATGAAGCCAAGAAATGGCTCTTTCACAGGATGTGGATGAAGCCAAGAAATGGCTCTTTCACAGGATGTGGATGAAGCCAAGAAATGGCTCTTTCACAGAAGCTCTTGAGGACAGCCAATGTAAACTGCCCCCAAAAGCAACAGAAACCAGTTAGGCTGAATGATCACCACCAGTTTCCTCCTGAGTATGCTGTGGTATGGAATATATACGCTGTGTATGGGAACACAGGTTCACCTCTTATGGGAATAACATATAGCTCCTATGGGAAAAGACACCTTCTGTGTATGTATGTATTTGGGGTACATATCATATGGGAGAGATTACATACAAGAAATATATTTATATTAGCATTTTTACTGAAAGTGATGACTCGTTTTACATCAAAAACATTCCCACTCAGCCTTTCCCATGCATGTAGCTGTGTATTTGATAGTGTCAGAAATGCCTTGGCCTCTTTGCACAGCTGGGAATGCACATAGTCTTATCCATATAAAAGAGTAAGTGCTGGAACAGGTAGGTTCCTAATAGCACTTATGCTTTCCAGAAGGAATGATGAACTTAAATTAGTTGCTTGAAATATGGGAGTTTTCAGCACCAAAAGTTGTTATTAGTGCAACCCCATTTACAGGATGAATAAAAAAAGCAAGGCCATCACAATATTCCAACCACCCACTCCAAATAAAAGACAATTGCTGAAGACTGGACTTTCATGTGGAGAAGAGGGGGTTTTTTGTCCTTTTGCATAACTTGTCTGTGTTTGTAGCTGATATCTTTCAAAGACTGGAAGGCATTGTAGTAAGAGATCACTGTATCACAGTTTCACATTTGAAGAAGCAGAAGAAACTTGAAGACATGAAACTCCATGCAATTAGCATATAGACATTGGACTTATGGAATATATATGCATGTGTGCAAATCCATTTCAGAAAGACATAGTTAGGTTGCTACTCAGATAAGAGCATTTTGCAGCACTTTGGGTGAAAGTAGAGAATTGAATTTTCAAAAGCAAAGAAATCAAGTTTCAAGGTTGTAGCAGAAGTTAATGTAGTCTGACCTTTTGCATAAGATGAGTTTATACATATTTATTCTTTATGCTTTTGTCCTATGAGGGGAAGGCCTGACTCATCTGCATTTAAAGCATTCTAACTGTTTAACACTATTAAACTCTTCTCATAAGCATTTCTATTCAGTGCATGGATTTCTCTTGGGGAAGATGTATTACACAGGCTTCCTAAAACAGAGAAGAAACATCAGCAGCCCTGGTCACACTGGGCTTCCTCGATATCTGTGCCCAAAGTACAAATTAATTCAGAGGGGCCTGGAAGATTCCAGTTGTGGCAACAGGAGAACAGCTCCAGCTCTTCGGATTAGAGCCTCAGACAGAGAGAGGATGTGATGAGTGCCAGCAGCCAGAGGCCTTCCTGAACGGGAAAAAGGCATCAGTCTGCAGCAGAGCTACCTTCCAATGCACTTTTCCAGTTCTTGGTGCCTCTTAAACCCAGGTTCAGGGTTGAGAAACTTGAGGGAACCCAACAAAAGATTGCCAAGAGCGTGAGGAGGTCTAACACACAACTTCTGAGCTCAGACTGAGTTAGGCTTGTCTAGCCTGGCACAAAAAACACCAAGTGACAAAGAGCTGTCTGAAATCATGGAAAAGGAAGTTACAACTGTACCAGAAGCAAGAACAACTCCATAGAATAAAAAGGTGGGATAAAAAAAGGTAACCAAATAAGCTGCAGCTCAGAAAGTTTAAATTGGATTTTTTTTTAAATTTTTTTTTTGTTGTTTGCTTGGTTGTTTTCCTTAGGAGTGATATATAGCAGTTGGGAAGGTATTCCAGAGTAGTTGTAGTATATCCATCACCAGATGTTTTTAATATCTGTCAAGAGAAATATATAGCTGACCTTTCCACGAGGTTCATGATAATCCTGCTTTGAACAGGAATTATACGGGGATACTTCCAGCTGCTCCTTCTGAAATAAAATATTCTGTCATCTGTGACATGTCTGGATAGGTGCATGGCAGTCTTCATAAAGGACTGAGAAAATTGACTGCAATGAATGTGTGAGCACAATGTTCCACTCCTGGAAAAATGGAATGGCAGTGCTGGATATATTTGTGAATCCCTGTCTGCACAGGCTTCACAGTACATGGAAGAGATGCTGTCAGGTCATGGAAAGGTGACCAAGAAAATATGGGAATGTCTGGACAAAGAACAGTAGTTTAGGGCAATTTAGGCATCTCAAAGGAATTGCAAATTAAGGGAACCATGAACAGAGCCAGGGGCACAACCTTGCTGTGGTTATGTTTGACCCAAAAAGTAAAACCAAACCAGAGGAGAGTGAACTGCAGTGAATCAATCCCCTCACTATGAATTTCGTTACTCAAAACATTAATGGTCTAATTTTTAATTCAGTAATTATTTGTCCTGAGACTGTGGTACTACAGCCATAAAGTAACTGCATTAAAGAAGATGAATGCTAACTCTAACAGAACTGCATTTATTCTGGTTTACAACTTGAAAACAATTCAATGATTAAATAAACACTGAAAATTTGGAGGAGGATGTAAATTTAACTAGAAACTGCCAATTAGATAACATAAATTATCAAAACTGCTGAGCATGTGTGTTGAAATAAAGAAAAGCACTCCATAAGAGTTCTCTATGGACATGACCTTTAGCATCTAAATAACCAGCTGGAGTGAAATATGTCAGGCTGTTCTGATGATAATTTATAAATGGAAATTAAAGTCCACAAAGAAAATAATCATTCAGCTAGGCTGACACATATTGGCATGCTGAGACTGCCTCAGAAATGCTCCATGACTATTCATTATGTATTAAATTTCATGGGATATTTGCATAAGCCTTCACAAGTGTCTAACCCTGTTATTAGAAGTTCTCATCTTTCTCCTTCATCACCACTCTCATTTTTTTAAATGCAGAGGTAGAAAGCAAGAGAACTTCCTTTTTTTTTTTTTTTTTTTTTTT
>LTAT01000004.1:151138827-151165351 GCA_003286495.1 Chlorodrepanis virens
TTTTTTTTTTTTTTTTTTTTTTTGTAACATGCAAAAAGCACTAAAGAAAATGCCAAATTCTAATGAAAACTTTTCTTGAATTCCCACTTTTCACACTGTCTTGTGATAGCTTTCTGTCCCAAGTGTAGTTCTTTTCTGGCAAGGGAACAGTGAAGAGGACATTTACGAAATGCTTTGAAGTAAAATAGTGCTCAGAATTTGTGTAGGTAATTCCAAAGCTCCGTGCTAAGGTTTCAAGTCTTCAGAAAAGAATTCTTTAAAGATAAAAAAAAATCAATTTCCTCTACTGTTAGTGGACAGACCTGATTTTGAAAACAAATTTTGAATTTCATTAAAGGGAAAATGAGCATTCATTGGAGGCCAGAAAAAGACTCATTACCTGACAGTTTTTTAGAGAACCTTATTCAAATCGTAAATGTTTGCTTTTGGTTAAGGTGTACAGTCAAAACTTGCACCCATGTATGAAAAACTGAAGTAATTCAGTCCACAAATGCTGACCCTGCAGTTTCTGTCGATGTCTTAGACACCCAGAAAGTGACTCTTATTATAAGTTACCTGGATAAGGAACAGAGATAAATAACCCTTAATGCTACCAAAGCACAAAACAGGATCACTCCTGCAGATTTTCAGTAGCACCTACCTCTCTTCACTGACTACAGATAGAAATTAGGCCTTTTATTTTAGTAGAACAAATTCATTTTGCAACAAGTTTTTTAAGCACAAATTAGGTGAGGAGATTAGACAGGACAAATTCTACAATTCTCCAAGAAGAAAAAATTCCAGAGGATTCAGGAGATTGGATTCTCTTTTTCCATAAGATTGAAAACCTAGTCTTTGAAAATCCTCAGCCCAGATGCAGAAAGAACTTACTATTCTGCCCCTTATCTACACACACTTAGTCAATACTGCAATTTCTCTCCATCTATACTTTTAAAAAATCCATTTCAGAAGATATTAAATTCTTTTAAAACTGGGGAGAAATGGGCTCTAGGAAACCCAGAATATCAGAGAAAAAATAATTCAGCTATGCATAAAGGCATCATCATACAATTTTAGATATCCACTGAATTGTTATAACCCCACTGTTTTCAAGTTCCTAAATTCTTTTAAAATTTCAGTCCTCTTAAATGTTTTAGTCTGCTTCAGGAACTACTTGTCTTTCTTCCACCCCCCTATCTTTGTCTCTGTCTTTCAAAGCCTTGACATCTGCTGGCACTGCTCCTCTTTTACTACACCTTCCCCCTAGAGAACTTGCTCATCAGGGCTACAGCCCACACTTCATCTCTGATGCTGGAAAACCTCAATAGCCAAATACACTTTACCTGGTGGAGATCCTCCTTGCCAGTTTTAAGCTTTTTAGATTAAAAAAAAAAAACCTTGGAATTCTGGCTTTGTTTTCTACTTAACTGAAGAATCCTTTAGAATTGAAGGGAATTTCACTTCAAATACAGCTGACACTAATATCGACAAGCTATAAAAAAACCCCCAGGTTTGTCCCTCCTCTGTCCAAGGTCCTGAAAAACGCAGAGAGCTTCACTGAGGCATTAAACCCTGCCCCCACAGAGGAAGCTGAAGGGGACTTAAGTAGATTGTGGGGGAAATACTTGCAGAAGTACTGCAAATGTACTTAAATGTATTTTAAAAGGCTTTATGTGAAAGGACATTTGTCATATTGAAATTCCAAGAGTTGTTACAGAAACAAAGATGCTAACTGGGCACTTTGCTAATTTTTATGAGGATAATTCTTGCTGTGTATTTATTTCCATGGAAAATAAGTCCATGCTGATGACTACACTTTGATGAAGTCCAAGAACTTATATATTATTTATATTATAATGACAATACAGATTTCTTTGCAGTATTGTCTATACAATTGAGTGGATTTATAGTACCTAGAGGCAATATCCCACTAAAAAGAATAAAAGAAGAAAAAGTGACGGAGTCTATTCCGAGAACTTAGAATGGAAGCTCAACTAGACCACTGCTGCCAATATATCCCACAATGTTCTGCCAAGGTGATAAAATCTGTGTCTTATCATTTGACAGGAATGATACTTCCCAGATTTTTCTGAGGTTGCATAGGAGCTTTCTTCCATACTGCACAAGATGTAAGTTATGTGGACCTGATCTAAGTCTATAAACAATCCAACTCCAACTCTGAAATCTGACTGAGCCATCAAAGGATTCTATACGAATTGGAACACTGACACCTTTAGGTATATTTATCCATCAGTCAGAGCACTGGTAGGAGTACAGAACATCAAAGTGAACTTGGAAAGACCCACCAACTCCTGCAACAAAGCAGAGATTTTTTCCCATGTCCATCGTCTCACAGTCATGCAAACAGAAGTCTGGGAATGCTGTCCAATGTCCAAGGCAAGGCAAGAACCTCCCATCTGAGTATAAGAACAGCTACACTGGTTTGTTGTCAGACTCAGGACTGTGAAAGTTGGTGAGTGAGACCTGGAAATAAGCAAACTTCTTTGTATAGACTATGTACACTCACACAGCAGCTATGTGTATAGGTGTAAAGTTACTTCTTTCTAAATGTTTTTCAGAATCTTCAGTTTGCAGATTCCTGAATGTTTTCCTCAAGTGGACCAGACCCTCATACAGAACACTAGAGTTTGCTTACAGTTAGAAGTTGCTTTTCTTTCCTGTTTTTTCCATATAGGAGTACTACTCCTGGCTCAAAAGGGCTGCACTATATAATAGCTCCACCTACATGTCCCATTATATTTAAAATTCTGTAGACAATTTACTGAGGAAGAAGTTGTGATATGTCTGTGCAGCTGCCACTAGACTGCTGAGGCCAAAAAGTGAGAAAGAATTCCCAAACAAGAAGTGGAAACCACAGGTTTCCTGATAGAATTCATTTGTTAACTGAGGAAAACTGACTGTTAACATTTAACAGTCAATCTGTAAGGAAAAAAAGAGAAAAAGAGAGAGAGAGCGAGACACAACAGAATGTACCTATTTAATTCAAGTACTGAGGTATTGTTTAAGAAACTTGTCAACATTGAATCACACCATGGAGTTGTTCCCATAGAATTTCTGCCTCTATGAGGGCACAAGTTTTTATGTGTAACATTTTTCAGGTGGTTTAGTATCACCCTTTGGTATATACCTTCTTTCTCCTTTCTATTTTAAAAACATGCATTAGTTATCAAGCCAGCATTTTCCTTTACCAGCATTTGTCAGTCTGCTCAAACTCTTTTCTTGAACTAATTTTGTTTAAGTTTTTCACTTTTTTTCTTTTGAGAAAAAATTAGTTTTACTTTTTGCAACCACAAATTTTTCCGTGTGGCTGTGATGTATTTTGTTTTAATTTTCTATTATCTTATTTCACAAATCCCCACCATCTTGTTCTTAGTTTATTGATGGGAGTCTTGACACTTAAACCCAGCTTTTTAATTTTTTTACAGTCATTGCTAGAAGATATGGAGACTTGTTCATTTTCATTTTTAAACAAATTGTATTTGCTTTAAAAAATTGCCTGCCTTCTAAACAAAAATAATTGTGAAGAATTATTCACTTTCTCTTTTTTCAAAAAACTCCTGTGACATTGAAAATTCATCAAAATGTTATGAAAATGTGCAGAAAGTTATTGAAATTTGTCACTTTAAATCTGATAACTTTGTGATAAAAATCCTACTGTAAATTTAATGAAAAAATTAAAAATTGGGAAATATGTTCTTTTTCAAAACTCTTAAAAACAACTTAGGTATCATTGCATGAATAAAGTTTTAAATAGTTCAACCAGCTGTAACCATATAATAATTAGGACTGTATACAGCATTGCAAATGGGCATTAACAAAGCACTTAGAGAGTATTGCAGAGGAGCTTAGACATTCTTATATTTTTAAAGCTTTCCACAATCCTTATCATTCTCCATCTCCAGCTTTTATTTTTCTAAATATTTGGGGTTTTCAAGGGTATAACTGGCTATATTTTGAATTCCGCATCAGCGTAATAAATTAAAAAAAAAAAAAAAAGGAAAATTGTTGGAAAAAATGGACTTAGATACAAATGCAAATGTAAAAATTTTAACTTTAAGATTGTAATGCAGTCAGGTATGATCCTTTATAAATGTAAACAGAAGAAATGTTAACAGATGCCACTTATATTTTACAAGTAATCCAATATATTCCTCTTGGTTTGGCAGATTGTAACTCAAATTAAATTCTTCCCAAACTAAAGTTGGGGCTTCTTTTTAAAGACAAATATCAATATTTGTTCATTCTATGTAAAATATTTTACTCCTTTCCATTATTTGAATGTACAATTTATATGTTACAAATTACCAGTAATGGAACCATCCAAACATTTTTTTCCAACAAACAGAAAGACTGAAACTTTAATAAACGGTTTTCAGACTTCTCAGTTCATCACGAAGAAGGTTTTAACCTGAGTTCACATGCACTTGTTTCCTTCTGTGTTAACTACCCCAAAAGTGCTACAAATGTAGAGCTTTGTTAATGCATAAATAAGCAATAAATCAAGGACAGACAAGTTCCTGGTTTAATATTCAGGGGAAATGGGAATTATATTGGTCCAATCACATTTAGAGAATTAACCTTCTTATTCTGATTCCGTACTTCAGAAGTGGCTCATGTCTTTATGTGGACAAAAAAACCCATAGAAACTGAAGAGGAATATTTATTTCTTCCAAAAGCACCAATATTTGGAAGCTTGAATGCCTTAAAGCCATAGCACTTTATTCTCTGAAAGAGAAATGGAAATGGAAAGTTTGAAAGTCCCACCTGATCTCATTTCTAACATTGCACTCTGTTGGCTAAGGAAGTCTCCTCCACCCAATGGAAAGGTTGGCCTCTGTTACCCCATACTTCAGGCACTATTTGAAGTAGTTGAGTCCTGCCACGAGGAAAAACTTCTCCAGGAAAAGTTCAGAGTCCAGCACAGCAATGTGGGCAGCCCGGCCTATCAACGTGTTGGCGGTGTTAGGCAGAGCGTGAAACACGTTGTGTCTGATCAACGTGCAGTCCTTGGCCCCAATCAAAGGCTGGAGCAGGTTGTTGATCATTTCTGCGTAAACAGGACCTGAAAAAGGGTTGAGATATCACAACCACACACCAAAGCTCCCAGACCCTCTCTTTTCTTCCAGTGTCATTTAACACAGTCTCAGTGAGAAGGAAAAGGAAACAAGGCCAAAAATAAATGCAAGGGACAGCAATCCAGTTCAAAGATTTGCCAGTACCTGAGTGGAGCTCTGATATATGGTTTCTCTGAGCTAGGTCTTATAAGCTCTTGGAGATTTATATCACACCCAAGATAGCTCAGCTACCTTAGAAGGCATAAAATCAGCAGGATGGCTTCTGTGGTAGTGTTGGAAACAGAAAAGTTTTAATAAAAGTCAAAATAAAAAAACTCCTTACAGAGAAAACCTGAGCTAAATGAAAGAGGTTCTTGATCCTGGTAAAACACCCCACAAAAGTGATTAGTTTCTTTGTTCTCTTCTCTTTCTAGTAAATTGCATAGGTGGGACTTTATGGCTTCTGTCCAATTGGCTATCCTTAAGTTTGAGGTGAAGTCCAAGGTCCTATGAGGTGTTTTTTTACCTAATTGAGGAAAAAAACTTCTGGACTTTTTTCCTTTTTCAGGAGACAAAGAATATTTTTGTCAGTCCGCCATCAGGGGACACATTCCTACAGTGCTCATCTAATGAAGGCACTGGCCATGAGGAGGGATCTGCTGAAGCTGCTTAGCATGAGCCTGGGACATCCTCAGCCTTTCCTCTGTCAGTGAAGAAAATGCTCAGGTTTCTTTTAGGGGAGTGGGGTTGGACTCTTACTGGCTATGAATTCAAGTGTGAGAGGGTCTGGCAGGACACAAGTCCAGTTGGGTTTCTCTGGTGATTCTAATGCAGGAAAGGCATAATAAAGAGATAGCTGAGGTGTTTATAGTGGCAGAAACAATGGCTCAGGAAACATTTACAGATAAATTATCTGATGTATTGATAAATGTAATGATCTGCTTCCTGCTAGATCTAGTACGTCCCCAAGGAACAAACACTGTAGGTGAGTTGAAGAATTTCCTTTTAATTCATGTCTGAGGTAGGTAGAAAGAGCTGTAATTTAAGTAAGAGGATGAAGGCAACCATGCTGATTATTGGGCCTGTGTGACTCTTTCTGCTTCCAAAGAATACTTCCATTTCTAGGAAATCACATATGTGAAATGGGGATGAAATTGCATTGAACATTATTCCTGAATGTGGTATCAAACTGAAGCCATGAAACATTTTATAAATGAGCAAGACTGCTAATAACAAAAGCAATACACACAGCCTGAGCTCACAGGAGGGCCTCTGGTGGTATGAGTCCTGATGTGTTTTACAGATTTCATTACAAAAAAATATGATTTTAGATCTGTCCTTTAAATTATCTTGCAATCATTTAAAGACTATTGAAAACAAAGGGAAACCCTCCTTACTTTGGATGTGTTGAGAAAGATTTCATTATGTGAAAAAAAGGGGAGACAGTACAAGTAAATTAGTAGACTACAAAAAAACATTGTCAAGAACTAGTTCTATTATCACTTAAAAAATAAAATTAGAGGGAAGGGGAGGAAGCCGTAAGAAACCTTTGATTATGACCTGATTGATATTTGTTTTCATCAGGAAAAGAGCTTCTTGAAAAGCTTCTTTTATTGATTTCAGTAATTTCCTGTGGGAAACAAACACTTTCTTGTTTATCAAATAAACATTTGAGTTTTCATCATGTTGATGAAAAACCCTTCTAATGTAATGACCTCAGTTGCACAGAAATGCAATTCTTCAACAGCCTTGGGAATATATAAAAGAGGTATATTAAACATACCTGTGTGTCTGTCCTTAAGTGCATTTTTGCACATTTCTATTCTTGCTGAATGAAAAGGTACATATCTGTCTTGGGGTGAGGCCACTAACACAACATTTTTAAAATACTGAAGACCTGTGGCAAACATATTAAATACATTAATCACAATTAAGCATGATGATTAAAGATAATACATTGTCAGCATGATTATTTCATGTTCAAAGCCTTTTGAAAACCTACAGTGCAAAATAGATTATAATTATTAAAACATGCAACAGAATATTAGAAATATTCATAACAGCTTAAACACATTTCTGTTGGTTCTGTGAACTATTTGTTATTTATCAATACTCTCACATGTTAATTCTATGCCAACAAGCAAAAGTCAAGAACTGTCTGTAAAAAAATACTTTTATTAAAACCTTATTCTTGCAAATATTTGTACTTCTAAACAGGATCAAATTCTAAAGTAACACAATAAAGTAGTAAAATTCTCAAACTAAATAGAGAGAGGGAGAAGAAAAGGAATTGCTCTAATATCATACTGTTACGTTGGTGTTGAGTGAGTCTTCAGGTCTATCCAGTCCCCGCATGCAGCAGTCACTTGACAAATCCACACTGCTGGTACATCAACTGAAAACCCCAAATCCTGCCTCTTCCCTGGAGCTAATGGGACCATGGATGAGCTCTTGCTGTTTGACCTGTATCTTGAGTTCTCCATCACTCACATTTAACAGAAAAGTAAGAAAATGGATACTGATGAGATAACCTACTTGTTCAGAGAATATCCTGAACACAGAAGAGCTCCGAGTTTGTCCTTCATCTTTGCCTCTCTTTTATGGGAAAGTGGCCCAGAACCAGAGACAGGCTGCATGGGGCAATATTAGCTACCTGGTCTAGTGGAAGCAGTCCCTTCCCATCCCAGCAGGGGGATGGGAACAGATGATCTTGAAGGCCATCCATGTCTCTATGACTCCACAACTATGATTTCTAGACATTCATAGAAAATCTGATCATCACCACCACAATGAAAAGTCCTGCTGGCTGCCTTTCCAAACCTGTCTTAAGGTGTTTATAATTTTCTTCTTGTGTAGTCAAACCAACTGAGTTTTCAACTTCAGTCTGAAGTAAAAGACAGGAGAAGCCCCAGTGAGTGTTACCATACCTAAAACCTTATGTGACGAGGTTCAATAGGGAAGAATATTTTATTGTGGGTTTTGTTTTGGTTTTTATTTTCACAACAAGCATGAGGAAAATTTGCTAAAGAGATTGAAAGGTAGCAGGGACTTCTACTGTAATAAGAAAGTCAGAAATTCCTGGAGGCTTAAAGAGTCATCTGGCAATGTAGGCACAACACTGCTTCTGGCATTTCTCCCTCTGTAGGTTCTCCCCACTTTTAGGAGCAGGGTGCCAGGGTAGGGACATCTCTCTATTGACTCAGTATGCCAGCTCATACGTTCACGTGTGGACATGTCTATATCTTCAGATATTTTGCCTAAGCATTTATCCAGGTGATTCTGACTTTACAGACAACTCTCTCCACATTTAAATTTCTGCTTTTTCCGCTTTCAAGGACAACACCTGTATTTATAGCCTCTTATATCCCCAGTCTTTTGCTAAAAAGTAGCAAATTGCTTTGACTCACTACACGTTTGGGACTTCATTTCTTGGAAAGTTAAAATATAAGCTTTTTGTGTAGACCCAATTTTATTTTAACTTGACAGTAGTAAAGTAGTCATCAACTGTATTCCATGGAAATAAGAACTAGGAAATCAAAGGGAAAATTCAAATAACACCAATTTACATTGACTTCCTGTCATTGATTGAGTTACGTAGCATATCTGTAAGATTTAGATGTTCTATTCGTATTAACGTAGTCTTTGTTTCCTATTAGCAGTGTACAAAAGTAAGAGAAAATAATTAAACTTCAAGTAGTGATCTTGTCACTACCTACTTAGCACCAGTTTGCTCAGACTCAAAAATAACTCTTAAAAGAAAACAACTGCTTCAACAGAAGGATCACACTTACATTCTTTTCTTAAGAAAAGCCTGATTTATTAATTTATTCATGACAGACTAAAAAATAGGAAAAAAGATTCTCTATTCAGACATCATTTTTCTAGTGTGAGGCCATACATCTCTTTCTGTAGTACAGAAGTGTCAGTACAGACATGAATAAAATTTGCTCTTCATCTCACAGAGTCATATTTCCTAGAGACAAGAGATGTTAAACTTATAAAAAAATAATAAAAAAGGAAAAATGGCTTTCATCTCATAGCATAAATTAAGGAATGATGGCCTGTCAAGAATGATGTTTCTTTCTCCCAGAATATAAACTCGGGTGCATGTTTACTGCAGCATGAAGGTCTTATTTAACGCTAACAGGTTGGCAAAGACGTTATCTGATAACTTGCACAGAAAAAATGTACAGATGAAATTGATATTAGATTTTAGACAGCTTTTCTAAAAAGTGTTTTTATAGAATGATCATTAACAAAATGCAGATTTCCTTAGCTCCCTGGAGAGTAGGACAATCCAGAGGAAGCCCATGGAATAGCCCTTGGCATTTGCAAAGGCTCATCAAGCCCTACTCACCCGTTTTTTGGCTGAGCTGATAGAGGAAACACTTGCGTAGATCCGCATTGTCCCTGAAGGTCAGTTGCAAAAGTGACCCTGACTTTTTTAACTTCTGCATTAGCCATAGACCTGGAATGAAAATTGGTGCATATTTTTATCCTTTGTAAATCATCAAGCAGGAGAGTTAAAGACATGTGCCTACAGTATTGATAGTGTAATTTTCTAGAAGTCTTGTTTGTTCTTGTACTCCTAATCAACAGGGAGAAAAGTCTAAGGGTCTCACATGATATAGGCAACAGTTTTAAACTAAAATAGGGTAGATTTAGGCTACATATAAGGAAGAAATTCTTTACAATGAGCGTGGTGAGACACTGGAAAAGGTTTCCCAGGGAGGTGGTAAATGTCTCATCCCTGGAAATAATCAAGGTTAGGCTGAACAAGGCTTGGAGCAAACTGATCTAATTGAAGACATCCCTGCTCATAGCAGGGGTGGAAATAGATGATCTTTAAGGTCCCTTCCAACCCAAACTATTCTATGATTCTGTGGTTGTCTCATGGTAGTAGGAAAATACTCAGGAAGACTGAAATATGAGACATTTCATTTCCATAATAATGTCTCTTTTTCAGCCATGGAGATGCCTCTCTTTATTTGCAGCACAGGAGAAGTGGGAGACTAAGTGGAAACTAAGGTTCATCTCTCACTCCTGCACACCCCTGAGCTTTCCAGGGAGCAGTATGATGGACCTTGTAGATATTGAAACTGCAATTTTTTTTCTGAAGTTTGAAGGTTTGAAGTCTTCAGCAAATACTTTCCCCAACTTCAAATTACAAGTCATGCTACAATAATTCCTACCTCCAGCTGTTGCCCTTTCATGCACTCTGCTGTGGACCACAGCCAGTCAAAGCTTTCTCATCAACTCTTACCTGTACTAACCAAAGTGCTGTTGTTGTAAAGGGTTCCCAGGTGAGGCCCAGAGAGGGACAGGAAGGTGTGTAACTTGTTGAGGTAATAGCGAAACCTGGGGCGAGTTAGTACAGATCGAATGATGACGTTACCAAGGGAATGTCCAATAAAACTGGTGGGAAAGAAAGAATTACATTAATAGGAAACCTATCTGTGTTTCCTTTAAAATAAACACAAAGATGGCACAGATGACTCTGGAGGAAGGGCTCAGTCAGGACTTTCAATAAGATCCTTTAGTTATCATTTAACCTTTTTTTCAGCCTACAAGATTCTCTTTCATAAAAATCTTTCTCTTTCATTCTCATCTATAAGAATGTAAAAATTAAAATTGCTGATTCAATGGCTTTTGACACAGGGCACTTTAGGAAAAGCTAATTTCACTGGATGTTGCTCATGTAACTCAAACAGTTACAAACTATTTGCTATCTAATAAAGCTTACCTTATTCGGGATATGGAGAGGTTGTACAACTGGATATGCTGAATAATTTCATCCAATAATCGGTCAGTCATTGTATCAAAATCAGCAAAAGTATCAGTCTGTTGAAAAATTAAATGAGTTCATGAATTAAAATATTATACACTTATTGCAGACTGATGTTAAAGTTAAATTCAAGCAGAAATGTAACAAACAGTGTAAACCTTCTTTTTACATGCTCAAGGGGGAAGAAGGGAGATTTTTCTCAGTCTCCAGGTCCTCTTTTAAACTGAAGTTCTCCTTTGGGAGAGGTTGCTGAGTGATTCCACTAAAGCTAAAACAGCCTGACTTGACAATGGTGAGAGCTGCTAATGCTCAGCTGCTCTAGCTACCAAGGTTTGCACATGAAAGAAAAGCTTTTGGCATTTAGGATTCAACAGATTACTGCAATAAAATACTTTACAAGATTATACATTGACATGAGGGTTATGCTGATGCTAAGGATGTCATCACAAAATTATTTGGCCATCTCAAATGCTGTTTGTTTGTTATTCAACAGTCATTAGTAAGAGAATGAGTGCTAGAGACAGACGAATAATTTGTTGCTTGCAACAGTACTG
Source organism: Chlorodrepanis virens (assembly GCA_003286495.1). NCBI lineage: Eukaryota > Metazoa > Chordata > Aves > Passeriformes > Fringillidae > Chlorodrepanis > Chlorodrepanis virens. The sequence goes on from LTAT01000004.1 coordinate 151,150,221, forward strand.
GCAGTTGTGAGACAATAAAACAAGCAATATATTTTCAGTCTATACAATTATAGGCAGATCTTATTCAGAACTTTGTAATTTGGCAATCCAACAGGACTCTAAATCAAACTCCTAACTAATGAGATGCCACAAAACAATCATCAAATGTTGGAACAGCTATTCAGAGTAAAGATATGAGTAATTAATGCTTTTGAAACGTATGAGTAATTAATGCTTTTGTAACACAACTCATCTTGCTAATTGCAGCTCTTGCACAGGAAAACATGTCGATATTCACTTTGCAGTACAGACTTAAAATAAATGTTCTCATAAATGAAAAACAGTCCAGTAACCTTCTGCCTGTTTGTTTTGTCTGCATTGATAATTAATTATTTCCTCCTAGACTCATTATCCTAAACCTTTCATGTGGCTTAAAAGTGCAAGAATATCAGCCTGAATGCTAATCATAACCAAAATATGTCGTGTCATATTTCACCTGATTATATCTGCATTCTTTACTATCATTTCAGCTTGACTGAGCTTGTCAAATGCATCATAAATGAATGCCCAAAAAAGTGATTAGAATTTTCCTCTATAAAGCAAACCAGCTAAATGACTGATTTCTTGGGTCACTTTCAGTGTGGTTCTCAGAAAAGGGAAAAACAGTGGTGAGATGCTTTACAACATTAAAATAGCCATCAAGCCACCCAGGTTCCACTTCCAGTGCTGTGAGAACTTCCCCACCTTCCCAGGCAATAAGATGTCTAAATAGCTTCCATTATGGACTCTGAATAAATACAGATGTTGAAAGATGTTTCATTCTCTGAAAACATTCTCTTCTCTTGGAAGAGGCCTTGATGGAAATGTGGTCTCCTGACTATTTTCACCTTGCTTACATTCACTGTCCAGGTCTGCTGCTGACAGAGCTCTGCACTGGAAGTGGCAAGTTCACACACATACACCAACCAGCCACTTCAAAATATAAAAGCTTTTGAACAAACAAGGTTAGAAAGTTTTAACTCAGGTTTCTCAGGTACTCATAAATCAGAAAAATGTTTCTGACTGCACAATGGAAATCCTTATCTTGTGCATAAAGTTAGGCCTTTGGTCGTAAATATGGCTCCACTGCCAAGCAAAGCACAGGATTCATTTCTGTTTCTCTGCCTAGACCAGCAATCTATTTTTCTGGAAGGCATTTCTTTATCATTCAAGGAAATAAATCCCAACAAACACTGCAACAGGAGAAACAATGGCTGATGCAGCAAAGGGAGCTGACAACACCTGCTGGATATTCCACATCCTCCAGAGAATTTAGCATCACTAAACTTGCTGCTTTCTGTTGGTGCTGTGTTGCAGAGTGCACCAGGCTGCCAAATTTGCAAACTGGCAGGATAAATCCATTTCCTTCCTCTAAGGTCTAGTTCCATTACTGCTAATGTCATTGCCTTTGTCTTTAATGCCAGGAATATTTTCCAAAAGGTTTGAACACCCTATCAAATTAGACAGGAATAGAACCAAGCCTTTGCACTAAACACTACATAAAACTCCCTGAATTCCCCAGTGCTTTTGTTTCACTCAGCTGGTGAAAAGGCTTTTGCTGAAGGCACTATTTCAGGAATCGAAAGGAAGACAGAAATTAGCTCTGTACTACCTGATTTCTTTCAGACATTAGGAAGTCCAGTTTTCCACCTGGAAGTCCCAGCTCAATAAAAGTCTTTACCAGCCGCAGATCTGCACTGTTACCTAGGAACAAATGGTATTTTATAAGATGCAATTCAACAGAAAAATAACCAATATAAAGTCAATTTAACACAACAACTTTGACACCACGGAGCTCTTGCTAAGTGCTGCTAAGAACATCATCACACCTCATAATTGAAACAGCAAGAGAACAGGAATTCCCACAGCCTGCCCAGGTGGGCTGGACCTCACCTGCTGCTGTGGGGGACTGAATGGTGGGTAAGATAAATGGCGGGTAAGAAAGGGCAAAGATCAGGTCCAGAATAAATCTCTCCTCTATTTGCTGAACAGCAGAGGTAAGACAAAAAACAAGCTAAAGTGAGGCCCCCAGGTACCCCTCGATACCTGTGCTGGGCTGTAGGGCTTTACCTTCTGATGCAGAGTGGCCCATCTCATGTATTCACAATTAGAGGTGGTGCTGAAATACTGTCAGACTCCCAATATTTTAAGAGATGCCTCATTCTGTACTAGGAAATTTCAAAGTGTTCTGAAATCTTTTGTGGGTGAAGAAGGTACCAGTACCTCACGAGAGGGGCATTCCTGCTACTGAGATATTCAATGGCAAACAGTCCTGGCACAAGCCAGTGTTTGTTTTTCTATTTTTTTTTTTTTAATATATCAGAGCCTCTACAACTTCTTGTCTGGAGTTTCAGAGTTAATATCCACACCTTTCTAATAGATATCAATAATTTGCCAAAAGAAAGTTAACAATTAACATTACTGTTTCCTGCTTAGAAAGCACATAAGTAAAAAATCCCAAGACTTGCTTCCTCTGCAGGGAAAAATGATTTTTATTCTCTCACTTTATAAAGTCAGCCACTATCTAATCTATAACAGCATTTTGGGGGTTTAAATAACATTTCCCTCCTGGGGACATACTGCAAAACAACCAAGCATTTGTGGAAAGACAAGGAGTTACTGCAATGCAGTCTTCTTGTTCACAAGAGGACTGATGTGCTTTGGTGTAGATTGCTGTTAAAAAAAAAAAAACAACAAAAACCAGCAACAGATAGCAGGACCCCATATATTAGCAACAATATTTAATATTCTATAGATCCTTTAGTACAATGGACTGAATAGCATAATAAGAAATAAATACTTAGCTAAAACAAATACTTAGACTCTCCATTCTTTCATACTTGCTGAACATCTGTCCTTTTTTTGTAATTTATACCAAAATGACTTACAAATAGCAATTCTTCCTGGCCTTACCATCCAATCCATGGACACAGACAACCAGGTGAATTCCATCTTCTAAATTTTCTTCCTCTTCCTCTGGTGGAAAATATGGGATATCAGAAGCTAGTACAGATAAGTCGCTGTACAGAAATCCTTCAATCTTCATTTCTTTTTTAAATTTTTCTTTGGCCTGATAAAAACTGGAGAATACATTAGTTAATCACAATAGAACTGGGTGGTCAGCAATAAACCTTCAAACTAGAAATGAGGAGGCTTGTCTTTGCGAGCAATTATATTTTCACCTTTCAAGTAGAGACCGGGATGAAATTCCTTATTTATTAAGACTGAAAGAAGTCAGAATGAAGGGAATAAACTGTTTCTTTGTAATTTGTCTTCACATAGGGAAAAACTAAAGTGCATTAGCAACTCACACTTGCCAAAGGAATGAAAGAGTAGCAAAAAATAATATCCTGGTAGCTCATAAAATGAGACTGAGGTACAGAATTAACAATTTTGCCTCTAAACAATGTCATCAGCCTTATAGGTGCTGAAATGCAAAATGTATAATTTTGCTACCATCAAATGCACCTATAGTCAGGTAGAAGGCATTTTCCCTCTTCCTCATGCTGGTAAGGGATGCACCTCATGTGGTAGATATTTTGAGGTTAATTTGATTTTAGGTTCTTTTGAAAACAATTTAGTAGAATTTAGAAGAACATCTCAATGCTGAAAGAATTAAGATAACACCTTTCCTACTAAAGGTCTAAAATTTGACGCTCAAATTCATCCTGAACCATTCTTCTACCTGAAGATGCCAAACTCTTAAATGGCTTTTTGATTCAGTAAAACTGATCCAGATAATTCAGGAATTATTAATCACAATGTAAGGGTGGAATTAAATAGAAAACTGGGAAGGACAAGCTTTGGAGATATAATCTTTAACGCTTAGGGATGTTGTCTTAAGCCAACTTGATATAAACATAGAATCATTAAGATTGGAAAAGACCCCTAAGATACTGAAGTCCTATATTGGGCAATTACTTACATCAGCCCAATTAATTTTAAGGGACACAAGAATGAAAAAAATAGCTTTTGGGCCATGAATCTGGAAGCCTTGCATTCATGTGCATGAATTCATGCTCAAATGTTCTGTTTCACAAAGAAGAAAAAAATTCTGTGCTTAGATTTGTCAGGACTTAAGCAGGGTGTATGAAACTTCAGGATGCTTTTAAAAGAATAAAAACAAAGTCCTGGGTTGAAAATGAATGTACATGCAGACAACAAACATTTTGTGCAGCTGAATGCATTGAGAAATTTCAGTGCTACTGTTTTTCATCAGCACAGAAGAGACACCAAATTATACTGGAAAAATATAAGTGCTAGTATGCCAATCTGTGAAATGGGCCCCTGTGATGTAAAGGTCACAATGCGGCACTCTTGTGTTGTGTTGGGCAATGAAGAAAGAAACAAAAATAATGCCTCTTCTCCAGCTATCCATGGCTTCAATTCTCCCATTCTTCCAGTCTGAGAAGGTGAAGCTGAGACATATCAGCCAATCTAAATTCCCCATTTCATAGTTTAGTTACCGAATGGAATTATTAAAGCAGAGGAGTAGAACAGTCTGTGGCACTGCCACAGTGAATTGACTATCAGAGATCAATATTCTGGTGTGGGTAACCTTGATTTCAGGAAGGAGGCTCAGCTCTCAATGATTATTATGATACCTAAATCCCACTGCTTGTCATGAGAATTAAGGACCTGATGTCTTTGGCAGTCTTGGTCTCTCTGTGTTTTCATCCTTCCTGTCTATTTAGATTATTCATTCTATATGAACCATTTGTCTGTTTGGATTATTTGTACTGAAATTCCTCAGGCAACTGTCTCAAATACAAGCTTTCTGTATGCCTAGTGCGTCAGGGTCCTGAACTGTGTCAGGTTCTCTCAGCATTACAGCTACATTAATGAAGTGATTAGTTATTCTTACTTCAGCATCCTTTCGTTGGTCTCTTCATCCATCTCATCTGAATTAGGACAGACAACTCCGAAGGAGCCCAGCGGCTGGCGCGTGATGGGGAACGCAGCCTGCTTTGCCGAGGAGCCCGCCATGGCAGGGGTCTCTTTGAGCACGGAAGAAAAGGGAAGACAGGTGGCTGTGCAAGAGATGGACATGTTAACCACATCAGCAGCCTTTCTGCTTTCCAGGGCTACTCCCTCTGTCGTGGCCAAAGGAAACCCGGTGCAGTTCGCTACAAGTTTATTCTCTTGGCTGTTGGGCTCCTGAGGATGTTCAGCCTGGTGGGCCCCTGATGCAGGGTCTGCTGAGGCAGGTGAGTCATTGAGCTCAATTTCTTGCAATGCCTGCATTTCTGCATACACTACTGGGCTCTCATCAGCGAGAGAGCTGCCACATTCTCCTCGCAGTGAGCCAAATTCAGTGGAGGTGTCTGAAGCAGCTGTGACAGGATAGCAAAAATCTGGTACCACCTTTAAGCCTTGTGAAAAACTCTCCTCTCCTGAAATTCTACTATTGGAAGAGCCTTGTTGTACTTTTAAACTGTCCGGCTTAAGTTTATCCTTTGGATCCTCAATGCATGTATCAACCTTATCTATATTTTTGTCCAAGTAATTACAAGCCCTTGGTGTTTTTAAGCTGCACTCACCATTGCTCTCCAGTAACAGGCACTCAGAGACATTAACTTGGAGCTGCTTCGGACAACTGGGTGGTCTTGTATATTCCAAACTACAGGAAGTCTCTGGAAAACCTTTCTCCTCGTTCCCCTGTAACTCAGTGTTACTGCTACTGTGTTTGAGGAGGGGATTTGGATGTCTTCTGTGTTCTATTTGTCCACTTTCAGTGGTCATTTGGCACTCAGAAAAGTCCATGATTATTTTTCCATCTCTATCCTCTGTTTCCATGCAGCTTCTTAAGTTGTGATCTGAATCTCCTGAGGTGGCTCCGCTGTGTTTTGATATATCCATCTCCTCCGGGGGCTCTTCTGGGCTACTGATCTGAGGGGCAGAGACAGATTTTGTCAGTTTGGTAAGCTCCACTTCCCTCTCTTCTTCCTCAAAGGGCAAAGAGCTGATGGATGTGAGCGATGCCTGGATACCACTGGGCAAGCTGGTGTTGCTTTCTGTGTGGCCACCCTCCAGGGAGTTCCGGTGGATGGCGTGCCTCCAGACCAAGTGGTGCAGGATCTCTCGGTCACTGGGCAGCTCCAGGGCCCGGCTGCGAGCATCAGACCATGCCACCGAGCTTGGCTCACTTTCAATGCCTGAATCAGATATTATAGAGGAAGATCTTTTTATGACCCCTGACATCAGAGTAAATTCTTCACTCTCCTCACTTCGTTGCTCCTTTGTGACTGATTTCACTTCACAGCTGTGTGAAGGCAAAGCTTTCAAAACAGGGAGGTGAGCCTTGGTGTCTGCATCCTCTGGTTTTCCAAGACTGGTCAATTCATTCAGTGCAAGCTCAGATGAAGTGAAATTAGTTTCAGGATGACCAAATTCATCTAGTTCATGTATTTCAGTGCTGTCTTCCAAGCCATCAGTTCCACATGCTCCACACTCATGCTGAGCACTGACAATAAGCGTGGGCTCATGTTTGTGGGAGTCCTTATTGCTGGGTTCCATGTCTCCACAGGTGACATCCGCCCCAAGTCTATTATCATTTAATAAAGCTTCCTCGGATTTTTTAAAGTCTTCTGACATGTGTTCTGTATTGCCTGGCTCTGAGTCAGAAATAGTTTCCTCTCTTGAAACAAAAATATTTTCAGGTTTCCTTTGGCCTTCTTTGTTTATTGTACATACCTGAGATGTGGAGTGCTGGTTTAAACCCTTAGCAGCAGCTTCAGTACTGCTGTGTAGGCATGAGGGATTTCTGTTTATCCTGTCTGTGTGTATTAGAGGAGTATCTTTCTCAAAGTCTCCTTTCATTACTGCAGTAGCATCATCTGATGCGCAGTCTTCATTTTCCAGTTTTACGTCCACTTGAGTATTTGCAGAAACCTCAAAATCTGGGAAAACTTCCAAATTCTGATCTAAAAAAGAAAAGAAAGAAAGAAAGAAAGAAAGAAAGAAAGAAAGAAAGAAAGAAAGAAAGAAAGAAAGAGAAATAAAAGAAAGAAAGAAAGTATTACCTGTAAGAACACAATAAACCACCCCAAAGGACTGGGAGATTTTGAAAAGAGATTTTAAACTCTAAAATATTATTCTATACTTTTACATTATAAAAATTACAGATGCATTGAAGGCATATTACAAATGCACATGCCAGAATGCATTTAACTGTAATTACACTCACTGAACAGCTATAGTTACGCCAAAGAAGACAATATTAATAAAACACACTTTCCTGAGTATACCTGTACCTGTACTGTTAGTTTTTAGAGTGTAGGTAAGCAAAACAAAATGGATGCTTCTTTGTATTCCTGGTGTTATTCAATATTGTTCATAGTGTAGCTTTTACTTTGAATCAGTTTAATACTCCGTTTAATACTTTAAATATCTTAAATGAGCATTGTCACAATTTAGGCAGTAGAAAAACTGTGGAAGAGTGAAGATTTTGTACCACAGGCTATATTCAATAGACTATGGACACCTATAGTATTAATACATATTGTTTCCTTGGTGTAATTTTAAAGGTTGAGGGAAAAGAAAAAAGGTAGTAAGGGCTATGAAGTTTTACTAAATAACTCTGGAACTAAAAAATTTCTTAATTAAAAATTTGGTTTGGGTACTCAAAGGGCAAAATATTTTTTTTGGAAGGCAATGCTGCCTTTCAGGCGAGTGTGGGGCTTTACACTGAAAATGTGGGGCTTTGTTCTGAGATTTCTTACCACTAGATGTCATAGTGGGGATATCAGTCTTGTGTTTTCTCTTTAAATTAGTACTATAGCAAAAATCCAACAGATCTGATTTTCTTTCTAGATTTTTCCTACAGCTCTTTTTTAAAGAAAGCTTAATTTAAAGATGAAAAATGTGAAGGAAATACTCTGTTGTTAGGGAAAACACTAAAATTCAGCTGTGTTACTTAGGGGGTCACACTCTCTTCCAAGTTCATAAGCCCAAGGGATGTGAGATCACTTATCCTGAGTTGGGGAAGTACCTCCGTCAGCTCAAGCTGTCTCATGAAGCTGTGCCCTGTGGAGTTTCACTCACCTTTGCAAGGCATGTCTGTGTACCTATCTTCAAAGATAACTGGGAGTGTGTTCCAGTCCCCGTCGATGTCCAGGCATTCCGCCGGCAGCGGGGGCATGCTGGTGAAATAATCTGAATTACGAATTTCTGTAGAAATCTGTGCATGGCTCTGGATCCTGGTAGCAAAATACAAAACAAACTGAGTGCTTGATTAGATACTGTGCTAATCTCTGCTGTTTCTACTGTTCTGTTTCTTGATTAGTCCTGCAAGTCCAGATATGCAGGCCGAGGACAGTCAGTGTGTTTAAAGAGAAGCAGTACTGCTTGATGGGAGGTACCCAGAACTCTTAGGTTTCCATCCCTCAGTTAGGGATATCTACAACTTGCACAATCCTTTCCTGAAAAATCTCAGTGTTTTTGAAATTATTCCAGATCCCACTGTCATAGGTTCCTGTTAGCTGCCATAACCCGTTGTTGTCCTCCCAAGGGTCTCAGCTGCTGGCTAGGGCTGGATCCCTCAGCTGGTCTCTGGTCAGGAAATGAGGTCTGTCACTCTGGCTGTGGCCAGGGTTTCAAAACCCAGATGCAGGAAGCAATAATCCAAAATTTGGTTGCTCAGTACAGGGAGGAACAAAGCCAAGAAGGATGCCTGGCAAGTCCTCAGTCTCACTCATATCAGACCTCAGAGCACTCACAGAGAGCTGTCTCACACATGCACCAATCTGGAAGAGCTACGGCAATTACTCAGCCACTGTCTCTTGACAGAGTCACAGAATCATAGAATAGTTTAAGGTTGAAAGGATCTTCAAGATCATTTAGTTCTATCCCCCTTGGATGGGTAGGGTGACCTTCCACCAGACCAGTTTGCTCAACCTGGCCTTGAACACTTCCAGGGATGGGGCAGTCACAAAGTTTCTGAGTAAACAATTCCAGTGCCCCACCACCTTTACAGTAGAGAATTTCTTTCTAATACCTGATCTAAAGCTACCCTCTTTAAGTTAGAAGCCATCCCCCCTTGTCCTACTGCTACGCATCCTTGTAAAAAGTCCCTCTCTGGCTTTTTTGTAGTCCCCCATCTCTTTCCGTTACTCAGGCCACCCAAAATGCTACGTGGCTCTCCTCAGTGAATGTGACACTAAACTGGCAGATGAATATGTGTTCAGCTATAATCAATACAATAATTTTTATTTCTGATGGGCCTTCTTATTTAAATATCTGTCTCGAAAAATGTGTAAAACATGAAATACAGAGAGTAAGGCAAAAAGATTTGCACTGATGGTCAGCTGAAAGCAAATCTGTTCTTCATCTTAAAGCCATTATCCCTTATCTGATTATTACCTACCCTTATGAAAAAAGATAAATAATTGATATTAAAGTGAGCATGGAGAAATATTTTTGTCTGTAAAATCTAAGGAGGGTATGTGACCTCCTAGAGGCCTCCACCCTGTGCCACACCCAGACTGCTGGGAATGGTGCGTCCTCTTCTGCCTAGCAGTCAAATACTGTCAGGTACAGATGTGCGCAGCTTCATGCAAACCCACAACAGCATGGGAGGCAAAAAACAGCTCCTGTCTGGTAAGAAGGAAAATAAAACGGGGAGAAAGGAGGTACTGCTTGAGGTGGTTGTATAGAACCTGGCACACTGAGCACTGATCTGAGCTGGTGACTATGAACCCAACCAATAATCCCTGCTACCACGCCCAATAATCATATCAATAATACTCTGACAGCCAAGACTGTGTTTTTACACCTACATAATCTAGCAAATTCAGGAAGAACACCTGGCTCTACCAGGCAGCCTGTATAGACCAAATTTTCTGCAAAGACCAATTAATAAATTTTTTACTTTTTTTTTTTTTACTTACCCTTTTTGATAACCACTGAGAAAAACATTACATTTATCTGTAGGAAATGGGCTACTGCTGTGACTGCCTGGAGAAATAGAAGCACTTCACGCAATTAGGCTTTCCCCTGTGCAAGATTATGTTTGTTTGAATGGGGCCATGAGTGTGTGTGTCCTCACCCCAGGATCTTGACGTGGGATTTTCCTTGTACACAGCTCCCTAAAATCCTGACCAGGGAGAACCAAATGAACACAGCTGGGACCCTGCAGCTATGGTGCTGCTCTAATTTGGCAGAACAAGGCAGCCTTGTACAACCCATCCACTAATGAAGTCGGGGCCCTTTCCATCAACACTGAATCAGCCCTAATGTCCCCAGTGACAGCTCTGAGAAAAGCAATTTCTCCTCTGCACTAGGTCAGAGGCAAATGTCTCACTTAAAAATCATCATTGTGACAGGACCTGATGTCATGGCCTTTCAGCCCCTTCTAAAGGATGGGTTTCACAATGGTAATGTTGTGGTCTGCCCATGGTGACAAATAGTCTGGATAACCTTCATTACTCAGAAATTCAAACCTGAGCATCCTTCTTTGAACTTTGCCTTCAGGGGTCAGGTCCTGAGTATCATCCACATCCTCCAGTTGGGTTCATGGGCTAAAACCAACGGCAGGATTTGCCCTGGCATAGCTTTAAGACTGGCTCCTCACACTTCACAGTTTGGTTACAAGTAGAAATTGTCCAGCAGAAAGAAATACTTACCTTGGAATTGTTTAGGGATGGTAAAAAGCAAATTTATAAATATTAAGATTTGTTGCTTTTCAACAGTTATTTCTCACTAAAAGTACCGGTGCTGTATCTGGTGCATTTGATTTAGGAAGTTAATTGAAGAATATATATGTAGCTTGAAATTAATTCTTTCTGGGGCCAGGCTGATCTGTCACTTAGTTTTGAAACTCATTTCAATAGGTTTACAATATGGAGCTAAAATAAAGCCAATGAACTCTCTCAAACCAAATTCCTTCATACTCTGCAGAAAATGATCTTGTTCTTGATTGCAAAATATGTTAAAGTAAAATTTTAGTAATTCCAGAGATAGAGGAGTGTTAATGGGCTACTTACAAGCCTTCCTGGAACATGAGCACAGCAGGTTTTTGGTGCTCAGTGTAGAAGAAAGCTTCTGAGAATCTTCTCACCTGAGAGAGAGAGAGAGAGATGCACAAATTAAACCTCAGATCTGCTGAAAGGTGACAAGTGCCATCAGTCCAAGAACATAGCACTGACTATCAGGACCAGATTCATTAGTGTTGACATTAAAAAAGAGTTTAATTCTGCTTTGTTTTCCCAGCCCAGCACAAAGCAGCTGCTATTGTTGCATATTTTGCTGCGAGGTAAGACTCCCTTGACAATAAATCAAAGTTTGATTATCTGCATCTTCTAACTACTTTTCTCAAAGCTGTCAAATTTAACATTTTCCCCTGTGTTGTTAAAGTTGGGAAGATTTATTCCTTTCCCACTGTGCAAAAGCAGTAGTGGAGTGATTTATTAAATTAGAAAAATTCATAATTGGTCATCTCTTCTATGGGAACATCCACAGTGACTCTCAAACTACCACAACAGCAGAGGAAGTCTGACATATCAGTCCAGAGGAGAATTAGCCCTATCACAGTAGAAAGACACCTGCCTATGTCATGATACTTACAAACTGAGAGCTCTTAAAATCTCTTCATGGACATTAGATATGTTCAGTGTTGGACAATCAATTACAAAAGAGCTGTGGATCTGAAGTGGCTGGCAGCGCACAGAGTGTGAAATAAGCTATTAAAAATTCAGTACTCTCATCTGCCCTGGCATAAGCTTTGAGTTTAAATGAATCAAGCATAATATGCAATCAAATGTACTGAGCTGTTAAACTGCAGCCCATACATTCCTAATAATAATTGTAAAAGTGACCTCTGTTACAGGGACAGAAAATGGCAGTGGAAAGCATATGTCAGAGCATCTCAGCATTTGCCTAAATCCCAGCTGTGCTTTAGGAAATGGCCTTACACAAAGGATGAGCATCCCTTCAAAAAGTCTGTGTCTTAACAGTAGAACTTTTCATTTAGGGCTCTCAAACCATTTTCCAGAGGTGAAAATGTGTAATTACACACAGCTTATATGGGGAGGAACTAGAGCACTCAAAATTATGTAATTTGACAAAGGTCAAGAAGACAGTTGGCATCAGTCAAGTCTGGAACAACCCAGAGGCTGAAATTCACCTTGCTGGAACTGGGAGCACACAAAGTTGGGTTCTTTGACTGAAAGTCACCCCTGTCCCCTCAGAATCAAGGGGGACCTCACAGACTAACCAGAGGAATTTTAGCATCAGGCACTCAGCCACCTCTTCCTGAATTTTATGCCCCATTTTTGTAAGCTCCAGGGGAGACTCGTTCTGGTCACTCTCACCTCCACAGACTGACAGGAGCAGAACAGAAGCTGAGGTGCCAATACCTGCCCTGCACACTCCTCATGCATGCAAGGAGTGAATCCTGCCCTTTCCTCTACTGTCCCTACTCTCATGATTAGATCAGACTTTGACTTCAGCTCAGGTGATGTGCTGAGCTGGTGTCTGGTCAATAACCAAGAACGTCCTGATGGAAGACAGAACACTTGCTGAACTAATCAGATAAGCAGATCTGACAACACTCGCTCAAATGACAAGTTTTGTGCCTTCTTTATTACCAAGTACAAGATGAAATTTCAACATCAACTATATTAATGTTTTGCTGTGTGCACTTCATCGTGAGAAAGGCAAATAGCTATATATATGACAGCGAAGAAAACAAATCCATATTCCTTTTGGTAGTTTTGTGAAACCAGTTGAGATGAAATTGTATTTTTTTATTTGCCACTGTGATGTTTGGGTTTTTAAAACAAGTGCTTATGATTTATGGATATAAGGTGACGTATATCCCTTCCCACCCACCTCCTGTTCTATGTCTAATCCTGGTGTTCAAAGTTACTCATTTTATGTAGGATCCTGGGTCACACAAACTCAACCATCTTCATTCCAGAAACTGAAATCTGTAATTCCAAATCCTGGGCTTCACCTCTTCTTCCCCTCCTCTTCAACTCTTGTTGTGCTCACTCCATGTCATGTAAATAGTCATAGAGGCAGAATTGGATTGGAAATATACATCCAAATAAATCTCTAATGTTTATCAAGATGTGACCATTAGTGGACTTGCTTTTAACTCCTTAAGATTACCCTTAGCATGTGATGCTCCTGAGTCAGATAAGCTGTGACTTCTGGATGGAGCGTTGCCACCTCTAGGAACTGGGTCCACAGGGCCAGGAGGTGAGAGCAAAGCGAGGCAAGGTCCTTGCTTATCTGTTCTGCTATCTTCTCTGGATTGCTCAGCAGCTGAAGGACAGAAAGGAAATTATGACATCAAGAATGTTCTGGAAAAGAATCAGTCAGTACATCAGATTAAGTCCTTTTAGGACCAACAGCAACAAGAAAAATTTCTCTTGATTTAGGAATGTTATTACTAAAGCTACCATTTTCAGTTATTTAACCCCAAATAAAGCTGGTGAGACATTTTCTTTTTATCTTTAAAATCACATATTTTAGTACAAATGGTCTCAGCTGCACAGTTAGAGAGCAAGAAGTGGGAACAGATACTTTTTTGCAGACACTTTACTGCAGGTGTAGTAACTAGGGGGGAAAAAAAACCAGCGCGTGTGGCTTCCAAATTATCCACCAGATGGTGCTGGATGCTCTGAAATAATAAACCATGGCCTGACTGTTAGCAAAGGAGCCCTGTCAGCCATGTCACATTAGAATACAGATGGTGATTGAGGGGGAACATAACAAGAAACCCCAAACCAAAACTCTGTGTCCTCAACACATGATGCAAGCAGACATTCCAGAGTGTGCTGTTGCCCATGTCCCACACTAGAACAGGCTGGGTCTCTGTGTGCCCTCCAGCTTTGCTGGGTCTCTCTGTGCCCTCTGCTAAAGCACTGCAAGAAAGGAAAGTCTCTGCACACCAAACTTCCTCATTTCACAATTTCATAGAATCATAGAATCATAGAACAGGTTGGGCTAAAGATCTTCTTCCAACTCCCTGCCATGTGCAGAGATACCTTCCATTATCCCAGGTTGCTCAGAGCCCCATCCAACCTGGCCTTTAACACTTCCACAGATGGGGCATCCACAGATTCTCTGGGCAACTTGTGTCTGTGTCTCACCACTCTCACAATAAAGGATTTCTTCCTTGTATCTAATCTAAACCTGCTCTCTGTCAGTTTAACACCATGCCCACTTGTCCTGGCACTACATACCCTTGTAAAACATCCCTCTCCAGCTTTCCAGTAGCCTTTTTAAGTTACTAAAAGGTGTTAAATCCTCTCCCTGGAGTCTTCTCCAGGCTGAACAAACCCAGCTCTCTTAACTTGTCAGCTTGTTAATTTCTTAAATGAGAGATAGACATTGCATTTTACCTCCATGTTATTCACTTGGTATTTTTTTTTTTTTTTTGGTTAGGACTGCACTCTAGCTGAAAGCCTGCTTATTTTTCACATTTTATTATGCAGGTAGTTTCCAGGTTGGTGACACTGCAAACTAAGCCATGATTAAAAACAAATTGTCTGTGTGTGAGAGCAGCAGAGAAAAACTGTGCGTGGATAGAACAGATATTGTCACTGTGTTTACACTGTTTGGATGCTATCCTGTTTTAATGACTTGTCCAAAATGGCACAAGCTCCAGGACTCATTCTAATACAGGAAAAATCAAGGGGATACTGGGAAACAAAAGATCCTGCTCAAACATTTCCCTTTGCAGAGTTAGGGTACTACTTTATTTATGGCATCCAATTTTATAGGCTGTATGTCAATGTTAATTTTTTTATTTGTTAAGTCAGTAAGCTGTTTCTTACATCATAAACTGAAAGCTTCAAACAAGATGCATTATTAATGCAAGTCATCTTAGGAATAGGTGTGTGATGGCTGTTTGTCCAGTTTACTGGTTATCAAATGTTTGAGTTTGTCAGGGAGGGAGGGAGGGAGGGAGGGAGGGAGGGAGGGAGGAAGGAAGGAAGGAAGGAAGGAAGGAAGGAAGGAAGGAAGGAAGGAAGGAAGGAAGGAAGGAAGGAAGGAAGGAAGGAAGGAAGGAAGGAAGGAAGGAAGGAAGGAAGGAAGGAAGGAAGGAAGGAAGGAAGGAAGGAAGGAAGGAAGGAAGGAAGGAAGGAAGGAAGGAAGGAGTAGTT